>JAJJWW010004589.1:0-733438 GCA_023531295.1 Papaver armeniacum
AGATTTTTGTTAGAGGGAGAGCAAAAAGTGATTCGAGGAGTGCGAAAAATCGTGACCAACTCGCTAACTAGGCCGTTTTGCATATAATCTATTGACTCCTGGACAAGATACCCCTTAGTTACACACACCCTCTTCACATGCTCACAACCTAACCTAACCTAAACTAGGGTGAAATACGTAGACAACTCATCATCATCAACCCCTGTACATTTCATATAAGTTTCCACCAATCAATCCAGGTTATATGTCTTGTTTAGAAAGAGTCGTAAAAGATTTGATCGTTGTTACCGTTGTTTGGTTTCATAGAAGGGGTACTATTCCTTATAAAAAGTTGTTTTTATCGAAGGTTTGATTTTCTTGCGATTTCAAAGAATGGGTTCAAAATGTTAATCATTTTTCTAAGAACGTAAGTAAGGGATTATCAAAGGCGAAATCGACAATTACATGTATCATGAAAGAGGTACTTGGAAGGAAGTTTAGGTTCTCATTACATGAAATTTGTGGGTCAAGTTAGAAGTCGTGAATTCAAACCCATGGTGGAAGAACATCATCTTATACAGAGTAAGCTCCTCGTGGCCGGTGACACATAATATCGAGAGATGCCTAACTTGAAAGATTTATCGACCAAAATTTCAATATCGTAGTTAGTATTTTATTGATGTATTAATAAGAAAACGGTGTCTCGGCTCTAGATCCAAAATTCGGCCGAAATGAATGATTATCGTAGTTAGTGATAGATAAGGCACCCAATGGATCAAGTAAACGCTACGTGTATGCTATATTTCACCATGTTCAGTAGCATCTCCTATTATCTCATGATTCGCTCCTTGTCACTAGTCTACACACCTCTTCTCTCAAGTTTTTGAAATTCTCGGTGATTAGTAATCAACTTATGCCCATTACTCTATTACTATCATTTATTTGTCTATTTAGTCCAATGCTGGGTTTATAATCGAGTGTATTTGTGGATTAACTAGATTTTCATTGTCACTTATACTTCTCTTTTTATTAATTCCTTCTGATAGACTATTAGATTTATAGAACACAATGATTATCAAGAACTAGTTCATTTAAAATTTTATCTCTTTTTCAATCGTAACATAGAGTGGGTCTCGTTATTGCACAAGATCCCGACATGGGGTCTCAAGTAAGTATTTATGCATCTTAAAATTAATTAAATATATGCCTCGTAGAAGATTCGTAATGAATGAATCATTGATACCGAGGTCTCTTGTAACTTCAAAAAAATATGAAAGAACAAGTAATAAAATAACAACTCATGAGATGATTCTTTTAACCCCCGGCAAGATTTTGCAAGCTCGAAATGCACAAACAAGTGACAAACCTCGTATTTGCACATAAAAAGTGGAATGGAGAAAGAAGACACGTAAAAATTAATGCAAGATAATTAAAAGTAGAAGCCATGAGTAGCCTAATTAACATGCTTAACACCATCAGTAGATCATATGAAAGTGGACTGGATTACATTTAGACTTTCAATATAGAAAGAACGTTCAACAATAAAAGAACCTTAAGAACTAAATCTATTTTTCTTCTTTTTAAATAAAAACTAAATCAAGAGTAATTATCATCTAGACGTCGACCGTCTCGGTTTCTTTTAGTTCCCACCATATCTTCATATTTCTTTATTCTTTTCATGTATGGTGCAGATCAGTTAACCGAGAAATCGTTCTTCTTCTTTTGTTTACGCAAGAAGAAAATCTTGGAAGTGAAGGCAACCCGAGAACCCGTTTCGGTTTAAACCAATGTAGTGATTATTGTTGACGAAACCCATAATCACCATATTTTTATTATCTTCGGGTAAGCTTGCAATGTTGTAGGAACGAACATAATGCTTTGTTCTTGACTTAGATATACAAATGTCGTGGTAAAAGCCTCTGCAATAATAAAACCATCTCAGCATTTTCATCCACTTGTTTTTATCTATGCCGTCTTTCAATTCTTCTAGCAAATCAGCACCCCACATTTCCTCATACATGACCCCCGTGGCGTTCTATATTGCCTAGCATCACTTCTCGCAAGTACCTACAAGGGTTGTGATGTTTTACTTTTAATAGCCAATTGCTTCAACAAGACATGGTAACCACAATTTCCGTCCTTAAGATCTCTTGTGTGGAGATATAAATTTCCGCATTACCAAAGGCATGTAATCCAAATAGCTTGGATTAACTGAGCAAGAATCTTTTTTTTCTGCTGCTAACAATTCACGGTTCCTTTTTCTCCCCAATTTCTCTAATATATTGACCGTTTTGTTGATATGCTCATAGAAAGATGGGTCACGTACATTAGATCTATCTTTCATTAGTTGTTTCTTGGACTTACGACCCCTATACACTTCCGATACTTCCGGCTCATGAAGATTGATAGTTCCGTGAAATGCAATTGGTCGCAGATTGAGCTAGTATTCTCATTTGTTCATTTTCCGTCGCCTGCTCCCACGTATCCCGAATAGCAAAGAACTCTGCTTTGTCTCCTCAAACTTTAGGGTAACACGGTTTGGAGACGGAGGAGAACTACACAATTGCCTCCAAAAAGGATCAATAATATCAAGCGGTATGACCTTTCCTGCATTCTTCAATTCACGTATTTCACATGCACATGGAAGACCATTTATTTTACGAGCCAAACAATTGCATTTTATATTAACATCCATCGAATCCCTGTCATTCTTAGGTATCTCATCAGATAAGATCTTCAAAGCTCTAATAGACACAAAATTCAGGATATCTTGAAATAAGGTTTCGAGTCTATGATCATGCATTTGTCTGCTTTTGCTTCTTTCAAACTCGGCGTCAACATGTACATGTTCGTTCTCGTAAGAACAATGAGCACGAAGAAAACAGTTAACTAAATTACCCCGTGAGTTACCCAAGTATAATTTCAACTTGGCGTGTGCACTTTCTACTCTACTTGTTGCGACGTTGTCAAAATGTTTAATATTATTGGTCCAAGCGGAAACAAACTTTTCTTTGTATGGATCTAACCAAGTTTTGGTAACATACCTCACAGCATCCTCATGTGTTGGTGCCCATGTAGAAATAAACTTATCTAGATTTGCTTGGTAATCCTCTTCGGATGATGACGTGATAATATCCTTCCATGACTCGTACCACTTTTTGAGTTCCAACTTTTTTCTCTCTTGCTCCTCTTTTTGTTTCCCCTTCACTTCTTTTTGGGTTATGATAGTATCAATCTTCTTTGGTTTATCTTTGTCATTGGCAGTTGTAGCTTTGAGCTTGAAAAATTTTTGACCATGCGCATACACATTCTTCCCTATATGCCATGCACAAAGTAGATGAGATGATTTGGGAAACACATGATTAATTGCGCTTATTAGACCAACTTCACAATCCGTAACAAAAACAGATGGAATCTCATTCTCTCTGTATAGACGCTTGACACATTCTAAAGCCCATATATAGTTTGGTTCTTTTTCTCTACTCATGAAAGCTACTGCAACAGTGAATGTGGCTCCGGTTGACGTATGAGATACAATGTGGAATAACGGTAACCTGTACTTATTAGTTTTATAAGTGCAATCTAATATAAGAAACTCATGAAAACATTGTGCCAGTTTCACTGAACCCGGATGAGCAAAAAAGAGATCAGTTACCTTCTTTGTCAGTGGATTAGATTTATATTCAACCGTGTAATGGTGTTGTTGTGCTAACTTGAAGAAGTGTTGCATCATTGATCTACCTTGCATTGCATATGCTTTTAGTTTCTGCCTTGCATTATAAATGGTTCTCATGGTCGAACGGTTTTTCGGGTTATCAATTTTGATACTGGTAAGAATATCCCGAGGTCGGCATCCACTTTCTGACAATTTTGCAACTTCCAATTTTTCTTTTTCCTCCAACCTTCCAGCATATCCGTGTCCTACTAATGTTCTTGGAAGTGGATGATTGTGATAACCACATCCAACTCGAAGTTTCCATATCCCATACTTGTTACAACTTCCATACAAACGAAACGGACAATTACATTTGATGGTACCACATTTTCTCTTTTTTGTTGTGGTGGTCTTTGGCACATAATTTTTTGCTCGGTGACTACTGTGTAAACCACTTCTCTCACAACACAAGTGAACCCGAGATCCTTGACCATTACCTAATGTGTCTTTCATCTGGGATGATTTACATATAATCTGAAAATTGTGTGATATACCAACAGCCACACACCAAGCTTGTAATTCGTCTCTGGTGCCAAAACCCTCTGGTTTTACAAAATGTTCTGTGAAATCAGGATATTCAGAGGACTCCAAAGTTTCTGGCATAGGAAAGGGTTCTTCAATCGAACGGAGAGGTGCGAATGGAAGTACCTGAACATTAAAAGAAGATTAGGATAATCTCAAACTGTGCAGTACGTAAACAAGCAAAACATAACCAAATCTTTTAACAAAAATAAAAAAGGAAAGAGAAAATGTATGCTAAAGTATTTTGGGTACCTGTGATTCGTGGTTTCTTGTAAAGTCAGGCATGTTTGAAGACAAAAATCCTTGGTTTTCAAAATCTGAAAACTGATGACCTACCATGGTTGTGAAAGTATGAGGGGAAAGGGTCAAAGTCCTAATGGTGTTAGGATAGGTGATTCACAAACGACATCTAGGTTTAGGGTTTAATGGTGTTTATTTCTGGATAATCAAAAGTAGGAATACGAATAATTATGATTTCGTTGGTTGTAACTTAACTTTAGGTTAAATGGGAGAGGTTGAGTTAATAGGCAGTTATGGTGAAGGGTATTATGGTATGGGAAAAAACTAAACTTGACTCAATGAACAAAACGGCCTAGTTAGCGAGTTGGTCACGATTTTCGCACTCCTCGAATCACTTTTTGCTCTCCCTCTAACAAAAATCTTGATTTGGTGTTGCTCCGTAAAAACGTATGTCACCTGACAAAATTATTGAAAAAAAAAATCTTATCTGTTTTTCAATGTCACGCTCCACATGCTTGGAATATTGCACGTTGACTGCAATATGAAAAACCCAAGTTACGCTTGACAAACAGTGAACACGCCTTTTTATTGCACACACAAACGTTTACAACCAAATAGAAAAACAGACAGTTTACTTAGATCACAATAAAATCAAATTAACATCTTAACATCTTTTAGTACTCCTAAGCAATATAATGGCGAACCGAACTAAGAGACCATCGTATCAACCACCTTCAGTCATTCAGTGCAAGCTTGGAATGATATAAGTAGGATTTTTCTTGTAGACAGTAAGTCCAAAAGATTCATCCATGTCAAGATTTGGTTTACCCGAACCATCTAACGGTAGTTTCCAATCAAACCAAAACAAGAGATTCGCAAGAAGTAATTCGGAAGCTATTAAACCGAATTGCATTCCAGGACAACCCCTTCTTCCAGCACCAAATGGCAGGTATTCAAAATGCTGTCCATTATAATTAACAGGATTGTCAACGAATCTCTCCGGAATGAATTCTTCGGGATCTTTCCATGAGTTTGGATCTCTTTGGATTGCCCATGAATTAACAAATACTCTTGTCTTTGCTGGGATATGAAATCCATTAATAATAGTTTCTTCACTCGATTCTCTTGGAACCAATAATGGAACTGGTGGATGTAGTCTAAGAATCTCTTTGACAACGCATTTTACGTAATCCATGTGATGAATATCGTCTTCGTCAACCCTTGATTTACCTCCAACTACTCGGCGTACCTCCTCTTGAGCTTTCTTCATCATCTCCGGATTCTTTACGAGTTCAACCATTGCCCACTCAACAACAACCGAGACGGTATCTGTTCCAGCTACAAACAAGTCCTGTCGCATACACACATGTTGATTAGACATGAAGAACAATTTAATGGCCTAATTCGAATATATATAGAATAACAAAAAGAATGTTAAGTAACTCCGTTCCTAGAAGGGGAATTCTTAGGCTAAAATGAAAAAGTTATAGTTCTTTTTTTTTTCTCCTGAAACCAAGGTAATATATATATACTTACCAGGACAATAGCTTTGATATTGTCTCGAACGAGAGTGATGTTGAGGGTTTTCTCTTTCTGAACACGAAGCAACGTATCGATAATGGTTTCATGATCATGGTTAGAACTTCCTAATTTGTTATTTAAATGATCTTCAATGACTTGATCGAAGAAAGCATCCAGTTCTGTATGTGTCTTGTCCATCCTTCCGGTCAAGCCAGTGAGTCCATCGACCCAGCCAAACGCCGGGAAGTAATCCCCCACGCTGAATGCTCCCATAAGTGTTAGCACATCTCTTGTCAAGTGACCGAGTCTGCTCGTGCCATCTGTTTCGTCATACGACTTTCCAAAAGCAACTCTTGAGATCAGATTGTTTGCAAGATTCAGCAACAACTCGGTCAGATTAACAACCGTGCCGGGCTTCAAACTCAAAACCTTTATCTTCTTCATCAAAAATCCGATCTCTTCTATTCTTACAACCTCGAAAGATTGAACTCTTTTGGCACTTAAGAGTTCACTGACACATACCTTTCTGACTTCTCTCCAGTACTCACCGTACGGTGCAAAACCCACATCAGTACAGTTGTAAAGAAGTTTCTTAGCACCTTTAGTGGCCGGTCTGTTCGCGAAAACAAGATCATGGGTCTTTGTGATTTCCTTAGCCATTTCAGGAGACGAAACGACAAGGGTTTTAGCAGAACCCAAGTTTAAGATCATTAAAGAACCATATTTGTTTGAAAGATCTCGAAGAGTTCGATGAGGAAGTGTTCCTAATTGATGAAAGTTTCCGATGATGGGAAGTTTTGGCGGAGATGGTGGTAGTTTACCCTTACTTCCACCAACAAACCAACGGAAAACGAAAAGAGAAATGATGATGGAAACAGTGATTGGAAGGAAGAGTGGACCTTGTTGCTGAACTTGAAACCAATGTAAAGCTAACTGTAATGGGTTACTAGCCATTGTTGGTTGATCTTAGTAATATTCTGACAGAGCTTGATGAAATGATATTGAAATATGAGCGAAGACTTTTACATATATATAGAGAGAAGTTTTAACCCTTACACTACAGTAAAAAAAGAATAGTAGTGGTAACATTTTGCGACCATTACGTAATTTCAGACATGACCAACTTTTAATACTATATATTGGAGTGACGTATTAACTCTTAGGTAAATGTATACACATAATCCATCTTCTGCCACGTGTCGGGAAAGGTACACGTGGAAGACACGCAGCCTCAGGACATCAAGATATGATGCCACGTCTCAACACCCAAGGGGCAACTATCGTCTACACTTGTCCATCGACATGCTAATCCAATGACTAAGAACCGAGGAGCACTAAAAGAACGAGCCACCGCGAAGTACTGGAGAGCACCCAAGGATCTGCTTTATTCCATCTCGAGGTAGATCCAAGATCAACGGTGAGGGTGAGCCGCGCTGACGAAGATGTGACAAGGGGATCGGACATCTGTCTGACGCGTGCAGACCGCCCCAACCACCCGCATTAAACACCCTAGGCATGGGGTACGTGTCAACAAATCTATGGAATAGAAAGAGGTGATCCTTCGTAAACCATACATGACCGTTGGAGCCTTCGGTCGAAAACGAAGATACCAGCGGGATCAGCGCCAAGATCGAGGAGATAAGATTGCAACTGTCTTTAATAGTGGACCCCATGTATTATCCCTATAAATATCCCTCTCCACTGAGAGAGAGGAGGTCGACTAATTCTAAGTTAGAGAGTGAATAGAAGAGAGAGAAACTGTAAGAGTAAGTATGATTATTATCTTCCCCTATCTTTCGTTATTCACTCCAAAGTCATTTGACTACCTTTGTATCCCCCAAATACATAGTGAAACAACTACCCCCGTGGACGTAGGCTTTAGTGCTGAACCACGTAAATCATCGTCTTATTTATATTCAACACTTTACTTTCTGTCTTAATTATTACACGTTGATCCTTTACATATCTCGATTGTACGGATCACTAGTTTACTTCCCCATGACTAGACAAGGACGAGCCCGAAGGTTCTGAGTCGATGTGTCATCGTTTCAACGTCGCTTACTTAAGATTTATTCTCCATTATAACTGTATGAACGAATGCGAATATTGTTTGTGAACACGTGGATGCCATCGTGATTTATGTGTTCACAATAAACAAGTCGCAAACCAACATCACATGAATATGAGATCGAAATGAATATAAATTATTTGTTTAAAGTAATTTTTAATTAAGGTTTGAAAATTGGTTTGTTGAGATGATAATACACTATTGATTGTGTTTACATATCAAATTTATTTGTATAATACTTGTCACGAGCTGAACTGTCCGATCGGTGAAGTGGGTGTTGGAATATATCCATCCCCCGGCCGGGGATAAGTCAATTAACCAGTATATACAATTGATATGTACTTAATCAGTGAATTAGCAGTGGCATTATTTTAATTAGTTTAGCAATTGCATTATTGAACAAATATTAGTAAATAATTATCGGGAAATGACGAGGAAGCTTGGAGCTAGGTTAGCGCATATTAAAAAAAATCATATTTTTTTTTCTTAGAACAAGCCTCACATGGAGATTTTATTTATAATAATAATAAAGGAAAATAAAAGGGAAACAAGGATGCTAGTCCTGACCTCGAAGAGAGATAAAAAAAAAAGTAGTAAGCATTAACCAGAGGTCCAGAAATCCATTTCCATGCTGTCATCAGCTATGGATGTACTAAAAAATTTAGTTAGATGAAGCATTGCAATATTCTAGGCCGAAAATGCTTCCCATCTACCGGATTTATACCCCAAAAACATACCCCGCCTATGTGCCCACCACCCCCTATTGGTCCCTCGAAAGCTTTCCCAGACCTACCATTTTTCATCTACGGCTGTGATCCATGACACATGGGGGTGTATTAAGATGGCGTATGGAACCGGTAGATGGGAAGCAACTTCGATTCTAGGCTGCACCTGTAGCCAGACTGCCAAAAATGGCCAGAAAAAAATCTAGCTAAGTACAAAAGTAAGACCAGATCAGGTCCCTTGCTTGATTTTTTAGTGGAGCAGATTTTGATAGGTAAAGTTCGGAGCTCTGGTTTATGGGTATCTTTCTGAACAAAATGAGAAAAAAAATCATTTCTCCTTTTTATGATAAAAGTAATCCCAATTATCACTTATGACTGGTAAAACGTTTCTGGATCAGGATGGACAAAATACACCAGCGTGTTTACACTCAAAGAAACAAAATGATCCAAACCAAAAACGAAATAATGTGGTGCTGTTATTGATTTTAGATTGTTTTTTTCCCGAAAAAGAAAAAGTCAGCAAGAAAAAAGACGTAATGTGTTGTTATTGTAGTGGGGTTGAAGTTGAATCACCCATGCATCATACATAACGGAGCTTGGTTGTTATTTTTAGCAAAATTGTAACCCAATTCTGATAAATACCTAAAAGAACTGTTAAAACTGAACATATGTAATATGATCATGAGATGACATCCCGTGAATTATCCGACAAAAAGAGTGAGATGGGTCCCTCCTAACCCGATGGTTTAGCAGGGGTGCCTTTAGTATTGGTGTCTTTCTGTCAGGATAATCCCCAGAATATAAATCATTGTCGGAGATGAATATTCACGTTTATCTCTAATGAAGTTTAGGAAACTGGGTAAATGTTCGTTTGGCTTAAGATATTTAACGTGGTTTCAAGATACCAAACACAAAAACTAGACCAATGAAAGTACGGAATTAATGTTACAAACCTAGAAATAACCATTCCATTCCTAAATGATCACAAGCAAACAATTTGCATTTATTCATCTTCAAAACAATTTGTCTGTCAGGAAAAAAAAAAAAAAAACAAAAAAAAAAAGATTACAACACCAACCGTACTTACATAACTTGATCTCTCTAAACTAGCTGATATCCGCAGCAACACTCACAGTCCTCAAATCCGAGAGGCACCTATTTTGGCTTTTTGGTACTCAAAAATAGTTGTTTTTTTCCTCTCCCCGTATCAATAACAAAAGGAGAATGATTGGTGTATTATTAACTGTCTATAGTTTAATATCCAAGAAAATAGAAGATAAACGTGCCTTCTGGAAAACAATCTTCTGGGTCGTTGGCATGAATCCTACAAAATCAAATGTGTCGATCCGTTAGCAAAATAAGAATGTGAATAGAGAACTAAGGGCTACCTGCTTCATATATCGTGCAAGACGTGCGCAGTTGTTCCGATTAATTAATCCCAGCTCCTTAAACTGATCACATCACAAGTATCTGTCCAAATACAGGTGTTAATCGATGTGCGGTTTTGAAATTGACCATCGTAGTAAGCACCATGGGTATTCCGTAATGAGCCGACTGACTACCCAAGATAAGCAAAAATACTACATTAACAAGTTCGATCTCTATGCCCATATGTCTCAGTGATACGTATCAGATTCTTTCAAGAGCTCACATGGTTACCCGAGTCGACACGTATCTGTAAGATTTTTAGTGCTCAATATTCTGTTGTGCAATATCAATCTTGTATTAATTTATAGATTTTGTCCTTATTGAAAAAGCTCAACAATCATTTATCCAGATTTGATGTTAATGCTAAGAAATGCAATTTTTTCTTTCACAATTAGGTATAGTAATACAAAAGGGGTTGGAGCTCAGCTTGATCGGCTACCAACTAGTTTCTTGTAAACCCCTTTTGTTTCCCGATGTATACTTTTTTTTTTTTTTTTATATTTTGTAATGGATCAATAGATTAAAATATCAGGTTTCATTACTATTAAAAAAAAAAAAATTGTCCTTTGAAACAATTAATCTAGAAACCTATTACAAGGACTCCAAATATTGGGTTTTAAGGGCTCACAAGATGATTAAATATGAGTTCCAAATAGTAATCACCAAAATCCCATTGTCCAACTATTTTTTGTTATGGCTAAAATGTCCTCCATGAATTATTTGATTTATAATTACTGTCTGAAAATCAAAAAATCAAGATTAGTGAAGGAAGAAAAAAAAATTGAGAAAAACCTAGAAATTTAGGTTTTCTCAATCCAAATGAGTGGCTCTAGTAAGATTAGTAAGGTAAGTGAATCCTCATCTACCAAATCAAACAACAATCCTCCAACTCCTATAGATAATCAACAATTTCTAACCCAATCACAAGCTCAACCTATACATGAAGAATACGAACACTATTATGAATTTGAAGAACCGAAAGAAGATGAATATCAAGAACCAAATGCTCAACATAGTGAACTTAACTCCAATAACATTTTTTTTTTTTTTTTTGCTTTTAATCGCATGAAGTACGTAGAAAGTTGGATTTTTTTTGTTTTTTGAAAACCCCCAAATTTGAACCGTAAGCTACATACGGTATGGAAAAGTTATCGACCAAACCGTAGGTAAACCATACGGTTTGGAAAATTCATCATTGCAAACCGTAGTCACACCACACGGTTTGGAAAATTCATCCTTCCAAACCGTGCGTAGAAGTTGTTGGACCCATAACATACGGTTTGGACCGTAGGTGCATGAAACCGTTAAATGTTATTTATGATTTTACGGTGCGTAATCCAAACCGTAAGTAGTCCCAGAGAAAGTTACGGCTTGGATAACCCACCGTAGGTTATTTTACGGTTTGGTTTTTGCACCATAGGGTTTTTCAGGACAGGTTATGGTTTCTCCTACGGTTTGTTCTCCAAACCATATGTTTCTTTTTTCAGATGCATATTTTTCTAATCTTTTGCAATATTTTTCATATTTATAGCTCGATCTTCTACCTGAACCAATGGAAGATCAACCCGCAGCTATGGAAGTTTTTCCAAAGGATACAAGTGCTCACTATGCCAACCACTTTGAATGGAAAGATTTAAACGATGCAAAGAAGTGGGCTCGAGAACAAGGGTTGAAGAAGAAGTGTATCATATTCCAAAATAAACAAGTTAAAACATCAGCTTTTAAACGGTTTGCAAGTCTAGTGGGAAATTTGAGAGTCATCAAAGAAAAGGTTATGTGTACCAACCAAACACCGCGAGCAAAAATAAAGTTATTCATACAAAGAAGTGTGGGTTCCTTTTTAAATTTCAATTTAATTTCAACCAAGAAAAGCAAGTGTGGTATATGAGTGAAGTTAAATCGGGTTATCATAACCATCCTATGCCTGGAGAGTTTTCTTAATCATCCTTATCCGGCAAGGCTCAACCCCGAAGAAAAGAAGCTAGTAAAAGTGTTGACTAAAAAACGAACAAGACCTATTGATATTCTAGCTAGTGTGAAGGTATTAAATTAAGATAACACATCTATCTTGTCTACCATCTACATTGAAAGAGAAAAAAAAATAGGAATGAGGAATGGCAAGATAGACTACTTATACAACAACTATTGTATTTGGCGGAAAAGGCGAACTGCTCGGTAGCCTATGAAGTAAATGATAAAAAGTTCGCCTACAAAGGCTATCGTACTTTGTGGCACAAACGTCTACAAAGGCGCCATTTAATGTCGGTTTTTGTTTATTGAGAGACGAGACGAAGGAAAGTTATTTGTGGGCATTGGTAAAGGTAAAGTTATTGTACCAAGAAGATTATACTCCTAAGGTATTGATCACGGATAAGGAGCAATCATTGATGTGGTCGATAGAGTGTTTTTCCCTACGCACATCATCATCTTTGCACGTTTCATATATGAACAATGTGCAAACTAATTGCAAGAGCATGATTCAACCACCAAGGAAAACCGTGATGGAGATGATTAAGAAATTTCAGTTGGATAAATAACAAGAAGCGAAAGAGAAATTTATTGAACATGACAAAGTAGCCGAGGTTAAATTGTCTAGCTTTCAAGATGAGTGGGACAAGGTGACATGGTCGACCACGGAAGGAATGTATTTTGGTCTCTGAACCAGGCGTAGCGGGACGGACCATCAACCAAATCCGAGACTAAATCAACAGTGGGCGACTATATTTGGTCGGGGACCAAAGACTAAACCCAAATATAGTCGAGCGTTGATATAATGTTCGCCCGAAAACCAGGCGAACTTAAAGTTTACGCCCCACACCAGGCGGGGATAAAGTTTACGCCCCACACCAAGCGGGGATAAAGTTTACGCCCCATTTTTTTTTTTTTAATCTTTGTGAGGCGTTGATATAATGTCCGCCTGGTGTGGGGCGAACATTTATATCAACGCCCCATTTTTTTTTTTTTTTGGTCGGGCGGGGATAAAGTTTACGCCCCACACCAGGCGAACTTATAATTTACGCCCCACCAAATTTAGTCTTCTACCGTTGTGTCACGGCACGGACTAAACCCAAATTTTGGTCTTTTTTTCCCTCTTTGGTCTTTGGTTATACTCGCACCACTGCAGTTGCTCTAAGGGAGCATATTTTAACTGACAATTGGAAAAGCTACCCTGTGGTGATAGCGTATTTGAAGAATGAATTATTGGATCCCCATAAAGAAAAATTCGTTAGTGCGTAGGTAACAAGCATAAACATTATGAAAACCAAGCCACAAGCACGGTGGAGTCATCTCACTATTGATTCAAGAGGAGGCTAAATGGGTGCGGTGGTGGTTTTTTGTGATTTTTCAAGCTATGGAAGAGTACTTTAAGCGTGATATAGATATAGTTAATGAGGATTTTTAATTTAATCGATCTAGAAAGAATACTCTTCATTTGGATAGCCCTTGGCTTCGAGGAAATACTCACTATGTATCGCATTGGACGATTAAGAAGATTATGAAGGAAATGGATGCTTTAGAGAAAATTATTCCAAGGGAATGTATTTGTCCCAACATGTAGCCATTGGGCCTTCCATGTAAGCATATTATAGCTAAGTACTCACCAAAGGTGATCCCAATCCAAGACATCGATCATTTGCTTAAACTTTAAATTTTGAACCTTTGGTTGAAAAAGCTTATGAGACTCTCCATGGTTGGAAATCTAAGTTATTATCTCAAGTTGGTCGCACTATTCTTATAAACTAAATATCTTTTGCTTTTCCCTGTTATCAAATGCAATGCTTTGAGTTTCCTTCCTATGATTTACATAGATATAATATAAACCAAAAGGATTTCTGGGCGAATACATAAAACCTTAAAAAAGTTTATTATCCGAAAGCTTGGTATAAGATTTTTACTCCTAAAGCATGCGGAGGTATAGGCATACTAAATCCTCATTAAATGAATATTTGTTTGCTTATTAAGTTGGCTTGGAGATTACTGAATAACCTAAATGATTTTTTTGGCTAGATTTCTTAAAGGTAAGTACTTCTCTGGAACTCATCCTTTTTATAAAAACAGTCAATATAATGTGTCTTGGATTTAGAAAAGTATTAGAAAAGGGTTAGAAGTTATAAAGAATAATAGTGTGATGGAAATAGGAGCAACATTCATAATTTAAAGGATAATTAGATACCTATTATAGGTATTTTGAATACTCGGTAGCATGATGAGTTAACTTATGTTTCGGGTTTTATATGTTTATGGTAATTAGATCTTTTCATTGACTGATTCTATGTTTTCTATGAGTATTTCCACTGGAATTAAGTCCATTTATATAAACTTAAACCATCAGGACATATTAAGATGAATAGTAAACAAAATTAGAGAAGTTTTCCACTAAATCAGCATATAGAATCCTCCCTCATAAATATCGCAATAATGATATCAAGTTCTGGAAAAAGTTTAGCATATGAAAACTCTACCCAGAATAAACCTATTTACTTGGAAGATGGATGCTGACGTCTTACCACTAGAAAAAAAATATGAGTGGAGTACTAAAGCATGTCGATGCTTTCTATATTTTATGTAATGAAGCTCATATGGAAATATCTGCACATATATTAACCTCTTATAATATTGCAAGAGTAGTTTGGTAGTTTATTTTTTATTTTTATTAGATTTTACTCTTTGGGTATATTTTATTTTTGGTGTGCAGGATATTTGGGATTTAAATCGGAAATAAAATTTACGCCTCAAACAAGTAAGTATCCCAGTTTTATTTTTTACTTTTTGTTTCTTTTTGTAAATATTTGTTTTAGGAAATGTTTTGATTCTTTAGATTTTATTCTCATTGTACATAATTAGTTTAGGATTCTTTTTAATTTTGTAAATATTTTTATTATTTCCTTCTATTTATTTATTAAAAAAATAAAATTATATATACACCTATACACACCAATCGCATCTTCCGGCACCAATTTTAGGAAAACTCGTGGTTTAGTTCGGTGAACCCTCTAGGCTTTATCATCCGAAACACCACAAGCCTTAGCCTCGTACCGTTGACCAGTCGTTGATTGTAGGTATATAATTGCTAAAGGTAACCTGAGCCTACCTAAATTAGTGAACCCAGCATTTGCATGTGCATAAAATATGTCGAACTGGTATTATGAAGACCAATATAATGATTATCCGACCGAGTATCTTAATGGACAATATCCGTACTATGACCATAGTGTGGATAGTACTTGGGACCACTACCGACCTTCTGAAGTTTATGGTTCTTACCACGGTGATCCCAGTTACTATTCACACTCCACCAGTCATACGAACGGGTGAATGATCAATATTATAATGAAAAAAATGAGAGTTCTCTATCTTTAAAGGATTTAATCAAACAGTTACAACTTGTTAGAGCACTGCTCCGTCGAACTCACAAGCGTTGTTATTTCAAGCTTGTTTGTCAAGTTTAGTTGATCAAAACCATATATATACTTGATTTCTAGTCTACTTATAGCTATGTCTCGGATTAGGATAGAATGTGTAGTTGAGCTTTAGACTTCACGACGTTCACCAATTGAAGAAGAAGATCTAATGAGGAGCTTGGAGGAACTTCATCAACAAAAGGTATGTGGAAACTAAAGCTTATTTATCACTCGGAAGTGTATTCTATTTTATCTTCTAATGAGACTAAGTCGTATAGCTATATAGACTTTTACATTATACACATTTGATATTTCGAGCCGAGTTTATCTCGCTAATCTATTTCTAGAAATATGTGTTATAGATTGTTATAGATTTTTGCTTTAGCTATGTTCATCATGTTCTTGACGAGTTTAGTTGGAAACAATTTATTTTTTGGAAACTAAATATTAAGTCAAAAGATGATCATGTGAAAATTACCTTGAACATCTTACATGATTTGTGTGAGACAGTCATTTGATGTTAGCTTGGGAAGTTTCGTATTTATCATTCGATCACTTGAAAAAACTTGAAGGTAATGGTATGTGTGAGATTACCATTATCGTCTTCCAAGGATGTTTCAATGATTCAAATTAGAGTTTATAATAATTACCCATGTCTGGATACAACATGGTATGCATACATAGTATGCGAACTGTTTTGTGATGATTCAGGTGCGGAACTCTTGTTTACGTACCAAGTATGCGAATGGATTTACCTGAGAAGGTCCGGAAGTCTTGTTTGCGTACCTAATATGCGAACGGATTTACCTGAGTTAGGTACGGGATAGTTGTTCATGAACCGGGTTTGCGAACGGCTTGACTAGGCCAAGGTGCGGAGCTGCTGTTCGCGTACCTAGTTTTCGAACACAATGGTTAAGTTCTAAGATTGGTTATGTATGATTCTCATACTCATGAAATAAAACATTTATGATTTAAGGAATGCAAATTAACTTTACAAACCGTGGATTAATGTTCATGAATTGATTCTTGTATAAGTACTTTGTACGATTACGAATCAATCCGATTTTAATTCAATTGTTCATATATATTTATATGAGATAGTGAACAATTGAACAACTCTATTTGAAACATAATTAGAATCATTTGATTATATCATATTTGATCTAGAAGTGTTAGATGAATATGGCTAAGAAAAAAGTGTTCATATGGCTAACTTCGGTTAACTGTTATTGAGCCAACTCAATATACACGTTTAGGTACGGTTACCCATATCTAAATATAGGTATATTTTATTTGTGTGTAATATGCTAAGACAATCTAATGGTGGAGATTGATTGCTTAATTTCTAAGAAGACGTATCTTGAATCTTAAATCAGGATTTCATCTAACGGTGAATATTGAATGCTTTGTTACTAAGATATCTTAGCTTTGATTGTAAGCAACCCTGATTTGAAAGGCTATATAAGGAAGAACTCTAGCAACTGGAAAACATAATCCCGACACTTTTCTGTGTCCTAGTTGCAAACTAGCTAGAGTCGATTCTCCTTTAACCAAGGTTTTTCCAAAACCATATTAGGTTAACGACTTGAAAACTTCATTTGGGATTCGTGAAGCCATATCAAACTATTTTCTCTATAGTTGTGTATTCTAATCTCACTTGTTCTACCGTATTGAGTTTTATCTTCTCTAAGATTTACTCGAGATTTATCTCCGATAGGTAAGATATAAAAAGTAATCACAACAGTTCATCGTCTCACACTCTTGTGATTCCGCAATAACTTTTTCTGTTAATCAATTGGGTTATTGTGAGGTGACTAATATTTCTAGGATGCTCTTCGGGAGTATAAGATCAGACTATTAGTTGGTTCCTGTTCACCTTGATCTTTGTATCAAAATACGGAACAAAAACAGAATAAATAATAGACATATCTGTGGGAGACATAATTGTTTATAAGTCTTCGACTTTGGGTCGTAGAAACTCTAAGTTGTGGGTGAGATCATCCAAGGGAATCAAGTACGCAGAATCCTGCGTGGTTCTAGAGGCGTAAGGAACGCGACTGTACCTTAATCGGTGTGAGACTTGGTTAGGGCTCAATTGTATTCTAGTCTGAAGTTCACTTGTAGTAGGCTAGTGTCTGTAGAGACTTAATACAGTGTGGTGTTCAAAGCTGGACTAGGTCCCGGGGTTCTTCTGCATTTGTGGTTTCCTCGTTAACAAAATTTCCGGTGTCTGTGTTATTTGTTTTCCGCATTATATTTGTTTGTATAATCAAAATATCACAGGTTGCGCGTAGTTCAATCAGTTGATAACTCCGACCTTGATTGTTGGATAGAACTTGATTGACACTTGGGCATTGGCCTTTGGTACCGTACAAGTTATTTCTCATATCAATCAGGCTTACAGATTTCTATTTGTTTGATTTGCTGATTGTATTGATAAATAGAGATAAAGCTCTTTGATATATTTCTTGATTGAGTCTCACTTTTAAGTTGGTGCTCTCGGAATTATATTGGAGTTTAGTCCATACAGATTTCCCGATGAATTACTAGGCGTGGTTGTTATACCCCAGCTTTTTAATTGGTATCAGAGCTGGAAAACACACTAAGACCTCACAAGTCTGTGTTTGTAGCAATCTGACTCTATGGACAAAAGTGTTATCTCCATAAACATACCGCCAATCTTCGATGGCTCGAATTACTTATGGCGGAAAATTATTATGCGTGCATTTTCTACAAGCGCGTGATTTTCAATCATGGGTTCGTGTTGTTAATGGATATAATCCTCCAATGTTTACAGTAGATGGTGTAACTAGTGCAAAGGATATTGGTGAGTGTGATGATCTCGAGTGCAAAATTCTGACAGATTAAATGCTATCATTCATGCCATTATCCCATATCTTCAACACCATGTGACTACATGCATTAAGTCTAAAGATGCTTGGGATATCTTAGAAATTTGAAGGGAATTCCTCTGAGAAAGAAGCTAGGCTTCAAAACCTAAATTATGATTGGAAAAACCTTCATATGCCTGATGAAGATTCATTTGATGAGTTTAATCACAAAGTGTCTGAAATTGTTAATGGATCTTTTGCATTGGGCAAGACTATTTCTGAAAAGGACATTGTGATGAAAATTCTCAAATCACTTCCAGCTAGATACGATTCTAAGAAACATGCAATCATTGAGGGAAATAACCTTGAAACACTTTCCAGCACTACACCATTTTTAGGAATTAGCAACGGACTCGGCTGTTCCGATTTGGGGTCATAGAAGCAGATCCTTGTTGCAAAACACCGTGTTGCAATTTTTCGCAACGACATAAGCTCCGCTGCGACTCTCGGTCAAGACAACGGGGATTCGCGAACGGCACCTGCCGCAGTTGCGATGTTGTTTATTGGGCAACGTAGATCCGTCGTTGCTAAGCTATTGCTAATTACAGGAATACCCCTACCCGGAACTAAATGTTATTGGTTCTGGTTCTAATTTATTGGTTCTGGTTCTAATTTCGCAACAGATCCGATACGTTGCTAATTTTTTGCAACATAAAAAAAAGGTCGAGTCTTCGTTGACCTGGTCAAAATCCATTTCCCCCTACATTTACCGCCCTGCAGTTACCCAGTTCCCAATATTCATCATTTCTACATATATACAAACTATATCATTCATTCAATGGACATACAAAACTGAATGACATTATGAAAAAAGGATTCTTCAATTGAAGTTAACAAAAAGTATGAGTATTTGATACAAATGTTTACTAAGTATCACAACAAACTAGTTACACATAGAAACATACCTGGTTCCTAAGTTCAGTTCATAGAAAGTTACGAAATTCCTAAGTTCTTCTAACTTAAATCACTATAATGAGATACTACATAAACTTACAAATCTTGCAGCTGCTAAGGGACCTAATGACTGCTGCTTTGTTCTCCAACCTTTCTGATCTCATAAGAGAGCATCATTCAATTAACCTGCGAACAAAGCATCACAAATTCTTCCAATCAGATATCCAGTATGCTTATAAAGATTGAGTCAAAGACTAATAAAGAAAAAATAGGTTATATAAGCAAATCAAAAGAACCCACTTACTTCACACTAACACGTAGCTCATGCAAGAGATTGATAGTATCAAATTACACTCAATGAAGCATGTATGTCTAGTTTTCCTAAAACCCACAAACATCCCTCTCACTAGTTATATGGTTTTGTTACTCTTGCTATCAAACTTTTGGTGCAAGTACATACAACAAGCATAATGTTATACCTGATGGCGAGTTCAATTTCTGCTGAACTGTATTTCCCCTGGTATATTCAAGAGATGTCCAGTTGATTGCTTCAGCTTTATCAAGGTGCATTTCAAGACATTTTGAATCGCTCTGTCGAGCTCGACCACGAAACCGAACACAGCTACAAAACTGTTTTAGGTAAATCAAATTAAACAACACAAGAGCAATTAGGTGTATGTAGCCCCTCTTCAGCCACATCGATTGTGAACAACAAGTTTACCTACACAAAAAAAAAAACACAGTATGCTAAAATGTTTGAAATTTTGAAGTTAGACAAGTTACCATAAAAACTTGAGCAGTAAAGCGAGATTTTTACCTTCACGAAGCAAAATGCATTCAGAGCCTCAATCTGTGATTTTGGTACCACTGCATCCGTCAACCCATTTTCTCCAGTCAGATATGCAAATGGGAAATGAGATATATGTCAACAACGTCAATCTGTGTAAATCTGCACACGTGAAAAACGAGCAAGTTGGGGTTCAAAAGAAACGTTAAACTACACATTCATTAAAGAATTTACGAGACTTTCTTTTCAGCAATAGACCATATTTAAGAAATATAAACTGTATTTATACACTTATAATGCTTAAGGGAGTTGCTTGACTTTCTTTATTACAGGGAAATTGAAGCAATATCTTTGGCTTGTTTGCAGACGAGTGATAGAAATCCTACAACAATAGAATGTAATAATGATTCATTATAGTCCAATTTTAAAGCAATTATCACCATCAAATTCCCATATCATAAGTCCTTCATATCATTATAATCCTTATTATGTTGAAGTCCAAGAATCTTCTTGACGCTTTCAATCTCGACATTCTGCTTAATTTGCTTTACACTTGCTTCTCTTACATTGAGCAATTTACCTCTCAATGGGAAAACACCATAGTGGTTACGACCCACAACAGAAATCCCCGCCATCTGCATACACCTTGGTTTCAGATTATTATTTAAAATTATTTAAAATAATAGACTTTTAAGTGATTGACACATTAAATAGATAAATAATTTCCCTTTCTTATTGCTTCTGTTTTGGACTACTTCTCCCAGTACCTGAAAAAAACACAACCAAATTCATTATAAACAGAGATGTTCAACTGCATAGAAGAAAACCATTGCCATAAAGGATTGTTTACCTAAAGACCAAATATCTGACTTTGAACCGTAAGGAATATCATCAAGAAGATCAGGTAACATATAGCTTGGAGTTCCCACGACCTGCATTGTAAGCCAAATGGCCCTCATTGTTAACAAGCAAGCAAAATACTGGACTTCAACTAATCAAGAAAACTTTTTGTAGTGTCGTGTTACTCACAGAAGAGGCTAAGTCATCATAAGTTAACATTTTGGCCAATCCAAAATCACCTATAGTCCAACAGATTAATTAAGTCGGAGATTTAGGAGGAAAATAATTGCAGTAGGTGGATACAATTTATTTATAGTCATCCACGAAGACTTAAACAGTTAGAAAGTAGGATCGCTTACCTAGACGTATGTCCTGATCCTTCGTCAAGAGTATATTCGAGCACTGAGATATTTTTGCAAAGCAGTATCAGTACATACAATTTAAGAGTATCCCAAGCCAATATATAACAACTTAATATATCAATCACTATGCAATAGTATGAAGATTTTGCAACAGACCTTGACATCACGATGAAGAACATGATTTTTATGCAAGTAATTCAAATCCATTAGGAGTTTCACAAGCCACTTACAGAGTTTTTGTACACAATATGAACTAACAAACAGAACCTTGCAATTGCATATATTCCATAGTACAGCTCATGTAGAGGAAAGGTAATGCACCTCTTCGGAAAAGTGAACACCATTAGCTCTTTTTATAGCTTCACCCCTGCATAATCAAAGGAAGTAGTACCAATGTTTAACAGGAGCAGATGAATCATGGAGAAATCATGCTGAGGCCCGCTGATTGACACATTATATTACAATTTTTATTGAACAAGAAGAGCAACTTACATGTCTCCACCTTCACAATAACCAATGATGATACACACGTACCAACCCTGCTAATAATGTGTTAAAATTTCCAAGTAAGAAATCCAACCATTCTAAGCCCAGTGAACGTAAAGGATTATCATTTTTCTACCAAAAAAAACTGACCTTTTGTACCCATGAGTCTTTCTTATTGCTTCTGTTTTGGACTACTTCTCCTGGTACCTGAAAAAACACAACCAAATTCATTATAAACAGAGATGTTCAACTGTATGGAAGAAAACCATTGCCTAGAAACTAAACATAAACTTGATCACAAACTGAAATCAAAACCAAACGAATGAAAAGGAACTCTAACATTGTCTCTAAAAGAAAAATAAAGTTGGACATAAAGATCACCACCTCAATTGGTATTAACACTAACCCTAGAAATTAACACCTCAATTGAAATTCTAGTTTTCCCTTTTGAGTGAAGTTCGAGTTTGGTAAAAACAAATTAAGCCATTAGAAATTAAACCCAATCTAAACTTTAATTTCAGAAACCAGAAACCCTAGAAATTAATGAAATAATTTATATTTTTTAAATCTATCAAAACCCTAGATCCGTAGTCATAAATGAATCAAATAAATCATACGACTTAATTATCATCCATCAATCACAAAAACAATAGACAAATCAGATAAATATGGAGAAAAAATCTAAAACAATATTTGATTATTACCTCCTCTGTTGGAAGATTCCGAGTCTTCGGTAGAGAGAGAGAGAGAGAAATAAATCATGAGAAGATGATGTTGTTGATGGTGTTGATGATGATAGTGTTGATTCTCCAAAGAGTTTCTGAGATAAAAGGGATATGAAGAAATGAGAGCTTTAGTTCTTCAGAGAGGAGATGAAAGAGAGATGAGGTCTGTGGCGGATAAAAATAACAAGGAAAACTCTATAAGGAAGGGATATAGGGTATATATGGCTGAAGGGTGGGAAAAAAAGAAGAATACTTGACTGAAGTTTGACTTGGGCGTATTTAGTAGTCCTAGTGTTCCCGACCACGCACGTGGTTAACATGCTTGAACCCAGCGCAGTTGCAATTCGCAACCTTGCTTGTGAGGTTGCAAAATTCGCAACGGCAATCCTCTGTTGCGAAAAAATAGCAACGGGGATTAGCAACAGAAATTTCGCAACGACACTAGTACCGTTGCAAAACTGGGTTGCAAATCCCTTAAAATGGTGTAGTGCAGAAACTCTATTGTTGGAAAGTTAAAGCATATATCCAAAACTGGAAAGGGTATTGCATTCAAAGCACATAAGAACACTAAACTACTTGATAAAAGTAAAAGTGTTGGCAACTCTGTGGTTGATCCTATTGAGACTGATTCATCAGATGAAGATCTTGACAACTCAGTCTCTCTTATCACAAGACAGTTTAGAGATCTTCTTTTGAAGAGTAGTAAACGGTTCACCAGAGATAAACCTAGATCACCATTTAAGCCTCATGTTCGTGTTCCTCCTAAAAACATGGATACTATCGACACTGATGATGAGGATATGCTAAAGTGCTTCAAGTGTAAAGGTTTTGGCCATTTTGCTAATGAGTGTCCAAATCGTAGAAAATACATTGGTGTTGATGGTGATTTTTAGTTCAGGGCTAAAATCGTAAAACCCTATGTTAATGTGTTATTGTTATGCAAAGCAAAAGAGCCATTTAAAAGTGATGAGTGCCTACGCCTCTTTACTTACATATGTATTGAGCAACTCAGTATACTTATATATATGAAATTTATTCAGAATAGTGTTGGTTGCGAAAATCCAAAGTATTCTGTAAATTTTATTAGTCTCCCACCTGTATTTTCTTATGTTATGTTCCCAGCCGAACTCTTAATATTGACATGATATGACAACTAATGTTCATTCTCAGCTGAGCAGCATGAGATTCCCGAAGTGTCAGGATTAAGAAGTGCATGAAAGTACCCAATCAGAGGCACGCAAGCTGCGCTGCTCTCCGAGATAAAAATTAGTGATTTTGTATCAACGCACAAAATTCCCAAAAATTGACTAATTTCATGTCAGCTTACAAAATTCAATTTTTTTCTAACCTAATTTTATCAATTTACAAAAATTAGGTTTTTGTGGTCTACGCAATATCTCGATCACTATTGGTCGAGACAAAACCTATGCAAACTAGGAAATTGATCCATCATGGAACTAGTAGGAGCAAAATCCTACCAAAAGTTGGAAAACAAGAAATAAAAGGAAATTACGACAAATAAAGGCAACAACAAAAGGGGCACGGTTGCGCCGCATGAATGGCCAATTTTCCCTAGCAGGCGCCTCCCCTGGCCGACCGACCATGCCCTATATTGATGTCTGTCGGCTCCTCTTCCTCATCAGCCAATCAAATCGCTCCAAAGTCGCAACCTATGCTTTTAATTAAAGGTGGAAGTTGGCTGGACGACGCGATTAATTTCTTAAGAAATTAAATTTGGATTGTCCATGCCAGTCTTAAAACGATCACGGCCGTATGACTTGGCCCGCCAAATTTATCAGGCTTAGCCTTCTCCTGGCGCGACCAAACGAGCTTCAGGATGTTCACCGACCGAACCTCTATTATTCCAGCCAATCAGAATGCGGGCAGCATCCGCAATTGTTATCCAAAGTAGGCTAGTAGAGCCACCTGAAAAGGGTCTTAATTAGGTCATTACCGCCCAAGGAAGACTTAAATTAATCACGACCGTCCAACTTGGCCTGACGGATTGAACGACTTAGATCTTATCTAGGCCGACCAATGAGGTGCCATTATGTTCACCGGCGGGCCATCTTTGACTTCGACCAACCACACCACTTCTTAAGAATGACTACCACTTTTATTTTGGTCAATTGTGTAAGTCAAATCTGATTGACTTTGAGGATCCACACTTATTCAGTTTATTATTATGTGCTTCTAAGTTTTTATTTGAGTTTTTCCAGAATCTATAACCTGATCCTTCGGACCCTGTCTATGAGGAAACTCGGCTAATGAAAATATTTTACCTAGACTTTTTTATAGAACCTGAACTCGAACCACAACTAGATATAGTTGTCCTGAATAGAAAACTTGGTAAGGGTATATTTGGTTGGTTCACTTTCTTGGTATCTTCAAAGATTTCTTATATTTGTGATAACATTATTTAATTCAGATGACCCACAGTTATTCCGGCTACAACTTTATGATTTTGTGTGGTGACTAATTCTATCAAAGTCTGGCTGAAGACAATAAACTTAGCGCTTTATGGGAGGCAACCTATACATTTGGTATATGGTCCCTCTGGAGGACTCGGTTGTTGTACATTAATAAGTATTTGTTTTCTTTCTTATTCCCCATGGAAGGATTGCTACGCTTCATCCAGGTATCATCTTTCCAATTTCTTTATTGATTCCTCATGTTATTGTGCCTTTCATTAGAAACATTGAGGACAATGTTAGATTTAAGTGTGGGGGAGTGGTTAACTTTTAAGTATTTTCTAGCATACTATGGTCACCTTTTGAACGGGTCTATTGTATTTTCTTGCATGTTATGACCAGCTATTGAGCGGGTCTATTATAGGGCATTTTCTTGCACGGTATGAAAAAAAAAATGACCAGCTGTCGAGCGGGTCTTGAGGTTTTGCTTATGATCAGTTGTTGAGCGGGTCTATCTCGATGTTACTCCATATCCAGCTATAGAGAAGATATATTTTTCTGTTTTGCTTGAGGACTAGCAAAATGTAAGTGTGGGGGAATTTGATAAGCACGTAAGTGCGACGCATTTTCACCCATAACTACATTAGCTAGGACTCATTTTTTCGTTAATAAACTTGTTTTAAGTCATTTGAAGAAAATAAGCTCTTGTGGAGAAATTTGCTCGAAAAATGGTATCTGGACCCCAAAAAATACTAAAGTCACCCCAAGTTTGGATAAGGGCACCCCAAGATATGTGTGAAAAATGCCCCAGAAAATTTGCTAAAGACACCCAAGGAATTTGCTAAAGGGAACCCTGATAACTAAGGGGTAACCCATTCACTATCGACACCCCAGAAGACTGGTTAAGGGGTAACCATCTCCAACATTTTGAATTTCAGAAATTGGCGGGAAAACTGGTTTCAAACATGACACTCCAAGGAATTTTCTAAAGGGAATTTTGGGTTTGGATTTCGAAGGTGTTAGAAAGAGACTAAAGTACTGAAACTCATTGGGTATCTTCCATTGGTCTAGAAATTTCTGGTAAGGGGTTTGGATTCGATCATATTGGCTGGAATTACGAATTTGAAGAAAACATTACTCTCGGTTTGTTCCTCCCGGGAAAGTTCTGTTGGAGAATTAGAGGAGTTTGGTTGAGACTCAACCTTGGTTTTGGACTTGTGTGGGCCTGTTACACCTAAACAAGATTGGTATATCTCCCAGATTCGGAAGAATAGTGTTGAATCACCACATTGAAGCAAAACAGGGGAAGTGAATATAATCGGGTATTTTCTGAGTTAATTTGGGTAGGATTGCGTGTGATAAAAAGTTTTGACTCAATACAAATCGTGTTGGCAACGTGACTGGACTATGTACTCCACCAGAAGACGCGTGCAAAGATGAATTGCACCCGTGATAGGCTGGAAAATAGATAAATTAGGGAAATATCTCCGCGAGAGGAAAGAAGATTATTTGGAGTAATGGCAGAGATTTTTAGAGCCTGTGGAGTATATATAAGGTGCTTGGGATGAAGAGAGAGGACACGGAGAGCCTGGGAACCTGGGAAGAAATAAATAGCTAGAATCGAGAGAAATGAAGGTTGCAGGAAAATCTTATCTGCTACTGCAACCAAGAACACGAAGAACAAAGGTACACTGAAGTCAGTCGCAAAAACTGTTGTTAATCAACCACAAAAGCACAATATCGTATACTATTTTGGTTGTAGTAGGTCTTTCGCAACTGGGCTATTGCAACATCTTAGTGGCTAAACCTTTTTAGCAAATGGAAATCATTGTAAGCTATTTTAATTACTTTTTGAATACAATGAATAATCAAAATTTCTCCAATTCTCGATTCATGAGTAGCTAAACTAATTTATGGGTTGAGGAGGAAACTATTTTTTGATGTGTAATTTTTAGTATTTAGTTTTCTTGAATTATTACTCTCTAATTAAGTTTTAATTGCTTAGAATTTTTCTCTCCTTTATATGTTTCAGAATAACTGTTTTGGGTAGTTTTAAGCTACCGATATTTTATAAGCGAAGGAAAAATAGGCTTTAAATGAACGACGAAAGTCATAAAAAAAAGAGTTTCAACGATTTATCCTCTGAGGCATGAGATTTAGTTTGAAATTTCCTTGAGTAGTTTTGAGAGTAAATTAGAGAAATTAATTATTGAATTTAAAAAAATCAAAAGTAGTGGAATCCGAAACCCTAGTTCTCCCTCTCTCTGGCCAATACAATTAGTTTTTCTTTAGCATTTTTCTTAATTAATCGTAAACCAAATCTTTATAGAAGTCCGAGAATCGAATCCCATACTTACCTCTGTTAAAACTACATCAATTTTGCTTCAAAATTGATTTTTTAAATTTTTTTGGTGTGCACAACTTAATACATATATCTTTCACTCGTATGATTTCATTTGTCAATTTCTGAGGTGGTAATTGTGTTGTATGTGAATTTTTTCATTACAAATTTCATATACACAAAAACATTAAACAAAATCCTCATTTAAATAGTTTTTGTATATACTTACATACATTTATGTGTTTTCTATGCATATGCATGAATATTCCCAAGTACACATACACATATAAAAAAAAAAAAAATTTGGTCTATTCAAGGTAGACCTCTGTATAAGAATAGCCTCCATATAAGATTATTATTTTGTGGTCCCTAACCGTTTATTGCCCTTGGGTTGTGTAATATTTGTTTTGTTATCTGTGGGTATCACTCTAGCTCGTTTTCCCAAATTCACCCTGCGAGGTTAATTGAATGTTCCTTTCAAGCTCGATGTCCTTTTACAAGATTTTCTATCCTTTCACTAGGTCATGTAGTACAAACTGATTCTAGTACAAGAAGGAGGACATGCAATGGTAAATTTCCTGTCCGCCTAGCTATAACAAATCTTGCTTGCTATATATACTGGGACGCTTTAATTTTTGTCATACCATTACTTTGTCTGCCTCTCCCTCATCTTTCCCTCATGAAAAATTCTCATCTAAAAGAATATACAGAGAAACTTCAATCCTTTCTTGGAAGTAAAATTGTGTTGTTTCAGAAAGTAAAAGTTGGTATGAAGGTTCTTCAAGTTGAGTAGAGTAAACTCATCAATAAATTGATGACAATGTCAGATCTTATCTTAAAGAAACTGAATTCAGGTTACGGTTTCTATGAACGTGATGAATTTGCGACTTTTATACATAGAAAATCACATTATTTGAAGTTCGAATATGAGTTTAATGAGTTGGGATCAGAGTTTCTTGAAACTTAGGTTGAATATTTGGCGCTCTTCAAGAAACAGAAGCCAACTGATCCTTTCGGTCTTTATGAAATTAAGAATGTACATGAAAACGATCCATTATTACTAGAGAATTGGTTGGGTGCTTTGATTTAACCCACTATACGTATCAATAACTTGAATAAAGAAGCACAGCTGGTTGAAGCAGTGAAGATGATGTTAAAACTACCTCTCGATACATCAAAGAAATAAATAGTTGTGGTTACCATGCAAGGACGGAGAATTAGAATTGTACAAGATTCTGAATTTGTCAAGCAACATAAGACGAGAGAAACCTTATGTGATTCCATGGTTGAAGTTGTCTCCTGGATTAAGAAGAATGTTGCAATTGTAAAAAATAATAATACCCAGAATCCTTTTGTTTTGGGTACAGATGAAGATGTTAAAATAAGGATAATGGTAGAAAGACAAGTGTAAAGAAACAACTGAGAGGCCTTTGCGAAACTTTAGCCATTCCAGAACCAGAGTTATGCAAAAGCTATCCTAATTTCTTACAGTGACGGACAACAATTAGTAAAGATTAATTTTAATTATGTCATTAAATATGTTTGATGATGTCATAAAATAAAATATTTTAATGGCAAGAATAATCTTACGTGTAAAAATATAATAAAATTTGACATAAACTCTACTTTGTATAATTGTCAAACCAACTTAACATATCTCACAAATCATACGTAGGAATTTGACAATTTTTTTATATTTATAAAGGATTTTGAAAGACCTACGCAACGAGCGTAAATACAAATATCAAATATTCGTTTTTCCAGAATGTTATATTTCTTAAAAGATATAAAAAAAATATTCTCTTATTTTTTAGTGTGCAGATATTATCCATAGAATTTTTTAGAGTACAACTATTTTTCATAGTTTTTTATTTTTAGTGTGCCGATATTATCCACAAATTCTTTTAGTGTGCAGCTATTATCCATAGTGTTTTTCTAGTGTGCGGCTATTATCCACAATGTTAACCTTCCATAATTATTTACACTATGGCATTTTGTAGACCTGGTTTGGTTATATTATTATAATAGCTAAAATAAAAAAAAAGTCTCTTTTGATTCCATAGTTTGTACAATATATGTGCCAAAAAAATATGCACAATCGGTTATATCAAGAAAATGAGTTTCGAAAACCATTTTTTAAAGATGAAAAAACACATTAATATGAAGTTGTATAGAAGATGTGCACAACTAAATACTGGTCAGAAAATATGCACAACTAGAATCTGTGCAGGAAATATTCACAACTAAAAGGTTATTTTGGTCTTCCCATAACAAAAATTATTTCAGGGTTAATTAGAATAATTTGTGTAATTATTACTATGACCCTAGGGCCAAGAGAGTAAGACCCATATTTTTTAGGGTCATAAGAATAATTAACCCTCCCGGTGAAGTGGGGAGCTATCTCGAACCGAGCAAGTGAATTAGAGTCATAATTTTGTACTTTGAAGTACTCACGGTTCGGAACTTCGGATGGCTCCACGTGGGCACGTGGACAACAAATATTAACCTAATACCCCTCGCATGGTGCCTTTTTAAGCACAAAAAGGCCGACTTGCAATGGTAAATTCCCTGGCCGCCTATAGCTAAGTTACTGGTGCCCATGTGATAGGATTCAGCACCAAGTGATAGAACCCTAATGATAAAATCCTTTGAATTTGGGATTAGCCACCCAAGTTAAGAAAACTTAATAGATTGATCTGAAAATTGAATGTCTTTCACAACTCTAGAGATGAGTATATATATAGTTACTAACTTCTAAAAATAAGAACACTAAGAAAGCAATAGTTAACTTAAGAAACAAGAGAACTAAACTAGGCAAGCAATAAGCTACGACAATAAAGAAAGATAACAGTGGTGTCGGTACCCCAACATCCCAGCCCCCTTCAAACACGGCTTGTCCTCAAGCCTCAAATTCTGGAAAGCGAATAAGGAGATCATCCGCATCCTCCCAAGTAGCTTCTTCCTTTAAATGATCTTTCCACTTGATAAGCCAACGAGTTCCTGCACGATTGTGTTTCTTGAACATCTTACGATCTAAAATTGCCTCTGGTTCCCATTGGAAATTATCTGCAGTAGTTGGCAGACTAGCATCAACAGCAACAGTAGAACCTAATTTCAATTTCAAGGCAGAAACATGAAAAACAGGGTGAATACGGCTAGTAGATGGCAATTCCAGCTTATAGGCAACCGGTCCAACCCTCTCAAGAATGCGAAAAGGTCCATAAAATCGTGGCGAAAGCTTTGAAAACGACCGGGAAGCTACATTGGCCTGGACGATATGGTTGCAAACGAAGAAAAACCCAATCATTTACCGCAAAATTTCGTTCGTGCGATGAGCATCAGCGTACGTCTTCATTCGAGCTTGTGCATCCCGTAAATGGGTCTTCAGAATTTGTAGAGTGCGGTCCCTAGCTCTTAAGCTAACATCAACGGCATTAACAAGTGTAGAACCTGGAAGGTAGGTTGAAATTGTAGGCGGAGACTGACTGTAAACAACTTCAAAAGGAGTCATCCTTATTGCCGAGTGATAAGTCGTGTTATACCACCATTCCGCCCACGGTAACCATTTAAACCAATCATGAGGTTTCGTTCCAGCAAAACAACGGAGGTAACTCTCTAAAGTTCTGTCGGTAACCTCCGTTTGTCCATCCGTTTGAGGATGATATGCAGAACTTTTACACAATTGAGTATCTTGTAAAGAGAAATAAGCATCCCAAAAATTACTCAAAAATATAGGATCACGGTCACTTACTATTGTCCGTGGCATGCCATGAAGACGTACAACATCACGAATAAAGATATCAGCAACAATAGCAGCGGTATACGGATGAGAAAGAGCAATGAAATGAGCATACTTTGATAAGCGATCCACTACGACAAGTATAGAAGTTTTACGATTAGAGGTTGGCAATCCATCAATAAAATCCATTGAAATATCCATCCATACATCTTCTGGAATAGGTAAAGGCTGAAGAAGTCCTGGAGGAGCAATAGCCTCGGATTTATTACGTTGACAAATGTCGCATTGAGCAATGTAGGTTTTTATCGAATGTTTCATTCCCTTCCAGTAAAAATTTCTTTGAAGACGCTTATAAGTTCGTAGAAAACCAGAGTGTCTACCAAGAGGAGTTGCATGAAATTCATGAAGAAGTTTAGTACACCATGTAGAAGTAGAAACCACCACAACACGCCCTTTATAACGAAGAATACCATCAGTATAAGAATACTTTGGTTTATAATTTGGGTTGCGACGTAACTCCTCTATAAGAAGACTTAATTCATTGTCATGATGACATTCTTGAATAATATCATTGACGCTTTAAAATATAGGGGCAGTAATCGCCTTAAATTGAGCATCGAAACACGAGATAAGGCATCTGCAACCTTATTTGCAGCACCACATCGATAAATAATCTCATAATCGTAACCCAAAAGTTTGGACAACCATTTTTGTTGTTCAATTGAAGATAATCTTTGGTCTAGAAAGTACTTAAGACTATGATGGTGTGTATAAATTTTAAAATGTCGACCGAGCAAGTAAGGTCGCCATTTTTGAACCGCAGAGACAATAGCAAGCATTTCCTTATCATAAACCGAAAGATTTAAATTTTTACCTGATAACGGCTTGCTATAAAAAGCAATAGGCCTGCCGGATTGCATTAAAACAGCTCCTAACCCATTACCAGAAGCATCACACTCTAAGGTAAATTCTTTTGAAAAATCCGGAAGTGCCAATACTGGTGTGGTTTTCAAGGTAGACTGTAGTTGTTTGAATGCTTTTGTAGCTAATTCTGACAAGGAAAAAGCATTACGCTTCAATAATTGAGTTAGTGGAGCACTTATTTTCCCGTAGTCCTTGACAAACTTACGATAGTAACCTGCCAAACCCAAAAAACCCCTAAGATCCTTAATAGAAGACGGAGTAGGCCGCTTGACGATGTTAGAAATCTTGTCGTTCTCAACAGATACCCCATCAGCAGAAACCAAATGCCCAAGATAGCCTATGGATGATTTAGCAAAATCACACTTAGACTCCTTCAAAAACAAGTTGTTTGAATGTAATATCTCAAAAACAAGTTCCAAATGCTTAATATGTTCTACCATAGAATTACTGTACACCAATATATCGTCAAATAAAACGAGAATAAACTTACGAAGATATGGCCTGAAAATATCATTCATCAAACTTTGAAAAGTTGTTGGAGCATTAGAAAGACCGAATGGCATCACCAAAAATTCGTAATGGCCATCGTGAGTCCGAAATGCGGTCTTGTGTATATCAGGACCATGTAGACGAATCTGGTGATAACCCCAACGCAAATCCACTTTAGTAAAAACTTTTTTACCATGCAATTCATCAAGTAATTCATCTACAACTGGAATGGGAAACCTGTCCTTCACCGTAAGCTTATTTAGTGCCCTATAATCAACACACATGCGCCAAGATCCGTCTTTTTTACGTACCAATAAAACTGGTGAAGAATAAGGACTGGTGCTAGGACGTATGAAGCCTGCATTTTCAATTCTGAAACAATCTTTTCAATTTTGTCCTTTTGGAAATGAGGGTATCTATAGGGTCGTACATTTACCGGAGCAGAATTTGGAACTAGAGGAATGCGATGGTCATGAGAACGTATAGGTCGCAGAGATGTAGGAGAACCAAACACATCTGAAAAATGGCAAATTAATTCTTGAATTTCAGAAGGTACCTGAGAAAGAGTCGAAGATCCCAATTCTGGTGTTGAAGATAGCTGCAACAAAATTCCTTGTTGTTCACGATTTATCAAACGCTGCATAGGAGTGTGATCTAAAAGCATAACTGTTGGAGAATTGTCACCAACCAAGAAAAATTCAGTTCCTGATACACAAAATTTCATGTGTAACTTGTTAAAATCCCAACTTATATCTCCTAAAGTTTGTAACCACTGAACACCTAATACGGCATCGCAACCACTAATTGCTAACAGAAAAAATTCAGTGCAGAAACTATAGTTCTGTAACTTAATTTACACATTATCACACGACCCACTAGTTTGGAGAAATCCACCATCCCCTATCATTACTCGCATAGCTACATCATTAGATTGAATAGAATAGCCGCATTGCTTGGCGATTGTAGGATGCAGAAAATTATGAGTGGAACCTGAGTCGATAAGAACCGTAATTGGATGCCCCTTTATATATCCCTTAATGCGCATGGTGTTAGGGAATGGAGAACCCATAAGAGCATGAAGTGAAATTTCAGGTTTCGTTGCAGTATCGTTATTATCTTCAGTCATGGCTGTATTATCAATACCACCACTAGAATATGAATCAAGTTCGGTTATTGTAACACCAGAAGCACCTTCTAAGTATAACAAACGAGACTGCTCACAAAGATGTCCAGGCTTATACAATTTATCGCAGTTAAAACAAAGGCCTTTCTCACGTCGTTCCTTTTGTTCTATCCATGATAAACGTTTAACTCCCGGAGGTAATCCATTATTTTGAGAATTTGGAGGAGTTACAGTTCCTAATGCCTTGGGTTGAACAGAACGAATCCAAGGTTTGGTTACAGAAAAAGCTTTGGTAGCATTAATAGCATCTTCTTGTCGTAAAGCTATGTCAAATGCCTCGGAAATGGTCTTTGGTAAAAATAAACGAACACCGGTACCAATATCAGGGCGAAGTGCTGAGATAAAGATACTAACCAAATGTTCCTCGGGTATACCACGCAAAAAATTCAGTAGCTTTTCAAATTCAGTAATGAGTTCGCGGACGGTACCTTGTTGTGATAATTTAGATAAAGAGCTGCAGGGATCAATATGCTTCCGAGATCCGAATCTAGAACGAAGTTTAGAAGAGAATTGTTCCCATGTTGGAGCTTCAAGAGTGTCTTTGATCCAACGGTACCATGAATTTGCATCCCCTTTGAAGTGAACAATGAGCCAATGGTATCCTTTGAGCATCTGGTACATCATGAAGAGTGTAGTATTGTTCAGCCTGAAAAATCCAGCCTTCAGGATCATCTCCGTCAAACATAGGAAACTTCAAATTTATTGTGCCTGCACGAATCGTGAAACCAGAACCAGGAGCACCATCATTAATTAAGGGACCTTTATTGTGTGTGTGACCATTGCCAGAAGATTTTCCTGGCTCACTAAAAATAGTTGTAAGACCATCGATACTGGTTGTAAGCTTTGTGAAGAGAGTTTCCAGTTTTGTATCTGAGCGTATACGATCTTGCTTCATGTCTTCAATTACTTTCTCAATTTTGTCAGTTAACCCTAGAACATGCTTACTCAATTCTTGAACGGTCATTGTAGGAAGTAAAGAAAAAAAAATTGAGGATGAAGGCCTAACTTTGCTCCGATCCAGATGATAGGATTCAGCACCAAGTGATAGAACCCTAATGATAAAATCCTTTGAATTGGGGATTAGCCACCCAAGTTAAGAAAACTTAATAGATTGATCTGAAAATTGAATGTCTTTCATAACTCTAGAGATGAGTATATATATTGTTACTGACTTCTAAAAATAAGAACACTAAGAAAGCAATAGTTAACTTAAGAAACAAGAGAACTAAACTAGGCAAGCAATAAGCTACAAAGCAATAAGGAAAGATAGCAAAGTGGTGTCGGTACCCCAACACCATGACAAATCTTGCTTGTTATAAATACATGGACGCTTTAATTTAATTTTTGTCATATCGTTACTCTATCTGCCTCTCGAAACATTATCATTCAAAATAACATACAGAGAAAGTTCAATCCCTTCTTAGAAGAAAAACTACGTTTGAAGATTCTGTTTCTCAAAGTAAAATTTGGTATTATAGATAACAGCGAATCATAATCAATGGAAATTGATCAAGATTCGTTGGATTTGAAGGTTCTTCAAGTTGAGGAGATTAAACTCATCAATAAATTGATAACAATGTCAGATCTTATCTTAAAGAAATTGAACTCAGGTTACGGCCTCTATGAACGTGATGAATTTGCGACGTTTATACAGTGAAAATCACATTATTTGAGGTTCGAATGTGAACTAAATAAGTTGGGATCAGAGTTTCTTGAAAACCAGGTTGAATATTTGATGCTCTTCAAGAAACATAAGCCAACTGATCCTTTCGACCTTTATGAAATCATTAATGTAAAAAAAACGATCCATTATTACCAGGGAATTGGTTGGGTTCGATTCAACCAACTGAACATATCAATAACTTGAATTAAAAAGCACAACTGGTTGAAGCAGTGAAGAAGATGTTAAACTACATCTCGAGACATCAAAGAAAGAAATAGTTGTGGTTACCGTGCCAGGAAGGAGAATTAGAATTGTACAAGATTCCAAATTTGTCGAGCAAGAGAAGACGAGAGAAACCTTATGTGATTTCATGGTTGAAGTTGTCTCTTGGATGAAGAAGAATGTTGCAATTGTGAGAAATAATAAGACTTTCAACTCAAACCAAAGCAAGAAATGAATCCTACATGCACCAATAACATCTTTTTGCAAGTTTTTTTTTTAATTTTTTTATTATTGATGGGTGAAAACGATTTACTGATTTTTAAGGAAAAGTGGAGAAACGAACGATTCCTCAAACGGGAAAATTGTCTAAACCTTTATCAAACAGATGCACTGCACGGGAGTGCTTTGAGCTTGTCTAAACCATGTGTAGATGGAACCGATCCTTATAATTGGTATGACCGATCCTAGTGACCGATCACAAGTAGGTATCATGTTTAGGATAGAACCGATCCTAGTGATTGGTATAACCGATCCGAACCCGTGTATATGACTTGGTAGGACCGATCACAACTAACCATTGTGACTTGGTATGACCGATCACATAGTAGACTTGGAATTCTGGTAGAACCAATTCTAAACTTGTTTGGAAGTGTGGTAGAACTGATTCCATGATGAAAATCCATGTATATACGAAATAAGGATTTGCAGTGTAAAGATGTCAACATACTCTGAACACTAGCAGTAACTCTTATCATTTATTGTTTAAACATATTCCTTGGTACTCAAGGTGATCCTGTACCGAAATAAATTAAGAATTTTTTAATTAAGGTTTTTGGTTTTATATGCTTTAATTACCAGGAATTAATGCATAGCTCTAGAGCATAAAAATTAGTAATGTGCATGTACTAATTGGAGATTTTATATGAGAGATATCGGAAATACTGGACAAGCATTTATTGGAATTAGGAAAACCAAATTTGGGCATTCATTGCATACCTTGAGTATATTTTTGGTTTTGAAAATTCATTGGTGTCCAAACATCCTTGGTCTATAAATACCTAAGTTTGCATTACTAGCAAACTATCCTAAGATCCGGGCAAACTTCAATTCTTGTTGTTTCTGGTGGAGCCGCCTATTCGGAGAGGAAAGTATCCTAATTAGGTGAAATCTCTTAAAACCGCTCATTTAAAGACTTTTGTGCGATCAAGAAGCTCTACGAGCACCGTTGGTGGGAAACTAGATAACCACAGTGTTATTAGTTTTTTTTTTAATTTGATTTGATTGACTAATGGTTGTTGAAACTTTGATTGCACCTAGTTTGTTTATTCGTGAGAATCTTTTCTTCTGATTTAAGATTCACTCAGACTAGATCAAAGTATCGACGATCTTTATAACGGTTGTAATATCTAAAGACATCTTATAATCCATTGTTAACAGACTCCATTCTGTGTGTGATTGATTACAAGATATTCAAGTGGTGTTGTGCAGGTATTTGAAGGAAATAAAAGATTTGAAGACAAAGAAGAATTCTTATTAGTTTTCGTATCTTGTGGATTTAGTGCACAAACCTTGATCGGCTGGGATTCAACTAAAATCGATTTATCTTTGATAGATATGATTGATTAGTTGCGTGAGATCGGCATCACTTTATAGTTTCTCGTTGAGATCTATATCGATTGATTGCAAATCTGGACTTGATTATTTCGGTAGTTATTGGATAGATTGATCTAATCAGACAAAAGAGATTATTAGATTAGAACATAAGAGCCTTTGTCAACAACTCATCATAATCTTGTAGAAAGAATGATTAAAGTGGTTACCAAAAATATTCTTCCTTTGTTGTTTGGAATACGATCCAAAGGACTTGCTATTCACGTGCGTGACTCTAGAAGCGGAAGACGCAGGGTAGTTAGGGGTAGTCTGCTTGGTATCAACTATACGAAGTTGGTAATAGATTTTGTATAGAGGCTTAATTCTGAGAGTATTCAGAACTGGACTAGGTCCCGGGGTTTTTCTGCATTTGCAGTTTCCTCGTTAACAAAATCTTGTTGTGTCTTTTACTTTGTTTTCCGCATTACAATTGTTATTATAATTAAGTAGAATACACAAGTACGTTAACTCCATAATACTTGATAGTGATCCTATAGAGTTTCGGTTATCACCGAACCTATTATCAAGTACTCACTTTGTTGTCGTATTGTCTCGATCTTGTATCCATAGTCAATCACACAAGTGACCTTGTTGTTGTATTGTCTCGATCTCGTATCCATAGATGATCCATAGATGATCACACGAAGTGTGAACCGAATTGTCGTATTGTCTCGACTCTGTCCATAGACGATCACATTCGGAAGAGGACTTATAGGTTGATAAATAAAAGATTGTGGTATATTTGGGTACCCTCGTCTTTTGGTATCAGAGCCGGCAAAAAACGAAAGATATCTAACAATCTGTGTTTAGTGCGATCCAAACTATAAGAAATGAATTCAAGTTCTCATGAATCGATTTCCGTTAACGTACCGCCAAGATTTGACGAAACAAACTATCCGTGGGGGAAATCTTCTATGAGATCTTTTCTCCAATCACGCGATTTTAGCTATTAGTCATTGATGGATATAATCGCCCGAAAATTAAAGGTTCAAAAACTGAGTTTAACGCTTAGTGGATTATACAGGCAAAGAAAAGGCATTTGCAAAGCAGAATTCATATGGTTTGAATGCTACTATACATGTTGTAAGCCGTGACCTACAACATCATGTATCCACATACCAAACTTGACAGGAAGCTTGGAATAATCTTCAGATCGTATTTGAAGGTAACATATCAGAAAAGGAAGCTAAACTTTAAACTCTCACTTTTAATTGGGAAAACCTTCGAATGGATGACAACGATACTTTTGAAGAGTTCATATTAAACTCTCTGAGATAGTTAATGCTTCTTTCTCTCTTAGAAAGACTATTTCTGAAAAAGATATAGTATGCAAGATTCTCAGATCAATTGCCATCTAGATACGAATCTGAAAAGCATGCAATCATGGTGGAAACTGATCTTTCAACTCTCTCTCGAAGCACACTTGTTGGGAATTTAAAGATCTTTGATCATGAATCACAATATATTCAAGCTACATGAATCACTTTCAAAGATGAAAATTTTCCAAAGCTCATGTGGAGAAAATTAGATTATTGGATGATCCCGATTGATTGCAGGAGATTCTAATGATGATGTAGAACTAACATTATTACTGATTACAAGACAGTTTCAGGATCTCTTAAAGAAAAGGAATAATAGATTTGTAAAAGATAATCATCGTACTTCTCGCCCTCATGATCGAGTTCCAATCAAGAACAAAAAGGATCAAGAAGAAGATGATGAATATTAGCCTTAATGTTTCAAGTGTAAAGGTTTTGGTCATTTGGATAAAGACTTTCCTAATCTAAGGAAATACACTGGAAGCAAGGCATTAAATGTAAATTTAGATGAGACCTCTGATTCATACAACTCCGAGGAAGAGGAGACAGCTAACATTGCACTAGTTGTTAATTTAACTCCCTCGTATTCCATTAGTAATTTAACCATTTTGAAAATGGGCATGTCTTCCGATGTTGAAAAATCATCTAATTGTGCAAGGAAAAATAAGATAAAGTGCAAAACTGTCTCAAAAACAAGAATTGCTAAGAAGTACATAAGTAATTCCAACCAATCTCCGGAAACTTCGTTAAATCGAGGTAACAAGAGAAGCTATTTTAATCATACTTCACTAGATCAAGAACATCTTGTTTGTTCAAAATCCCATTATGAGAGAAAATCTCATACTAATACCACCTAATCGGTATTAGATTGCATCCTCACCTGTGTGCCGATTATGTGTGTGAGGAGGCAAAAATCAAGGCACTTATGTGTAGATTATGGGAATAAAATCTAGTAATTGAAAATATATTTTGAGATATTCGCATTTATAGGAATATTATATTTTTCAGAAGTATGAAAAATATCTTTCAAGATTTATAAAGGATTCTTTTTTTTTCTCTGGTTATTCCTTGTCCGAACCATGAGTAAGGATCTGATGTCTTCTCTTACAAAGGTGCTTGATCTAAAAGAGTTCTTCAAGAATAAGTCTGCACCATCCCTTGATGCTAAGAAACCGAAGAGAAAGATTAAAAAGAGAGAATATGCTAAGAAAGATCGGTGTATTGAGATATTGACACAATTTTGTGTTCAATCTAAGACAGAATTACATGTCCTTGCAGAGTCCTTCACTAAAACTTCACAACTGCAAGAAATTCTGGTCAAGCAACAAGGTTATCTTCTTGAAGAAATTCACAAGCTCAAGATTTAAAATAATAACCTACCTTCCTCTAGTACTGATATGAAGGATTAAGTTGCTCATGGAATAAAAATAAGATTAGATTCTTATTTAGAGAAAATAGACATTAGTGTATTGATTTATTTCGATATCTTTGTATAAGGTCTATATGGAATAAAACTATCAATATTTATATATGAATAAAATTATTATTTTATAATTTTTGTTTCATGTGATAGTTTCCGATTACATAGCATGTGCATGAATGTCTATATTTTTGCTATGTGATTTTTTGTGTTATGAGATGTCTGATTTCAGTTTTTATTAACCTTAATATTCGGTCTCATATGGTGTGGCGCTTATGATTTGTGTGGATTTTTAATTTAACGGGATTAAGTTTTAGCCCATGTGGGTAGGCTTTATCAAAGGATCATAAGGTGTTACGATTGAAACTCATATGTGAAAAGTCACAATATGTTGAATCAATTTATGTTTACATAAGTTTTGTTTAGCATAACATATGTGTTTCGGGTTTTCAACTTTTGCTATTGGCACGCATTAGTTAAAACCGATTCAACATTTCTCTGGGAAAGGTTGTTTTTGTTGTTATTCTTTTGTTCTTGCGAGAGGATGATAACACATTGGGAGAGAGTTCTTATTTGAACTTGCGCTTAATGATATATCTTTCAGGGGAGTAGTGGCTGCGGAAATTGAGGTAACAATTTTATTTGTTAGTTAATCGCTATTCTTGTTTAAGAAAAGCCTGTTTATATTGTATATATTTTTATTTTTCTTAACGAAATTTCGGTACAATTGATATGTTCCATTATGTTGTTTATGGATGTTTATGTGATTCAATTGTTTCCGGTTAAGAAAAACTGTGTCAATTTATTTAGCTTATGCGTTGGTATCTTCTTTATTGTTTGGTATCAAGTGTTTTTTGCTATACGAAATTCGGTGCAATCGCGGTGTTATAATGTTTATATTTGTTCAATTGCTTCCGGTTAAGGTAAATAATATTGCAAGTCAATTTCTTTTGGTTTGTATCTATTGTTTTTGGCTTAACAAAATACGGGATCATTTGCTTAGTCCAATTGATTTTGGATAAGAGAAACTAAATTAATTCTGATCTTAGTTAGACTTATCAATTGGAGGATTCGGTTATTTTTTTTTTTTATAGATAAAATTTTCGAAGAACCAAATTACATGATACTGCTAGTTATGGACTCCAGATTACTAGTCCAGTTTGAAAACATATGAGTATCCTCATAGTTAGATAAGATTAAATCTCCTATGATAAAAGGCATGAAGTAGTTTAAATTGTTTATGTGCCAATATTTAGTAGAAATACTACCTATGATAATCATAGCCAGGTTTACAGACAAAGAATTTGCAGATCTGTTTGTGCTAATAAGGTTACTAATTTCGAAGATTTTGTTTTTGATAGCTGCCCTCGTGAATCTCTGACCAATACTCTCTGCGTGCATTCCTCTCACCGGCTTGATAACTTCTCTTGAGTCCGACTCAAACTAAATCTTTCTTCTTAATTGCAGTGCCCAGGTGAACGCATGTTGAGCTACTCTCCAACAGATGCCTGTCAAGTCCTCCTGATTCACCCCAATTCCCCTAGCTTCTCTGCAACAACCTGTATAGTCAGAAAGAATGAGAGCTATGCCTAAAATTCTTGTATTGTTGTTATAAACAAAAGCTATATTCATCTTTACTGAAAATAAAAGGTAGCCAATGTAGCTGATAAGCACGTAAGTGCTACATTTTGTACCCATATTTATATTAGCTAGGACTCGATATGTTGGCTAACAATACTATTTTAGTGTTTTTGTAGAAAGTACCAGTGAATTTGATTATTCTGCAAATGAATGCCTAAGCTACAGCTTAAATGGCTTTTCTGACGCAATGCAATCAGTGTTGCTGCTGGCGGCACCAAAGATAGGGAGCTCAACTAATGCTGGACTGGCTTGTTATTTATGAGCCACTTTTGAGCCATCTGAAGGCTAGAGAATAAAACGAAACAAAAGGAATTGCTTTGCTAATTCAAACACATGAAGCCCATCAAAGGAGAGTGAGACGTGGCACCACATATTATTCCACACTTTTCTATGAGCAGTAATGAATTCATCAGAGCCTGGCTTATTTTCTTCTTTGTAAGAAAAACGAAATTCTCGTTTATTATTCGAGCAGCAGAGGTATTTGTGGGTTAGCAGTTAGAGATGAGAAATGAACAAGAACAAAGTCTCGAGAATCAGAAGAGTAATTGTTCCGGCAAAGCTGGGTTTGATGTTGATTTATGTCTTAGCCGCTGCAAATGCTAGTCGGACAACAACAACAATGGGAGTTTGGCATGAACTGGATTTTGGGGATTTCTGGATTGAGAACAGATTCCATGGGTTTCTTGGAAGTTAATGCGCAACAGATCTGAGGGTCAGTGGAGTATGGTGCTGTAGTATAATGGGTTGCAACCATTGGTGTTGTGGCCGGAAAAAGTATGCATTGTGACCTGCTGGTGCTAACGATGGTGCATGGAGAGCTTGGACGTGACTGAGATGGAGATGTGGAGGACTGATTAAGGCAATAGAACGACTGCAATGGGATACAGCGATGGAAGATGGCTGAAGTTAGTTGCAATTGGTGTTCGCTGTGGTTGGATGTGGACTGAAGTTCAGAGAACCGTTGAGTTGGTTTATTGATCGACTGGAAGGAGGTTAAAGCTGAGATGAGAGCAAGCTACTGGTAGAGAGGGACAGTAAAGAATGTTTAGTCGCAGATATATGCCTCGATGGTCTGGGGGATTGGGTGGTTGCTGAGATTGTGCAGTCGATTGAATTAAGAGCTGCATGCTCTCGCTTCTATTGATTATGGCTGTGAACAAGTGAAGATACGGTGATGAAAGAAGCTGCTAAGACGACACGGAACGACGAAGTGGAGATGTGTGGCGGTGCAGATGTCGAGCAATGGTGTCGAGTTCATGGCCTTGGTTCCAATGGCTGAGTTCGTGCAACCAGTTGACACGAGATAAAAGAGTACTGGTTCTAATGATAGAGTAATGGAGGAACGAAACACCAAATAAGCAAAGATTCTAATAAGGATTTTTGTTAATGATCGAGAGAACCAGCTGATTACAGCGAAGGGAAGAATGGACGATTGCTGGTGGTGATTGAAAATGGTGATCTCTGGTGTGGTCCGAGCAGTTGCGTGGAGGTCCTTGGCATGGTACGAAGTTGCACGGACAGATGATACAAAAACATGAAGCCGGTCGGAGTTGGATTGAGAAGTTGGAAGGACCGAGTTAGGACTTGGCCTAAATTTGCAGGAGCTTGTATAACGAGTGCAGACAAGATTCGAATGTTCTGTGAGAAGACAAACTGGTGCTGTCTACGAGAGGGCTATGATTGAAATGTCAAAGGCAAGAATGCTGCAGAGCACGAGGTAATGATTGGAGAAACTCGTCTGTTGTTTGTCGAGGGTTTTTGGCAGTTGTTAGCTTGGAAGAAACGAAAGAACAAAGATAAGAAGTGGTGCAGTGGTTCGAACTGATTTGGTAGTGGTTTTTACTTGGCCTGAATTATGTTATATGGTCAGGAAGCCAGTGCGACAACAATTTTCTGTGGTAGTGTGTATTGTGTTCGGTGATTGATGGAGATAGCAGTGACAGATTTGATAGCAGCAGCAAAGCAAGGTGCTCAGATGGTCTAGTGCTGTAGCTGGATCGCTGGATCGAGGAAATTGGAAATCGGTGATGTGGTCAGATTTGGGAGTAACTGAATTGAATTGAGAGTGGTGAATGGACTGGGCCTTGCAACTATCGGCTAGGTTTTGTTTTGGACTCTGGCAGCAACTTTGATATATAAAGAGAAACGAACAGAAAGTGAAAGGGGGAGTTCGGACAACAGGAGGCCGACGGCCAGAGAGGAGTTTGTTTTGGAGGCCGGTTTTGGAGTTTTGGTTTTGTTCTTCTCGGTTGGTGACAAACGGAGAGGGGGAAGCTCGGCGGCCGGAGGATTGGAGGTGAAAGAAGACCACGCTGTGTAGTTTTACAAGGGGGTTTAATTTTCTTCTCGTCATTCTTGTTATTTCATTTTTATGGGTTTTAAGAAACCCATAGCCATGTCTTGCTAGGGATTTTTGTGACTAGGATTTATGGGTGAAATTAATTTGGGTATTAGGCTACTTTGATTGATTATATATAAATAGACCATTATGATTTGGATTAATTAGTTCTTGAATAATGTTTATTGATTGATTGCAAAACAAGTTGTTGCTTCACCGGTTTTAAGAACCTTTATGCATAATTGATAGTCTTACAAATATGTTTGGTCTCATTGTTTGATAGTCCATACTTGGGTTAAATTCTTTGATGGGTTATGCTTAAAATAGTCAAATAATATTTGTGAACTAATATTTAGTTTCGTATAATTTTCTCGCTGATGCAATTTGATGGTGTATGCTTGGATTTATTCTTTTGATGCACCATGCTTAGGGTATACCAGTGATATTTGCGATTGCGACTCTATGCTTATAATAGGTGATGTCAATAGAACGAAAAATAAACAAATATTCATAATTATGTTTCATTTCAGTAATTGAATAGAAATAGTAGTGGATATCATAAAACCCTGGTTACCGGCTCTTTCTCATTGATTTTATTTTTATTAGTTTGATATTAATATTTCGTTTTCAATTTCTAAAAATCCAAAAACATTTTTTTTTGTTAATCTATTAGAGATATAGATTAGAGTATTTCCACCGCTCCCTGTGGGTTCGACCCGTACTTGCCTCTGTCTACTAGTTAGACACCGTGCGATTGCGGTTATATCACATATAGGGTATTCACATATCCTATCAGTAGCCTAAATTCTATTATTTTGTTTTTCCGCTTTTTGTTTAGTGTAAGCTATATTCATCGGATTGTCACTGTCCTTCGCATTGACAACAAGTTGTGCATTTATGAAGTGAATTATGTTTCTAGCTGTTTGTTCAGGAGAGGTCTTGATTTTATTGAACACGACATTGCATCTTTCTTTCCATATATGCCATAGCACAATGGAACAAATTTCCTTCCAGGTTAAGTTATCATGCTTATTGCTAGGAGAATCAAGTAGGTCAGTTAACCAATTGATGTGGTTTTATGTTGTTGTAGAAAGTGGTAGTAAAAGATGTCGTTCACTCAGACTTGTGAAGATTCGTTTTAGACTCAAAGTAAAATAGAAAACTCAATCAAAGTTGTTATCAAGATTATAAAAAGCACCGAAACTCGTGGATTCCACCATTGACCAATTAAGTGATTCAATCTAATCAATATTCATGCAATTCTTTGCGTTTGAAGTGATTCTAATTTATTGCCTTGAGTAGATTTTCGAAGTAACAATTGTATACATCAAGCATGAAACATCAAAAGTCTTAAACTAAGCATGCTCCATCAAAACGAATCACAATCATTCAATAGAAATCAATTTTCCAATATTAGTTCCATGCAAATAATCATAAAAGAAATTGCAAAAAATAATTAAAATAGAAATATACCACTTTTCATGGAACAATGGCTTCCTCCGTCGCCTCGGCTAAGGGGTTTAGCTCCTCATATCAAAAACACGCTCAAAATAATAACGCATGGCTGAATAGGTGTTTTATTGAAGAAAAATCGAGTTTGTAACAGATATAATTGTTACAGAACTCACTCTTACAAAGAACCCTAACAGAGTTGTTGCAAACTAAAAATAATTGTTAGAAAATTGTTGCAAATCTTTAGAATTTGAAACTATAGGTCACGGTTTCTGCGACTGCTATTAAGTGTTGTTCTATGTTCTTCTTCAACCTCTCGCATGTATCTCTGCAACTTGGGTTTTTTGTGCTCTACAGCTTTCCTTAGGTCCCCAAACTCTCGACCCCCTCTCTGATCTCCCAGCAACCCTTTTTATACAAACTACAGGCGAGAAATCCCTGAAATATCTCTCGGTTTCTTCCTTCCGTGCAAGTCACGGATTTTCCCTTCACGCGGCTTCTGCACACATCTTCCAAGCCAAATCCAACGTCCCAGACTCTCTCAAATATAGTCTTAACTTCAACAGAGAATTCTATTTCCTTATCTACATGTATCTTTCCCAAAATCCAAACACCAAACCCGAGTATCTCTCCATGACTCTGTTTTGTCTAAACTCGACGGAAACTCCTATTTTTTCGAATCTGGCCGCCATACCTTCCCTGTTTTGGACTAACAGGATGACTCCGACCAGTATCCAACTCAAACTCCGACTAAAAATCGATCACAATCCAGTCCAAACTTTCCCGTGATACTCCTCCTCTGTTTTATCCAAAACTCGGTTTGCATTCCTTATTTATCGGGTCCAATACAACTATCAAGCCTGTTCTACATCCACAGGATTATCCAGTCGAAAACCAAGCCAAACTACGACTGAAACTCGTTCAGAATCAATCCAAACAACTCCGGGTATCTCTCAAACCCTGTTATCCAAAAACTCGATTGTCCAGCCAAACCTAGCCGAAACAATCCACTACACCAACCCTGTTTAGTCAATCCAAGTCCAGCCCAAACAATTCTGGCGATTGAGTCTCTTAAAAAGTCGCCTGAAAATCAAACCCCTAAAACTGTACTTGGCTGCAACAAGTTCCCGCCAAATTTTAGATTTCAAAAGAAGAGGATGAAGTCCCCCTAACCACTGGTGGGGTGCGAATAGTAGATGCTCTGAAATGGGTTTCCCCTTAGTAATTGAGGTACCCCTTATCCAAAATGGGGGTCCGTATAGTAATTTTCTCCCACGAGCGCAAATACCAGTTTTCGAGCCAATTTTCCCGCAAAAGCTTATTTCTCCAAAAACACCTACAAAACCATAAAATACCAGAATAAGTACAAAATCGAGCACTAACAATATATACAATTGAGAACAAAATAGACACATAAATGCGTCTATCAAATACCCCCAAACTTATTATTTGCTAGTCCTCGAGCAAAAATAAAATAAAAATAAAATCCTAACTGTTTATCATGAGGCATCGTCGATTGCATTTAGCGTATGCAATAAGCCTTTAAACCCCTAGGTGGCCCTAGTGGCCAAGTTATAGTCTCGGGAGGGTTTACCAGAGGTGTACCCACAAAACCTTTACTCCAGACCCTAACTATCTACGCAAAACCTTGGAAGGCACTAAAGAATCTCCTTGGTTGGCATACTTATTGACTACAAGAGGAAGTACCCCGTCTGAAATTCCAATTGATGTACACGAGTTTGCACTCAAGCATACTAAAATTCATATATAAGTCACAGGGCTCTACTCAGATAGTCGCACTATGGACATCAATACCCGGAGTCAAAACTAATCACATGGATAGATCAAGAAGATGGATATAGAGAAAAACATAGATGGTTTTGATGTTTACTAAGTGAATGGTGTTTCCCATATCTCTGTGTCGAAGGCCTCCGCCAAAATGAACCTATCCTAATGGTCGAGATATTTGTCTGGACTAATATCAACACACCGGCATATACAAGGGAACCAGTGGTCGATAATCCTAACTCTAGGTCAACACAACTGGCATATACAAGGGTTCCAGTGGTCGACTTTATTGAATTTATTCCGGTTGGTCTGATGGTCTGGTCTTTTTTTTTTTTTTCACTTTTTTTTTTTTGGTATCTCAATCACTCTAATTCACCCTAGCATTGGTAACAACTTGAATCGTGAGCCCCACCTAATCACTTAGAGAAACATAGTTTAAAAACAAAATAAAATAAAAACATAAGTGAAAAGGACTCAACGAGATATGGTGAAACTATTGATAGGTGTAGAATACACCGTATTTAATATCTAGTATTTATGCTTTCTTTGCGAGTTTTCTTGTAAATTATGTATCTTATGTTTACTTTTGAGTTTATTAGGTACTTTGGAGTCATTCGAGCAAAAGAAGAAGAAATAGGAGCGAAAAGCGCAAAGCATCATTTTGCAAGCAATCGATACACGGAGCCCGGTCAAGGATAAGGGACAACCGGTGGAGTCTAACAAGAATCACTAAAAGCACCCAAGGGTGTTAATAAGCGTCCCGGACTATGAGACCTAGCTAGGTAGAATGGTCTTGTTGTTTCAGACAAAACACCCTTTCTTCTCTTCAAGTTCAATCAATTTGCAGATGAGATTCAAATTGGGGAATCGGTGACGAAATTTGGATGGGGTTCGTCGTGAATTGGTGGCTTCATTAGCATTCATAGAAACCAGTGAAGATTGAAGAGAGGGTTTGAATTTGAATGCATTAGCAGGAATTGTTGAGAAGTTTGTGGGCTCTGTCAAGAACAAGAATTTAGGGTTTGTTGTTCCAGTTAAATCCAGATGAAGAAATAGAGATTGAGAGGAAATTAGAAATGGGTCTCTGTTAGGTGAACTCGAGAGTGAATTTGTGAAGAGAAATCAATGAAATTGAGATGGATTGGATGCGCATCTGTGTAGGTATAGAAATGATCGAGAGTTATAAAGAAAGATTGAGAAACTCATTGGCGAGTGGGTGTGAATTAGTGATGTTGAATTGTTAAAAATCCGATCGAAATGAAACAGGATGATGGAGAAGAACTCGAGCTTGGTGATTGACGGAATTAATCAGAGACTAAAAAATATTTGGGTTTGATTCGATATATTGACGTGATATGGGTTGGATATACAAGAGATTATTCTCTGTTAATGATGTTCGAGTATGGGCGTGCAGAATGGAATTTACATGGTTGCTTCGAGGATGACTAGCGAAGCTGGTGCAATTGAGTTTGTCATGGTGGGAATGGTGATGATGATTCTATGGTGACGAGATTGGTTGTGGCTGTTGACAGAGGTAACAAGGACAAGATGGTGATATCAGGGATGTTGTTGGTTGTGTAAAGCTGGTGGCTGATGGAAATGGGCCGAGGCACAGTCTTTGGTTTGTAATGGTAGAGGTTGGCTTTGCAAAGTGGTGTTTTTGCGGTGGGAAGCTTGGCTCATGGTGTTAGTGATAACGAGAGATGCGAGAGGTCGCATGACAGCTGCGCTTGGAGCTTGTGGTGATCGACCAAGGGAAGACATTGCAAGAGCGAGAATGAGAGTTCTTTGAGACGAATGCTAGGAACCGAAAGGGTCGAAATTTGGTGTCAAGTTGCGATTGGTGGTGATAAATGATGAGCAAAGTATTAACTGCAGATGGGGGTTGAAGCCTGGATGTTAGGCTTATCTTGAAGGAGTATATGAACTACAGGGCGATTGGAGTTAGCGCGTTTGGGAGTTGATGGAGTGTTGTGGCGACGAAGTGCGGTGCGGGGAATGTGGAGATTCAAGGGAGAGTCCGGTAGGGCCGAGTGAAATGGAGATTTGGGTTGTGTTGGTTGTCTTGAGGTTTTGTGAGCCAGAGAAGAAGGGTCTTGAACTCAATGAATGTTGGGGGCTAATGAGACTCAGATGAATCATGAATTGCAGGTTATTGCAGGAGACAATTATAGATGAACTGGGGTGCTAGGTCATGAACGAGCGACTAGGAGTCATGATTTGGGAAAGCTATAGGCGAAGCGGGATTGTGTTGCTTTTGTAATGAAGCATAGCACGTGGTGCAAGCTGGTGAGATGGCTTTGGGGGCGGGCATGTCGCACTGCGGTTTCGTTAGTGGTCGTGCTAGAAGGGCTCGAGCTTGTAATGGGAAGTCGGTGAAGGTGTTGGTGTAGGTTTCTTTGTAATGGGTGAGAACGGGTTAGAGGAGCTGAAAACAAGAGAGTTGCAAGAGAGCCATCATGGTGGAAGCACAATCATGGTGCAACAAAGTCGAGCCAGTCAAATGGCCTAGCCAAAGTAAATCAGATCGAACGAGGCGACTCGTCGAATAGCCGAATCGACTCAAACCGACCGGACCCGTTTTGACTCGGTGACTCACTCACCCGAGTTGACTCGACCGTTTTGCCGGTCACCCGAGACACTTTCCGGCGACTTTTCCGGCCAATTTCCGGCCACAATCCCGGTTTTAAAAGCAACGGTTTTGGACATAATTTTCTACATGGGTTTTCTCACACATGGGCTTTGAGGACTTCTATCTAGTGGACTTTTGAGAAGACCTAATATTGGAAGGAGTATCCTTTATGGAAATAGAGAAACTTATAAAAGAGAGGACTTTTACCTAATGTAGATATCTTTTTTTTTTTTATCTATTATTCTTTTTGCCTCTACTTTGTTTTCTAGGGTTTAGAACCATGAAGTCTTTTCTCTTTCTTCTTGTTATGAACTCCATGAATATGAGCTAGAGTTTTATTAGTGGTTATGGAATAAGTTGGATTTCCAAATATGGGTTTTAATTCAATAAATTAGTTTTCTCTCATATTATCGTTTATGATTCACCATCAATATTGTTACATGATTTGAATGTTATTTAGTCGAGTTGCGAATCGATTGAGTTTGCTTTCATTTTTATTTCTAGATTAGGGTTATATACGCAAAAGTGATAATTCCGGATTGCAAGTAGCATAAATATGATTATAGTTTGTAGTGATATATTCTTATGATCATATGTGAACCATAACCTTTGTTAAATCGGATTAGTGCTTTTACACGTTCGATTGCTTTGATTGGCCAGATTTCATAGAACTTAACGCATCTAGGGAATTAAACTTGATTAGTGCTTTTACACGTTAGGTTGTTCCTTTAGGTAGAATTCATATTCGCATCTTTTAATGTGTTTGTTGATGACATGAGGAGATTTGCGGGATATTCTTGCGATCAAGGTATTCTAGGGTCTTTGATAAAAGTTGAGATTAAAATATCAATTCTAGTTATTGTGTTGAAAACATGTTTGTGAATGAAAACGAAATCCATGACCAATATCTTCTTATCCTTGATTTGATTTGCTTGCTTTGCTTTATTTGCTTTTATTTAGTTTATTATATAAAAATCACAAAACTACCGGTGTTATTTATAGGGAACCATAACATATTGACAACCAAGACCTCTCTGTGGGATCGATCCTTTCTTGCCCTTGCTTCATTATATATTTTGAGTAGTAAGAAAGTGTAAATTATATTTGTGTCGGCTGACAACCGGTCAACTATCATGTTATTTCTAACACCTGAGCTCTGTGCTTTTATGAATAGACTCTTTAGATGTTGCCATCTAATCAGATTGGTTCCTCAACTCCTACAACCAAAATGCTTCCATCCTCTTAGATTGGTTAGTGCCATCCTTAATACGCATAAATTTCTAGGCTCTGGAGTTTATCAATGCAACTAAAAAAGTTTCTCCCATACCCCCAAACTTAAATCTAACATTGTCCTCAATGTTCTAAAGATAAAATTAAAAGCATGAACAAGGAGAAACTGTTACCATTTGAAGCAAAAGAGATAAGGAAAGATATTACCGTGTCGCATGAATATTGGGTTACCTCCCAAGAAGTGCTAAGTTTAACGAATTCAGCCAGACATTACGTACCCATAAAATTGCCCTTTCAAATCGTATATCAATAGTCGAAACAACTGTGGATCATTAAAGCCAAATAATACTGCCACTAAAATGAGACAACTGCACAGGATCAGAAAAATGAGCAGATGGAGCACACCTCATCCAAGGTTTCCTGCAAGACAACTGGATTTTTCTGTGGTGCCCACTTGGGCTTCATATGAATGTCTTGATAAACTGATTTACCCAAATAACGAGTCTCAAATAGCTGGATTTCCTCATGGATAGTATCAGGAGGATCGGGTTGTGGAGTCGGAAGAGACTCAGGTAATACCTCAGACACACTGGGCTCGAATCCCAAGTTAGGGACTTCTAATGGGGATACTTGACGATCAATACCCTCAAACTTAGGGTAATCACTACTCTCCGTAAGACCTAGCACTATGGCTTGAATTTCTAGATCCTTAGAGTCTTTAAAATACTCAAGAGCTTATCTAGTTATCTACCCCCAAACTTAGGGTTATCATAACTCTCGAGAAAGACCTAATATTATTGCTGAATTTCTGGGTCTGTAGAGTCCTTAAAATGTTCGAGAGCTTCTTCTAGGTCTAAAGTTTGGTCATCTATCTGACCTAAGAGAATTGTCTCATCAAATTCATCCAATAAAGTGTCGTCCCAATTATCCTGAACTAGATCATGAACTAAAGTGCTAATCATATTCACTTCCTCTAAATCATCAGAAGGTTGTCTAGTAACATTAAAGACATTTAGTTCAGTTGTCATATTACCAAAGGATAAGTTCATAAGTCATGTCCTACAGTTGATAACAACATTAGACGTGGCTAAAAATGGGCGACCTAAAATTACCGGTATTTGATTCTGGGTTAGGGACAGGTTGTGTATCTAGGACTACGAAATCCACAGGATAAATAAACTTGTCGACCTCAATAAGAACATCCTCTATCATACCACGAGGAATTTTAACAGACCTATCAGCTAACTGCAGTGTTATCTTGGTAGGTTTCAATTCACCAAGTCCTATCTGTAAGTACACATGGTACGGAAGTAAGTTCACACTAGCTCCTAAGTCAAGTAAATATTTCTCTAACTTGTGTTTTCCTATCGTGCAAGCAATCGTAGGGGCACCTGGGTCTTTATACTTAGGAGTTGTGTTGTTCTGAATGATCGAACTTACATGACTGGCTAAAAAGGCTTTTTTAGGGACACTAATCTTTCGCTTTCGCGTACACATATCTTTAAGGAATTTGGCATAAGCCGGAAGTTGCCTAATTGCTTCTAGTAATGGAAGGTTTATGGTAACTTTCTTAAAAACCTCCATTATGTCATTAAAGTTGGATTCACTCTTTGTTGGTACTAATAGTTGTGGAAATGGGGCTCTAGGCATAAAATAGGGCCTCTCAGGAACCGAATTGACATCATCAGAGATTTTATCAGTCCCCTCATCTATGGATGGTCCTGAGGGGTGTTCTACAGTATGCTCACTATCGGGCATGGTTACCTGATTGTCTACTACTTTACCACTCCTAAGGGTTCTAATTGAATTCAATTTGTTGTAATGGTTTTGCACCTATTTCATGAACTCCTCTAGGGTTGTGTTGTGTTTGACTAGGGAACCTACCCTTTTCTCTCAAAGATTCATTTATCAGACTAACCTGGTCTTTTAACTCGGAAATATCTTGAAAATTAGCCTGGCTTATATTTTTACTTTCTTCTATGCCATGTGAAAGTGTTTGGTGAATCTTATCAGTGTTTCGAATAAACGATATGAGAGTTTCTTTTAGACTTGAAATTTTCTTATCGAGGCGATTAAAACTCGAGATGGTCTGAAAGATTCTTAGTATAGCCAAAACCGGGGGGAACATTAGAATTACTAATAAACTGACCTTGACTCTGGCCCTTAGACCATGAAAGGTTCGGATGGTTTCTCTAACCAGGGTTATAAGTTTCTGAATATGGGTCGAACTTCTGAAAGTTATCGAATCTAGTGTTATTGTAAAGAGCATTGGCTTGCTCTTCCATAGTATGGCCTTCCCAAAAAGGCTCCACCCGACTACTAGTTTGACCCAATTCCAAAGCTTCTAACCTTTTAGCTATTCTTTGCAATTTTGGCATCGATTCATAGCCTCCTTCTACCCTATTAACGTTTCCTCCGCCTAGAAGAATTGTTTTACGGGGTACCCTACTATTTTCCCATTGTTCGGTCTTTTCGGCGATTTCATTCAAAAATGTCATCGCCGCATCAACTGTTTGGTTTTAAAACCCACCTATACACATAGCTTCCACTATGGTTGTAGTGGAATAATCTAAACCCTCATAAAGGATCTGAACTAACCTAACCTTTTCTAAACCATGATGAGGACATTGGGATAATAGATCATTGAACATTTCCAAATACCTATACAAAGATTCTCCCTCCTGTTGAGAAAAACGTGCAGATTTGCGTCCTAATAGACGATGTTTTGTGCCTAAGGAAAAACTTGTTCAAAAAGGTAGATGTAAGTTGTTCATATATTTCGATTGACCCGGAAGCCAAACTATATAGCCACGATTTGGCTTTATCTTTCAGGGAAAAAGGGAATAACCTAATTTTCAGAGCATCATCATCAAGATCTCTAATTTTTAGGGTGCTACAAATTTCTTCAAAATCCCTAAGATGGAAATAGGGGTTTTCATTTTCTTTCCCTAAAAGATTGGGAGCATCTGTAAGGTCCCGAGGTTTGAGTTCATAATTTGCTTAGTTTGACTAACTTTGATACACGAGGACGAGTAGTCCTAGTCGGGTTCAACAAAGCTTTCAAAGTTGCCATTTTTGGCACTAACGGAATATTAGGGATTGTCTCCTCAAACAGACGTTCAAAAACGGACTCTTCAAAAATCGGACTTTCTAAATTGAGGTAATCGAGACGCTTAGAACTACTAGGTTTCTCTTTAACAAATCTACCTAGGCGTCTCTTTTAGGTTCCGGCATGCAAACGAATAAGGAAGGGGATTCTATGCAATCACAAAACAAGGCTGACTCAACCAAATCAAACCTACTTATTTCTAGCAAACAAAAAGCATGATGGCTCCACTTAGATTGTTTCTAGACCGACTTCTAATCCTTGAAAGGGAATTCGTTACAATTTAAGCAAACCCCCCGGAATCAATCCGAGTCAAAGTAAGTTGAATAGAGGCGAGGGAAGCTCAGTGGAGCTTTGATACTCAAGGCCTCACCGGAATTACAATGCGCCGCAGTCACGCATTCAACTCACAGAAACCATCATGAACTTTGAAGTATGCTTAAAAGAGTAACCAATATTTTTCGAATGACTTTCCTATTAAGATCGTTACCCTATCGGTCTTGTTCTAGTCAAAATTTTAAGGCTTAGGTTCGCGTAGGTTACGTGTTCCTAAGGCGGGCAAGAAGAGAACGGTGATGAAATCCGAACCCTTATCTTGTATGGCCAGGCCTTGCCCTTTACTAGAAAATTAAAGCGAGATGTATTCAAGTCCTCAGCATATATGCAAACGAAGGAAGAACGGTAACTCGGCGACGGGGGATTCGCGAGTGTTCAGAATCTTACCTCCCGTTCCGGACGGGGATGAATCGGTTGTAGTTGACTCATGCCACCCGACTCCTATGTCGGTGTACGAACCAAGGTGCGAGAGACAATATCGTAATTGTCCTCCTTCTCTTGCCAAAGCAGTTTATATTTAAGACTACCCTTCTGTAGGGTTTAAAAAATAATGTCCAAAGTCCCAAAAATGTCCAAAAAGTCCAAAAATAAAAAGAAAAATTACAAAAATAATTATAAACCCTAATACAGTTTTCAAAAAAACCTAAAAAATAAAAAAAATAAAAATAAAATTCTTTGTCTCTTCCTCGTTTCTTTTCGCTTTGTCTTTGACTCCAAGTCTTTAGTTAATCACCAATATCTTTGGCTCAGCTTTCTTTTTGATCCAATATCCAAACCTGTAACCAAAACACAAATACCCAAGAAAACGTAAAATAGAACAAAAGAATAAAAATCACTAAAAACCTAAAAACAAATCTAAAAACAAGTCCGCGTCGGCGGCGCCAAAAATTGATGTGGTTTTATGTTGTTGTAGAAAGTGGTAGTAAAAGATGTCGTTCACTCAGACTTGTGAAGATTCGTTTTAGACTCAAGTAAAATAGAAAACTCAATCAAAGTTGTTATCAAGATTATAAAAAGCACCGAAACTCAGGATTCCACCATTGACCAATTAAGTGATTCAATCTAATCAATATTCATGCAATTCTTTGCGTTTGAAGTGATTCTAATTTATTGCCTTGAGTAGATTTTCGAAGTAACAATTGTATACATCAAGCATGAAACATAAAAAGTCTTAAACTAAGCATGCTCCATCAAAACGAATCACAATCATTCAATAGAAATCAATTTTCCAATATTAGTTCCATGCAAATAATCATAAAAGAAATTGCAAAAAATAATTAAAATAGAAATATACCACTTTTCATGGAACAATGGCTTCCTCCGTCGCCTCGGCTAAGGGGTTTATCTCCTCATATCAAAAACACGCTCAAAATAATAACGCATGGCTGAATAGGTGTTTTATTGAAGAAAAATCGTGTTTGTAATGAGATATAATTGTTCTGAACTCTTTGTTACAAAGAACCCTAAGGAAGTCATTTGCAAACTAAAAATAATTGTTGGAAAATTGTTGCAAAGCTTTAGAATTTGAAACTATAGGTCACGGTTTCTGCGACTGCTATTAAGTGTTGTTCTATGTTCTTCTTCAACCTCTCGCATGTATCTCTGCAACTTGGGTTTTTTGTGCTCTACAGCTTTCCTTAGGTCCCCAAACTCTCGACCCCCTCTCTGATCTCCCAAAGAACCCTTTTTATACAAACTACAGGCGAGAAATCACTGAAATATCTCTCGGTTTCTTCCTTAGTGCAAGTCACGGATTTTCCCTTCACGCGCTTCGCACACATCTTCCAAGCCAAATCCAACGTCCCAGACTCTCTCAAATATAGTCTTAACTTCAACAGAGAATTCTATTTCCTTATTTGCCTGTATCTTTCCCAAAATCCAAACACCAAACCCGAGTATCTCTCCATGACTCAGTTTTGTCTAAACTAGACGGAAACTCCTATTTTTCGAATCGCGCGCCATACCTTCCACTGTTTTGGACTAACGGGATGACTCCGACCCGATATCCAACTCAAACTCCGACTAAAAATCGATCACAATCCAGTCCAAACTTTCCCGTGATACTCCTCCTCTGTTTTATCCAAAACTCGGTTTGCATTCCTTATTTATCGGGTCCAATACAACTATCAAGCCTGTTCTACATCCACATGATTATCCAGTCGAAAACCAAGCCAAACTACGACTGAAACTCGATCAGAATCAATCCAAACAACTCCGGGTATCTCTCAAACCCTGTTATCCAAAAACTCGATTGTCCAGCCAAACCTAGCCGAAACAATCCACTACACCAACCCTGTTTAGTCAATCCAAGTCCAGCCCAAACAATTCTGGCAATTGAGTCTCTTAAAAAGTCGCCTGAAAATCAAACCCCTAAAACTGTACTTGGCTGCAACAAGTTCCCGCCAAATTTTAGATTTCAAAAGAAGAGGATGAAGTCCCCCTAACCACTGGTAGGGTTCGAATAGTAGATGCTCTGAAATGGGTTGCCCCTTAGTAATTGAGGTACCCCTTATCCAAAATGGGGGTCCGTATAGTAATTTTCTCCCACGAGCGCAAATACCAGTTTTCGAGCCAATTTTCCCGCAAAAGCTTATTTCTCCAAAAACACCTACAAAACCATAAAATACCAGAATAAGTACAAAATCGAGCACTAACAATATATACAATTGAGAACAAAATAGACACATAAATGCGCCTATCACCAATCATGAAAATGATTGAAATTTTTATAGATAAAACTAAATTTAAATTTTAAAGCTTGCCAAACCTGGACCACAAAAGGGCAGTAGATAAACAAGTGGGTGAGAGACTCCCTTTGACAATTGCAGATCTTGCAAGTGTCTTCTATGTAGTTTAGATGTCTGCCTACTCTTTCTCCAGTCGGAAGTATTGAATGTGCGGCCTTCCAAATAAACATTTGCACCGACGTAGAAGTTTTCAGCCTCCACATTGCTCCCCAATTTGCCGCTCCTCCTGTTATTGGTTCCTTGTGGTCAGTTAGTTCCTTGTAAAGGGATTTTACTGAGAATTCACCATCTTTGGTTAAAGTCCATGTCACACTATCTTATTGATGAGGATTTATTTTAACTTTTCTTATTTTGGACGCTACATTAGGGTGAAAATAAGTTGCAAGCTTAGTTTCATTCCATGTGTTGCCATTTAAAATAATCTCAGACACCATCTCAATGCTATCTTTGCAGTTTGTTGGTTTTGCAATGGGTGGAATAAGCTCTGGTATCCAATTATCACTCCAGATGTGGACTTTGTCTCCTTTCCCTATTTTCCATCTCCCAAATTTTTGTATGTTAGCTATCCTAGATAGGATTCCTTTCCATAATATCCAAGAATCCTTTTCTTTTGGAATAGTAGACATGTGCATTATATCAAGGTTTTCAAAATATTTGGCTTGCATGACCTGGGTTGCAAGAGAATTTGGTTGTTTTATCATTTTTCGCCCAATTTTTGAGATTATGGCGGAATTGAATTTCTCCATATTCATAAACCCAAGCCCCCTTCATCTTTATGCCTCCACATAGAATTCCAAGCTTTAAGTTATACTCCTTTGGAAGTAGCATCATCCTTCCCCCAAAAGAAGTCCCTTTGAATTTTGTTTAATTCCTCAATAACAGTTTTTGGTATTTTGAACGTTCCTATCTGGTAAACAGCCATAGTGGAAGTTACTACTTTGATCATAACATCTTTTCCAGGAGGGTTTAAAGTTATTCCTTTCCAACCAGCAAATCTTGACTTCATTTTGTCAATAATAGGATGAAAGGCCTTTACTTTAGACTTATTAGTAAAAAGCGGAGACCCTAGATATTTGTCATTGATAGAGATTTGTTCCACTCCCATGATACGGATGATTGACTCTTGTTGAGGTTTAGGGGTATTCTTGCTGAAAAAATCCCAGATTTGTCGAAGTTTATCATTTGGCCAAAGCACTTACTAAAATCCTCAAAGATCTTAATAATGTTATTTGCTTCACAATCTGTAGCCTTACAAAAGACTATGCAGTCGTCTGCGAATAATAAATGGCTAACAGGTGGTGCTTTCATAACCACCCTGATACCATTTATCTTACCTACGTGTTCATTATTCATAAAAGTTCTAGAGAGAACTTCCACACATAAGATGAAAAGATATGGGGATAGAGGATCCCCTTGTCTTATTCCCCTAGTAGGTATGAATCGTTCACAAGGGACCCCATTTAACATGATAGACAAATTAGTGGTGGAAATACATTGTAATATCATACTACACCAAGTGGGTGAGAAACCCATTTGCTTGAGTATAGCCATTAAAAATGGCCATTCAACTCTGTCAAATGCCTTGGACATATCGATCTTTATACCCATCCAACCTTGATTGTCTTTTATGACTCTCATGTTATGTATAATTTCATGAGCCACCATAGTATTATCATTGATTTGCCTTCCGGGGATGAATGCCGATTGATATGGGGAAATTATTTTATTCAAGTGGGGCTTTATTCTCTGAGCAATTATCTTAGCTATGAGTTTATAGGTTGTATTGCAGAGTGCAATAGGTTTATACTCAACAGGAGAAATAGGAGTTTGAACCTTAGGTATAAGAGAAATAAATGTGGAATTCATCTCTATTAACATAAAACCAGTGGTGAAAAAATTCTGCACCATCACGATGAGATCAGTCCCTATAATTTCCCAATTATATTGAAAGAAATTTGGTGGGAAACCATTAGGACCAGGTGCTTTTCCTCCTTCCATAGCAAAAAGAGTGTTTTTGATCTCCAAAGGACTAGGGATAGCCAGTAAGGAGTTGTTATCCTCATTGGTTATGACCCTAGGTACGAGAGCAATCATATCAGTATTAAGAATAGGATTCGAAGTTGTTGCAATTTTACTGAAATGTTCAGTGAAGCACTTTGCAATAGATATCATGTCATTTAGCCAGCACCCATGTTCGTCCCTAATCGTCTCAACTCTATTCCTTCGGTATCTAGTTCTAGCTGAATTATGAAAGAAAGAAGTGTTTCTATCTCAAAGTCTTATTATATTATTCCTGCTTTTCGTTTTCCAATAATTAATCCTCTTCAATATCTTTCCAATATTGAAGAGAATTCTCAAGCCTTTTTATGGTTAAAGGGCATCTATCAATGGAACGAGACTTCTCTTCAATACTTTTTTCGATTTTCTATATGTTGGTTTTGATGTTTGCAAAACTAGGGGAGCCCTGTGATGTGGAACTCCAAGATTCACTAATTAGTCTTTTGCAACCCGGGTGAGCCATCCACCCTCCAAAATACTTAAACGGATATGCACCATCATTCCAAAGGGGATTAGTCTTGAGAATGATGGGACAATGATCAGAACCTCTAGTAACCAGATGGAAAAGGGCAGATGTTGGGAAGTGATCTATCCAGTCTCCATTGCAAAGAGCCATGTCTAGTCTTTCCTCAACTCTATTGTGATCCAATCTTTGGTTACACCAAGTGTATGGGTATCCAGTGAACCCAAGTTCCTGGAGACCCATATTAGAAATAAGAGAGGTGAAAGAAGAAGCTTCATTTCTGTCAAAAGGAATTCTGCCACTTTTTTCATTTTGAGATAAAACGACATTTAGATCCCCAAGCACCAACCACGGAATATTGACATTATTGGCCATATCGCTAATCATTTTCCAAGAATCAATTTTCATATCATAAGGGCTACCATGAAAAGCAGTAATCATATAATTCATGTTGAGATGCACATATTTTACTATTGCATTTATCTGATTGTGCTTCCATCTATCAATGTGAATTTTTATGTTATGTTTCCAAATAAGAGCCATACCCCCTGCCAACCCTCTAGGGGGAACAAGCCAGTAATGTTGCACATTTACATTTCTTAGAATCATATGCATATTATCATTTTGTTGCTTTGTTTCAATTAAACATAGAATATTAGGATTTTCATAGTTTAGGAGATCTTTCAGGTAATCTTGTGTATGTTTCTGACCCAATCCCTGGCAATTCCAGCTTAAGATTTTGACAAACTCCCAGAAGTAGGAAATTATTGGGTACACTTTCTTTTTGTTTGTATGATTTATCCACCAGAGTCTTAGTTTTAGACTCTTGTCAGTTTGAATGTGTGTATATTCACTAATGGTTTCTTTGATAGAAAAAAATAAGAACGGATATAATTTTGTTACCTCAGGAGCTTTATCTGTCTTTCTATTTAGTTTTCCTATGTTAAAATTGATTGTGTCATTTCCAGCTGCTTCATCATTTTGCATCTGACCAAGATTCCTAACCATTTGTGTAATAATTGGCCTGCAGTTTATTAGAGACCCCGGTATTTCTCTAGTAATAAGGGTGTTGTTGTTGTGCTTGGTTTTAATGATGGAGATTAAAGTAGTTTTCCAAAAAAAAAGCACCACTCGATAACCATTTTCTTCTCCCTTTACATCTGTTGCTATCAAACCTTGTACAAATCCCCAATCCTTTCCTTCCATAGCAGTAACCGAATCTTTTTTACCCATCAGTACCAGTTTCTGATTGTTTTGGCCATCAACATCGATTTTGAGTATTTTGTCATATTAACAAACAGGTAGCCTTCAATATGAACCAGAAGAAGCAAAAAGATTGCAAATGGAAGAAGTCAGGAAAGCAACCCAATGAATTCGAAAGAACAGGAGAATTGAAAGAAAAGAAGGAATCTTTGAATTAAAATTCAAGCGACGGGTTCAAGAGCAGAGGACAATGAGGATCGAAAAAAAACTATTCACCGGAGCAGAAAACACCAATTAAGAATCACCGAGTAAGAATCCCTTAATATGAATCTCAGGAACAAGAATCCAAGAGCAACTAGAACCCAAAATAATTTAACTGAAAACAGATTAAATTTAATCTTTGAAACAAATATGGAGTCTCTGTAACCGGTAATGAAAACGAGTCTTAGTGTCTTGGAGTCTTAGTATCTTCTCTGTGTCTTAGATAACATATGGGTCTTCAGTGTCTTGGTAACATAACGGTCTTCACTGGCTATTTCTCTGAGTTCCGGTTTAATTCCGATCAAAAGTTGTCGTCGTTGGTGTGTTTGTCTTATCTAAAGGGAAATGTCTAAGTTATTGTCTGAATAATTAGAGCCTTATGAAAAATAAAGTTAATTCTAAACGAGAACCAAAGGTAAAAAAATTTGAAATTGAAACCGAGTTAGTTAACCTGGATAAATTGGGACATATGCCCGTTAATTTGGGCCTACACTACAGGACAAAAAAAGATTATTAAGAGATGAAACTACCAACTTACCCTTTATCAAATACCAATACTACAAATGTGTCCCCATTAAATCCTAAGCATAAAATTAAAAATTAAAATCAAAATCATAAAACTCAAATCATAAAATTAAAAACCAAAATCAAAATCAAAATCATAAACATAAAATTTAAAACTAAAATAAAAATCAAAATCAAATTTATTTTCATCTCCACTTCAACTGATTCTTCTTCTCAATCTAAACTAGGTTTAGTAACATGCAATCGCTCAAAAATTGAAAATTTTGAAATCAAACTTTTCCAGGTTTACTAGAATCGGTTAATGTTAATGTACATGTGATCCGGTTGCAAATAAAAATGGTTTATGTTCATGCCCACAAAGACCGATTGTCCTGGATATGTTTGTGGTTCGAGAAATTTGAACCACAATCGGTCAATGTTAATGTCCACAAAGCCCGATTGTCTACCATTTGAATTCATAACTGCTTAGCCCATAATCGGATTACATTAGCACTTATAAAAACCGGTTATTGATGTATAATGCTAGAATCGGATTTTATATGTGTGTCGAGTAAACCGATTATTGTAAGAAAAAATTCACAATTTTTCTGTATCTTTTTTTTTTTGTTAGAATCGGATTACATGAGCACTTTTATAAACCGATTCCTGTTGTGCAATGTCAATAATCGGTTTTTATGTGTGTATCGTGTAAACCGATTCTGGTTATACCCAAATTGAAAATGAGTATGAGTATGATTTTACACAATTTCAAAACGAGTATGATTTCATACTCGATCTCAAAATGAGTATATGAATTTATACGCGAACAGAAATCGAGTATGAAATCATACTCATTTTCAGATCGAATATGATTTAAATTATGTTTGATTTTTTTTTCTTTCCCATAATCGGCTTTTTGTGTACATTTGTAAAAACTGATTCTGGTTTTTTTTTATGAATTGAAAAAATCAACCCAAAATCGGTTTATGAGAGCACGAACATATACCGATTCTGGTTTGATTTTTTTCAAAAAAAAAAAATCACGTTTTGATGAAGAATCAAGATTAGTTAATTTTTAGTTTAATTTGATTAAACATCAATTAATCACCCGATTAACACTAATTAATCAAGAAGTAAATTAGTTATTTTTTAAAATAATTGGATAAGGGTGATTTTTTTTACTTAATGGGCATAGGCCCCAATTTAGCCGGGTTAGTTAACCATCAATTTCGCCAATTTTGTAGAGAAGAGAGAGAAAATATTATTAGTGGAACTTGCAAGTAAATTTAGAGGCATGATTATGTACTTGAGACGCTTCAAAAGAAAATATGTACTTGGCATTATTCCTACTTCCTATATCCCATCTGTCCGATGGCTCGACGTAGACAACAAACATTATGCCCTCATCTAGGGGTGTTCATGGTTGGTTTTGGTTCGGTTTCAAGCCAAACCAAAACCAAAACCAATATTATCGGTTTCTAAAAATTGAAACCAAACCAATCCATTAACCATTGGTTAGGTTTCCAAATGGTTCCGACCGGTTTGGTTTACCAGTGGTTTTGGTTAACCAATAATTATGTCAAACCAAAAAAAAAAATTACACTAATTTACGAGAAAAAATAGTATTGGTTTACAAAAATTACAGGACAAAAAATAAATAAAAAAAATATCAAGAGTAGTTAAAGCTTACTCTAAATCTAGAGATCAAAAAGAAGATTTAACTAATGGCGGTGACATCTCTAATGAAAATTTAATCAATGATTTATTTATTTTTTATCAATATTCGGTTAACCATTGGTTATTGGTTCGGTTTTTCTCTATCATACCAAAACCAAACCATTAATCTCGGTTTTCATCTTTTTAAACCAAAACCAACCATTAGTTAATGGTTCGGTTCAGTTTCCCCCTAATCGGTTTGGTTTGGTTCGGTTTCTCGGTTAACCAGTAACCATGAACACCCCTACCCTCATCCCTCACATGAAAGCCTTTCCGAGTACAAGAACTGGCCGCCTAAACCTAAGTTGCCGGTGCCCATAACAAATCTTGCATGCTATAAGTACAAATGATGCTTTGATTTTTCTCATACCGTTACTTTGTCTGCCTCTCCCTCTCTAGACATTCTCATTTAAGAAGTAAAAAACATACAGAGGAAGTTCAATCCATTCCTGGAAGACAAACCGCGATTGAAGATTTTGTTTCAGAAAGTAAAAATTCTACATTATAGAAGAAAACTGCGTTTGAAGATTCGGTTTCAGAAAGTAAAATTCGTATCATAATCAATGGGATATCAAGATTCGTTGGATATGAAGGTTCTTCAAGTTGAAGAGAGTAAACTCATCAACAAAATGATGACAATCTCAGATCTTATCTTAAAGAAATTGAGCTCGGCTTACAAATTCTATGAGGGTTTCTCTGATCGTCCTGATGAGTTTACAAATAATATACACAAGAATCCACATAAATACATAGTAATGAAGTTCGAATCTGAACTGAATGAGTTGGGATCAGAGTTTCTTGAAACCCAGGTTGAATATTTGACGCTCTTCAAGAAACAGAAGCCAACTGATCCTTTTGGTCTTTATGAAATCAAGAATGTACAAGAAAACGATCCATTATTACCAGAGAACTGTTTGGGTTCGATTCAACCAACTGAACGTATCAATAACTTGAATAAAGAAACTCAACTGGTTGAAGCAGCGAAGAAGATGTTAAAACTACGTAACGAGACATTGAAGAAAGAAATAGATATGGTTACCATGACAGAAACACAGTATAGGAGAATTGAAATTGTACAAGAATCTGATTTCGTCGATCAAGAGAAGACGAGGGAAACCTTATGTGATTCCATGGTTGAAGCTGTCTCCTGGATGAAGAAGAATGTTGCAATTGTGAGGAACAATAAGACTCAGAGTCCTCCTTCTGTTTTGGGTACAGATCAAGATGTTAAAATGGATGATTATCTTCCTAATAATGAGGATAATGGTAGAAAGACAAGTGTGGCGCAACAACTGAGAGACCTTTGCGACACTTTAACCATTCCAGAATCAGAGTTAGGCAAAAGCTATCCTAATTTCTTACGGTAAAGATTAATCTTTGGTTTCTGGGGTTTAACGACTTAACTGTCAAGAGCTAGTTAGGCAAATACTATCTGTAAAGAATTTACTCTAAATGATACTAATGTTTGTCTAAATGATACTAATGTTTGTCTTGGCTTGTACTGAGTTAAGTCTTTTTGTAATGCGACATAAAATATCTCAATGTGTTGCATGGGTTTATTTTTAGGGTCTACTTTTCATTTCATTTGCATGCACCAATAACATCTCTTCGCTAGAAACCTTGAGCGCACTAGTTTGTAGATTGGTTAAACAGGCATGAGGTGTGCATGGAGAGCAGGAAACAACTTGCAGGTTGCTCATTAGCGATAGGTCAACTGGGATCAAGATAGAAACCACCCTTGCCCATGAACTACTTTGGTTGTGCTGCCGGGGTGGTGATGCCTACGACTAAGTCTCGCAAGAGCTACTTGGCGGCCATGACCTTGGATGGGGAGCTTCGTTGTCGTATGAAACTGTTGCTGGCCGAACAGATGATATTTTCTGTTCACACGTATTCTCCCTAGAAGTTTAGGACTGTAGGCTAGAATTTTGCTTTTCCAGGATTCTTGAGAAGTTTTTTTTTTTTTTCCTCTTTATGTTCTAAGAGTTTTCTTACTCACAAACCTAATAACATGAGGAATAGGTTTAGGATTTTTAGGAGGATTCGCATATCATATTTCTCTATATATAAAGAGGTTGACAGGTCTTGTTTACTGCACGTTTAGTTAAAATTCTCAACAGAATAGTTGAGAGCAGAATACAAAGATGGAATCAGCTGATCCATGGGGAAGCAATATTTCTCCCGGAACTAATTATCATTATAATGATCTGGGCATGCAGCATCTTCAAATAGAGGAGAAGAAATTGACTACTACGATGATTTCCACGTCGAATCGTCTTTTAGATAAACTGAAAGAAGCTAGCCTACTCTATGAACATCTCACTCGTGCTGGTAGCAAAGTTGACAGTGAGAACCCATCCTATGAGGCGCTGAAGAAGTTGGAATCTGAACTAACTGAGATGGGATCATATTTTCTTGAAACTCAAGTTGAATATCTGACACTATTCAAGAATCAGAAGCCGACTGATCCCTATGATCTTTATGAAATCAAGTGCGCACAAGAAAACGACCCGTTATTACCAGAAAACTGGATGAATTCAATGGACACGAACGTGCGTCTCGACAATTTGAATAAGGATACAGAACTGGTTAAAGCAACAAACTCAATGTTAAAAGTGTATCTTAACAACTTAACGGTAACTGTCCCAAGGTTGGGAGTTGACGCCGGTGTGCAACAATTACAGGATGCCTTGTGTGATACCATGGCTGAAACTGTATTTTGGATGAAGAAAAATGTGGCTATTGTAAGATATAATCCTACCTCTTCTGCTTTTGCTTCAAGTAACACGGCCGCAGCATCTGAAGTATATTCTGGGAAGAATGGTGGCCACGGAGAAGCAAGTAGTAAGAGTAGTAACGAAGATAGTGGTTTAAGCGAAGATCGAAATCCGAGTGTAGCGCAACAATTGAAAGGTCTTCTTAACACATTAACAATTCCAGAATCGGAGTTGGGCAAAAGTTATCCTAATTTTTTATCTAATTTCTCATCTTAATTTTTTACTGTCAGCTATCGGTTAAAGATTTTCTTGTTTTCTATGGGGTTTAATTTTAAGTCATTCCTTTGTAGTTTACATTCTGCTTGAAATCAGCATTGCATTATTTTGACTTGCGAAAAAAAAATTTACTGCTTGGAGTGATTTTACCAACAAAAAAAAAAACATATTCTTACTTTGAGTCCCAAACTGCCCATCAATATGTCCCTTGATGGATTTGGGCTGCTTGACCAATTGACCAATCATTTTTTACACTATTCGATAAACTGAACTAAATTGGGTACACAGTTGAACAAATAGGCGACCAAGAAGTGTGGTCAGACAACACTTTTCCGAGTGATTATGATTACATGAGAGGCAGCATAACACGAGAAGTAAGAATCAAACTATTACTTCTTAAAAAGTGATGCAAGCTCACCGTTCTCTTGCATGGATGTCAAAATATCACACCCTCCAACCAACTCTCCATTGACAAAAATCTGAGGAAATGTCGGCCAGTTGCTGTAACTCTTAAGTTTTTCCCTTAACCCAAAGTTGTGTTCGTCATCAAGCACATCTATAGTCTCGTAATCAACCCCAGCACCCTCAAGTATCCCGACCACTTTTGTGAGAACCCACATAATGGGGCACTTCTTGATCCCTTGATGAATGCCACCACTTTGTTCTCTTTCACCAATTGATCAATAAGATTCTCCAGTGGGACAGTCAATTGCACGTGACGACCAGGGGTTAAGCGGAGATCAGGCTTCTTCTGTGTCTTCTTGACCCACGTGGAATTACCTGATTCGTTTCCAGGTGGAATTTTTCCGGTCGCTGCTATGTGCTCTTCCATCCATGATTTCCAAGCTTGTGTCAGAGATTCTCGATCAGGCTCATCTACCACTCCTACCTGAAACGCAATTTCTGTAAGAACAGGGCAGCTACTAACATGTATGTATAGATCGAGTTTCCAGAGAAATGGGGTATTAAAAGAGGTATCTAGTTAGACATCGTAAGCTGCATCACAAATGACAAACAACCCAAATGGCCCCAATCAGTTTCGACCAAGCTCACGAAGGGGCTACCACAAAATACAGAAAATTGACAAATGCTTATACGAGAATCCCATCATAGAATTCTAATATGCGCCTACGAAAATCTCTTAGGCGCCGCCATGCACCTTATGCTTATCCTTATTGCGCAGGTAAAAATCCATGTGAACTTACTATCTAATTGGTCTAGCTGATAAATATAATGATTGGATTAAGTGAAGCAACTCAAATTTTCCCGTGCAGGCCAGTATTTTACACCAAAATAATGCCAACTGACTGAAACACAAATGTTGCAGTTGTAATATGCAAAAAACTGCATCGTCTAGGTCTAACTCGAATCTTCCACTTCTAAATCTTGTTCTGGGACTCAAGGATCCTTATTCACGACCCTACTATACCTCATCAGTATCATCACATACGATTATTAGAATGGAACTTTCAACACAATGTCTCTCAAGTGGTAGCCTCAATACATATATTGATATTCACGTAAAATAAAAATATTCAAGAATGGTGTTTTGATATCAAAGGATTACATTAGACCGATTTCCCAAGCAAAATCACTAGTTACTTTGAATCTTAATTTCAGCAATCTTGGCCGGCTCATAACTCATACTAAAACTTTTCCTACTTACATTTGTTTTTCTGATTCAATAATGCTTCATTATACTAACTATGTCAGATTATCTAGCTAACTAATTGATGCCTCAATCGATATCAAAATACACAGCAACTATACCAGTTACGAATGCACCGATCAAATAGCCAAATACGCTCATGAAATCATTTTCTAGATTATAAGACATATACTCGACTTATGGGACAGAATGCCGTGTTTATGACAAGTAACCAGAGAGTCAGAGACGATTAAGAAATGCCATTAAGTTCCACATTTTCGCATGATAAAATCTACGGACTGGTCAATTACGAAATAGTTTTACCAGGTTTGACCAAGTTTGACTACACAATCAAGAAATTAGAAGTGGGATAATTAGGGCAACAAAAACCCTTACCTTAACAGCAGAGCATAATTCAGGAACAGATTTTCGATGAGAAATGATACTTGCAAAGATATTTCTAGATATACCAATAAATTGTAAATCACTGTTACTATCATGAACAGCATAAACACCAGAAGCTGATGGAACCTTCGATCTCAAATCCTCTGATTTATCAGAAACAGAAATTAGTTCTAATTCTGAGATTTTCTTGACAGCAGAAACGATTGTGAGAGCTCTGAGTGGTCTCCTTTTGGGGGTGATGGAGGTGGTGGTGAATTTTGAAGATGATGCGAGAGGAAATGAAGTGGAGCGATGGTTAATGCTTGAATGAAAAGAAAGATAAGGGGTATTCTTGGGAGAAATTGTAGAAAATAATGATGATGAACAGTGTGATGTAATGGTGGCGGTGGTGGAGGAGAAGGTGAATGACGCCATTGATGTGGAGGATATAGTTTCTGGTCTTCTATCGGTTCAGTCAGTCGTCGAGTTCAAATAAAAACCACCACCAATTATGAGTCCAAATTTGTTCACACTCCAATAACGAGTGTATATTTCACTTGTTTTTCTGATTGGTTGATTATTTAACTGATGGCTCCATTATCTTTCATGTTTAGAATCACGACCATCGTTATATAACTCCCTAACTTAAATCAAGGGTACAGATTAAAATGTGAAATATACACTCGTTAAGGAGTGTGCACGAATTCGGACTCACCAATTATGCCCTCATTTTTAGGATTTTAAATAAGATGCCAGAATGACAACGTGGGTGGCATTTTAAAACCAGTAGTATTTGTTTAAGTGATTATTTATTTTTTTTGAATGTGATTATTATTATTTTTACTGCCACTAGCCTAAAAATATATCAAATTGGAAAAATGAGAGCCTTTTATTTTATTCTATTTTATTTCACGAATAGATAAGGATTTTTTTATTAATTTGAGGTTACAATGAGCTTAAGATCGAAAATAAGAGAATACAAATTAATAAGAACAAACCGTGAAAGTACAATATCGAAAAATCCAACAAGAGAAAGAGAAGGACTACCGGAGTAAAACAAATACAAGTATGAATAAGATCTGATTAAATCGGAGGAAGAATGGTTTTTCTCGGAATTAGAATTCAACCATTTAGTTTGTTTTTCTTCTTTAGGAAGATGTGCTCCCGAAATAAGAGTGATTTGCTCAATCTCTTGTAATTAGTGATGAAGATTCCGTCGTCAAAGAAATCACCGACGAAGATTCCTTCGCCGGAGACAACAAAGATGAAGATTTTGCCATTGCATAGCAATTAGTATTGATATTAAAACCCAACTCAATAACCAAAAATCGCCATTTAAAGTGAAGATAAACCTCAAAAGAGTATATAAAACCACCACAATGGTGTAGATATGTAGAAAACATGATAATGACTAAACCAATACTACTGACTAACCTATAAAGCAAGGAATAAGGAAGAAACCTGCTCAGAGCAATAACGATTCAAACCGACTCGAACCTGAAAATGCGGGGGTATAACAACCACACCCAATATTTCGTTCGGCAATCTGTATGGACTAAACTCCAATATAATTCTGAGAGCACCAACTTAAAATTGAGACTCAATCAAGAAAGATATTTCAAAGAGATTTATCTCTTTCTCAATACAAAAATCAACTAGATAGAAATCCGTGAGACTGAGTGATATAAGAATAACTCGGACGGTACCAAAGATCAATGCCCGAGACTCAACCAAGTTTTATCCAACAAACAAGGTCATATTTATCAATTGTGATTGAACTACGCACAAGCCGTGATATTTCAATTATATAAACAAATATGATTTGGAAAATAAATAACATGAGACACCTAAAATTTTGTTAACGAGGAAGCGCAATTGCGAGAAAACCCTAGGACCTAATCCATATTTGAACACCGCATTGTATTAAGACGCTACATACTCTATCCTACTACAAGTTAACTTCAGACTGGAATATAGTTGAGCCCTAACCAAGTCTCATACCGATTAAGGTACATTCGCGTTACTTAGGACTCTTGAATCCCAACAGGACTTTACGCACGTGATTTCCTTAGTTGATCTCACCCACAACTAAGAGTTGCTACGACCCAAAGTCGGAGACTTAAAAACAAATATGTCTCTCACGGATAAATCTATTCTTGGTTTTGTTTAGTCTTAAGACACTAGTGGAAAATGGATTTTTTTAAGTCTGTTTTTAGGTTTTATAAGTAAGACTTCCTAGGCTTTCTTTATATATAGTGCTTCCAAAGGTAGTCATTTTTGTAACAAAAGTAAATCAATTTCCCATAGCAGTCTTAATGCTAGGGGACAATTCAAGAAATATAAAAAGCTTCCACGTGGATTTCTATTAAAACTTCCTGAGGAACTTTGTTTTTGTGGTCCCACTTGAATTAAGTCTGCGATGGAAACTAGGTTCCATAATACACAAACGTGCCTCTTCTATCACTTCTCTCTCACTTATCCTAAACTCATCTCACTTTCTCTATCCTTTTCTTTTCTTACCTGCAACTCTTTCTCCATCTTCATCTCCTCCACTAAACTAGTAACTCGATAATAATGGTGAAATAGAAAAATCAACCAGGGAATTTCTCGATCTGGTAGGCTTGGAAATGGGTCTATTTTTATGCCTACTTGTTAAACCGCAAGTGCACGGTGTCTTCAATGTAGAACAAGGCAAATACGGGTCGAACCACGAGACTTGTGTGGCTTATGTTGATTCTAAGGCTTGGCTTTCTCGAATTCTAGCAAGTGTGTAATACGGATATGGTTAGTGTCGATCGACCGAGGTGTTGTTGTGTGAATCTAAACTAAAGCAAAGCAAGGTAAATTGTAAACGAGATAGAGAGCACTAGGGTGTCGAATCTACCACCTAATCTCGGCTAAGTCCAGTTCAATTTTGATAATGTTCTCGTCCCTTGTAATGGCAAGTCCGCCATTTATCCGTGGTCTCAATGGATGGTTTATTATCAACCAAGGCAATTAATTAACCCCTAGTATTAGGCTGTCTTGTCACAAAGACAACTAATCACAGATCAATTTCATTACTTAGATGATTAAACTTATCCTAAGATGGATATTCTAATCGCAATTAGGGTATTTTTCTCAAGCACTAGCTGTCTTCTCAGGGCACAACTAGTCTAAGGATCAATAATGGTCAATGAAGCATGAATTGCAACACATTCTACATAGAAATAACCTGACTACAATGCATACATGGCATACACTGTGAAAGTAAAATGCAAAAGTGTTCTGATTATATGTATCCTAAACAATATAGCACAATCAAGAACAATATCAAAATATGAACCACACTTATCAGTTGATTATGGGTTTCATCTAAACCCTAGCAATTAAACTTAGAACATGGTTGAATACAAATCAAACTGCAATTAAACCTAAATTGGTGCTCTGGCTAGCCCAGGCATGAGCTTCAACATCCCCTGCTCAACCTATTTATATATGCAAAAAATATCAAACCCTTAATTCTCTTTAAAACAGAAATTAAACGCAAACCCATTCTCCAATCGCCTCTGAATCGTTGTCCTGTCTTGTCTCTGACCTCTGAATCGACCATGCATGGGGTTGTTGTGGAAAAACCCTAATTCCAACTGTCTCAATCCTAGCTCCTAGGGTGAGAGAAGCTAATGGTTGAGAAAGGTAGAAATAGGGCATGGGAGAGGAGGTGGCTGCAGGTCCTAGTGGTGATGGCGACAGGAGATGGAGATGATGATGGCTCTGGTGGTGGTATGGGTGAATGAAGGTGGAGGAGATGGGTTTTCTCTGATGGTTGTCGGGTGAGAAGAAAGAGAAGAAGGAGAAGAGAAATGGTTAGGTCGAAGGGGTATAGGTATAGGGCAATTCGGTGTTGAGCAGATGCAGCGACGGACGATGAGGAAGTCAGAGCGGCGTTGGATGTGGCGAGTGAGATATGAACGGCCGAGGGAGGATTGGGGTGATTTGGTGTTGAGCGAGAGGCATCGAGAAATGATGTGAGTGATGGAGCGAACGTAGGATGCGGCTGGGCGAGATCACAACGGCTTGGAGTGGACGGGCTCGGATCCGGGTTGCGGGTCTTGGATAGCTTGGGCCCATGTCTTGTAAATGGTTTGCTCCTGGTGCACGCGCGGGCTTTGGCTTTCTGCTCCATAGACTCTCGTCTCCAATTCTCTGCTCTTTTGGCTCCTAAATTTCTCCGAGCTTTATTTATTACCTAAAAACACAAAATTAATTAGTACAAATACTTATTCTTGAAAAGAAAACACATAATCTGGGATAATATCTGATTTCTGAGCACAAAAGATGAGTTAAATGCCAATAAATAGATGTAGAAATATGCAATATTTGGCACTCATCACGATCCTATACCCAAACCCTTTTCTTCATCTACTGCAACAGTTTCTTTCTCACTTTCAAAACGAAAAACCTCATCTTCTGAACTATGTTCATCATCATTAAATAAACTCTTTACATGATCTCTCTAAAAACCCAAACATTTCCAATTTTTTTTTCAATTCACCAGATCTATTCAAAGTTATTAGTAACTAGTGTTGTTTGTGAACTATTTAAAAAAGTTACAGAAGAACACAAATTGAAAACCCTAACTGGTGTTGGATCTCTTTATGTGATGGGTAATTCTCAGTATTACATCTACAAACAGCTAATTGCAGGGTAAGAAACACAAAATGAAATCCCTAATTTTTTATTCTCGTTTTTTCTTGTAATTTTGATTATTTATACTTCATTGATTTGTTAATTTTGTTTGAAGCATATCGTTATGAACATGTGGGATGTATCTAGGTAGAGCAGGGGACAAGACGCCGCTCGAGAAATTGTATGTTCGAGCGGAACCGGTCGATTTGTTTTTCGATTCACTGATAGTGTTTGCCAAATTTAATTTTGTTTTGATGGATATGTTGTTTTATTTTCTTGAGCATCAACAAGTAAACTCAGGGTTTGAGATTCATACTTTGTTTGTTCCTTTGAATTGAAGAATCTTGGTTTGATTTTCAGGGGTTTGGAATGGGGTGCTGGTTACTACAATTGATATATTAACAAGGGAGGAAACCCCAGCTTTACTGTCTGGGGAAGATTTATTGGGTATGAGTGGTATTACTTAGTTTATATGTCCTTCACTCTCAGTTCTCGTAAAGGTTTTTTTCTAACTTGGTTGTCGGGTTTCGTGAAAATTTTGATTGAATATAATGTTCTCATTGATCTCAATCTTACATTATAAGTTTGTATTGTAGGATTTACTAATTCGTATCTCAAATGTATTGATCTCTTTTGTATTATATTAGGACATTGTGGAGGATTTGGTGGTGGTGGGTAGGTTTTGAAGGAGGAGGATCATGTTATAAGAGAGTTTTTTTGGTGTCTATGGAGGATTAGGAGGTGGTGGTGTTGGTGCTGCAGACGGTGGTGGACTAGGAGGATCAGGCTTATACATACCCATATGAAGGCTGAATCACTTGAAACTTTTTGTTCTCTTTTCAATTCTTGTTTTTATTACTTATGTCCTTGCGTTGCTTACTCTGATTTTTTTTTTGTCTTTGGAGTTGTTGCAGATCAGTTTGTAAGATTGTTAATCTGGATAAGGCATATACATGTTTTGATGAACAAGACATGGATTGGTTTTATTTTGTTTCATTGTTTGTAGGTTGGTTTCAACCGATTGTAAGAAAATACATCGTGAAGAACTTAAAATAGTGTGAATTCAGTACTTGTGTAAAGTTTTTTTTTTTGGGTTTTGACCTGAGTTGCAGCTCAATTCACATGTGAATTCAGTTAATAGTGTGTAACAAGTTTCAAATTTGAATTGAATGGTGAATGTTTTGATCAGTTTATGCAAATGAGATTCTGATTTCAATTTAATGAGTTTCTAATCTTAGGTTCACTCAGAAATAAGTCAGATGATTCAAATGAATCAGATTTTCCGAAATAGTTTTAGTCAGAAATACCAGTTGGACTGGATTCAGATGAATCAACTTTTCTTTAGTTTGTAATATAGAACTAAAGAAACGTCTGTGTATGTCAGCGTTAAATTCTAAGATGGCAAAGATAGTCGTAATTTGAAAAATTAAAAGAATCTCCGGCACAGTCGTTTTGGGAAATAAGACTACAGATTTGGGGCTCCCAAAAGCAGTCGTGTTTAGAGGTTATAAGGCTTTTCCTGGCAGACTTTTTTTTATTGCATTTTCCACTAGTGAGATAAATCAAGGTGAACATCAAACTCAACTAATACCCCGGACTTATACTCCCGAATAGCAGCCTAGAAATATTAGTCACCTCACAATAACGTTCCAACTGATTAACAGAAAAAGTTATTGTGAAATCACAAGAGTCTGAGACGAAGAACTGTTGTGATTACTTTTTATATCTTACCTATCGGAGATAAATATCGAGTAAACCTTAGATAAGATAAAACTCAATATGATAGAAAAAGTAAGATCAGAATACGCAACTACGGAGAAAATAGTTGTATCCGGCTTCACGAATCTCAAATGAGGTCTTCAAGTCGTTAACCTAATAATGGCTTGGAAAACCCTAGGTTAATGGAGAATCAACTCTAGTTTGCAACTAGGACACAGAGTTTTGTCGGGATTAAGTTTCCCAGATGCTAGAGTTCTCCCTTATATAGTCTTTCAAATCAGGGTTGCTTACAATCAAAGCTAATATAGCTTAGTAACAAAGCAATTGATATTCACTGTTAGATGAACTCCCGATTTAAGATTCAAGCTAAGGCTGCTTAAAAATTAAGCAATCAATCTCCAGTGTTAGATGGTATTAGTTGATACACATAAATGAGGCTTCTGATCAAGTACCAATAGATAAAGGATGATATCAAAGACTAGTAGGGCGCTTGATTTATCTCTCTCATACTAGACATGCTATTGCTTATGCAGTGAGTGTTGTTAGTAGGTTCATGCATAATCCTGGTAAACAACATATGGATGTTGTCATAAGAATACTTAGATATTTAAAGTCTGCACCTAGAAGAGGTTTGATGTTTTCAAACAATGGTAATATGGATATATCTTGGTATACTGATTCAGATTGAGGTGGAAAAGGAGATAGAAGAAGATCAACTACAGGTTATTTCACATTTGTTGGGGGTAATCTTGTTACTTGGAAAAGTAAAAAACAGAAAATTGTCTATTTATCTAGTGCTAAGGTTGAATATACAGCAATGGTTAAAGGAAGTTGTGAATTACTATGGCTTAAACAGCTCATGGTGGAGCTTGGTTTATTCACCGAGTGTCCTATGAAGTTATTTTGTGACAATCAGTCAACAATTAAGATTGCCCAATATCCTGTTCAACACGATAGAACCAAGCATGTTGAGATTGATCGAAACTTTATCTATAAGAAGTTAGAACGTAAATTATTGAAGTACTATTTTGTCGTACATCAGAGCAACTAATAGATGTGTTAACCAAGGCGGTATCAAACAAATCATTTTGTAATTATATTGTCAAGCTGGGCATGTGTGATATCTATGTGCCATCTTGAGAGGGAGTGTTGAATTATTATTACTTGTATTTTAAGTTTGTATTACTTCTAAGTTTAGTATATGTGTGATCCAAGAATACTTGTAGGCTACGAATTCATATGCATAAATAGCTAAGACATTGAGTTGTAACTTTTGTTAGTTGATCAATAAAAATTCTCTGTGTTAGAGACCAAAGTCAATAGTTACACATTGCTAATATCCCCTTAATTAACTTAAATATAATATGGAAGGGCCACTCCACTCATGGCCAATTGGTTTTGAGTTGTATGTCCGCAAGACTTTAACATGGTATCAGAGTAAGGCCCGTATTTAGGGTGTAGGCCCAATTTTGGCCACCGTGAACGATTTTTCACTTGTGCACGCATGACCCGACTTGGTCATTAAGTACGTAGATCCACGTGTTAGGAAGAGTTACTAGCCTTACACGTGAGGGGGCGGATGGAAGGACAATAGTCCCACATTGCTAATATCCCCGTAATTAACTTAAATATAATATGGAAGGGCCACTCCACTCATGGCTAATTGGTTTTGAGTTGGATGACCGCAAGACTTTAACAGAAATGGCATCAGCTTGTATATATGAATAACATGAATTATAAGACTCTTCCAAGTAATACAGTTGTGTTCCGTTAGTTTGAGAGAAACAATATTGGTTAAATGATATAGAGGTATTCTGGTAATCGAATTTGAAGTTGGATTTTCCATTGATTGTGATGAAGATTGACGAAATTACAAAGCAGGAAACTAAAAGAGAAATTAGAATTGAAACTTACAGCGAAAATGATAAAAGGATGGAGAAACCTGAAAAAACATTTTCTTAGTATGATACCACAGTATAAACTGAATCCATTAATAGTGAGGAGAGAAATTAAAAATTGATTGACAGACTCAAAATCTTAGACAAACAAGATAACCGACACCATCTTTATGAGTTGTTATTACAGCTAACTAAGGTGCGCAGACAAGGTGCATGATAATAAACATACACTCACATCTTAAACAATCGGGGAGTAGATAGGGAGGCTAATACAATAGCCAATTAGAAACATATAACACATAAAATAAATGTAACAAGAGTAACTCTGTTTATTTGTTATTATAAGCGAATTGAATGTTAATAATGGAATTTGAAAAAAGGTAGTTTGGTATTGCTGTGAGTTTTAGAAAAGTGCTTTTCTGTTGTGCTGTGTTGTGCGTTGTTGTGTTGTGCTGTGGAAATAAATCGGCATGACGTTTGGTAAACAATAATTTAAAAAGCACCAAGCAATTAACAAAGAACCCACAATTGGGGGATATGAAAACTAATTGGGGGATATGAATTACTTCCCCCAACCAATAGTGTCTGCTAAGCGGTGTTTTGGGGGCAAAAATACTAAAGTACCCTTCCCTCAAAATAAAAATCAAAAAACTTAAAATCAAAAAACAAAATCATATCCCCCATTTCCATCTCCACTTCTTATTAATCTCTTTTAGGGTTAAAGCTTTGAAAACCAAATTTTCCCCATTCCCTTTCAAATTCTAAATTTTCCCCACTCCCTTTCAAATTCTCTTCTCCTTCTCTGCCGGATCCTCACTTTGAAAACGATTTATTTTTTTTCACATTCGGAACTGATGAAGACCACGCCGGAAGTGATGAAGACCATGTCGGAAATGATGAAGACCACGAAGGAAGTGATGAAGACCATGCCGGAAGTGATGAAGACCACGCCGAAAGTGATGAAGACCATGTCGGAAATGATGAAGACCACGCGGGAAGTGATGAAGACCATGCCGGAAGCGATAAAGACCATGCCGGAAGTGATGAATACCACGCCGGAAGTGATGAAGACCACGCCGAAGTGATGAAGACCATGCCGGAAATAAAAAATTTTACATCGCGGAAGTGATGAAGACCATGCGGAAGTGATGAATTCAATCTAGGAACTAAATGTCGGCATGCTCGATATAAATCTATCAATCTTGGTAGTCAAGTGAAAAAAAAAATCAATTTTTGGATACTTTTCATTATGTGCCGGCATATACATTTTAGCAACATACTATGCCGAGCATAGAATGCAGGCATGCTCGAGAATTAATCGATTGTGCCGGCAGTGGACTGATTAAAACAAAAAAATGGTTTTGAAGATCAAAACCAGAAAATTTTGTCCCCCCGGATAGTGGCAAACATTTATGAAAATTTCCAACAAATGCCGGCATGGTTTTTTCGGTTGAATATAATGCCGGTACCGAGCTATTTCAGCTGCAACAATGGTGGATTCAAAGAAAAAAAATCAAATTTTCAACCTCTTAGCAGCGATTCTCTCTTCACAATCATCCTCCACTTTCACCAAAAAAAATTCCCTCTCAAATTTTTTTTCCATCTTTCTACTCTCATCTCACTCACCCAAATACAAATACATACTAACCATTTAACAAATACTTAAGATTTTTACTAATTATTATTAAACACTAAACCTGATTAGTGAGGGGTAGATTAGGATTTAAAAAAAATACTTAGATAAGGGGTGACCCTGATTTGATATTTGGATCCAATTTTTGTCTTTTTCCTCTATCCCCCAATTAGTTTTGATATCCCCCAATTTGCGCGTTCTTAACAAACTGTAAATTCTGTTTGGTAAATAATATTTTAAAGTGTTGTTGATGTAGTTAAGACAAAAATAGACATACTTCAAAAATTAGTTTTAAATACAATTTTATGATAGCAAATTATATTTCTAATTTTAATATATTTGATAAAAATATAAATAATAAGCTAGGTTGCCAACCAATAGCGTATGATTTTTCTATTATTAAAATAATATTTATTTTATTTATTTATAAAAAAACAAATTAAAAAAAAAAAACAAAAGAGTAATTACAAGTGTTAGTTGGCGGCCCTAGCGACAAATCGGGCTCCAACTCCTCTGAATAATAATACCTAGTCTATGGAAGAGTAAACTGCCAACTTTGTAGTTCGCATCGTGACTAGCAAGGCGGTTACTCAACCTCTTTAGCTAGAAATACAATAAAGTCACCACTCAACTCTCCTAAAGTAGTGAAAGCCAAGACACCGAAACCACAACCATTACTAATACACTTGTCAAGATATTTATTATTTTTGCGTGTGACAGCAGCGGTAATGGCTTGTCCAGGGGTGAACAGTCGAGTACGTGCACTAGTGAAAGGTGAGACTCCTGTTACGTTAAAGCACACATCCTTCCCATCCTCCCAGCTGTGTATTAAGATATCTGCCGGCTTAAGATCATTGTCATTGTTAGAAATAAATCCCAACGAAACCTCTTTCTGGGCAGGAATAGCAGCCTTGTAGCATATTTCCGAGATCAAATCTCTTACCATATCATGTCTGTATTTAGGTCCCACGTATTTAGCACAGTGCACAGCATGGTCTTCGTAGATATCCATCGGCTTAGCGCAGCTAGAACAAACACTATCGGTATGGCCAAGCGATATTGGAGGATGGCGAAATTTGTCTAGGACCAACAGAGTGATTGAGCCCAGTAATAGGAATGGCCTTCAGAAAATCCATGGCATGTTCCGTTTTGTTGCACTGCCAAATGATCGACTCGCGCTCATTGAAGGGGAGGCTAGAGAGCATATAATATTTGACAACACCAAAGTAAGATTACTTCCAATGACTTCATGAAATGGGGGAAGTGTCGTTGATGTTGAACTCAGATTCGGATAGCCCACAAGCTCGTGTAAATAGCTGCATGGCGTGATTATAACTGCGACATGGATCACCTGAAGATGTAGGTTGCAAGATGGTGTTCTGCAGGTGCTTAGTTTGTGCATAAGATGCAAGGTAACAGTATGTACTGGTATCTTTCATAGTGTAGACTCCCAAGCCCCCGTCTTTAATATGCAAGGTTGCAAGACGTTGTTGCACTAAGCCAAAACCTGCACCGTCGCCTACAATGATTTGCCTTAGATAGTCGAGAAGGTGCTTGTCGAAGTGAGCAGAAGCAACTGTAGTGCTTGTGGGTTGGTTGTAGTGCTTTATAATTATTTTTATTATTTAATAAAGAATTTTATGATTATGGTTTGCTTAAAAAATATTATTATTTTAATTATTATTGTAATTATTATTTTGGAAAAATAGAGAAATTAAATAAAATTTAGAAACATAATATTAAATGTACAATATTCTAGGGTAAAACCTGTCATTATAATAAAATAACAAGGTTAAAATAGAGAATCAATTAAATCGAATTACGTTGGTCTACAGCTTCTGCTATTTCAGCTTTTAAAAGCTAGTGCTGAGTAGCTTTTAAAAGAAGGCCTAAAATGAAAGTGCTTCCCTCCAAAAGCACTTTGAAAAAAATTTACCAAACACAATTTTTGGTAAAAGTTTGTTAGAAAGTGCTTTTGGTTGAAAAAAGCAATCTCAAACGGGGCTAAAGGATCGAGATCTTGTAACAAAGGGGTTTGACAAACCCTTTTAACAAATCTCCTATACCGGTAGACAAAGATAATCTGACGGTCCATATTTTCTATGACGTTGAATTTCTCTTATTTTTTCCTAAAAATAATACATAAAAAAAAGGTTTACCTATGTTTCCTCAAAAAAAAAAAAAAATCTCAATTAGGTTTTTTTTTCTTTTTCTTTCTAGGTCTTTCTTCTTCTTTGCGTGCTTCTCCTCCTCGTTGATTCTCAAGATTATATGCGAACAAAGAGACATATGGTCATCACTTTAACTTCCTTATAAAAAGGAAAATAATTGTCACTCACAGAAAACAAGGCATGCTCGCATTTATTCTTGACTGTTAATCCACATTTTACAAAAACGGAGGTACTTTCTTTCTACTATCACCTCTCTAATATTGTTCTTGTTATAGAATGAGATATTATGACCCTATCATGAATTACCTTCACCATTATTGTACTATTCAATATGCTCATATGTTTTTCCTGGATTCTAAAGAATTACTATGCACAAGTCCAGTTTTTAGTAGAACTTTAGTTATTTCAGTTTACGGTATAAGAAGTAGCTTGACAATATCTTTTGTGATTCCAGGAGCGATGGATGATTTTTACCCAATGATGATACTTTGACTCCATATAAGAAAAACAATAATAGAGAAACACCGCATGAAGGGATGCAATTTAACAGTTATGAAGAAGCCAAGGAGTATTATACATAATATGGACGACGCAATGGTTATACAATTCGTGTGCGATCAACAAATAAAACTCGGAGAGGTGTTGGAGAAGTGATAGCATCTTATATGGTATGTTCCCGGGGGGTGGGGGGGAATGTGGAAGGCAGTGCACAACAAAGATGCAAATCGTTCTTAAATAAGACAATAATATGTGGAAGGTGATGGCATTTTCAGATGAACACAATCACAAATTTGTGTCACCACGAAAAGAAATGCGTATGCGGTCCAATAAATGCATGCCAAAAGATGTAAAGGATATGACAGAAAAATTCCTCAGAGAGAACCTTAAATTGGAAAAGTTCGTGCAATCCTTGAGGGTCAAAATATTGGATTTAATAAAAGAGATTGTTGGAACCATCTACACAATGTTAGGCACAAAAATTTAGAACTTGGTGATGCCCAATCTGTCATTGATTATTTTACAAAAAAAAAACAGAGTGAAAATCCTTAATTCTTGTATAGAGTTCAAGTTGACGAACATGGTAGAGGGGTATATTTTTTCTTGGTGGATGCGCGATCACGTTTATCATACGAACAATTTGGCGAGGTAGTTTTGTCGACACTAATTGAAAACGTAGAACCCAATTTTGTGCACGTTTTCTACCGATTTGGCGATGGAACTTTGATCTCAGTTTGGGGAGAGCCATCCGTAAGAACTGTATATGTAAATTTGGCGGGGAGGGAAATCATCCGTAAGCACCAGTGGTCTAGTGGTAGAATAGTACCCTGCCACGGTACAGACCCGGGTTCGATTCCCGGCTGGTAAAAATGTTATAATTCTATAACATTTTTCCTTTTTGTATTATTATATTATTCTTAGCTTTATTATTATTAGTTTATTGTGGGAGAAGACCATTATTCTTAAGAAAATTTTGCAGGCTGACTAGCAGTTGTTCAGAAAGACAGCCAGAAGCTGATATTCTTTTTCAAGCATACAAATTTCGACATTATGAATGAAAATCAAGTCATTATGGCAGCAAAACAAGAAGAAAGATTCAAGCTTCCTGATCAAATGGAATTGCAAGAATTTCCAGACAAATATTTGATTAGATCTGTTGATAATTCATCTCAACAACAACAAACTTTCTCTATTGATCGCTCTGATGGAATTATTCAACCAGGTTAGCCCCATTTTTATTCATTATTTATTTGATTTAAATCCTTAGGATTTTTTTTAAGGATAGGAACAATTATTGAAGTGCCCCTAAGTGAAAATGCCTGTTCATGGTTATTCAGGGATACTTGTGATGCAAATCCTACCAAAGTTTCTACAATTTATGGAGTTGTTGGAACGATTAGACTGCTTGCAGGTAAAAATTTCGATGTTGGGTGCTGTAAAAATGATAGCTTTGTTATGATTTTGTTGTTGAAGAATTTGAGTTTTTTGTTTTTGTTTGGTATGGCATTAGGTACTTATTTACTTGTAATAACTTCAAGAAAGGAGGTTGGAACGTATCTCGGATTCACGATTTTCCGAGTAATGTCTATGAAGTTTATGGCTTGCAATGGGAGTTTAAGTTATTCATCCTATCAAGAAGTAAGTTCTTTGAGAAATTGAAAGATTAAATTTTAGTTGTAAAAGTTGTCTTGAAAGTCATTTGGATAAATGTTTGTGCAGAAAAAGGATGAGGCTTACTTTATGAGTTTGTTGAGAACAGTTGAATCAACTCCCGGGTTGTATTATTCATATGAAACAGATTTAACTTTGAAGTAAGTCCTTGTGTAATGTTGCATTGTAAAGTGGCTTGTGAACTTAAGTGTCTGTCTGGTTGTATATCAAACTGATGTCGGTCTGATGTATCTTGGGCAGCTTACAAAGAACATACAAGTTGGCCGAAGAGAGGATAAGGAAACCCCTTTGGAAGCAGGTGTGCTTTCCGTCTAATGAGATTAATCTAGATGAATTTTCGGTTACCGCTTGAGGTTTAGTATTATTGTTTCCTTTCAGGCTGACCCTCGCTTTGTTTGGAACAGAAGTTTGTTGGAAGATCTTATCGAGTGTAAGGTTTGTATATTCTATTCTTTAGTATAACATTTTATATATAATATCTGACAGTAGTCCACTGGGTTGTTTTTATCATTTCTAAAACACATTTACTTACATTTGATTGCAGCTTGATACATTCGTCATTCCTTTGGTACAAGGCAGTATCCTAAAACTTGTGATTTTTATGCTCTCCCGGACATTTCTTTCCCTAATTTCCATTCTCTTTCCTTTTTCTTTTACTTTGGAATTCTTTTACTTCTTTTCATGCTCCGGTCAAACTTGTGAAGCTAGCCGAGACATAAAAGATACAAATCATTTATTTTGTTCTTGCTTAACTGAGGAATAGGTTTTCAGACATCACAGTTCACGCTGAAAGACTCTCCTGTCAGAATTACCTTAATCTCTAGGAGGTGCACACGTCGTCTAGGTATTACAAAATGCATCTATTACTTGAAACAGTTGTTTCCATGACGTTATTGCTTCTAATGCTGTAATGATAATTTCACTAGGAACAAGAATGTGGAGAAGAGGAGCCAACTTTGAAGGTGATACTGCTAACTTTATCGAGACTGAGCAAATATTGGAGTTTGGAGGTTTTACGTCATCAATTTTGCAGGTATAGCTATGTCGTGTTGCACTAACAAATCCTTACTACACGATTCAGTTATTTTTATGTTCCACATTGCACTCGTTAGAGATTCAGTTGCTGCTGTAATTGTAAGAATAGCTAGAAATCTCTTATCAAGTTTCCATTCCTTTTCTGTTTTCAAAGATGGAAACTTGCAGTTGTCCAAGAGAAACCAATGGAACCTTATGACATCATAAGAATAAGACCTGCTGTGTTGTTTCATAGGAAAATCCAATAAATTTTTTTGAAAATGATCTTAGTCTGGTATCTGTTTCTCAGGTACGAGGTTCGATACCACTTCTTTGGGAGCAAATTGTTGATTTGAGCTACAAACCACGAATTAAAATTATTAGTCATGAAGAAACAGTAAGTAATCATTTGAATCGGATATTTCATTTGATTTTTTTTTATTGATAAGCTCTAATGCTTAAACATACATCTTTCCAGCCAAAAGCAGTGGAACGCCACTTTAACGACCTTAAGCAAAGATATGGAGATGTAGTGGTGCTGGACTTGACTGATAAAGTAAGATATTTCATCGCTGAGCTTCTCTTCACTGCTTTTGAATTCTATATTTATTTTGAGTGCTTTATTCAATGGCGTAAGCTGTTCATATAATTTCTTTTTGTGTGTGAATCAAAGTTGTGCTTCAGTTTTAAGAACCCAATTTTTTTTTTTTATATTTTTCATATGTTTTATTTACCTACTTTTTTCCCATCATTTGACTTATTACCATAGCGTGGTGATGAAGGTCAACTAAGTGCGGCATTTGCTAATGAAATGCAAAAACTTCCACAGTTCAGGTGATTCTCTTTTCTCTCTTTTCAATTTAAGTGTGGCATTTGCTGATGGAAATATTTATGTTGTGATACAACTTCGCAAAGAGTTTATCCTGCATTGAGAAATTAATCACTTCTTACTATTTGAATCTGAACTCTGAAGTAAATGGTATATTGTCCATGAAGTTTGATGTGCTTCTAACTTATTTCTCTGCTTTTCAGATATGTGTCTTTTGATTTCCACCACCATTGTGGGAACTCAAATTTAGATAACATTGAACTTCTATATGATCAAATCTCTGAGGACATTGAAAAGCAAGGGTAAAAATTTGGATGATATTACATGTCAAAACCTTTGTTCTAGGATACTTATTTCCTGGTTATCCAGTAATACTTTTAATTTGTTACTGATCCAGCTGAGCAGATACTTTCTCGTCGACTCGGAAGGACAAATAATAGCAGAGCAGACAGGAGTTGCTAGAGCTAACTGTATCGATTGCCTCGACAGAACGAACGTCACTCAGGTTCGCAAACATCCTTTGTCTATGTAGTGATCTCTTAAGCCCGATTACGTTTACGTGGTCGTCTTATTCGTGATGCCATTTATTTTGTCTTCTTTGATGCTCAAGAAAGCTCAATTGAAGTGCATGTTTGTTACTGTGTCTTACGGGTTACGTCCACTGTGTTCTAAATTATCAAGTGGGCCAGTTTCTAATATGGATTTGTAATTGGTGTTACTAATTATGGATGCACGACTTGAGTAGTGAAAATATGAAATATCCGAAAGGATAGAGTTGATTGTTACTTGCTTCACCTTTAATGCTAATTTAATACCAGTTAGCGAGAAGGAAAAATGGGAGAGCTCTTTGCCCCTTTCTTTACCTCATATAGATTTGGCCTATGGTGCATCTTCTTTAACAAAGCATAGTTTATTAATATATACATGTCTTCCTTTCTTTGACAGAGTTTCCTAGCGAGGAAATCCTTAAATTCACAACTCCACCGGATGGGAGCACTTTCTTCCTCTGAGTGCATATCCACATTTGATGAAATATATGAAATGTTTAAGATATGTAAGGAACTTATGGCAAATCCAAGTTTTTATACTACCTATTACAAGTTGACGGAGCAACTGCAGTACTGACCTCTTTCTCATGTGTGATAGTATGGGTTGAGCAAGGGGATGAGATAAGCCTGGAGTACTGTGGGACTAATGCACTGAAACGTGATCTTGTCAGGTAACTTGCATTGACAAGCTATTTTATCAACCTGTATCCCGTTAAACATTTTTTACTATATATCAACTCATGCTATATTGGTAATTAGTAATTATGATTGACTTCTGCAGGTTTGGAAAACAGACTCTGGTGGGACTGATCAAGGATGGAATGAGTGCTCTTTCACGTTATTATTTGAATAATTTTCATGACGGCATCAAACAGGCATGATCCTATTATCTCTTCCTACCAATAGGAAAAAATAGATACACATTTAACCTCCTTTATATACAACTAGGGTCGGCAACACGAATCCTGGTGTACAATTTAGGGACAGAAGACTACAATTCTACATTTTTTGGTGCTTGAACTTTTCAGGAATCCATGTCTTGCAGGATGCTATGGATCTAATCAGTGGCCGCTATACTGTCGTAAAAGAATAGTCCTTCACCATTCCAACTGAATGGTTTTGAATCATTTTTAAGCAATACAAGATCTACTTTTCATAAGTTTGAAACGGTTTCACTACTAAAATCTGTAGACCTGCAGTATGTTCTATCATCATATCACGTGAATATTGTATAATCGTCGGGTTAGTAGATTTTCATGTCAACTGGAATAGCTTAGTTTCACTAAAATCTTTCACTCCGGGTATCCCAATCCACCAGAGACTACTTTTCTTATTCACCTGCAAATTTTACCATGGACAGCTTTTAGTTTTGTTCGTTGATTTGTATGGTCATAGGGGCACTTCAGGTGTGGTAGAGTGTCTGCAAGAGCTAAGCAAAAACCCCAATTCGTAGTTTGGGGGATCTTGACTTGAACTTGACCCAGAATACATAGTAGTTTTGGGAAATTTATGGGGCTGGTGGAACTCCTTAACTCTACATTTGTTCTGGAAATGATGTTACTGTGCTGTGAATTTCTTCATGTTTTTCACCGTTCTCGTTAAAACTGCAGTATCTCCCAGTTGCATCAGCTCTACTAATTGGAGGCATTACAGTGACATCACTCACTTTTAACCACGGTCAGGTTTCCCACTCTTCTTCTTTTCCGTATTTCCCTACCAGTTACAGCTGAGTGATTATGATTACCAAATCTGCATTCCTGGTTTGTAACGCAGTGGGGAGAAATGTTCAACATTGTGTGACTACAATAATCTGGGCTGGGTTGGCGGCTGGTGCTACGGCGGTCGTGAAAGCCAATGGAAGGCAGTTCTGTTCAAGACCTCGCTTGTGTGGCCTTCTGTAAAATTATTTCTTCAACAACTTCAAAAGCACAAAACCAAGAATCATCTGGATCAATGTGTTGAGGTGAGATACAGGGTGTTTTTTCCCATGGAGAGCTTCGGATGGAAACTACATCCTTGTCTGGCAGAAAAAAGGATCATCAACGGAATTTCCCGTCGATCTGAATTGTCAATGCTCAGCTGCTAATAATGTACCCTTTGCGGTAAGCCAATTTGTGAAAAGGAAGAAAAAAACTGTCATATATAAGAACAGCCCTCTTCTATGTTGCCTCAAATTTGTGAATTTGTAATATTCTTGACTAGTTTGACGATCTTTAAATACAAAAGTTGTCGAGCGAATTCTTTCCCAATGTAATAAGTAAGAAAAAGAATGGATTGTTAACGAATTGAGAAAAAGGCTTATATCATGGTTCTTTTTTTTCGTTTTTGATTGAAATTACGTGACTCATCTCGGTTCGATTGAAATCACCTATGTCATCGATCATCAGATCGACTCAATGTATTTGCTTTGTAGTTCGAGATCTGGCTCAAAAATATGTGAGTCTGAGAGTTACATGAGTCGGGGATATTTTATCCCCCGACTCAGATGGGTACAAGTAAGCTTGTGAGTCAAATCTAACTCAAACTAAAAACCAAACAGTCTGACATCCCGTACTGAGTCAGCAAAAAACAAACACCCCGTTGTCTATATCTTACTAATTGCTCTGAGCTACTTGCATCATTTTCTTGATTTAAGATTTCAATGTACTTCAGAAAAATATTTGATCATAGAATCCACATTGGTACATCTGAATGGTAAACAAGCACTAGCTAGTAGTAAAGAAAACAAACTATCCAAACAATGATAATCTGATTATTCAGTTATAACCAGTTTAACCCAGTGGAAAAAAATTAGTAAGCATCTATTAGTTCCCCTTAGGCTTGTAATAACCATAAATGGAATAGAAGGTCTGAGATACGGTGAGAACCAAGAGGAAGACTGCAGCCAAGAGGGAGAGGAGAGCCCATGGGTTCTTGAAGTAGGTGTGGCTGAGGTTAGCGCGCCACTCATGCCACTTATTCCTGCAGTATTCATCCAGTTGTTTCTGCACTACTTTCTCCAGCCAGCTCTCAGGGTCGGGCGTTACGTCCTTCGTCAATTCGTTAAACAGCTTCGCCACTGCCTTGTCACTTCCAATCGCATTTTGCAACACCCCACTAGATCTCAGGATTTTGACATCGTCCGAGGAATCAATGATATTGTCCATGAAACACGTGTACGACGTGATCTCGTTCCCTGCTCCGACGTGGAATCTCTCGAATGCCATCATGTTGAGTAACATTGATTCCGTGGTGTCGTCGATGACCACTACTGGGAGTCTCAGCGTGTGACCTTTGAACCATATGTCAGTCAGGTTGCAAGTTTCGGTACTTTTCTTGAACTTGATTCCAGACTCGTGCAGATTCATTGCTGACCTTACGATATCCTCGCCACCTCTAGTAGTACATGACAACATGGGACCTTTCGCCTTACTTTGATCGCCGGAGTTTTTATTCTTGACGGTAGAGTTTGCACCTACTGGTTGGTTTTCATGCATATTTATCGTCAGAAGGCTCTTCCTATAGAGGTCCAAAACGTGCAAACATGGACCCATTTTTTGCTTATGATGATTTGAATTGCCTTTACAGAAGTTCAATATGATCATGTTTAAATGCTCTTCGATATCCTCCTGCATAGTTCATGCATGTTAAAACTATATTTTCAATATAAGCTCTAATATACCTTTGTTTCACGAAAAGTGATAATTTTATTTATTCAAATTTTTTCCCAGGGCCAAATTAAAAAAAAGTGAAAGTATCACTTTTCCTGAAACGGAGGGGAGTATATGATAGCGAGTGCTAAAATAATCAGACGACTAGGAAAAATGAAATGATTTGTGATCATACGACCTTAGGTTTGGTGGGTAGAACAGCACCAAGCAGAGTCTGGAGAAGCAGCATGGGGAGTTGGTTTTCAAGCATCAACATGTCTCTCCTTATGTAAGACAGGAAATACAGCTTGCCGTGACGGCTGAAAATAGGGTCATTGTCAGCATAGTAGCATTCATAAACTGCGCCAGTAAAAGCTGAGACTGCTGGTACTGCTTTATCACCGTCAGACACCAACAACCACTGCAGAATCTCAAGCATGAAACACCCATCAAATATCATCAGCTTCAAGAAGCCATCATGGTCGTGGAGCCACTTGTCGTCTAGGGACTCATAAGAATCCAGTAGCCGTTGTAGTACAGGCAAAGCTTCGACGCGATCCGCTTGTTGCCAGATGCCGCTGGTGGTGACGAGTGAGTCGATAAGTGTTTGGAGTGTTACATTGTACCTTCGCAGGAAATGACCTAGGACGCGGTGCTTATGCGGATCCATCTTCTTCAAATGCTCATTCTTGCCGTGATGGTAAGGCCCGAAGGAGACAGTGTGGGGAAGGTAAGCAGCGGATTTCTTCATGCTATCGTTATTCTGACAAGTACTACCAACAGTTGTAGTCATAGCTTCCGGTAACTTGTAGATGCAAGGTTTGCTCCATTGCGCCTTCTGCAACTCTGTATCCAAAACGGTAACATCAACTGCCCAATTCGTCATCGACAACGATTTCTTGGTTTTATATAGTACTTTGGTATCTATGTAGCTGCTTACCAGTTGAATAGTACTTCTTTCTTTGATCTAGCTAGCTATATAGTGTATAGGCTTCTGTGCATTTGATATGACAGTACTTGCAAAGTTGAGTTCTTTTTTTTGTTCTTTACTTTTTCTTTCGCAAAGGTTAACGTCTAATCTAATTAGCTAGCAGAGTTTAATTGCCTTTAGATACCTCCGGAAGCAGAAGTCGGAAACAAAATGTTCTGCTTTACAAAAACTAACATTTTTGCTTCTGAAAATCATTCTGAAATTGGAACCCAAACTAATTTCTCGATTATTTTTGCTTCAAGGAGTGGAATCCAAAGGCGTTATTATAGTTTATAAACTTTTTTCTTTCGATACAAGATGAATTATGACAAGATATTAAGACTGAAAGAAGTACGTCAAATCTTATTTTTAAGCTAGATTAACATTTATCGGATGTACCGCATTGTCCTTTTAAGCTTTCCTTGAATGATTGAAAAGTAATAGCAGGCAATGGATTGAATACAATTCCTTACTTATAATATTAGCAACTGCTACACTTTAATCGGGACCAGAGATAAAAAGATAAACAGAATAGTAAAAGCAAAAGAAACAAAAATACAAACCGAGCAAAAACTAAATTGTGACTGAGAACTACCAGACATGGAAAAAGAGATGCCAATTGTGAAGTTTACTATTTGGCTGGAGAATATCAAGCTAGCTTTGGCCTTAAATTTGGGTCACATAACAAATTTAAGGATCGAGGGAATTTCCTGTCGATCTGAATGGTAATACCCAGCTGATAATAAATTTGTACTGAGCTACTTAAATCACTTTTCTTGATTCGACCCAAAATTCAGATTACAGAATCGTCATTAGAACAGTAGAACAAATTCTTTTCAAACCTTAAAATGTGAAAGTACGCATGAATGATAAACCCATAGGAAATGAGAAAAGGGCACTTCCTGAACATCACATTGTGACATTGTAGCTCTGCAGAAAATGAAAACAAATTTGTTCAGTCGTGTCACAGAAACAAACTGTAAAGATAAAATGCAATCATTATCGGAACCCCATTAGTCCAAGAGACAGTGTTAAACCTCGATTCTGAAGTAAAGGATTTGAAAACAAATAACTGGCCAGTTGAAAAAGAACAATGCACAGAAAAGCGTTTTGAAGCGTACAAAAAGTCTACCTTCACCCTTCTCAGTAGATCTTTTGCTCTGCCATCACTATAGATGTGATCTAGGATAGGCTGTGCATTATAAAAGGAAAGCATTAAAGATAACAACTGTTAGCTAATCTTTTAGGCTCACAGCTTACAATAGAGTGACAATCAATCTAGAAAGGACGGACATTTAAAATGTAAGGATTTTATAAGGTAAGAAATTAAACCAGGTAACCGCTGACTTCATGGTTCATACGAGGCACCCAAAAGAGAAGCATTTCGGAATAAGTCATGCGCTGAATGTGTATTACAGTATTACTTATGATGCAGCTCAATCTAAGGTCCGCAAAGTCAATTAAACAGTTCCCACAACATAAGTGAAACAACAAGAGACAGTATGAAAACAATTGAACTAGGAAGCTTGAACAGCATCGTCCCTCTGAATGTGTTTCCTGAACTTACATGAAAAGGTTTTACAAGCCAAACCTCATGCTAAATTTTATCCACAACTTTATTTACAGCACTTACATAATGCCAATTTATTGGCTACATAAGAAGATTAAAAACATGACATTAACACTGTACGAGTTCTGCAACTGCTAGTTTCCTATAGAAGGTAACTCTAGATTGTAACTTACAAATAAGAAGTTTTTGCATTAAGACTCTTGAACTTCATATTAAAAAAAATTAAAAAAAAACTCAACTATGTTTTTAACACACCAAGCTGGTTTTAGGTCAGCAGGGTCCTCTTTTTTAAAAGTAGGCAATTTCGAAGCTTTTGAAGGTCCCGACAGAATGAGTCAAAATACAAACCCTTACAAGTAAATCAAAAAAAACACCAGAAAAGAAGGTTGTACAGTGAACCCTAAAGCTTATAAACAAAGAGATGCAGAGCCAACAACTCCTTTGACTGCTCAAGAAGAAAAAAGATAAATATCCAGATGTAGTGATACAGAGATTAAGATAACTCAGGTCAAAACATGAAGCAGTACTAGTAAGAGGTATACAGTTTGACGATATCATAGGCTCGTTCTCTAGCTTTTATCATTGCAATATGCTGATCCATACCCATCTGATAGATGTCAGCCAGTCAAAACAACAGAAAAACAAGGGTTGATTGAGAAACATGTGGAATGTTAACATTTCCAAGGTTTTAGAAGTCCTTTTCACCAATCATGCTCCCTGTGGGCTCGCAACAATTAGCTGGTCCTTTGAATATGTACAAGAATGGTAGATTATATTTCTGATGTTTACCTACTAAACTATCAACAATCCTACCCAAAGGACAGGTTTAAAAGATAAAAGTATAAGGACTTTAAATCAGTAGTTCTTTGATCCAAGAAGTAATAGAATAACTTTAGGAAAAAGATATCAGCACCATTCAAGGGTACATAAAGCAGCCAACTCCTCCTGATCATTCTGATCCATTAATTGACCACATCTACACTAAGTTGCGAAAATGTGATAGCAAATAACAAAATGGAGTCATCGAGGGAAAACATTCAAACAAAAACTACTCCTTACCCTGTCATTACTGTGACACCGTTCTTACGAGCTATATCAAAAACTATTCACCTAATAGCACTAACTGACAACATCTACACTAAGTTGCGAAAATGTCATAGCAAATAACAAAACGGAGTCATCGAGGGAAAACATTCAAACGAACACTACACCTTACCCTGTCATTAATGTGAAACCGTTCTGACGAGCTATATCAAAAACTATTCACCTAATACAGCCTTCCAGATTTCGATAAAATATTCACCGACCACTCTAGATTTAGACAAGTCACCATCTATTAGCAAAATATATTCATACTCAGCATCCACAGTCATAACACCTAGGCAACAATGAATCAGGCATAAACAAAAATATACTTATAATCATTATCGTAGGAGATATGAATACAAGACTTGATATAAAAAAACTTACTTGTGCAATGTGCATCCCCCTTCCGGACGCCCAAAACCATCGTAACATATATGTTCAGACTGAATCTTAAGGAGATTCCACAACTCATCCTCCTGAGTGCATTTCTCCCATTTGCTCCTTGCTATCTTGTACTTCTCGTCTAAGGTCATTAACGACCTGACAGAAATTATGAAAGTTTCAATACTGAGTGTTTCATGACATTAATCTATCTACATATAGAAAACAACAGATAAATCTGTATTAACACAATATTTCTTACTTGTTGATGTCTGGATTTGAAGATTTAGAATTTGAATAACGCTCTCCTATTACTCTTGCAGAATCTCCTTCTCCTCTTGCCGCCAAAATAGAAGACTTACTAATCTGCAGCGGCTTGAGAGAGCAAGAAACACAGAGAATCTAGTAATGTACGAAAAATAGCAAGTCTTGCACTTATGCAACAACCCCGGTGAGAATTAGAAACTTGGTGACCCATTTAGCCTATAGGAAAAATAGGACTCAAAGAGACCGACTTAATAAACAACTTCATTAATTGATTCAAATGCAACTGAACATCAAAAACATTATTGAGACTGTCATGATACGATCTCCTCTCACATTTTGCAACAATTCTTCTTCGCAAAAAATAACTGCAGGATTTCTCAATCTAATGCAAAATAAAACACATTCTCGAAAATAACAGGAAAAAGATTACCGACTCTGCCTAAACCATGGATAAGAATAAGATCAGTAAGCCGAGTAGGTATCACCAGCAGCACCAGGAAAGATGGTTCTGTAGATAGAAACTGCAATAGGAAGTAGGCCCACAAGAGCGAGCTGAAGCTGTTCCGAGCTGCTTGTTCTAACTGTGATTTGCCCACTGAGCTTGTTGTTCAAACCAACACGTACAGACACCTTTGAACTCCGCCCAACAGAAATTTGGGACTGGAAGTTACCTCCAACTGCAAGATCACCTCTCCACTTCATCAGCGAGAGACCCAAAGTTGACTGGTCTTGCCCAATTGGAAAGTCCTTCTCCTTAAGGCGGACTTCCAAATTTGCTCCATATGCTGCTTCACCTTGTGACCGAACAGTTCCTGTGCTTCCCACCAAACTAAGGCGTTTTCCAATAGCAATCTGATCCTCAACTTTGAGCCCCGTTGTCACAGTCTCACCTAAAATGTTATGGCTACCCCAGCAGCTGTTTTATTCTTCTTAAAGTTTTTGAACTTGGTTTCCCCCTGACAATGTAGCCAAGCTGCTTCCCTATAGTTTGGATGTCAAAGCCTGCTAGGTTGATCCATTTTCCCGTACTTGGCAGCAACTGATGAATCCAAATGGATGTTGAACTCTTTTTGTCCTTTGTGATTTGAACAGCAACCACTCCAGGAAACTTACTCATAATTGCTTGACTTTGTTCGAGGCTGACTCCATCATATCCACAATCATGATCCCATCCGTGATTGTCTAAAACAGGCCTTGCCAGAAGTTGTGATGTTGGTTCCAAAAATCGGTATCTGTAAGCGGATTGTCTCCATCGAAGGAAGGTGGCAAAACCATATCAGGTAATGGAACCGGCACTGCTGCTGGACCATCGTTCTCTTGATCGGCATCTTCTCCCATAAAACCTCCTCCTGCTACAGGAGTATCCTTACCCTTCTTCATTTCCCGCATTCTTTTAAGCTCCTCTCAATTGTTTCTTTTGAAGTAGCTTCACCCGATAATCATACTCATCAAAGTATGCTTTCCTCTGCTCCTTACTGAGCTTGGCAATCTGAGATTTTCTCAAAGGTTTAAATGGTGGAAGCTGGTCATATTCGTCCTCTTCCTCTTCTTGGTCAGAATCTGACATATCTCCCAACTCAATATCAGAATCACCATTGTCAATACCTTGGTCGGATGCAAGTTTGGGTGAGCCCGAGACTGCAACATTGTGGACAAACAAGTACGGCAGAGGTGGAGCACGCACACGGAAGCCAAAGAGTTTACGGTGATCGAATGGGTCTTGCGGTTTGGATAAGGAACTTGCCTCTGATAAAATCTTCATAGAGTAACACAAAAGTAATAACTGAGGTTTCCATGTTTGCCCATTAGGCAGAACTTGCTGACCTTCTCTGTTTGTTCTACATGAAGGGTGATTTTCAACGAGAGATACAGGATTCATCAAGCTTGGATTCATCATACGTAGATCTCCAACAGCTTGACCAACTGACTGCTGAACAATATGGGATCGTTGGCTAACAAACATGTCGTAACTTAAGGGATGCCCACTTGGTCCATCTGGTGGTGCAGAAGCAGCATGGGTTAGGGTAACAATGGCACTCCTCCATATAGCTGACCCGAGAGTAGCAGTAATTGACCTCAATAATGGCATATCATTAAGATCTCTGGTTTGGGTATCCAATCGATCAACATAGAGGAGAATATCCAGAGGGGATTCTTCTTGGTCAACTTCTTTACAGAAGCTAAGACCTTCTGATTGAAAGCTTGTTCCATAACAGAAGATCTTAGACCTGGTGTGTCAAAGACCCGGATTGTAACTCCATCTACTCTTCCAACAATCTCTTTAACTTCAGTAGTACCAGGTTCAAATGGATCAATATGAGACTTCTTTTCACCAAATATGGAATTTATAGTTGCACTTTACCCACCCCTGTTTTCCGAGAACCAGGATGTTCAATGAGAAATCTAGATCATCCTTGCCCTCAGCTTCAAGCTCTGCTGCAGTCCTCCTAGCAGCATCAAGGCTAAACGATTGACTGGTTTGCCTCCCTGCAGCAAGGAGCAGGCGGTATAGAACCTGAGCAGCTATGGATTCTTCAGAGATTGCCCTAATCTCTGAACAAGCCTCAAGAACTTCACTCTTATTTGCTGTATCTTCTCCAGCTTCTTCTTTTCTTCCTCACTTAATTCATTCTCTGATTCTCCTCCAGCTGTGAGATCTGAGGGGGAGAAAAGATTTGGACGAGTTGTCCTGGGAGCAGGTTTCAGAGACCTCATAGAAGAACCTAATCCAGCAGGACGTTCAATGGAGAATAGCCGAGAACCATCTGGTGCTGTGATTGTGACATTCCCTCCATCTGATCCCGCACCAGTAGCTGCTTTGAGAAGAGCAGCCAACGCAGCAGAATCAAACAGCTCTTTCCCATCTCCCTCCTCATCAGTATCCACCTCTTCATCTGAATCCATAACAATCTGCCCATCAATTCTTTGAAAAGAATCTTGAGAATTATCCCCACCTGAGTGAGAACCTGATGCTCTCTCCAACTCCTTCATGATCTGTTCAGCAGTTTCAGAACCATCAAACATTATACCTTCGTTTCCCTCATCTGAAGCAGAATCTTCATCTTCTTCAGTGAAATTTGGTTCAGGTTCTACGTCATCTTCACTTTCTTGCTTGCCATCTAATGCTAAAACTGATCTTGGTACTGCAGATTCAGTTGGTTCGGTATCACCTGAAATCGCATTTTCCAATTCAACAGCTCTATCTTTAGATTGCGAGGTACAGTGACGGTATTGCCAGACTGAATCTCAGTCAAGCCATTTACTCAACGTCGGCTTTAGAGTCATCGAGCACATGTTCGTCCAGCTTGGCTCTTGCACCAGCTTCAGGCTCAGACTTAAGTTCCTCTGGAACCCTAGAAACACTTCCATCGGTGCCTCCGGCACTTTTCTCGTCATCATCATCTTTCTCGTTTTCTCCTGCATCAGTTTTAAGTTGTCACTGCATCATTCTAAAGTTTCAAATAAATCTGTTACAAACTAAAGATCTTGTTCTACATTACCTGTTTCTAGACTACTTTGGGCATCGGCAATTGCAACAGGTTCTTCAACAACCACTGCTGCTTCTTCGGATTCAACATCATTATTAAGATGTTTCCCTTCTGTAGCTGAGCTGGATTCCACAGGGACAGGGATAGCGTCCACAATCTGAGTCTCAGTCAAAGTATTTACTCCGTTTCCGGATTTAGATTCAACTCCAGCAGCAGCTTCATCAACCACACGCTCATCAAGCTTGGCTCCTGAAACAGTTTCATCCCCGGTCATAAGTTCCTCTGGAACCTTGGGAACAATTTCATCGATGCCTCTGACACTCTTTTCGTTGTCATCATCTTTTTCCTTTTCCCCTGCATCAGTTTTTCATTTGTCACTTTATTGTTCTAGAGTTTCAGCAATAGAATTATTTGTGACTGAAAGTTTTGTTTTACACTACCTTTTTCTAGACTACTCTGAGCATCAGCAATTGCAACGATAATATCTTCAACCAACTTCGGTTCAACAGGTTTTTCAACAAACACTGGTGCTGGTTCAGATAGAATACCCGACATAACATCTTTGTCAACCAAAATCTCAACAATTTTGGGCTCGGATCCAATACCATTATCTAAATGCTTCAACTCTGAAACTGAAGCGGATTCGACAGGTGCAACGATAGAGTCCACAATCTGAGTCTCAGTCAAACCATGTACCAGGACACTGGCTTTAGATTCAACTCCATCAGCACCTTCATCGACTACACGTTCCTCTGGCTTGGCTAGTGAACCAGCTTCCATCTCAGGCTTAAGTTCCTCTGGAACAATAGAAGCACTTCCATGGACGCCTTCAGCAATCTTTTCGGCATCATCATCTTTATCCTTCTCTCCTGCATCAGTTTTAATTCATCACTATATAATTCTAAAGCTTCAACCATAAAATTTGTTACAAAAAAGAAAAACAGCTCAAACATACCACTTTCTAGACTACTTGGAGCATCAGCAATTGCACCAGCAGTATCTTCGACCAACTTTGGTTCAACAAGTTCTTCAACAACCACTGCTGCTTTTCGGATTGACTACCCAAACTAACATCTTTGTCAACCAAAATCTCGACAATTTTAGGCTCAGAAACTTTCTCATCTTCCACAACTTCATCAACAGTCTTTTCCAACTCCACCAGAATCGGCTGTTTCGTTTCAACATTAGAATCCTCAGCATTTGATGCATTTATATTTTTAGCTTCTACAGGAAAGACAGACTTTACTAACTCTTCAACACCGCTTTGACTATCCCCACTATCTGCTCCTACACTTTCTTGAGCCGGTCCGTCAGAAACCCCATTTTCTCTCACTTCTTTAGGTTCAATAACCAATTTCGGAACATCAATTTTCTTCTCCACTGCAACCACATCTTCAGATTCCTTCACTTCCTCCTTTGGTGCAGAAACATCAACTTCGTCGGATTTAGTGTCTTTGAGCAATGTATCTTCTGTAATAACCACCGAGGACGGTATAGAGGCGGCTTCAGTTGCAACAGGAACAATCATTTCCGCAGAACTCGAAGCCACTTCCTCGGGTGAGATATTCTCTTCAGCAACCTTAGTCTTCTCAACGACTATTGGAACCATAGCAGTACCAGAAACCTCAGAATCAACCTTATCAACAGTATCGGGAACAACATCGTCTTCACCAGAAACCAATGCTTTTGGTATCATCGATGACTCAACGGAAGGAATTTTAACAGAAGTCACTACATTAGAAACATCGGATAACCCTTCATCATCATCTAAACCACTAACAAAACCCTCATCATCCTCATCGTCATCACCAGACACCAAAGCTTTAGGTGGAACAAATACCTTATCATCAACCAACGAAGAAGAAGAACCAACAAAAACAGGCTGTGGGGCTACAAAAGGAACAATCTTTTCTGTACCCAATAACATATCTAGGGTTTTTTCATCTGGGTCTGCAAGAAAATTTCTATCAGAAGAAGTAATTCCAAATTCATCTTCTCCACTCAGAAAACCTTCATCTTCCTCATCAGAAGAAGAAATAACAATATCACTATCACTATCAGTACCAACAAAACCAATATTTGCTACTTTAAGACTACTACCATTGATTTTAATAGGAGTTCGATTATTATCAATATCGGAATCAAATGATAAAGGAGCTCTAATTGGTAAAGCAGAAGAAGAAGTTATACCTGATGATGTATTTTTCAATTGTGATAAAGATTGTTCCTTTACATCTTCTTCTTCAGAAGGGGGGTTTAATTGAGTAGTAGATAGAGAAACAGGATTATCCATCTGAGGAAGAGGGGGTTTAGGGTTTATTCTTCTTCTGTGTTTCTCCTATCTATCTATTTATCTATCTGTTTGGGGTTCTCTGTTTGTATATATCTCTCGTGAGGATTAGAGATGGGGTTGTCAGTTCTGGGCGGAGAAGTAGAGCCACACAGCAACGAAGCCAGAGGAGGCTCTTCGATAAGGTTTCTTCTTGTTGTTCTCTAGTACTGTAAGTAACTATATACGAAAAGGATGTGTAATTTCTTTTTACTGCGAGAAGTGAATTTCGATTGGACTTCTTGTATCAGGTCACAGGTGTTTGTTTCGACTTTCGAGAGTGTATGTGCCCGTCGGATCCTATGAGCCCAAAAATGACATGGGAGCGGCATGTTATTAGCAGTAGTAGGTTTACTCTTCATTCATTTTCAGATGTTGGCAAAGTTGTTGTGAACATAATTGTGAATAGCACAATGGTATTCGGTGACCTAGTTAGTAATTCGGGGTGCGGCAAAAATTCGGACCGGCAAAAGTGCGCGCATTAACCGGCTAAGTAAAATGCGAATTCGGTCAACTATACGGTCAAAAATGCGTGAAAAATCTGGGAATTCGTTAATTCGCATTTAATGCGTTTCGCCCTGATGCGGCACAAAAAATTCGGCTTTTATTAAAAGGTTTAATATATAGTTTATATAGGATGGTATGAATAATTAAAATACAGAAAATGGGCTATATAGCCAAAATTGGGTGTTTCCTGGGCCATATGGACAGTTAGGATTCGGCCTTGGTCAAATGACCAAAAAGAATCTCTTAATGAGGAAAGACGTTACTGCCCTCGTTTCTTCTCGTCTTCTTCATAGATACGAGCTCTCGAGAAACCATATCTGATTTCTTCACCGGTTTCCATTGCTTAACAACTGCTTTGTCGATCTTCCTTTCTCCACCACCACCATCATCAACTATAACCGCATCTCGCCACCACCACCATCGACAATACTACAACCACCACCATCGGCATCTCGGCCAAACTACAAACAACATCACCACCTTCCTCCACCACCGCACCCATCGAAAATACTACTACCACCACCATCAGCATCTACAGCAACTACAACCAACACCACCACCTTCCTCATAAAGGTTCCTCCTTTGATCGAAATTCATCTTCTCCGATATCTACCTTCCTCAACTGGTTTTCTTAATGTCAATTTGGATTTACAGCCTTCTCTACATCTCTCAAAACATTCCAAAAGGCGTCTCCTTTAGATTTCTTCATCAATTGCTCAAAAAGGTAATAACTTTGATTGGATTCATAGTCTAGAACACTTTTCATCTCTTAATTTGAAACTCACAGATCCTTTTGTATTGTTTTCAATCCCAATCAGTCTGGATTGCTAGATCGATCCATTTTATTGTTATATGTGAATCAAATATAAAAATTGGAATGGAACTGTATTTATTGTTTCATATTGAATCCAATTAAAAACTAGAATCGGAACTTTATTAGTTGTATTAATCCAATTTAAAATTTGAATTGGCAATACCAACATTGAAATCTCATTACCCGTGATTTTTCTTATTTGTTAGTTTCATTTGATGGGTAACTTAATTTTCGTCTCATTGTTCTTGTTTGCCGTATAGATTATCGCTGATTCAAGTTTGATGGCAACTTTGTTTACATGAAGAGAGAGATGAGAATCTTGTGTATAGACTAACCACGAGAGATAGATGTAAAGAACCAAAGGATGGAATGCATGGAAAAAAAGGTTGAATCTACTATCAACATCTCTTGGGTATGATATTTTTGCTTTGTTTTCACTCACTTTAAACAGGGATGAAACCCAGTTTAAACTAGGATGCAACTAGTTTCATCCTATACTAAATTGGGTTGAATTTGCTTTCACCCATTTTAAACTAGGATGAAACTTAGGTTTCATCTATAGGTAGGATGAAACTATGATTTTTGAACTAGGTATCACTCATCAGAAACAAGGATGTTTGGGTTTCATTCTATACTAAATTGGGTTGAATTTGGTTTCACCCATTTTAAACTAGGATGAAACCAGTTACATCTGTTTTTTAAATTTGGTTGAATTTGGTTTCATCGATATTTAGGCCGGGATGAAACCGGTTTCATCATGTTTTAAAAAATTGAATTTGTTTTCACCCATTTTAAACTAGGATGAAACCAGTTACATCCTGTTTTAAATTTGGTTGAATTTGGTTTCATCGATATTTAGGCTGGGATGAAACCAGTTTCATCATGTTTTAAAATTTTTTGAATTTGTTTTCACCCATTTTAAACTAGGATGAAACCAGTTACATCTGTTTTAAATTTGGTTGAATTTGGTTTCATCGATATTTATTTTGGGATGAAACCGGTTTCATCATGTTTTATTGGTGACTTTATATACTCTTATCTGCCTTAATTCTCGGTATAAGTTGTATAACAAACCGTTGTTTTCATATTACAAAGTCTTGGTGGAATATTTTTTCTTTCCTTTGACTTTTTTAGTATTTCTGTTGTTTATGTCTTATAGAAAAGAGCATGTACTTGGTGAACATCTTTTGTGATGATCTTCATAATTCATACATTGAGGTTGATTGATGCCTTAACCCTTTTGCAGTTTCTTTGTTAGTGATTGGTCAAGTGAAAATATGGGTTTCAGAAGGGTGATATGTTTGTTTGAGCGTGATCTTTTCTGGTTATGCATGGATGCCATTGACGCTAGAGATTTAGAATACCAGCAGGCATGGTCTCGAGTTCAAAGTCCATAATCTTAACTTGATGAACATGGCTTGGAGATTCGTGTGAAGGAAGCAAACAAAGCTGAAGTTATATTGTATCTCTATTCTCTACTAGGAGTAGCTACAGCAGAAGCTAAGATAGCCGACCTCAGAAAATTTCAAATTTTCAACAAGGTTGGTTTTGTCTTTCTTGTTTTTCTGCCACTATAATGATTTGATACTCGCAAAATAAATCCTATTGTACGTTGTGAAACTATTCCTGTTGGAATCCCTTCTGTTGCAACAACCATGCAATCCCTTCTGTTGGCCAATTTTGATGTGGCTTCGTTAAGTTTAATATAATTTCTGTTTGCAAACCGTGTACTTTAAAGTGAATAAGAGAATCCATTCAACAATATTATGTCTGTTTCAGAAGGGATATGAGGTGGTGTGTGGGTGAAATCCATTTACCAATATCAGCTTGGTGTCTGGTCAGAATATCCATAAAAGAATTGTTAGACATTTTGCAAATGGTTGAATTTGCTCTGTTTTTTTTGCTCTGTTTTTTGCTCTGTTTTTTACTCTGTTTTTGCTCTGTTTTTTTATTATTTTGTTTCAATTTTTGCTCTTCCAGAGGAAGGAGTAGAAGAAGCAGAAGAAGTTGGAACTCTGTTTTATGTTACTTCATACTTTCTTTTTTGCAGAGATCGAGTTCAAGTAGAAGTTGGTGTTTTTTTTCTCTAACTCATGAAACAGAGTACTTTTTTTTCTGAGATTGCAGAGTACTCTGTTTATTTTTTCCAACCTTTACTAACCCAACCTAGTAAACATTTGTAGAAGATAGGGACATATTTGTCTCTTCAGGTTAATAAATAAAAAAGATTATGGGTGAAATATCCATTTTGGCTAAATGAACAGTATTTTTTTGTTTCTTGGCTATATAAACAGTATCTAAAGCTAAGAATCTATTTCACCCAGGAAAATTCTGTTTTGGTCTTTTTGACCAATTTTGTGATTAAAATACACGTATTTTATCAGCAACGAGCAACTGGTTCAGTGGTTTATCACCAACGAGCACTATTCGCTGGGGGAATAAAAAACGCGAATTTAGATCGGGATCACATTTAGACGGCGATTTATTGCGGGCATAACTAGTACGCAAATAATTCGGCAAAAATTCGCCGAATTGCTAACTAGGTTCGGTGATACTTGTTCTTTATGCTATATAACATATAAGTATGTTAGCTAGTTTTTTTTTTTTTTTAAAATCGTGAAAGAAGGATTGAATTATTAAAAAGAGAGGGCATAAAATTTGTATGCCATCCTGTCCAAACAAGAAAATAAAGTGAAAAAGAAACAAAGAACTTAGTCTATAATATCACGTAATATGTTCAGAGCAAAGAAAATTAAAAGCAGAGAAGCTAATAGACATCAAAAGTAAAAATATACCGCTAGACTTGACCATCACTGCTAACTAGACTCGAAGAAAACTGAACACCAGTTCCGCATCATATCTGAAGAATCTATGGACTCAAAATCTTTCTCAATGAGTAACCAACTATGTATCGTATTCTGGAAAAGTAAAGAACTAATTTGTTACGGTAAGCACTCTATAAATCTCACAGATCAACATGTTAATCAGAGATAAGTTGAGTTACAAAGGTTCTTCCGTTTAATTAATGTAAACTCCTTTGTATCGGTTTAGATCAACTAAGATATGAAGACTATCAAAGATAATCAATGTTAGTTCACAATCAATCAAATTCGGTTCCTGAAGAGAAACACCAAACGATAGATCGTCGATCAAATTCTGGTACTCAACTACCATAATCTATTTGTACTCCGAGACTGGCTTTAATAGACTATAAATCAAGATATAGTTATGATAAACTAAATCCGACAATAAGCTTGAGATACCAAAACTTGTGAGTTTGACCGAGCGATGTTGTAACGGTAAGCATGTAAGAAGTTTTCCTTGAGTTACAAAGAAGAATGTGCACCTGTGTACTAATCGATATAAGCCATGTGTACAAATACCTAGTCCAAAAATAACATTTAAGTTGTTCATGAACCATCAAGCATTATTGGAGTTCGATTATTACTCTAAAAAACAAAATCAGTCCGTGTGTCGGCGACACAATTCGTGAACAAAATAGTCATCTCAGAGTTCACAAACCTCTTAAAATTACACAGATCGCAAACTAGCAAATTCAGTTCATGTACTTAGAAAAAGTGTTCTTAAACATCTTAAAAATGCGCAGTTTGCGTACTAACCAAATCAGTGTATGTACATGAGAAAGTAAGAGTTCAATAACATCTCAAAATCACGCACTTTATGTAATGACCAAATCACAAAATAATCAATCAATATTTTCTCTGCTTCTCACCCCTGAAACCAACCTTTGTCCTTCCTCTGTAACCAAAACAGGAAGTGAACGACCTTTTTTCTGGTTTAGGCTCTTGTTGTACGATTTTGATTTCTTGAATCTAAGTACTTATTTTGTACATTGTTTTTACCCTGAAACAGGTGGCTGCACAAAATCAGCAACAAGTGCAATGTTAGTTTTCTCCTGAAACTATCGAAGGTTGGAATACATCGACAATTCGTTATTTAAAAGCTATCCTCAGGACTTGTAATCCCTCAATTACTTTTTTATATGAAATTAAATTAGGTGTTAATGAAGTTGAAATAATATATAAACTCTAGGCTACAAGAATTTTATTTATATTCCTAGTATTGGTAGTAAGGGTGGTGTTGCTTTTTTATGGCATGAGCATATTAATGTTACTTCTACTAGTTTTAACATGATTCACTGAAGTATTTCTCATCCTTGCTATGGAGTTGGTTAATGACGTAGCGGAAGCGTAAAAGGTAGAAACTAGTGTGAGATCAATAGATTCACAAAAGTAATAACAAAATAAAGATAAAAATAAAAGATAAGTTTGATATTAATCAAATAATAATATTGGTTGTAGAATTGTGTATCTCTATTATGCCTTCTTATATAGGCTTCAAGGATTCTAAATATAATTAAGACTAGAAAAGAAAATCAAACCAAACTAGGAAACACACTAAAACTAGGAAAGGAAATCCTAAATAAAGAAATATGATAGGAAGTTATAAGAAGAACTATAATAGGAAATAGAGAACTTGTGAGTAGGATGTCCTATATCAGGTCCCCCTTCTTGAAAAGAAATCGACCACGAGTTCAATGGAGAAAGTCAAACGCCTACGAAGATCACCATTAATCAGATAGCTTGAGTTCGGCAGCAAAAGACAAACAAGATCGCTGCCAGGATCATATGGTTGAAAACAATGACGAAGAATATCACCAGCTATTAAATACTTCGCATCACCCGCTTCATTAAACATCTTTGGTTGCAACGAAAAATCTTCAAGTGCCATTTTCCTCATAACTTGTTGCAAATAAGTTGTATCATGTAGAAAATGCAATGATATACTCGTTCTTTCACTGTCCAACTTTCGAAGGGAAAATCTCTTATCTTTACCTTCCTCGGACTCCTTACAGAAAAATAGATCCACCACCACATTCCACATGTGTCTATTTCGAGGCTTTAGCATCGGAAGTCCGGATTGTTCTCCACCTGGAACTAAGAAAATAAACCCAACTCCTCCTTGAGTCGTATAGGTGTAAGATAATGCACTGTACCCAATTACCCTTATATAAATGTCCGTTGGTTCTGCAAAGCCTGGATCAACTGCTGGTATCTCAAGGACTTGATAATAAAAAATGGATTTAGGAACAGACTCATGCAAACTCTCGCATACCATATTGACATAAGACGAGACTTTTAATCCTATCCAGCTAAAATATGAGTCAGTATACCTATCGAGAACTGTATTTGTGGAACTTCCACTCTTTTCGATATCTCTCGAAAATCTTCGGAAGAAGACAACCAATCCTAGTGTTTCTCTCTTGCTCTTATCACTTTTTCTTTCTAACGATTCAACAGCTGCGTTTGTGTACTCTAATCCGAGACAGTGGTACTTCTTTAGTCTGACACAGTCTCACTGACTGCCTATACACACAGTCCTTTGCGAAACTATAACTCGGACCAGCTACTGGTTCTGCAAGGCTTCTGACAGTAATTAACAAACGTTCGGTAAGACAACGATATCTTTTTTTAGGAGCTATAAGATGGTAACCGCCTACTTCAGTAATTTATTTTCTTACTATATCCGTTACGAGTTACTGCAATCTTTCCAAAGCTGCGGAAATTTGATTGTTGTCATCACCAGGTTGTAAGCAGTCAAAAAATTTCTTGCGAATTCCATTTTCTTTAAGCAATTCTGAAGCTTCACTTTTAATCGGAACCCCATAAACTTTCGAGTTCTTTTGTCGACATCGCGACTAAAATCCTGGAACTCTTCCTGATGCAAAACAAGGCATCACAATTCAACCTAGCAGTAATTGTTCCACCTGGGTCAAAGGACAAACAACGTGTAGCTAAATCTTGAGTTATCAAACCAAGCATTCGAAAAGAATAAGTCACAACGAACCTAAGACAAGGATTTAGTGTAGAATATCTTGTTAACTTCAATGTCGAAGCTGCGATTAGTAACATCATTCTCAATAATAACTCCAACTTCGGATGCATTAGAGTATGTGCGAGTTTTAGGTTCTTGAAGAACAACGAGTATGAGGTATATAAGAAAGGAATGCCTTGAGAATGGTAGCCTACAAGGCGGCTAAAGCTGTCTCATCTATCGAAGGCTCTAAAAGGCGATTAGGATGACAATCAATCCTTGAGTTGGCAAGGATGAGATAACACGTCTCAGTGAAGGATTTTTGTATCTGATTAAATATATCCTAGGTACGTCTTACTGCTATCGGCTGAGCACCAAAAACATCTGGTGGGTTTTCAATAAACCTAGTTGCCATCATAAGCTTCTCCATTGTTTTTACATACAATATAAAGTAAATGCTGCTAGATCCTTCCTTGAATCTTTCCATCTGGAGATTAACATTTCTGAGATGCGTATCTGCCACTAATATCATCTGGAAACCTTAAGATAAACCTTTTCCTATGATTATTGTTGCAGGGCATAGAGTGCACTGAGCAGTGGAGTCTCTTTTAATTATTCTTCTCCTTAAGAATTTACACGGCACAAGCCACGGAGGCTTTCGTGGGATATCAAAATATTGGCTCAGAACACCTTGAAGACTTGGATAAACTTCCTGACATACTTTTGAAATTTCAAACGTCTTAGATGAATGATAGGTGTAGAATACACCGTATTTACTATATAGAGTTTATGCTTTCTTTGCTATTTTTCGTGTGAATTATGTATCTTATGTTTGCTTTTGAGTTTTATAGGTGCAATGGAGTCACACGGAGGAAAAGAAGAAGAAATTATCCAAATTGAGCTAAAAGGCGAAATTGTCATCTCATAAAGCTGACTATATGTGGAGACGGGTTGAAACGCGGCAAGGGAGCTTGGAAGAGAAGTGGTGTCGATTTTGGAACCATGAGGCCAAAGCAATTGGAGGTGGCCTTTATCGGAAGCGTGGGTGCTTATAGTTATTTGAGTACCCCTTAGCTACTTTGCTTGAGTGGAGTTAACCGGTTCGGTTCCTACACCCAGATCGATTCTCTTCTTCCCTTCACTCATTCAATGTTTTTCACTGAAACCGAAAATGAGAAGAGAGAAAAATTAATCTTTGTTCAAGAGTGAATCGAGAGAGAAATGGAGGAGATCGATGGGGGGAAATCGGTTAGAAGATCTGTTTCGATGTTGTGTGAAAAGAAAAACCATGTCTGCTAATCCATGAGGAATCGGTGATGGTTTTAGGGCTGAGAACGAGATTTGTAATGGAGGTGATGGCTTCCGTGAGAGAGGTGAGGAAGTAGAGTGTTGCGTTTCAAGATCGAGAAATGGTGAAACGAGTTGTTGCTGCCGGTTATATGAGGTCGAGAGAGCGTCTGAGATGAAGAACAGGATTCTGAGTTTAGGGTCTTGTGAGTTTGAATCTGAAGTTGAAGTTGGATTGTGATGTTGGGTCTGTTTGAACCAGAGAGATCGAGAAGAAGGAGGAGCAGCTGGTGTTTGGAATGTTAGAAGTGATGGGTCTCTGTGATGTCGATTAAACTGAGAGCTGAAGAGATTCAAGGGTTGTTGAATTGGGGGTCTGTGGAGTGTTGGATGTAGATAGAGCATACAGGGCAGGCTAGAAGTTAAAGGATTTGAGATCTATTTGGTTTACAATGGTGAGCTGCAGGTAAGGATCTTGAGATGAGAAGATGGCTAGGCAATTGGTTATGCTTGTGGAGATAATGAGCTTGGGCTATGGAAGGCTTTGGCGAGTGTAGTATCGAGAATCTTTCTTGGTGTTGATGTTAAGTGGCTTGTCATGAGAAGAGCTGTGAAGGCTTGCTGTGTTTAAGCTGCAAGAGGAGTCTGTGATGGCAGGTTGAAATAGGGTTGTGGCTGTGCTGGTTTTTGTTGTTAAATTGCAGATCAGGGATAATGGAGCTGGTTGGAGTTTTTGTTGCCTGTGGAATTGGAGGAAGATACAGCACTGCATTGAGGCCAGGGAAGCTGAGTATGCTAGGTTTGCAGGTCTGATGTAGTGGTGAAGTGCTGTGTATGTGGAGCTTTAGGAACTGAAATGGAAGGTTTTGATAGCTCTGCACTTGGAGTTGTGCAGTATGTGGTGCTGCTCACAGAAGCTACAGAGCTGTTGCTACTCTAGGCAAAGAATGGTTGTGGAGGAATTGGTAGTGAGCTGAGATGGCTGGTGCTGTTGAAGCAATTGGTTGCACTGAATCTGCTGGTGGTTGTTGCCTGAATGGGTCTGGTAATATCTTTGAGAAGATAGCTGAGCTGCTTCGGTTGGAACTGCAGGATGGCAATACGGTGAAAGGGTGGCACTTTGGTGTTGTTAGTGCAATGGCTAGGCAAGACAATGAAGTTGCCATTACGGTGAAGGTCGGGTGGTTCTTGTCATGGCTCACGAGATGTTTTATTGTGGATTTGCTCGGATAGCAAGATTTGAGTGATTTGTTAGCATGAGATGGTAGAATTGGTGGTTCATTCGCGGTGCGATACGGGTGCACTTGTGAAAGGTTTGAGCTTGGTGACAAGGTAGTGATCTTGTTGCAGAAGTTTGCGGAAATGGTAGGAATTATTGGTGAACTCGGGAGTTAATTTGTGAACAGGTTTCAAACTTGCGAAATGAGGTGAGCGAGAGATGGAGTTGTGGCGGATTTGGCAATGGGGTTGAGAGTTATGAGGTTGAGAGGGAAATGCATTGGGGCTGTAAATGTGCCAGTGATAAGAATCTTGTTATGGAGGAGCTTTTGCGCATGCAGTTCAAGCGGCTACGGTGCACAATGATTGTGCGAAGGCCTTGTCTGGCGGCTCAAGGCCATGATTGGCCTGGAAGGCTAACTACTCATTTGACCATGAACCGATCCAACCCAGATCAAACCGCTGACCCGTCCAACCCGATCCGACCCGCGACCCGATCCGGGGTGACCGGGCGGACTTTTGCGGGTCCTTGGAGCCGATTCCCCGCGACTTCCGTGATTTCCGGCCCACAATACTGGATTCGCAGGACCGTTTCGGGCGTATTTTCACGGGTGTCTCGTCTTCGTGGGCTTGGTGGACTCTCACCTAATGGACTTTGAAGACTTGACCTAATTTTGGAAGGAGAGAAAGGCTATAAAAGGGAGGTTTTCTACAACACATGGGATATCTTATCTTTTTCTTGGGAATTCTTTTGGGGAGCCACTTTTTGTTTACACTTCTAGGGTTTGGTTTTGTTCTTCTTCTTCCTTGTTTTATTATTGAATATTGATGATGATGAACTCCATAGCTATGAGTAGCTAAACTTATTATTGGTTATGGGATAAAGTTGATTTCTCAACATGCTTTTGATTCAATGAATTAGTTTTGTCTAAAGTAATTATTGTTTGTGATTCACAATTAATAGTGTTATAAGATTTGAAAACTTGTTAGGTTGAGTGGAATCAATCCGATTTGTGTTCATCTCTAGAGCTATATTAGGGTTTTCAATACGAAAAAAAGTTGTTTATCCACGATTCTAAGTAGCATAATTGTGGTTAGTGCTTGTAGTGATACATCCTATTAGTCACAAGTGAATCATAACTTTTGTTAAAACGTCTAGTGCTTTTACACATTCGTTTGCATTGATGAGTCTTATTCCATAAAACTTAATGCTCTTAGGGAGTTAAACTTAATTGTGCTTTTACACTTTAGGTTGCTTTAATGAAGAATTCACATATGCATCTTTTAATGTGGTTGTGATGAAAACGGGGAATTAACGGGTTATACTTGCGATCAAGGTATCCTAGGACTTTTAATAAATACGAGATTAAAATACCAATTCTAATCATTGATGAAAATACATGTTTGTGAATGATACTATCCCTTGACCAATATCTTCTCCTTATTGATTTCTCAAAATTATTTACTTTGCTTTCAACTACTTTTATTTCTTAACCAACAAACATACCTTGGGTTATTTTAGAACTGAAATTTACATAACAACAAACGCCTCTCTGTGGATACGAACTCTTCCTTACCTTGTGCTTCATTTTAAATTTAGTGCGTAAGAAAGTGAAATTATATTTGACGGATTTGACACACGATCAAATTTTAAGCGCCGTTCTTGAGGATCGAACAGGTCACCGCGTGATGGCGGGGATCAATTTTGTGCAGCCATTCTTGGGGAGGCATACGGCTTGTTATTAAGTTTTAGTTTCTTTTACAATTTCGCTTTTATCTTTGCTTTTCGATTCTTGTCTTGTTTCTCACTTGTTTTGCGAGAATTGTTTGCGGGTGCATAATCTCTGGCTACTAAGGATTGGAATTATCCAAGGTGCGGGATAGCTACTAGAAAAGGCACAATACTCCAACCAAGTAAAGGCACAACGGACGAGCACGAGGAGGAAGTAGGAGAAGAGATTTTCCGACAACGAGAAGAAGAAGAAATGGGTGATGCAAATCGTTCACTCAAGGACTTAGCTTCATAGGCTTGATACACAACGAGGGGTGTATTCAAACAAACTCTACTTTTGAGATTAAGCGGGGTTGCTTAGAAATTACCAAATTCCATGGCATGGTGAATGAAGATCCTAACAAACATCTTTTGGACTTCCACACCATTGTCACGGCTATGCTTCCAGCAAATGTTGAGGCGGATGGTGCAATGTTGAAGGTTTTCCGTTTCTCTTTAATGGATAGCGCGAAGGATTGGTTGTACTATTTACCTCCCAGGAAGTGTCACAACATGGAATGGGTTGAAGAAACTCTTTTGGAGAGATATTTTCTGCATCAAAGGCTACTCAAATTCGCAAAGAAATTTGTGGGATGAAGCAAAACGTGGGAGAATCCTTATATGAATGTTGGGAACGGTACAAGAGATTGGTTGCAAGCTGCCCTCACCACCAATTTAGTGACGCTATGATCATCCAATAACCTATGAAGGACTCCAATCAAGTGATAGGAATCTTATTGTTTGCGGGTGGTGGTGCACTAGTTAGCAAGACGGTGGCACAAGCTAGGGAGTTGATTGAAAACATGGCGGCGAACTCACAACAATTCTTAAGTCGTGGGTCGGATGTGATTCTAAGAAGGGTGAGTGAAGTGAGCGAGGTGGAGGAACCGTCAACAAATGGGTAACATGAACGCAATGCTTCAACAAGTTGCGGCCGCGGTTGTACCAACTTCTTCTCAATCTTATGAAGACGAGCAAGCTAATGCGATCTTTCCAAATCAACCAAGACGGTATGATCCTACTCAAACACTTACAATCCGGGATGGAGAGATCACCCCAATTTTAGCTATGCCAACAAACAAGGAGCGGTTCAACAACCTACCTTCAACTCTTCAGAGTGGATTTCAACCTCAACAACAACAATTCCAGCCGAGGCAACAATTTCAGCAACCTCAAGCACAACAATCACAAACTCAAGGTGCTGATATTGATGCAAAGCTTCAAACTTTTATGCAAGGCATTTCCACCATGTTCAAAGAGAGTCAACAAGAGACTAAAGAGTGCTATTAAGGAGTTGCAAACACAAATGGGCTCCATGGCGGTTGATATCAACAATTTGAAGGCACAAAATAGTGGGAGACTCCCTTCTCAACCTATTAACCCAAAGAGGGTGTCAATGCCATTACGTTGAGAAGCGGTACACAACTTGTGCAACCGAGATTCTTGATTCGGGCAAGGTGGAGACACCAAAGGAACTGTTTTGGAGGAGAAAGTCGAGGATTCTCCCCAAACCGAGGTACCTATTTTAGCTAACTCTAAAACTCGGTTTCTACTTATGTTCCTCCTTTACCTTTTCCTGCAGATTTGCAAGTTCTAAGAAGGCGGAACTAGAAAAGGAGATTTTAGACGTTCTTAAAAAGATTCACGTGAACATACCGCTCATTGATGCTATCAAGCAAGTTCCAAAGTATGCAAAGGTGTTGAAGGACTTGTGTACCAACAAACAAAGGCTCAAAGGTAATGAAGTGCTTAGTGTGGGGAGAATGCTTGGCAATCTTACAACACAAACTCCCGTAAGTGCAAGGATCGGGTAGTTTCGACATTCCGTCAAAATTGGTAACACAACTTTTAACAAAGCTATGTTGGACTAATTAGCCATTGTTTTTGCTTTAGAAAAGTTTCGCTCTTATCTAATTGGTACAAAAGTTGTTGTCTTTTCTGATCATGCAGCGCTTAAGTACTTGCTTACAAAGAAAGAGGCGAAACCGAGGCTAATACGATGGATATTACTCTTGCAAGAGTTTGATATTGAAATCAAAGACAAGAAAGGAATTGAGAACACCGTTGCGGATCACTTGAGCCGAATTGCTGTGGACAAGGAGACTATCCCGTTGCGTGAAAGTTTCCCGGATGAGCAACTTTTCTCAATTGCCCTTGGAGAACCATGGTATCCGATATTGTCAATTACTTAGTTTTAAACAAATCCTGAGAACTTGTCTCGTCTTTGAGAGGGACAAACTTAAGAGGTTAGGGAACCAATACATATGGGATGATCCATACTTATGGAAACATGGTAGTGACCAAGTAATCTGAAGGTGCGTGCCAGAATCAATTTAACTCTATCTTGTCTTTTTGTCACTCTTATGCTTGCGGAGGACATTTTGGGAGTAAGCGAACCGCGCACAAGGTACTTGAAAGTGGTTTTTATTGGCCAACTTTGTTTAAGGATGCACATATATTTTGTACAACTTGTGATAGGTGTCAAAGAATGGCAATCTAGGTGTCAGAAATCAAATGCCACAAACTTTTATCCAATTTATTGAAGTTTTTGATGTATGGGGTATTGATTTTATGGGGCCTTTTGTCAACTCCATGGGAATCACATATCTTACTTGCGGTTGATTATGTCTCGAAATGGGTGGAAGCTAAGGCCACCCTGACTAATGATTCTAAAGTTGTTTTGATTTCGTGCAAGCTAATATTTTTGCGAGGTTTGGAATTCCAAGGGCGATAATTAGCGATGGGGGTTCTCACTTTAAAACGGAGTTTTTGCAAAACTTGTTAAGGAAGTACAATGTGTCGCATAAGATTGCAACACCTTATCATCCCCAAACCAATGGACAAGCGGTGTCTAGTGAGGTGAAATCAATTCTAGAAAAGACGGTGAACCCAACAAGGAAGGATTGGAGCATGCGACTTAATGATGCTTTGTGGGCGTATAGAGCCGCATATAAAACACCTATAGGAATGTCTCCTTTTAGGCTTGTGTATGGTAAACCTTGTCACTTACCCGTGGAAATTGAGCATAAGGCGTTTTGGGCTATTAAACAATGCAACATGGAGATGGATGGGGCTGGAAAGCAAAGGAAGTTACAACTCCAAGAGTTAGAGAACTGCAATGATGCATTTGAAAGTTCACGGATTTACAAAGAAAAGACGAAAGCATTCCATGATAACATGATTTCTAGGAAACAATTTTGCATAGGGCGAGAAAGTGCTTTTGTTTAATTCTCGCTTGCATTTATTTCCGGGTAAACTAAGGTCACGATGGATCGGACCTTTTATTGTTACTAATGTGTTTTCTCATGGTGCGGTGGAAATTCGTTAGTATAGCTACGGGGAAAGAACTTAAAGTTAATGGGCCTTTGGTTGAAACCATATTATGAGAACTTCACTTAGAGGTGGTGGAAGGAGTTAACTTTGTGGATGTGCTCCCTCTGGAGGAGTCCTGAAAGCAAGGAGATAGTCGGGCTGACGACTTTAAACCAAGCGCTAATTGGGAGGCAACCCAAACGATGAGTATTTTCTTGTCTTGTATTTATTTCTTTTCTTGTTTTTAATTTTCTTTGTTTTTTTGCTTTCTTGCTAGGATTTCCCACCTTGGCTTACTTTGGATGATTCAATTACATTGAGGACAATGTAAAGTTTAAGTGTGGGGGAGCATTTAGCATTTATATGTTTTAGTTTGTTTATATAAAAAAAAAAATCAGAGAAAATAGAAAAACCAGAAAAACAAAAAAAAAAAAATTGTGCTTTTTGAACTCAGAAATCTAGAACTTGTGCCTTTAGGATGACACCATTAGTGGATGAAACCATTTTGAATGCGGGAGTTGAGGGAACAAATTAACTAAACGGGACGAACATAGCTCAGAAATCACAAATTATATGATAGTTGTTACCATATCTCGGAATATCACCATATCACATTCTATTTTTTTTATTTTTCCATGTTTATCTATTGTTCTCTAAGTGCTTTGGTGGGTCACTAAAAATCGACGTGTTATTACTGCTAGGATGAAATAGAGTGGTTGAGTTACTAGAAAAAGAAAAAAATTGAAAAAAAAAAAAAAAAAAAAAAAAAAAAAAATAAAATTGAAAAAAAAAAAATTGAAAAAAAAAAAGAAAAAAAAAAAAAAAGAGGCAGGCCAATTAGACCAAAACGGAATAAAAAGACACTTGGGAATAGCGGTATGTGTGAAACGTAGTCCTCTGTTTTAGTCGCCTAAACAAGCGTGGAATCACGAGGATCCAAGGCAACTATCATGTACGTCGACAAAAAGCATGCGCTTGGATCCAAAAGATCTAATCATCTAGTCTAAAAATTGGATCAGTTTGATCCAATCAAAAAAAAAAAAAAAAAAATATATATATATATTATTGTGTTGAATAAAGTCACTTTTGGGTCCCTTGTATATGCCAATTGATTGATGTAGCATTCAGCACTAAGTAGCTCAATCCAATAGGATTAGGTTCATCTTAGCGGTGACCTTGACGAGATATGGGAAACATCGAACACTTGTGAATATCATGACATCTACATCTTTATCCATCTTCTTAATCTTTTCATTGTGATTGTGGTTTGTTAGTTTAGAGTATTGTGGCTTGTTCGACTATCTAATTAGAGTTTATTTACTAATAATTGAATTGAATTTGCAAGGTACCTCCTCCTGTAGTCAATTTGGATTCATTCATTAATTTGTCACGAATAGACGGAGTTTGAAATATAGGTTTTGTAGGTATATCTCTAGTAAACCTTCACGAGACTATAACTCGTCCACTAGGGACACCTAGGGGTTTAAAGGCTTGTTATTTATGCTAAAAATAACCGTAGCCTCGACGTCACGGAGTTGTTGTATTTTTATTTTTGTTTTGTTTGATTTGCTCGAGGACAAGCAAAGTCTAAGTGTGGGGGAATCGATGAGGTGTAGAATACACCGTATTTACTATATAGAGTTTATGCTTTCTTTGCTATTTTTCGTGTGAATTATGTATCTTATGTTTGCTTTTGAGTTTTATAGGTGCAATGGAGTCACACGGAGAAAAGAAAGAAGAAATTATCCAAATTGAGCTAAAAGGCGAAATTGTCATCTCATGGCGAGCTATATGTGGAGGCGAGGTTGAAACGCGGCAAAGGAGCGGAAGAGAATGGGAGGCAATCGGTTACCGGAACCAGAGGCCAAAGCAGTGGAGGTGGCCTTTATCGGAAGCGTGGGTGCTTATAGTTATTTAGTACCCCTTAGCTACTTTGCTTGAGTGGAGTTGAGTTCGGTTTACACCCCAGATCGATTCTCTTCTTCCCCTTCGGCTCATTGATGTTTTTCATTAGGCGAAAATGAGAAGAGAAAAATTGGCTGCTGTTCAAGAGTGAATCGAGAGAAATGGAGGAGATCGATGGGGGAAATCGGTTAGAGAAGATCTGTTTTCGATCTGGGAGAAAAGAAAAGCAGCCATGTCTGCTAATCCATGAGGAATCGGTGATGGTTTTAGGGCTGAGACGAGATTTGTAATGGAGGTGATGGCTTAAAGTGAGAGAGGTGAGGAAGTAGAGTGTTGCGTTTCAAGATCGAGAAATGGTGAAGCAGAGTTGTTGCTGCTTAGGTTATATGAGGTCGAGAAGCGTGACGAGATGAAGAAACAGATTACGAGTTTAGGGTCTTGTGAGTTTGAATCTGAAGTTGAAGTTGGATTGTGATGTTGAGTCTGTTTGAACCGGAGAGATCGAGAAGAAGGAGGAAGCATTTGGTGTTTGGAATGTTAGAAGTGATGGGTCTCTGTGATGTCGATTAAACTGAGAGCTGAAGAGATTCAAGGGTTGTTGAATTGGGGGTCTGTGGAGTGTTGGATGTAGATAGAGCATACAGGGCAGGCTAGAAGTTCTGGGATTTGAGATCTCTATTGGTTTATTGGTGAAATTTGCTGGTAGGATGCGAGATGAGAAGATGGCTAGGCAATTGGTTATGCTTGTGGAGATAATGAGCTTGGGCTATGGAAGGCTTTGGCAGTGTAGTATCAGAATGCTGCTGGTGTTGATGTTGGTGAAACTGTCATGAGAAGAGCTGTGAAGGCTTGCTGTGTTTAAGCTGCAAGAGGAGTCTGTGATGGCAGGTTGAAATAGGGTTGTGGCTGTGCTGGTTTTTGTTGTTAAATTGCAGATCAGGGATAATGGGAGTTTGGTTGGAGTTTTTGTTGCCTGTGGAATTGGAGGAAGATACAGCACTGCATTGAGGCCAGGGAAGCTGAGTATGCTAGGTTTGCAGGTCTGATGTAGTGGTGAAGTGCTGTGTATGTGGAGCTTTAGGAACTGAAATGGAAGGTTTTGATAGCTCTGCACTTGGAGTTGTGCAGTATGGTCTTCTTCCTTGAAGCTCTGGTTGTTGCTACTCTAGGCAAAGAATGGTTGTGGAGGAATTGGTAGTGGTGAGATGGTGGTCTTTGTTGAAGCAATTGGTTACCTTTGAATCTGCTGGTGGTTGTTGCTGAATGGGGTGCAATATCTTTGAGAAGATAGGCGAGGGCTGCTTTCGGGTTGGAAGCGGGCAGGATGGCAATACGGGTGAAAGGGTGGCACTGGTGTTGTTAGTGCAATGGCTAGGCAAGACAATGAAGTTGCCATTACGGGTGAAGGTCGGTGGTTCTTTGTCATGGCTCGAGATGTTTTATTGTGGATTTGCTCGGATAGCAAGATTTGAGTGAAATTTGTTGGCGAGATGGTAGAATTGGTGGTTCATTGGCGGTGCAATAGCGGGTGTGCTTTGTGAAAGGTTTGGCTTGAGTGACAAAGGTAGTGATCTTGTTTGCCCGGGTTGCAGGAAATGGTAGGAATTATTGGTTTGAACACAGAGTTAATTTGTGAATCGGGTTCAAACTTGCGGCGATAGCGTGCAAAGAGATGGAGTTGTGGCGAGATTTGGCAATGGGGTTGAGAGTTATGAGGTTGAGCGGGAAATGCATTGGATTTGTAAATGTGCCAGGTGATAAGAATCTTGTTATGGAGGAGCTTTGCGATGGCAGGTTCAAAGCGACTACGGTGCACAATGATTGTGGAAGCGCTGTGCAAAGCGGCTCAAGGCCATGATTGGCCCGGAAGGCTAACTACTCGGTGACCATGAGGCAGAGTCAACCAGATCCGACCCGCCGACCGATCCAACCCAGATCCAGGCCGTTGACACTGGTGACAGGCGGACTTCTTGCGTCACGGGCCGATTTCCGGCGACTTTCCGCGATTAGGCCACAATACCGAGATTCCGCGACCGTTTTGGGCGTATTTTCTACACGGGTGTCTCATCTTCGTGGGCTTGGTGGACTCTCACCTAATGGACTTTGAAGACTTGACCTAATTTTGGAAGGAGAGAAAGGCTATAAAAGGGAGGTTTTCTACAACACATGGGATATCTTATCTTTTTCTTGGGAATTCTTTTGGGGAGCCACTTTTGTTTACACTTCTAGGGTTTGGTTTTGTTCTTCTTCTTCCTTGTTTTATTATTGAATATTGATGATGATGAACTCCATAGCTATGAGTAGCTAAATTCTTTATTATTGGTTATGGGATAAAGTTGATTTCTCAACATGCTTTTGATTGATGAATTAGTTTTGTCTCGGTAATTATTGTTTGTGATTCACAATTAATAGTGTTATAAGATTTGAAAACTTGTTAGGTTGAGTCGGAATCAATCCGATTTGTGTTCATCTCTAGAGCTATATTAGGGTTTTCTACGAAAAAGTTGTTTATCCACGACTCTAAGTAGCATAATTGTGGTTAGTGCTTGTAGTGATACATTCTATTAGTCACAAGTGAATCATAATTTTTGTTAAAACGTCTAGTGCTTTTACACATTCGTTTGCATTGATGAGTCTTATTCCATAAAACTTAATGCTCTTAGGGAGTTAAACTTAATTGTGCTTTTACACTTTAGGTTGCTTTGATGAAGAATTCACATATGCATCTTTTAATGTGGTTGTGATGAAAACAGGGGAATTAACAGGTTATACTTGCGATCAAGGTATCCTAGGACTTTTAATAAATACGAGATTAAAATACCAATTCTAATCATTGATGAAAATACATGTTTGTGAATGATACTATCCCTTGACCAATATCTTCTCCTTATTGATTTCTCAAAATTATTTACTTTGCTTTCAACTACTTTTATTTCTTAAACAACAAACATACCTTGGGTTATTTTAGAAACTGAAATTTACATAACAACAAACGCCTCTCTGTGGATACGAACTCTTCCTTACCTTGTGCTTCATTTAAATTTAGTGCGTAAGAAAGTGAAATTATATTTGACGGATTGACACACGATCAATGAAGCTTCATAACCATTCGTCCAGTTTGAAGAGCTCAAATAAGAACTAGATTTTAAATCAGTAACCGAGTGCAAGTATCCATCTGCGAGGGGTTTTACTTGTACAAGCTTGTTCATAGAGGCAGAAAAATATTGAACCCTTACGCACACAGATAGGTAAACCATCTGAGAAATATAAATAAGAAGGAACATGCTTATCCAGATTACCGAAATCCCTGTTGGAGGAGCAAGACCGGTGAAGTTGTTATCTTCAGCTATTTGAAACCCTTTCTTAGCTTTCTTCCTCTTAATCAAGTTGTTATCATCTGGCTCTTTCCTTCTAATTAATTTTCTCCTCGTATTGTCGATGATTAGACATTCGATATCGTCACCTGAAGCTTTTGGCGGTGAAATATAAATACCACGTCCCCTTACCAAAGTTTCATGGATGATCCCTGGAGAAACATGAGAAGTAAATTGCTTAACGGAAGACTCCAGCACCCCTTCAGTTACAGTATAATTCCATTGCATCAGATCATTAAGGTTTACCGAAATATCGGTAAGCATCATATCTCTGCCAATCAACAACTCATAAGCGATAAGGTCAATATGTTCAAGAATCTTAAGTATTTTGTAAGAAAACACAAAATTATGTTTTGCTTTGAATTTGTAGAAATTGTTTGCTCTTGAATAACTCCAAGCCCTCAATCCGTAGGAATTCACATTTTCATTTCGGGGACCAAATCTCTTAATATAAGTGTGTCTGACACTTGAGAATCAGCCAAGGTATCCGGCGAAGAGATATTGGTGATAACCTTTCGCTTTTCAACCTGCTTAAGTGTTTCGTATGAAGGCGTATGCTCCCCATCTTTGGAAGATCTCGCCTTTGAGTCTAGTAAGTATTGCGATCGTTCGTCCCAACGAACAATGTACTTTGACTCCTTCCGTAACTTCAATTGTTTTTACCATGATTTAGGAAAATCCGGAAACTGAAAAGTGATGTTATTGAAGCTTAACTTTGGCATAACAAAATATATATGAGGAGTACCAACATCAGTAGTTTTAAAACATCGAAGTGGATTCACAGCGGAAGTATCGGGTTTCTCTTGATTATGCACATTCTTAGGGATAGAAACAGAAGTGATTGGAACAGAAAAATCAGATGATTGCGGGTGCTCAATTTCAACAACACTAGAACTTTCTTCATTGTCGTTATTTTCTTCTTCTTCTTCTTGTGAAATAATCTCATCGAATGTTGTTCTAATGTCTTCCAAAAGCTTCTCTTTAAAACGAGAAATAATCTCATGGAATTCTTTCCAAAAATCTGACTCTTTTTGCTCAATACTATGTTGTAGTGGTGTTTGTTTATGTAATCCCATTAAACGAAGCAATTTATTACCATGACGAATATCAAAACTATGCATACTTTGATTATACCTGACACCTAAACTCAATAGCGGGGGTTCGCCCAATAACACATGATAATTATTCATAGAAGATAGTTCACAATAAGCAAAACTACAATAATTACCTCCGTGGAAGCTAAAATCAAGAAAACCGCCAAATAAATCCCATTCACCACAATTCATTTCCCTGAAGTAATTTGATGCTCCAATAGATATATAGTTTTTCGGGATTGATGGATCAATAATAAAGCCAGTGATCATTCCATCTACTATGAATCTAGTACGAAATTCCTTTTCCATAACGAAGAAATTAAGGCACTCAATGGAGGCTCTTAACTGTGGATAGAAACAAAGCGATAAACTCAAAAGAATAGAGAATCTCAGTGGCTCGATGCCACTTGAGGTAAACGGAGCGTATGATTTTGGATCAAAGATCCGATAAAAGGTAGAAACTAGTGTGAGATCAATAGATTCACAAAAGTAATAACAAAATAAAGATAAAAATAAAAGATAAGTTTGATATTAATCAAATAATAATATTGGTTGTAAAATTGTGTATCTCTATTATGCCTTCTTATATAGGCTTCAAGGATTCTAAATATAATTAGGACTAGAAAAGGAAATCAAACTAGGAGACACACTAAAACTAGGAAAGGAAATCCTAAATAAAGAAATATGATAGGAAGTTCTAAAAAGAACTATAATAGGAAATAGAGAACTTGTGAGTAGGATGTCCTACATCAGTTAAAAATAAATATTGGAAAAACAATTATAATTTAAAATGATGCATAGAAAGTAAAAATATGCTTAATGAGGTGATCTCTACCCCTTATAGACTCATATCTACTATCCTCCATATTAAAAGCCTTAAAGTTGAGATTCAGGTATGTCGTTTTTAGTTTTATTTAGAGATGCTAATAAAGATGCTCATTTTCTAGCGAACTTTGCTTTTAAACACCGGATTAGTGAACGGTGGTTATTTCTTCCCCCTTCTTGTATTGTTGCTATCTGTGATAAGGAGGGCAACATTTCTTTAGTTTAGTTTTTTTCCTTTCTAGTATTTAGCAAAAGAAAAAAATGAAAAAAACAAACACCCTAAATAATTGGGAAACAATTTTTTATAGGTGGAAAAACTGTTTAACCTTTCTAGTTTAATATTTTAGTAAGTTGAGGTACATACTTATTTTTATACCAAACTCAAAATATACCGAATCAAAATCCTTTGTGATAAATGGTATTTTATAATTGATAATTTTTGTTTTAGTGAGAGTAAAAAGAGATCTGATGAGAACAAAAATTGTAGTCAACTCGCTAACGAGATCGATAGGTGTGTTAAAACTTGACTTGGACAACAATACCCTAAACATGTTCCTTTCACATGCTACAACCCAAACTTATTGTCATACTAACTTAGGGGCAAAAGAATTGATATTGTCTATAAATAAAAAACGTTATCTTATCTTCCATGTTTGAACGAGTGACTATTCTCTATCATCATCTCACCGACGTCGATTATCATTTTTCAGTGAGACAACATTGGTTTTCAATTTTTATCGAGGACGTCATCTCCATAAATTTTATTATTAACATACCAACAATATTTTATAAAAAAATTATATTAACAATATTTTATAAACTATTCACACAATTATCGTATATTGTGATCATCGATTAGGTATCAAAATTAAAGAAAAAAATAGTAGTCTAGCTTGATTAATTTTTTTGTTTTTTTTTTTATGGAAAAAATCTAATGTCAGTTATGTATTTGAAGGAGATGGATCACTTGCAAAAAGAGAATATAAATAATATTCATGAAGCATGATTAAGGAAGGAGGCAATGGTATATTAATGGTGTTTTTGCATTTGATATTTGTTAAAGGGGTTAAAGGTAGAAAAACAAGAAGTAGGAAGGGATGTAACGTTGGTTTTGAGTTATATTTTTGTGGGTTAGTTGGTTGGGTTGCCGGTTTGTGAAGGAACATGTGCATGGTATTTTTATGCTGAGTCAAATTTTAGTATACCTATCAGCTTAGTTAGCGAATTGACTAAAATTTTCGTTCTTTTCGGATCATTTTTTTTCTCACCCTCTAATAAAAATCTATCATGAATCTCTTCTTATGGGAGTCTATGTTCCTCCGTACATAAAAGCAATAAGTAAATATTTAAAAAAAATTGGTTACATCCTCAGGGAGGAAAAAAATGACGACACATAAGCCAGCTCGGGAAGTTTAACAATCTCTCAAATCGACCTTAGTTGTTTGAGTGGGCAATTTCGCCATTTTCATTCTTAAAATCAATCCTTGATGTTCTATTTTTTTCTTAATATCAATCTTTTATTATTATGATTAGAATTTTAGTTGTTTAAGATGGTTGTGGAATCATCTTTATTTTGCTAAGTTTTTTTCACGTATTATTTGTGTATAGTTTTCTCGGTCTTGTGATATGATTGTCAATTTTTTAATTTTGTAACGAATGTTTTCTAATGGAATAATTGCAGGTCTCATGTCATACGAGTTGTGGGATTACCGGTGGTGGATTTCAGGTTGTGTTTTAGATTCTGAAAATAGAACAGTGGTGTTGCGAGCAGTGGTGCTAACCATCTTCTTCGTTGTGTTGGTCCATAAAAGTAAATCAACAGTAGTTACTCTCTTCAACAAAAACCAATCCAATAAACAAATGTTCTCACCATCAACTATTCCTAAACAATCATCATCTTCATCAAAAACCTCAACCCAGATGCAACCAAAATTTCAAAATTCAATTTTTTTCCTCCTAAACAACCGCAATTTGTTGCGGGTAAACTAAATCGTAGACTGTAGTAGCAGGAAATCCCACACTACACCCCTTACTCAATTTTGCTTAATTAATCCATTGAAAGATGTAAGATCAAGAATATTTATTGATTTAGTCCGTGAAATGTTTACACAGGAAAATAGAATTACACTTAGAAGTTAAAACACTCTTAAACTTTCTCTCTCCTAATGACTTGCTTCAAAATTCCAAAAAGATCTCTCCCACAACGGATTCACTTCGGCCCTTTATATAGGGTAATACGTAGTGGACTGACAGCTAAGCTATCCTTTATTTTGGAATGTCTGAAGTGTCGCAAATGCGCAAATATTCATTCTCGCGACACTTCTTACCCCTCGCAGTTTCATGTCTTCCAATTGTTTTGTTTGCCGTTATTCATTGCGTCGTTTATTTTAGCTATCTGTGGCGCCTCGCGACAGATCGTTTATTAATCCGCGAGCCTTGTACGTTGCGATATTATGATCCTACATCTTGCCTCTTTTTCCTTGAATATTGCTTGAAAAAGCGATCTTTAAGGAAAAATCTGTTATTATAGTAATCTTTGGTCTTTGTTGATGAAGGAACGAGCGGAAGAATATTGGACTTGAAAAGTACGTACTTGCCTCTATTCTTTTGCGAAGTTAGAAGCTTCTTTGTAATATATATATCAAGTATCATTTCTTGCCTCATGAATTACGAAAATAATCAATTTAGCAATCTCTTCTCGCTTTATTAGGAAATATGTTTGTATATTTGGATTCTACTAAAGTTCTTTTCGTCGGGTTTCCTTGGATTTTAGTAGTGACCGTTTACACGTGTCTATATTTACCTCTTTTACAGGTGCATTTAATGTTATCCGGTCATAACATTTTCTCATCTATTTATAGGAGCATCCTTGTGAAGAATTTTCCTTTTCCTTTTCATCTTCTTCGTAAATACTGCAAGTGTTCTTCTTCTTCATCGTTACTGCAAGTGTTTGCCTATTGTTGTCTCTTCTGTCGTCTTCTTCACCACTTTAGCTATTCCCTGCAGGTTGTTACTCTCATGGCGTCCAGGTTTGTTAATTTTGCCATATCTGGCTGATTTTGTGGTTGATTAAATTTGAGATTAGCTTTTCTTGTTGAAATCACACTGGTATGATTAACTTTGTAATTTTCTTTCTGCCATTGTTGTTTAGCAAGAACCAACCCGAACTAAATTTACCGTGAAGGACCCTCTTCTTTCTTTGGGCTCGTGATCGAAATCTACTTCGCAACAAGAATCCCTCACGCAACCAAAGCCCGCGAGCAAAATCTATAGCTACAAAAAGACGATCTGAAGTGACAAGGTATTTAAGAAACATTTGTTTTTATTAACAATGCGTTGTTGCCTCATTTCTTATTTGATTTGCCATTCGCGAGGATGATAAAACCTCTTGGTCATACTCCCAAAGGCTTCGCTACTCTAAACCCTGTTACCCCAGACGTTCCATTTCCTTCATTCACGCCTTCGTCTCCTGCTGCGAAATCTTCGCAAGATAATTTTGTGCCTCTTTCCTCACGGTAACATTACCGGCGACAATATTTCTATACCTCGACTCCTCATAGACCAAGTTCCTTATAAGCGTCTCTACAAACGATCTTATACCTCCTCATGCTATCAATGTCCCTGCTATTTCTCCAATCACTTCTCTCCCTGAAACCTCCTCTTCTCATGAGGTTCCTTTGACAAAGGACGACTCGTCTTCTTTGTTTGAACAAATTTTTCTAACTGCGGAAAATTTGGAGGGGATAGATGTGGCCTTTAAGGTCCTTTACGATCTCGTGAATGATGCCAAAAAGACTTGTTGATCTGTCAAATCCAATGTATGCGAGATTTTAAGTAAGCATCTTGGTCACGATAGGATCTACGCAAACATCTTTAGTTCAAAGAGATTAATAAAGTGAAGGATGATCTCCAAGTTATGTTTGTGAAGTCTGATAATCTCCACCTTGAAAATCAAAATTTCTCCAGTATCTCACTAGATCGTGATAATCTTCGCAAGAAGAATGAAGAATTAAAAGGTATACTCTCGCCACCCCTTTTTTTTTTTTTTTTTTTTTTACAACTCAAACCCTTGCTCGTCCTCCAGTATTAAACCAGAAACGAATAATGGAGATATATCAGACGGAGTCTATCGTTGAAGAAGTTCGAGTTGAAAGAGATGCTTGGATGGAGCGGTATAATCTCTTAGATAATCTTCATACCTATGCAATTTGATCAAATAAATAACTTGTCTAAAGAGAATTTTGATTTATCGCAAAAGCAAGACTCATTAAGTAATGACTTATCTCGCCTCTCTTATTCTTTGACTAAAACTAATTTGGAGTTGGAAACTTTATCGGATGAGAATCGAACTCTTTCACAAGAGAAACGTTCTCTGTTGAATAAGGTGGCGATCTACTATAATGGTATGATGCTTGTCAAAAGTTATGCGAAGAACAAGAACAGGCCATTCATACTTTGAAAAATCACCTTGAAGAGAGTTCCACAGAGAGATAAACTTATTCAAGGTAGAATAACTTTGAGTGTAAAAGCGAAGCAATTCCGGAACAATGCACCAAATTAGAAAAATCAACTCCACTCTCGCCAGAAAATTCCATACTTGTTTCTAATGAAAAGAAATTGCGATCTCGATTGAAAGGTTTAGTTGGAGACTCATTTGATGATGCCATGGGTATGCAAGGGGAATAACCCGGCGGCTTTAATTCAACAACTTACTCTTCAAAGGAAGGTAGTCAAATTATTTGACTACCTTAATTCATTTATTTCACAAATCTTTAATTATTAAGAAATTCCCAAGATCAATTTGTAAGGATCTCTTTTAATCTTTTCTTGTGTATTTATTATGCGAGATTAAGGAGAAGAAGCTTGCGCAGTCGTTTTTACTCTCAAATCGGATTATTCCAAATTCATGCAAAGAAAATGGATTACTCGCTTCTCCTCGCTCGTTCTCGCGATCGTGCGAACGTAGATTTGATTACATGTCATTTTAAAGACATAGATAGTAAAAACCGTCAAAGGCGCGCTTCGTCAATTCCCCTCAGTGAAGTCCTCGTGAATGAGATTTTCTTGTCTAAGTCTCTTGATCCTATTCATGTTGATCCTTTGGAAGTAAGTGACGATGAAGTCCCCTAATTCTCCGATAGTGATTATGACTATGAAAGCGGCGAAGATGTCACCATCAAGAAGTTGTCGATAAAAATCTTTTTGAAAAAATTTCGTGAAATCCATTCTGCGAAAGGCCGGTTTTGGAGAAAAGTATTGGTGAAGATGATAAAATTGATGTAGAGAATTAATTCTTGTATAACTTTTTGTTTTGCGACTTTCTTTTTGTTTTGAAAGATTAAATCCCTTGTTGAATAATTCTCTTATTTTCTTCTTCTTAACTATGACTATAATCTCGCAAGTTTATTCGCCTATAATTTTACGAAATGATCTTTACTTAGTCATCATTATTTTGAAATGTATTCTTCATCGATGTCGAATTTTATATTGCGACGAGGTGAAGTATCTCCATGAATGGAGAAATCTACTTTTCTCGCCTTATCATTTCGGTAGTCTTTATTTTATCTCTTCTTGTTGCGACAAGGTCGCAGGTCGCCTTTACATTTTCATGCAATGGCCCATTGACCTTGCCTTATCATTTTGTGTGGTCTTCCAAGTCGAGACCTCCCTAATTAGAGGTCTTCCCACACCTTTCATCGCGACAAAATCGCAGGACGTCTTTACACTTGCATGTAAAGACCCATTGATCTTGCCTTATCATTTTCCAAGTATTTTTGCCTCTGCGGGATGTTTTAGTTGCGACAATATGACAGGTCTAGATATCCTTGCGAACATAAAGCCCCATGACATTGCTTAGTCTTGCGACGAAATCGCGGACGTCCGTCTGTACAATCGTGTAAAGACCCATTGATCTCGCCTTACCCTCGCGTTAGTATTATTGCCTCTGAGGATCATTGCACAAATATGACAAGCCTAAATTCTCTTGCGAAAACATAGCCTTATGACATTTGTAACGTGTTTTGACACTCCCCCTAATGGAGAGCGTCGCCCTTATCATCTCCCGGTTGCCCCTTCAAGGAGGCGAAACATCGCCATACAAGACTAGCTCCTCCCATCCGGTCTTAACAACAACGATTGTTTTCGCAACCTCTTATCCCTTATACCTATAGGGTTTATGGTTACGAGGCGCACCCTAAGTGGAGTTTTCTTCGGGCGAGTGCAACATATGCCAAGACTTGCCAAGAATGGCCGGGGTAGGTTCATCCATCCCGGGCACTCGGCTCAACCGTGTACCTCGGCGCCTTGAGCATACAATGACTCCTTGGAAGAGACCCTCGGTCGCCCAACCATGGTATAACCTTATATATATAGTTGGGAATCCAAGGTACCTCTCCAGGATAGGCTTTCATGGGCCCCAATTTTTCATGACTCAGGCTTCAGGAGCGGTGTAACCTTCCCCCCGAGCCATGTCGAGAGATACCCCTTATATGACGCACTTTAGGTCTTACATTTGCCTCTTACGAAATGTTATTCGCGAACTAGGGTGTACGCCATAAAGGTTCGTCCCATTCATTCATTCTTTTATTCAATCATTCTTCATCATTTGCTATTTTGCTTGCGAGATATTCGCCGATTCATTCATTTAATCATTCATTATCTCTTGTTGTTTTGTTAAGCCATTTGCGAATACCTCTTCTACCATCCTTTGATACGTTGCCAAAGCATTTCGCGAGACCAAGCGGCATTTTAGTATACAAAGTATAATCCTCTTGGAGCGAAGAAAGCAGTATGCTCTTGATCTTCCTCGGCAAGAGGAATCTGGTTGTAACCTTTGTACCCGTCCAGAGATGATATTCTTTCATTCCGACGTGATTCGACTAGTTGTGGAATATCGGCAATGGAAAACTGTCTTTAGGCACGCTTTATTTAAATCGGTGAAATCAATGCAAATCCTTATTCCCTTGTTCTTCTTCTAACTATAACCATATTCGCTATCCATTCGAGGATATTTTGCTTGTCGATAATCCGCATCCAAAGCATCTTCTGCATTTCTTCTTCTATCTGAGGGTGATATCTCTGTTGCTATCTTTCTAATTCTTTGTTTAAATGGCTTCACATTTTTATCAATTTCTAATTTGTGACAGGCTATCGACGGATCTATACAGGCATTTCATCCATATCCCACGCGAAAATGTCTTTATAATCTCGCAAATGCATCGATCGCAGTTCTTTTCTCTTCATCCGCTCCCATGTTAGTTCCAATCTTTAGCATCTTGGGTTTTTCCTTAGTTCCAATATTCACTTCTTTGGTTTGTTGTCGCGCGTATGCACGGCCTTGGTTCTCCCATGGGGGTTGGTCCTTTTGGTTCTTTCGCAAGATCATTTTCTTCTCCCGAGGTCTCGCTAGGTATGCCTTTTCCTTCCTTTGCTCTTATCATGTAAACTCTGAACTCTTCTTCTTTCTTAGCTGCCCTCGCCATCTTTTTGCGGTGCTTTGATATACTCTTTCGCTTGTTTACTTGTTCCTCGCAACACTTTACTTCATTTTGATAATATATTCTTCCTTTAGCAATTATCCCCTTTGATCTCGCCGATTCCAGTTGGTGTAGGAAACTTGATACATTGATGAAGCGTCGATGCCACAGCTTTTATTGCATGTACCCATGGTCTTCCTAGTAATAAGTTATACGGTGATTCCATATCTACTACGCTCAATGTCACCTGTGTTTCGATTCTTCCTAATGGAATACGTATTTTTATCTCCCCCTTTAACTTTTGTTATGGATTTACCAAAACCTTGAATATTGTATGCCGCGAAAGTCATATCTTCGTCTTTATATCCCATCTTTTTGTAAGCGTGATAGAACATGATGTTCACCGGACTCCAGTATCGATTAAAACTCCATTCACCACCCATGTTTTCACCGTGTTCTCCGATTCCTCTCCTTCCTTATACGCGTTGATTGCGATCACCAATGGAGATGTGTGATCCAAATTTTCTTTGGATATTTCTTCCCCATAGTGAATGTTATCTCTTGCTTTTCCCAATCCTTCAAAGGTGATGTTATTTCTCTATCCGTAATCTTCTTTCCTTCAAAATCTCGTTTGTGTATTCTTCCTCCGATATTTTCATGAAATTCGCTAATCATTACTCTTGTGTCTGCATGCTTTGTATGCCATATCTTTTTCATCCGATTTAAGATTTTTCTTTCTCATTTTCCCGATTCAAACAACTTTAATTGCAATCTTCTCTCTTTTACAAATGATCCTCCTGTTTCTAGCGCATATGTAGTAGCGGGAAATCCCACACAACACCCCTTACTCAATTTTGCTTAATTAATCCATTGAAAGATGTAAGATCAAGAATATTTATTGATTTAGTCCGTGAAATGTTTACACAGGAAAATAGAATTACACTTAGAAGTTAAAACACTCTTAAACTTTCTCTCTCCTAATGACTTGCTTCAAAATTCCAAAAAGATCTCTCCCTTACAACGGATTCACTCAGCCCTTTATATAGGGTAATACGTAGTGGACGACAGCTAAGCTATCCTTTATTTTCGGGAATGTCTCGCGAAGTGTCGCAAATGCGCAAATATTCATTCTCGCGACACTTCTACACCCCTCGCTGGGTTTCATGTCTTCCAATTGTTTTGTTTGCCGTTATTCATTGCGTCGTTTATTTTAGCTATCTGCGACTGCCTCGCGACACCGTCGTTTATTAATCCCGCGAGCCTTGTACGTTGCGATATTATGATCCTACATAGACTATTATGGGAAAGTTTATGTTTTAACCAAGTATCCAAAGAATAAACAATTTTCCTATAAACAATCAATTAAAGATATTTTCGGTATTTCTGGCATGACAAGGTTTAAGGAATGTCAGCTAAAGTTATATATAGTAAAACCTCCATATATTAATACACTTGGGGATTTGTGAATTTATTAATACATGGAGGTTATTAATATAAGGAGGTATGCCTAGAGAATGTAAAAAATTCTAGTTTAATGTATGTAAATATTGTTTGATAATGTACACACATATTTATAGTTCCAATACACAAGTACATGTGTGTCTAGGGATTTGCAGTAACAACCAAAAAAATTACCTTTTTGTCTCAAACAAATAGATAAGTATTATATTTCGTCATAAATTTCAATACAACGAGATCTATATTTCTCTAATATAACGTCAATTAGTAGTATATGGAGGTAAATTCTTTAAGATGGGACTTGATAGACGCATTTATGTGTCTATTTTGATCTCGATTTTCTATTTTCTTAGTACCCATTTTTGTACTAATTTTGGTATTTTATCTCTTTGTAGATATTTTTGGAGAAATAAACTTGTGCGGAGAAATTGGCTAGAAAAGTGTCATTTGGACCTCCTGAGAAAATTGCTAAAGGCACCCGGAGGAGTTGATAAAGGCGCCCAGAAAATTACTATTTACGCCCAAGAATTTGCTATTTGCACCCAGGTTGCTAAAGGGAGACCAGCCACGGATAAGGGGAGGTCATCTTCCCAAATTCAAATTAAGTTTTTGCGGGAAATCATGTACAGTCAGTGGCATATTTGGATTTGAGTTTTGGAGCTGTTGTGGAGAGATTCAATCACCGAGTTGGATTTCTTTAGGCCCGTTGATGCTAAACAGTCCAAGATAAGCCATTACTCGACTAAATTTGGCCAAATATCGATTTGAAGCAAAGCAGAGAGGTGAATACTCCGGGTTTATGTGATGATTTAGGACGAGTTTCTATTGGATTGGTTAGGTGGATTCACATTTGGATGAACTTGTTAGGCCTTAACGAGAGTTAATATGGGCATTTGGTTCTGAGTAAATATGCCCAAATTGTCGATTTGAAGTATACGAGTAGGAAATATTGTTAAGATTTTGTTAGCTTTTATTTTTGGAAGCGACGTACAACAGAGAGGATATCTTCCCCAATTTGGCTCTATCCAGTTTAGGAAGGGGTTTTATATCTAGAGAAGACGTGTGAAGATAAAAGGAAAGAAGAAATCCCGTTTATTTCTGTCGAAGAAGAAAAAATAAATATTCTTGGGAAGAGATTTCTCGAGATATTATGGTTTTCGGGAAGTATATATAGGTTGTTGCATACACAGAAGGTAGTCGAGATTTTGGGGTACCAACAGAGGCATAGAAGAGGATAAAATCAAGTTGCAGGAATTATTTCTTCTGCAGGTGTAGAGGAAGAAGAACACGAAGAACATTAGACATCCCAGAGCAGTCTTATATTCTACATCATTTTTCATATATCGTATTCAAACAACACAAAAGAAGTATCGTTTAAAAGGCAGTCTTATTTCTTCTGTAACAGTATGTTTGTAACGCCTCTTGCCGTTGCAACCGCCCGAGTTATTAGCTTTCTCTTGTTTTTCACACTTTGAGCTATGAACAATTATTTTGAGCACGTGAATAATATGAGGAGCTAAACCCCAACACCTGGATGACAGAGGAAGCCATATTTCATGCGTGTGGTAATTATATTTAATTCTTTCATGACTTTTTGCATGGATTGTTAATTGTTTTATGGTTTTTATTGAATGGTCGTGATTTCAATTGATGGGTTATACTTAGGTTAAGTCTTTTGAAATCATATACTGATCGTTGCTTTTCAAAAAATCTACCTTGGCAAAACGAGAGTCAATATTTTATTTGAGCTATAATTGTTTGGAATAAATATATGAATCGCATGAATGAGTTTATGGTGGAACCTTGAATCTCAGTACCTCTCGATATTCGTGACAAACCTTGTATATATATTTTCTTTATTTTTAGTATTTTCTTAAATCAAACCTTTATAAGCCCGAGTTGAACGAACATCTTTCTTACCACTTTACAAATAACTTTAAAAATCACAGCAATTTTTGGCGCCGCCGACGCGGACTTGTATTTAGGTTTTAGGTTTTAGAGTTATTTCTATTTTTATTTTGTATATTTTTTGTTCTCTTTTACGCCTTTGGTATTTTTGGATTCTTTTCAGATTTGGAGCGAAGCTACAAGGAAATAAAAAGTGCTATAAAGGAAAGCATCTTCCAAAGAAAGAAAGAAAAGAGGAATTCAAAAGTGAAGAAGAAGATTTTGTATATAGCTATTTTGTTTTATTTTTAGAAACTGTAAATAGGGTTGTATTTTTGTAATTTTTCTTTTTATTTTTGGACACTTTTTGGACTGGACATTATTTTTAAAACCCTAAGGAAGGGTTGAAATTAAATATAAACTGTTTGCAGGGAAGGACGACAGTTACGATACTGTCTCGGCCCCTCGGGTTCGTACACTGACATAGGAATCGGTTTCATGAGTCGACTTCAACGGTTCAACGCCCGTCTGGTACGGGAGGTAAGACTCTATCCACCCATGAATCCCCTGTCAGTGGGTTTTAATTTTGTGTGACAACTCACACCCCTGCAATAGAATGTCGAACTGGTATTACAATAGCCAATACAACGAATATCCGACTAAGTTTCAAAATGGACGTTAATACTTTGACCATAATGTGAATAGTGGTTGGGAACATCAGCCTTTTGAAGGTTATGGTCCATACCATGGTGAGCCCAATTACTATCCATACTCCCACCGGTCATACGAGCAAAATTCCTCTTTACTAGAGTCCGCACGTAAGTTAGGCCGAGTCGACACAAAAGTTACTTGAGTCTACACGTAGTTGCCTAAGATGAATAACTTAGTTATGGAAGAAAGCAATGCAACGTGTGAACCTTCTTTCCTAGATAAAATCGGGATGTCCTTTGTGAGTCGACTCGAGAAAATGTTGTTAGAGGCCCGAGGAAAGAACCGCTCAAGATAGTCTTAATTTCCAATATAGTGTTTCCAATAGTACCTTTGAAAATGAAGATAGTTATTCACATAATCAAGATGACGAGGTTAGAATTGGTAACACTACTTGTTTAGATGAGGTTCAACCATTTTCATGTTATTATAATGATGATTATGATGAGGATAGTGTTGATGAAGAATTTGAAATAAGTAAGAATAGTGATCAGGAATTTGTTACTCCAATTGAGCTTAATAATGATAATGTTTCTAGTTCAAATCCAAATAATTTTAATAATTATTCACCTATTCAAAAGGACGAGGATTTGACTAGAGATACCCCCGTTTTAGACGATGTAGTATTTCCTTATGATTACGAAGCTAATAATGGTTTAGAGGAACGAGTTTCTTCTGAGAATATTGTTTTAGAGTCTAGCGATTTAGAAACATTAGTCTTAGACAAAGAAAATGAACTCGTAGAGATGAGTGAGGATGAACCTGACTTAGAAGAATCAATTGACCATTTTCAGAATGAGATGACCTTGAAATTAGGGAAGTTGTGACTAGTCTTTCTAGAGACACCGAAAACTCTAAGTTTGGGGGTGATTATCATTCTCCATGTGCTTTAACTCTTAGAAAGGTCCTCACTTGGGACCATTTCAACCATTTTAAAAGATTATCTTCATACACGTTTTCCGAACCTAGTGCTGTCCATAAGGAAGTTCGGTTGTCGAAACCCATCCTCCGGTTGATGTGGTTTACCCAGGGCTATGATACCCAGATTGACTTTGTTTTCCCACCAAATATTTTTCAACCAAATGTGGGAATGTATGAGTTTCAGATGTGTCAATTATTTAGTTTTGAGACTAAACCTAAGTACTTTAGGAAATTAGTATCGACACATTTTATTATGATTGACCGCCAGTTTCATCGTGGTCAATTGTGTGAGTCAAAACTGTTTGACTTTAAGGATCCGCAATTATTCAAAGTTATTATTATGTGCTTCTAAGTTTTTATTTGAGTTTTTTCAGACTCTAATACTGAATCGGATCTTAGCTTTGAGGAATTCCAACACATGAAAATATTTTATTTGGACCCATTTATAGAACTCCGAACTCCGAACCACGCCTAGATGTAGTTGTCTTAAACAGAAACTAGACAAGGGTGTGCTTTATTTGTTAATTTTCTTGGCATGTTGCAGATTCCTTTTATTTGTGATAGCTCTATTTGGTTTTGATGACCCACAGAAATTTCGGCTATTACTTTATGATTTTATGAGGTGACTAATCCTTTCTTAGTCTGGCTGAAGACTTTAAACTTAGCACTTCTTGGGAGGTAACCCAATATTCATGCGACACGGTAATATCTTTCCTTAACTCTTTTACTTCAAATGGTAACAGTTTGTCCTTGTTCATCCTTTTAATTTTATCTTTCGAACATTGAGGACAATGTTAGATTTAAGTTTGGGGGTATAGGAGAAACTTTTTAGTTGCATTATTAAACTCCAAAGCCTAGAAATTTATGCTTATTAAGGATGGCACTAACCAATCTAAGTGGATGGAAGCATTTTGGTTGTAGGAGTTGAGGAACCAATCTGATTAGATGGAAACATCTAAAGAGTCTATTCATAAAAGCACAGAGCTCAGGTGTTAAAATTAAAGGAAAAACTTGGTAGTTTCGCCATATCTCGTTGAATCCTTTTCACTTCTATTTTTATTTTGTTTTCTTTAAAATATGTTTCTCTAAGTGATTAGGTGGGGCTCACGATTCAAGTTGTTACCACTGCTAGAGTGAAATAGAGTGATTGAGATACCTAAAAAAAAAAAAAAAAAAGCAAAAAGTTGAAGGAAAAAAAAAAAAATTGAGACCAGACCATTAGACCAATAGGAATAAATTCAATGAAGTTGCCACTTTGGTACCCTTATATATGCCGGTTGTGTTGACCTAGAGTTAGGATTATCGACCACTTTGGTTCCCTTGTATATGCCAGTTGATATTAGTCAGACTAGTATCTCAGTCCATTAGGATAGGAGGCCTTCAGACAGATATGGGAAACACCATTCACTTAGTAAACATCAAAACCATCTATGTTTATCTTTTATATCCATCTTCTTGATCTATCCATGTGATTAGTTTTGACTCCGGGTATTGATGTCCATAGTGCGACTATCTGAGTAGAGCTCTGTGACTTATATATGAATTTTAGTATGCTTGAGTGCAAACTCGTGTACAACAATTGGAATTTCGCATCGGGGTACTTCCTCTTGTAGTCAATAAGTATGCCAACCAAGGAGATTCTTTAGTGCCTTCCAAGGTTCTGCGTAGATAGCTAGGGTCCTGGAGGTGTAAAGGTTTTGTGGGTATACCTCTGGTAAACCCTCCCGAGACTATAACTCGGCCACTAGGGCCACCTAGGGGTTTAAAGGCTTATTGCATACGCTAAATGCAATCGACGATGCCTGCGACAATGAGTTAGGATTTTATTTTCTAGATTTGATTTGCTTGGGACTAGCAAATAATAAGTTTGGGGGTATTTGATAGACGCATTTATGTGTCTATTTTGATCTCGATTTTCTATTTTCTTAGTACCCATTTTTGTACTTATTTTGGTATTTTATCTCTTTGTAGATATTTTTGGAGAAATAAACTTGTGCGGACAAATTGGCTAGAAAAGTGTTATTTGGACCTCCGGAGAAAATTGCTAAAGGCACCCGGAGGAGTTGATAAAGACGCCCCATGAAAATTACTATTTACGCCCAAGAATTTACTATTTGCACCCTAGTTGCTAAAGGGAGACCAGCCACGGATAAGGGGAGGTCATCTTCCCAAATTCAAATTAAGTTTTGGCGGGAAATCATGTACAATCATTGGCATATTTGGATTTGAGTTTTGGAGATGTTGTGGAGAGATTCAATCACCGAGTTGGATTTCTTTAGGCCTGTTGATGCTAAACAGGTCCAGTATAAGCCATTACTTCGACTAAATTTGGCCAAATATCGATTGGAAGCAAAACAGAGAGAGGTGAATACTCCGGGTTTATATGATGATTTCCGGACGAGTTTCTATTGATTGGTTCGTGGATTCACATTTGGATGAACTTGTTAGGCCTTAACAGAGTTAATATGGGCATTTGGTTTGAGTAAATATGCCCAAATTGTCGATTTGAAGTATACATGGGCCAGAAATATTGTTAAGATTCCGTTAGCTTTTATTTTTGGAAGCGACGTACAACAGAGAGGATATCTTCCCCAATTTGGCTCTATCCAGTTTAGGAAGGAGTTTTATATCTAGAGAAGACGTGCGAAGATAAAAGGAAAGAAGAAATCCCGTTTATTTCTGTCGAAGAAGAAAAAAAAAATTCTTAGGAAGAGATTTCTCGAGATATTATGGGTTCTGGGAAGTATATATAGGTTGTTGCATACACAGAAGGGAGTCGAGACTTTGGGGTACCAATAGAGGCATAGAAGAGGAGAAAATCAAGTTGCAGGAATTATTTCTTCTGCTGGTGTAGAGGAAGAAGAACACGAAGAACATTAGACAGCCCAGAGCAGTCTTATATTCTACAGCAATTTTTATATATCGTATTCAAACAGCACAAAAGAAGTATCGTTTAAAAGGCAGTCTTATTTCTTCTGTAATAGTCTGTTTGTAACGCCTCTTCAGCGTTGCAAATTGCCTGAGTTATTAGCTTTCTCTTGTTTTTCACACTTTTGAGCTATGAACAATTATTTTGAGCACGTGAATAATATGAGGAGCTAAACCCCAACACTTGGATGACGGAAGAAGCCATATTTCATGCGTGTGGTAATTATATTTAATTCTTTCATGACTTTTTGCATGGATTGTTAATTGTTTTATGGGTTTTATTGAATGGTTGTGATTTCAATTGATGGGTTATACTTAGGTTAAGTATTTTGATATCCCATGCTTTAGATATACAGTCGTTGCTTTTCAAAAATCTACCTTGGCAAAGAAACAGAGTCAATATTTTATTTGAGCTATAATTGTTTGGAATAAATATATGAATCGCATGAATGAGTTTATGGTGGAACCTTGAATCTCAGTACCTCTCGATATTCGTGACAAACCTTGTATATATATTTTCTTTGTTTTTAGTATTTTCTTAAATCAAACATTTACAAACCCGAGTTGAACGAACATCTTTCTTACCACTTTACAAACAACTTTAAAAATCACAACAGGACTGAAAAAAAAAACATTGATATTAAAATGTGGAGGTTATTACTATGCTTTTTATTGATATGTAGAGGTTATTAATATATAAAATATCAATATATGGAGGTTTTACTGTATATAACTTTTCTAGAAAGCAAAACCCTAACAATTCTAGATACCATTTTCATATACAGAAGAACCCTAATCTGTGTTCAAGTTCAGATAGCAATATTATGACTTTACACGCTGAGAATCGTATCAATTAGCTCTCTAAATAATTGATAAATGCAGCTTGTGAATACCAGTTAACCAAAGAAGAACTATAGGTACATCTCTGTATATTAATATAGTAGCAAAAGAATGGTGTTATGCGATGTTGGGGAACCTTTTGGCAAAAGAGAAGACAAAGATGAAATTTATCAGAGAGGATATCAACTCTTTGTGAAGGGGATATTGAAATAAAGAAATTTGTAGTATGGGTCATAACTTGATCTTTGGTAAGAATTTGAATAGTGAAGAAGAACAAAATGGACCATGGGTAGTTGGAAATGATCTATTTTTCATTCAAAATTACAATTCAAATATTCCTATGAAGGATTATGTGTTCATTCATAAGGAATTCATGATATAATTTAAATATTTGCGTCTTAAACTCATATACCCTATCATTATGGATGAAGCTATTGGTTTCATGGGGAGGAAGACATCTACAGAACCCAAAAACTGTAGACCAAGATATGAGAATACAGTAAAAGCGGGATTGAAATTGAGCTGGAAAACCACTACATAGAGGAGGATGGTGGAAAACGATCTCGGAAGATGATGTATGGATTAAATATCACTGGGAATTGCAACAAAAGAGTATTTGTGATAAATGTATTGTGATTGACCATATTGAGGAAAGTTGCTTGCATACTAGTTATGTTTTGTACCTAGATAGCTTAATTGTAGCAGAATATGAAACACATCAAAGGGAGGAAGCTGATGTCTATGAAGGCAATGATAATGAGAGCTTAAGTAACTCTATGTTTGAGGAAATTGAGGATGAAGAGCTTGCTGATGCACAAAGAGACACCAAGAAAATGAGAAATTTTGTACTTAATGAAGAACCTTCAATGAACCATCACAATATTCATGTCAGTCCACCTAATATCATAGAGAATACTGTTTGAAAAATATGGATACTCATACAAGCTTAGAGATGAAATCAAATGCATCAGAAGCAAAGACATCCAATCCCATAACAATTTTTCAAATTAAGAGACTATGTTCCGTAACTAATTCCTTTTTAAAGTTCAAGTACATTACTTTAGATATTGTTATCTTCAATAGTCTTCTATTTTCTTGTTTAAAGAACTTTTTTCATCATATTCATATCATGGAAATTATCTCTTGGAATTGCAATGGTTATGCTGCTAAAGACATTAAGAACTACATGAGTGATCTTAATAGATTGCTGCATCCTGATATCATAGTCTTTCAGGAAACCAAAATCAATTCGGATAAAATACTTCATTTTATCGGGCCTTTAGGTTTCCCAATCTTTTTTTACGTTCCATCAGTTGGTCGAGCTAGGGGAATTTGCTTACCTTGGAAGGATGGTTTTAATTTAGATATCATTGTTTGTACCTAAAGTTACTTTTAAGCACAAAACACGATTGATTTGATGATGATGCAAAATTAGGATTAGAAAACGAATTGAAGATTAAAAAAAAAAGAAAAAAAAAGACAAAGTATTTAACGTGGTTCGGCGAGTTATGCCTACATCCACGTATGAATCCCCTTAGGGTGAGATATTTTATTGATAAAAATTACAATGGTTTTCTCTAGGTATGAAAATATAGAATAGGTTTGACTCTTAGGGTTTAACCCATGTATTTATGTAGTCGTATAGACTTGTCTACCAAGTAACTTCAGGAGCAAGACATGTGGAAACTTCAGGAACTTGTTTTTTGGGATAGTGGGCTTGAATTGCGGGATTTTCTGATATTTTATAGAGGGTACAAACATCGCCCCCGCTTAACCGCTAACTTGTTGGGGGTTAAGAAGTTCGTGTTTCCTTCTGCGTCGATCGTCGATGACGTCACTCGCCACCAAGCGTGAGATATCATTGTTGTTGTAGTAAAACGTTGCCCGCCCCATCTTTTACAGAAATATAACAAAGATGCCCCCAACTGTGATAATCTGCAATAAATTTGCTCACGTGCTAGGCAGATTTTTTGCCAGGTATTAGACTTGTGATACTCGAGAGCTAGTCAAGACTTGAGTAGAATATAGTGTGCTTACGGCTGTGGCACAAGGCTTTTTGCTCGCAATGTAACAAGGTTGTAGCGCTCGCTGCTAAAGTAGGCTGTCATATTGTTTATGTTGAGTATGAGTCTTTGAACCAACATTGGGTGCTGGGATCGTGCTTGAGACGAGACTTTGTGCTTGCATAGGTACAAGTCTTTACACTTGCGTGCAAGGCGAGATTTTATGCTTGCGATAAGAGCAAGACTTAAGTGCTCACGTGCAAGGTGAGGCTTTAGGTGCTTGCCAATATGATACAAGGCTAAACTTTGAGGGGTCTAAGCAATACTTATCTGCAATATCAATGGACCATGTTGCCATCAAACCTTGGGAACATCAATTCCAACTAACTTTGAATGCAATCATCCATGCACTTCGAACTCGATCATCCACAAACTTCGAACTCGATCATGTTGTTTCCCCAAGTACACATAAAACTTTCCCAAACATGTGATTTTTCCCTTCATGTTGTATGGAATTCAAATACGAATCCAACGAGCCAAAAATCAAAATAGTGATTTGGCAACTGAAACGAAAAAGATATCGAAGTAGATAGTGATGTCACTCAAGTCGGACTTGAAATGAAGAATATATCGAAGAAAGAAGATAGTGAGTCGAATCGGGCGCGCCGAATCAGTCTAGGCTGACTGGACCACCGATGTGGCAGTGACCGGACATGAATGCCGACACGGCATCACTGACTGGACAACATTGCTGATGTGGCAACTGGTTGGACCCGATCGGTCTGGATCTGGTTGGATCGAAACTGAATCGGTCGTCTGGACTAGGTTGGACCGGTACTGAACCATATTGGTTAGATCAGTTGGACCAGTTAGTGAACCGGATGCTTGGCTTTGGCTTGTATCTGGGCCTGGGTTGGTTGGATGAAGCAGAAGCTAAGGCAATGCTCTTTTGCAACATTTATTTTTGTTAGTCATTCTGCAACGCTTTCGCAACTGTTTCTTCAAAACCCTAACTTTTTTTTTGTTGATTTTGCAATTAAATTTCGTGCATTATTTTTTTGAATTTTGTTTCATACTTTTCTCAATGGAAAAACACGATCGCATTACACGAATTCCCTTAGTTGGAGCCAATGTTTGTACCAAAAATTACTTTTAGGCACCAAAAACGATTGATTTGATGATGATGCGAAATTAGGGTTAGAAAATGAATTGAAGATAAAAAAAAAAAGGAGACAAAGAATTTAGCGTGGTTCGATGAGTTATGCCTACATCCACGGATGAATCCCCTTAGGGTGATATATTTTATTGATCAGAATTACAATAATTTTCTCTGGGTATAAAAACATAGAATAGGTTTGACTCTTAGGGTTTAAACCCATGTATTTATATAGTCGTATAAACTTGTCTACCAAGTAACTTGGGTAGCAAGACGTGTAGAAACTTTTGGAACCTCCTTTTGGGTTAGCGGGCTTGACTTGTGGGATTTTCCGATATTTTATAGAGGTTACAAACAATTATTTATCATAATAAAAATATGATACACTGCTTAGTACAAAGTGACCTTGCTAAACTGCATTGGCTATCGTTCTCCATATCCACAAGAGAGGAATTATTAATGACACTTTATCAAGAATTTTGTGAATAAGTTAACATAAATGCTCCTTGGGTTTTAATAAGGGGCTTGGATATAACTCTCCATCCCGATAAAATAATTTATAGTAATGGTAGTTGTTCTTACAACTCTAGATTTATAGATATACTATGATGCTGGCTTTAGTGACTTAGGGTATATTGGTAACCCATTCACTTGGGCTAGTAATAAACACGGTACTGGAAAAACTAAAACTAAAACTTGTAGGGCCTTTATTAATGTTGACTGGTTGTTATCCTATTTGGATTCTAGTCTTTAGCATTTGTCATTTATAGGTTCGAACCACTGTCCTATATTTCTAGACTTGACTCTTAATAATGTTAGCTTGGTCAAAGCATATAAATGGCTCAACTGCCTTTATTTTGGAGAAAAAGTTAAGTGAAACCAAATATATTTTGTCAAGATGAAAAATATATTTGGCAACATTGAAAGCAACATCGGATTCCTACATCAATAACTGATAACTCTACAGTGACCAAATTCAATAAGAAATACGAGGTTAAAAAGCAAATAGACGAATAAGATCAAAGGAAAGAGGAGTTCTATAGATATAAATTTAGAGAAAGTATGTTTACATAAGTAAACCACAATACCAAGCATTTTCTCCTACAAGATAACAGAAGGAAAACTCGCAAAAAATCGAATCCTTGAAGGTTAAAGATGAGTGAATCGTGCAAATGACAAAGAAAATCTGGAGAATCTCTTATTCTCTCATTTCAGTGAGATAATGACTAACAAAAACCCACCTTTCAATATTATCTTACTTGATCTATTACCAGCATGTATCTCTGATGAACAATGAAACTCTAAGTAAAATACCAGATGAAGTTGAAATTACAGAGACACTTAAGAAGATGAAACCATGGAAATCACCAAGACCTGATGGATTTCGTTCCAGTTTTTTCCAAACACAATAGGTTACAGTGAAGGATGAAGTCATCAAGACGGTTCAAAGCTTGTTTACTAATGATAGAATGCTGAGGAGAATGAACAAGACTAATCTTTGTTTAATACCGGAGTGCAAGCTCCCACAATCACCCGAAGATTGTACATCTATTATTTTATGCAACTCTACATATAAATTGATCTCAAAAATTATTGTTTCTCACTTAAAAATGCTCCTTAATAAGTTTATTTCTCCAATGCAAGCAGCGTATGCACCAGGCAGGCGAATCATTGATAACATTACCCTTGTACAAGAAATAATATATTGTATGAAGAGAAAGAAAACTAAAAAAGGATATATGTCATTGAAGCTAGAATTTGATCGTGTTGAGTGGTCTTACTTAGACTCTATAATGAAAGTCTTGGTTTTAGCAACAAATTTTGTAGCTTAATCCAAGAACGCATCAACACTTCAGAAATACAGTTACTGTTCAATGGATCACCTTTCAAATCTTTTAAAACTTCTATGGGCATCCAACAAGGTGATACCATCGCGAGATGAAAACCGAAAAATTGAGAATCCAATTTTTTGTAACCGAGAGATCAACCTCCCGCTGTGGTCGCCAATTGTTTATGGGTGAAAACTATTTCTGCCGTTTTTGGTAATTTGGGGTGTGTGGATGAGAAATAAGTCTAAAACTTAAACAAATGCACTGCACGGGAGTGCTTGTAGATTCGAGAAATCAATCTGTGCAAATCCGGCCTAAACCAAGAAATGGCCGTTCCAGACTTGTTTTCGTTACAAAGTGAAGGAGATGGGGTTGATCTTAGGGAGGGAGGCGAAGAAGGTATTGAGATTGTGAAGGTGTTGGTTATGTATGACTTGTATCGAAATGCGGGCGCTTGCAGGATGTAAGCTATCGGTTTCGGTGTTTGATTACGATGGTATCAACACTTGCCTCTTGTTATCCTGGACTTGTTCTGTTGTTTTTAGAAATAGGAAGGAGAACCTATTTATACAAGTCATTTGAGCCTTATTCACGTCTCTCGTGGGAAGTGGAGGAAGTGGAGTGATGGAGTAGTGGAGTTGTGTGTTGGTGTTACACGACAGTCTTGCCCACTTCTCCTGTCATCTCTAACGGTCCATGACTTCACGACACGTTCTTGTGATGGCGCGTTGCACGCCGCAACGTGTAAACCGCAGACCAATACCCCAGTATGTATCCCCCAGTTTGTGACATGATTGATGTCTCGAGTGTGTGGATCGTGGGACCCATGAAAGTAGCATGTAATGCTCGATTAAATAACTAAGTTATTTAGGAAGTCGATACCGTGAAGTACCATGTGTATTCTATGCGGAGTCGCATCATGGTGTGGTAAAGTGACGGGTGGTGATCACCATGACGCCTCACCTGACCAATTAACTCCCGACTGGGGTTGTATAACCAAGCCGGTGAAGTTGGACGGACGAGATGATCTTTGAGACACTCATCTGCGACCGTTGATGGAATTAGGGTTTTTGAAGAGGTGTGCAAGCATCACTCTTCATCTTGGTCGAATCCAAGCTTGGATACAATTTTGATAGGGCCGATCGTGCATGTGTGTAGACGACATGACGGTGTAGGCGCCCATATCTCATTGTCTCGTGAAAGTGTGATCCGGGGCCACTCAATTTGTCCGCGAAGTTGAGTGGTCGAGATCAATTTGCAAATGTAAATTTGGTGCCACAAAGCCGCGTACCATGTCAATTTTGGGCGCGCGTTCCAAGACGACCAAGCTTGGTCGGTCTTGGCCGATCATCCCGGCGTGTATACGGTGGGATGGTGTATATACCTGCACTTCATCGTCCCATAGAAACGTGATCTAAGCCACTCAATTTGTTCGGTAAACTTGAGCGGTCGAGATCAGTTTGTGGTCGGGAAGTGTGACCACGCCTAGCTTGGGCGTACGAATCGAGGTGTACATCCAAGTTTGGTCTTGGCCGATCGGGTGTGGAGATAGATGGGCCCACGGTGGTCATGTTGATACGCACCGGACCTGCTTAGTCTAATCCTGGACCCTTCATTCGCGCAGGAGAAAATGGACGCTCGTGATTGTTCAAACCCTAATTAGGGTTTCTTGGGTCGTGCGTCATGCCTTGTTTGGGCGCACGAATCGGAACGACCAACTATAGTTGGTCCCGACCGATTGGTCATGTATGTAGGCGGGCCCACGGTGTTTGTGTTGACATGCTGCTCGGGCCCTTTGAATCTACATCTACACCCTCCATCTATGCCTGCGAAGATGGACGGTTGAGACATTTTGCGATACATGTAATGTGCCGCAAACCCTAATTAGGGTTTTTCGTCCATACTTCTTTGGCTTGGACGGTTTGGCAAGTTATGCCACCCTTTTGGGGAGACCGACCATGCGGGGCCCGCGTTGGGTCGGTGGTGAATATTCCAATACCTGCTTGGGGTCATGGATTTAATCTAAGCCATCCAATCATGCTGGTGAAGTTGGATGGTCGTGATCGTTTCTGAGACTGATATGGCCAGTTTAGGTTCAAATATGCTCAATCGGGCTAGTATAACACACCGAGAGTTGTAGCATGTATGGGTATTTCATACATGCTTCATTATTAATGCTTGGAGATTCGTGTTGCTCTTTGAGAACAACACTTAGTCGTCATCCGCACCGGTAATGAACACAGGAAATACAAGGCTGGATATGCATTAATTAATAATGCTGTAAATTCATAGGGTATATGGGATTGTTGCTACATGCTCCATTCTAGGTGAATTAGTAAAGTGAAGAAGTAATCATCACTTATTAATGGCTTTATCTTTTGCAAGATGTTAGCGCATAATTTTGGCTTTTACAATTTCAGCCCTTAAATGAAAATCCACCATCAACACCATCTTATATTTTACAAAGTCTTTATCTATAATGAAAGTTTTGACGAAACTATTTTCGTCAGAAAAATTCTGACTGCGTAGTTGTCACGAAAATTGCTCTCGAGACTTCGTTCGGAGTCTGATTTGAGTGGTTGACCCCAACTTTTAAAGAGGACAGAATCACCTTTATTTTCCAAAAAGAAAATTTGAATTCGGAGTGTGTTAAGTTGGACTGATTGGCCTGGAATTTTGAGTTTCAGAATTTTTCCAGAACTTTTTCAGACTGAATGTATGTCAGTACGGAGGCCATAAATGTTACAACGTGTTTAGAAATAATGTTCCCTTTTGACACGTTATAGAAAAGACATAGGCGAACAAATTTCATTTAGGATGTTTTTCCTAGTTCCCTACCCATCTGTACAATTTTCGAGTTTTTCCAGCCTGTTATGTCAGAAATCAGAATTTTCGGTTTTGAACATTGAGGACAATGTTGAGTTTAAGTGTGGGGGAGTATTTAAGCATGTTTGGATATTATATTAGTATTACTATACAAAAAAAAAAAAAACTCTTTGATTTCTTGCATACTTGAGACTTCATCTTTTGAAGTTAATTATGAGCTATTTAGGATGACACTTTAACCCTTTTTAGGTTGAAACAAGTTCTTACGAGCATAGCTTGATACCAACTTTATCGTTCTACAATCCTTAATTATATACGTTCATACTTGAATGCGAAACTCAGATGCTAGAAATAGCATGGTAGTCGTTTGAAAGATTAGTCCTCGCAATTTATTATTACCGAATCACTTTCTTTTTATTTAGCAGTTATATGTTCTCTAAGTGATTTGGTGGGATCCTAATACTGCCATGGATGTTGTAGCAAGTTAATCATTGGTTGAGTTTACAAAATCCCCATATACAATTGTCTTACACTCATAAAGAGTGAGCCAAAAATCAAAAATTTATATAAGGATCCTCTTCATATACCGACATTATTAACAATACAAAGAGAAGATTATCCCTGTCTCCGTCACCTAAAAAAGTGTGGAATGCAGGATCCGTGGGAATTAATCATGTAATCGATGAAATGAGTGAAACCTATCATCATTATTTGGCAAGTCAAAAATACTATTGATGAGGTTCTCGACACTTGGATAACAGTATGTGTGAAACGTTTTCCCTGCCTCCGTCGCCTAAACAAGCGTGGAACGCAGGATCCAAGGGAACTATCATGTATTTGGTGAAAAGAAACATGCGCTTAGAGTATCTAATCATGTTGTCGAGTTAAATGGGTGCTTATCTCAACTATTGCGCTAAATGTATATAAAATTCCTTTGACGACATTCATACAAGTATTGTGGGTAACATCTTTCACCTTAGTCAACATTTGCACACTTCACTTTTCTATTTCCATTCTCTTATCTATCCATGTGATTTCAATACGCGAGTGTTGCGAAAAAAATGTTGAGTAACATTGCAACAAGTACGATGACTATTGTTTGTAAGGTAAAATTACTCCTACCCCAAACACATAAATTTGTATGATGATTTTGCTGATAATCGATCCGTGACCTCGATCTTCAATTGAATTATGGAGAGGGGGGTACTGCAAAAAACCCTCCGATGCTAAAGTCGTATTGGATTTTTCACAGGAGTTTTTGGTATGGAAGATTGCTTACCTTTTGGGGTTGTCAACCCCTCTATTTATATGAGCGAATTTCCGTTTGATTTCTTTGATTTTATGGCAAATATCAATTGCCATAACTGGCCCCTGCATGCCTCCCTGCAATAACTGTCCCTGCATGTCTCCTTGCAATAATTCTCCTGCATGCCTGCATGACTGCATGGTTGCATGCCCTGGCATTGACATCCCCTGCATGGCACCCAAAATATTCCAGAAAACTTCCATTATGGTTAAGGCATTATAATGGGGTGTGGATAACAAAAGGAGTAAGAGTAGTGCGTGTAAGCAGACAGGGCGGAAATATTCTCAGAGTCATAGGACTGGGGCGCAAATATCCGGGGACTACGGGACCAAGCTACATCGCGCAACACTGAATCAATGCGCAATTAATCGCTGCCGATTAATCGACGACTTCCCAAGTAATCGCCGACCTTCACAATTAATCGCCGAGTACCGCTCGTGTTGGCCGCCGGTCTTGGGCCGTCGGCTCCAATTGACGTGGCACTCACATTGTTGACGTGGCACCTGCCACGTCATCTCGGCCAGTGACGTGGCACCTTGGTTGCTGACGTGGTACCTGCCACGTCATCTTGCATGCTGACGTGGCCCTTGACTTTACTGCTGATGTGGCACATGCCACGTCATCGCTTTGTTGACGTGGCCGCTGACGTGATGCCTGCCACGTCATCACATGTGCTGACCTGTCACCTATTTTGCTGATGTGGCGCATGTGATGAAACTTTTTAGCCCATGGTCTTGTACATGGGGTGTTTGTTAGTGAGGCCTAGCTTAGTTTGTTGCACATGGGGTGTTTGTTAGGCCTAGTTAGCCATACAAGGGAAGCACCTTAAGCCCAATGAACCCTGCTTTGCTAGTAGTAGGAGCTTTGTAGGCCTAGGTTAGCCCATTTATTTGTGTAGAATATTAGGGGTACAAACATCGCCCCCTCTTAACCCATAACCTGTTATGGTTTAAGAAGTTCGGGTTTCTCTCTGAATTTGCATTTTTCTGGAGTGTTACATAACCCGCCCCCGAACATATTGTTCGGAGTGTTATGCAACTCGCCCCCAGGGATGTGTTGATTGCTCTGGAGTGTTACATTTCTTTCCCCCAAATGGTTGAGGTGACATATAACTCGCCCCCAGTATGTTTTGTGTCATGTTTGCTCAATGCTCGCGCAGGGGTGCACCTCCTTTTGCATTTTTGCTTGCGCATGGAATGAAAAGTTGAGTTTTTCTGCTATCTTGAATTTGCGCGAGGGGGCCGGTTCTGCTATTCAAGATGTGCGCGAGTTTGGGATGTGTACATTTTCACGTGCACGGACGAGATGAAAATGTTCGCCACATTTGTTCTTGCCCGTATGATGGGGATAAAATTGAGATAGGGAAAAAATGCTCGAACGTGCACTCACCCTATCTACGAGGTGTCGAGAGATGTTGCTTGACGATGAGACTTGAACTATCTTGTTTTTGTCATTTAGGGCTGACTGTGGATTCGATCATCCACAGCAGCTTATAATTAACACGAACAATATTGATAAAGTCTGGAATACCAAAATAATGTTGAATTAAAATTTCTAAATTGAAATAACAAGATAAATACCTACTGCTTCGACCACAGCTGCCTCGTTAAAACCTTTGAGTGGAAAACCCAGTGGGACAAAACCATCAAAAAGGAAAAGAGTGCGGACACAGCAGATTTGAATATACTTCTAATGATAAAACTTTTTCAAGTGGAACGAATTCCACGGCTTCCATGTCTTCGAATCCTCAGTTCCGTCGAGATTCCTCAAGTAGTAGGATCCAAGAGATGTTGGTCTATCCACTATGTATGGGCCTTCCCAGTTCGCTCCGAGCTTCCCACAGTTCGGTTCTATTGTGGCTGCTCGGGTTTTCTTCAAGACATATTCCCCTGGTTTGAACGACCGTTCTCTGACCTTGCAATCATATCCCAGCTTGATTGCTCTTGGTATCGGACCAAGCTATTTGCAAGGCTGTTTCTCTTTGTTCTTCCAGCAACTCTTTATCCAAAGCCAGTATGCTGTCGTTTTTTCCAGACTTGACAACACGAGTTTTGGTAGTCTTGAGTTGTACCTCGGTGGGTATGACCGCCTCTGTCCCATACGCCAATGTAAATGGAGAAAATCCGGTGGATATTTTCGGGGTTGTTCGATAGGACCATAAAACTCCAGGGAATTCTTCAGTCCATTTTTCCTTCGCCTTCTCTAGCCGTTTCTTGAGGTTGTCCATAATAACTCGGTTGGTTGCTTCTGCCTGCCCGTTGCTTTGAGCATAGTAAGGAGACGAGAAATTGTGGCGAATATTCAGGCCCCCGCAAAAGTCTTTGATTACTCCGAATCGAACTCGCTTCCCATTGTCCGATATTATCGTCTGGGATACCGAACTCTCGCATACGATTTTCTACCATATGAACCTTTTCACATCATGTCCGGTGATGTGTACCGGTGCCACAGCTTCGACCCACTTGGTGAAATAATCGGTAGCGGCTAGTACGAACCGACGCCTCCGGGAGCTTTGGGAGCGGCGACGATGTCCAATCCCCACATAGAGAACGGCCGGGGACTAAAAGCTGGATGTAATTCGTTGGCGGGCCTTTTCGGAATTGGAGCGTGTTCTTGGCATGGCACACATTTCTGCGCGCATATTCTTTAGCGTCTTTCGCATGTACGGCCGAAATACCCACAGGTAAGTATCTTGTGCGCGAGATCGCGCCCTCCGTAATGGCTGCCACAAATTCCCTCATGAGCCTCTGCCAGTATTATTTTTCCTTCCTCGGCTGATACGCATCGCAAAAATAGCTCCAAAGCTAGAGGTTTGCGGTATAACAGCCCTTCGATCATTGAGTATCTCCATGAATTCTTTTTCACCTTTGCAGCAAGTTTCTCATCTTTAGGGAGTTCGCCAGTTGTCAGGTACTGGATGTAAGGTTGGCGCCAGTCTGCAACTTTTTCAACATGATTGCTAGAATTATCTGTCATTGGACTGTCAACATCCATATTGTTGCCGATGTTCTCAGTATCTCCATGTGCTGATGTAGCTGCCCTCTCGCCCCCACTAGCGCGTTCGAGATCCAGAACAAATTGGCTGTCGGAGATGCTAGGTAACTCTTGGAAATCTACTACAATGAAACGGGTGGAATCAGTTTCGACTGCGGAAGAAAGATATGCCGAGCATGCGCATGCCCGTTTTCCAACCGTGGCCTCGCCCAATAGAGAATTGGTCGAACTCATTTGCCAGCTTTCTCATATGATCCAAATACAGGGCCATTCTCTCTTCATTGGCTTTGTAGGTCCCCAGAAACTGGTTGACCACTAGCATGAAATCAGTGACCAGCTTCACATTCTTCGCATCTAACTGTTTGACAGCTTTTAAACCGATTATTGCAGCTTCATATTCAGCTTCATTGTTTGATGCTAGGAAACCCAGCCTGGTCGCTTTCTCGATCCTCGAACCTTTGGGAGTAAGGATGACGCATCCAACTCCAGCACCACCAACGTTTGATGACCCATCGATCAAATACTGATCCATAATGGTTCCGGTGTATCGATCTCCATTGCAGGACTCGCCCCCGGTCCGATCGGTGATCGGCTCGGTGGGTTTGAACAACTCCTCTTCTTCTCCAAAGAACTAGTTTCTATATCTTCCACGGGAAAATCGCTAGCCGGCCACAGCCGGGCGTGTCCTTTTTCTGCAGATTACGGTTTCGTACTTGATCTCATACGCCCTAGAAAATTTGACCATATGGCTAGACGCACTGGAATCATCAAGCATGTTCCGGGATTCTCTTAATGGGTATTCCGAGCATACTACAATCTGCCTTCCTTGGAAATAAGGCTTGAGGCGACGAGATGCGTGAAAAAGTGCAAGCGCTATCTTTTCAGTTTTCTTATACCGTGTTTCCGCCCCCGTCAAGGATTTACTAACGAAGTAAACGGGTTTCTCATATGGGTCTCAGAACAAAATAAAGACGCACTCACAACGTTCTCCGTTGCGGCCGGATATACTCCGACAGTTGTCCAGTTTTGGACTCACGTAACTCGGAGGAGTTGACAACACGCTTGATCTCATCAAAAGCCTTTTCGCACTCATCCGTCCAACCAAAATTCACCGCTTTTTTTCAAAACATCAAAGAATGGCTTGAATCGATCCGATGATCGTGAAATGAAACGGTTTAAAGCTGCTAATCTCCCCACTAGCTTCTGGACCTCTTTCTTCGTTCTTGGGGATGGCATTTCTCGATGGCTCGATTTGCTCCGGATTCGCCTCAATTCCTCGTGCGTCATCAAGTATCCAAGGAACTTTCCGATGACAGCCCGAATGAACATTTTCCGGATTGAGCTTTATACGATATTGCCTTAAGATATCAAACGTCTTACGCAGATCAAGAAAATGCGATTCCTTTTGCTCGGATTTCACTACCATATCATCGATATATACTTCCATCGACTTCCCAATTAGATCCTTGAACATATGGTCTACCAAGTCTTTGGTAGGTTGCCCTGCGTTCTTTAGCCCGAACGGCATTACGGTGTAATGATGAGACTCTCTCGTCGATTCTGAACGCAAAGTATGCTCTTGATCGTCCTCGAACAAAGGTATTTGGTTATACCCAGAAAACCCGTCCATGAATGACAGTCTCCCATATCATGTGGTTGCATCCACCAAATCTCTTATCCGTGGCAGCGGGTACGGATCACTCGGACATTCTTTATTCAAATCGGTAAAATCGATAAAGACACGAATTTTACCATTCTTCTTCGAAACGAGTACGACATTTGACGACCCAGCGTGGATATTGCCTTTGGTCGAATAAAGCCTGCTTCAACAGGTTTTCGACTTTTGCGGTAACTCCATCCTTTTTGCTTTGCGCCATATTCACGATTTTTACGCCGAACAGGATGGAAATTCTCATCGATGTTTAGCTTTGTGGCGAGCTACATTCGGATCTATCCACGGCATCTCAAAGCAAAACTCCATGCGAAAACATCGGCGTTTGCCTTTAGCAACGTAATCAGACCATCGCGTTCATGTGCAGGCAGATCTGCCCCTACGAACGTTGTTTTTTGCTCCTCATCTCCAACTGGACCTCGATCGGTTTCTCAACCGTTGGGGGTTCAATGCGTCCTCCCCTATATGATTATGGAGGGAGAGGATTCTGTAATTGCTATTTCTGCTCGACTCGCATGATCTGGTTCCCACTGACTTCTGACTTCTTGTACTCGTCCATTGCATCCTTATGACACTTATGAGCGGCTATCTGGTCGCCTCTAACTTTCACAACTCCTTCTGGTGTAATAAACTTCAGGCATTGATGATTAGATGATGTGACTGCACCGATCTCATGCAGCCAGTCTCGTCCTACGATCGCATTGTAGGGTGCTCGGCAATCCCGGCAACAAGAAGGTGCTCGAGAATGGACTTGTCACCCTTTGTTATAGGTATCTTTACCTTCCCAATCGCCTTTGTAACTTCGCCGCTGAAACCGATAATTGGATTTTCATCCTCCTCGATCAAGTCATGTGGGAGATTCATAGAGGAGTAAGCTCCTGAAAACAGCACGCTCACTGAGCTTCCTGTATCAACTAGAATCTGGTGTACACGAAACATGCCAATCCAAGCAGTTATAACGATAGTGTCATTGTGGGGAGCATAAACACCTATCATGTCTGCATCAGAGAACTCGATCTTTGTGCACCCAAGCTCCCGAGTTTCTGCTCCATTACCGCTGACAAAATCGATGTGATTTGTCAAATACCATTCTTTCAACTGCCTGAACTTCCTCCTGGTTTCGTCTTCTGACGCCCGCCTGGTCATTGAATGGATCCTGGCGTGGCTGACGTTAATCACACGTGCGTTAATCATGTTGGTCGTGCCAAACTGTCGGGACCTTTTCCAAAGTCCTTTTTCACGTCATTGTTGCAGCCTTCCCGGCGTCGATCATTCGCTCGAATCTCGATCCGTAAAGAGCGACAGGTTCTCGATTTTGTGACCATGGACTTTATGGAACTTGCAGTATTTGCTCCTATCACGTTTATCTCGTGTTTCTGCTGCCAAAGGACGTGGGGGGCTCAGATCTTTGTGTATTTTTTCGTACAGCTCTGTCAGACTTATGCTCAACGGGGTCAGCTTCATATCGTGAAATTTCTGATACCCACTTTCAATGCGTTCACCTTGATTTTTCTCTCGAACATCCCCGCGATCATTATGATGTCCGTTCGAACGGTTCTTGGATTTTTCTTTCTTCCCATCGTTTGGATGATTGGATGATTTGTGAACTTCTTCTCGAGCTTTAGAATCGTCCTCCACTCGGGCGTACTCTTCTACTCGATCATATAGTTCCTCCAAAGTTTTTGGTGGTCTCTTGACAAAAAAACCGTACACACCTCTTTGATCATGCTGGTAAGCCTGTTTGTATGCCGCAATGACAACTTGGTCGTTGGCTCCATTCACGTCCGCTAACTCTTGCTTGAAACGCCTAGTGAATTGTCTGATGCTTTCCTCCTTCCGAATTCCTAAAAGGAACAGTGAATGGCATCCTTTTTAGGTCACGTTTGTTGTATTTATAGTTAGAGCAAAAATCATCGATCGGCTTATGGTAAGTCCCGATCGATCGTGTCTTTGAAGGCTGATTGAACCACGTTATAGATCCTCCCATCGGGATTGCGGAAATATTTTACACATCAACTCGTCGTTGCATCGCCACAAGGACATGGCGGTCTCATAGTGTAAAACGTCTTTGATCTGGATCATCGTTTTCTCATCGAATTCCGGTAATTTTGGAACTAAAAAATTTATTGGCGGCCTGAATTCTCTGATATTTTGCTTGAAAGGAGCTCCTGCTGCTCGATGTAGCCTTTCCATCTTTTCTTCTCGGGATTGTTTTTTCATCATCACTTTCTCGATCATTTTGCAAAGGCGGGCTTCTGTTATTGCGGCCACATCGCCTTCCGAGGAACTGTCTCCCTGCTCATAATCTTGGTCCTCTGGAATATGAGTTTTAGATCTCATTCTTTTCCTCTGGGGTCCAGCAGGTTCTTTTCCAGCTCTGCCTTACTCCGAACGAGCATTGTAATCATGCGAAAATTCTTCATCATCGTGCCAATCTCGAACCTCATCTTCATCATTTCTGAGACGTTTTGAACGGGTGGTAGTTCTGGCCACACTCAGCAGAGTTGTAGCTGGCAGGGTCCCTGCTCGACCGGGTCGTAGAGGCCTTTGTTTGGGCAACTCTCCAGTGGGCAGTAGATTTTTCTCTGGTCTATCAAGATCGATCACCTCTCTGTTTGGGTTTGCATCCTGAGGGCAAATGCGACTTCCAAGCCGCTGCCATACCGAACGACCTTTTCGTTTGTTTCGATTACCCGTCTTAGGTCGAGATTGGTTCTCACGTTCCAGTCTCAGGAGTGCGTTCTCCTTCTCTAACTCGTCCAGCCGATTGCGCAATGATTCTTCCTTAGTACTAGGAGTCGTGGTACGTCCATCTCGCAGGTCTTGTCCATCGTTCTTCCTCCTAGATGGGCTGCCGAACACACGCCCTATGTTTCCTCGAACTTGTGGGTAATCCCCGTCGACATCCATTCCTTCGTTATCGATCACTGGTTGTTGTTCTCTTCTTCGATTTAGATCAGTATTTCTGTCACGGAAACGATCTCAATCTCGTCTTCGATCCAATGATCTGCTAACAACATGTTCTTGATCTCGATCACGATCCAGGGGTCCGTCATGCGAACTATTTGTACCCAAAATAAATTTTAGGCACAAAACACGATGATTGATGATGATTCTTGAAAATTAGGGCTAGAAACGAATTAAAGATGAACAAAGAGACGGATTTAACGTGGTTCGGCAAGTTGTGCCTACATCCACGGAGGAACAGAGAAATAGTTTATTGATTATAGGATACAATAATTTTCCCTGGGTTAGCTAACCTAAAATTCCATATCCCATTAGGGTTTAGGATACATGTATTTATAGTGTTTATGTAACCCTAATTATGGTGTAAACTTAATGTGCAAGCAACTTGGGCAGCAAGTCTTCTGGAAACTTCTGGAATCTTCACGGGTAGACGGGCTAAACGGGCTTGAATAACGGGCTTTCCATGTATTTTAAACACGGTACAAACATCGCCCCCTCTTAAGCTCCAACTTGTTGGGGGTTAAGAAATTCCTTTATCCTTCCGCGTCGACCGTTGATGACGTAACTCGCCCCCAAGCGTGAGTAGAGACATTACAAAGACGCCCCAACCGTAATTACAAATAAAAAATAAAAAATAAAATAAAAAATGCTCACGTGCTAGGCGAGACTTTTTGCCACGTGGTGGACTTGTGATGCTCGAGAGCTAATCGAGCCTTGAGTGAAATGTAATGTGCTTGCGGCTGGGGTAAGGCTTTTTGCTCGCAACGTAACAAGGTCTAGCGCGCTCTTTCGCTCGGGCAGCCTGGTCGTTGCTTGTGTTGAGTACGAGTCTTTGGACCAATATCGGGCATTGGGCTCGTGTTTGAGACGAGACTTTATGCTTGCCAAGGTGCAAGTCTTTCATACTCGTGTGCAAGACGAGGTTTTATGCTTGCGATAAGAGCAAGACTTATGTGCTCACGTGCAAGGTGAGGCTTTAGGTGCTTGCGATGTGATGCAAGGCTAAATATTGAAGGGTCTAAGCAATGCTCATCTTGAGCTTGAACATGTCGCTATCCACGAACCTCGAACTCGATCATGTCGTTATCCACGAACCTCGAACTCGATCATGTTGCTGTCCCAAGTGCATATAAAAGTTTCTCTAACACTGGAGTTTTTGCATCCATGTTGTAGGGGATTGAAAGATGAATCCAACGAGCCAAAAATCACTCAATTCGGACTTAAAACGAAGAAGTTATTGACGAAACAAGATTTGAACGAAGCGCGCGTGCTGTTGCATACGTGGCAGTGCTGACAAGGATGAGTTGCTGATGTGGCACCAGGACAGTGCTGACGTGGCAGATCAAATCAATAAAATTCACCGACGTGGAAACTGAGTCATTGATGACGTGGCGTCACTGGTTGGAATACTGTGCGGAAGTGGCGACACCTGATTGGACAGAAGCTGCTGAGGTTGACCCACGTGGCACTGAGAATCACTGGATCGCTGGTGTACCCGTGGCTGGACAGATCGTGCGGCTTGGATCTTCTGTATCCGACAGATCTGATTCGCTGGATCTGGAGGTGTACCAATGGTTGGATGACAAACAACCTTTGTAACGGTTTTATGTGATTTCTGCTTGTTGTTGTTTTGGTCACGCTTTCTTCAACTATTTCGCAACAGCTTTCTTCATCTTCGTAACAGTTTGCTTCAACTGTTTCATGCAAGTTTCTTCAACCTTCGTAACGGTTTCTTCAACCTCGCAACGGTTTCTTCAACCCTAACTTTTTTTTTCCTTTTGCTTTGATTTTTTTTGAAAATTCGTGCACGTTTTTTGAGGTTTTTGACGCACATATCTCAATGGAAAAACACGATCTTTTTACACGAATCCCCTTAGTCGGCGCCAATGTTTGTACCCAAAATAAATTTTAGGCACAAAACACGATGATTGATGATGATTCTTGAAAATTTGGGCTAGAAAACGAATTAAAGATGAACAAAGAGACGAATTTAACGTGATTCGGCAAGTTGTGCCTACATCCACGGAGGAACAGAGAAATAGTTTATTGATTATAGGATACAATAATTTTCCCTGGGTTAGCTAACCTAAAATTCCATATCCCATTAGGGTTTAGGATACATGTATTTATAGTGTTTATGTAACCCTAATTATGGTGTAAACTTAATGTGCAAGCAACTTGGGCAGCAAGTCTTCTGGAAACTTCTGGAATCTTCACGGGTAGACGGGCTAAACGGGCTTGAATAACGGGCTTTCCATGTATTTTAAACACGGTACAAACACGAACGATTTTGACCCTGCCAGTTTCCAGTGGTTACTGCTGGAGCTGATTGAATCTCGATTTCGTGCCTTTCAGCATTGCCTGTCCTGTGCTGGTGGGAATCGCTATCAGAATCGGCCCTTCGTGCGTCTGTCTGACACGCCATAACTTGAATTGGTAAAACACGATTATCTTTTCTCGAAAACCTTTTCAGGCGCCCTTTGTTTGTAAGGTAAAATTACTCCTACCCCAAACACGAGAAATTTGTATAATGATTTTGCTGATAATCGATCCGTGACCTCGATCTTCAATTGAATTATGGAGAAGGGGGGGGGGGGTACCTGCAAAAAACCCTCCGATGCTAAAGTCAGTATTGGATTTTTCATATGAGTTTTTGGTATGGAAGATTGCTTACCTTTTGGGGTTGTCATCCCCTCTATTTATATGAGCGAATTTCCGTTTGATTTCTTTGATTTTATGGCAGATATCAATTGCCATAACTGGCCCCTGCATGCCTCCCTGCAATAACTGTCCCTGCATGTCTCCTTGCAATAATTCTCCTGCATGCCTGCATGACTGCATGGTTGCATGCCGTGGCATTGACATCCCCTGCATGGCACCCAGAATATTCCAGAAACTTCCATTATGGTTAAGGCATTATAATGGGGTGTGGATAACAAAAGGAGTAAGAGTTGTGGGTGTAAGCAGACGGGGCGGAAATATCCTCAGAGTCATAGGATTGGGGCGCAAATATCCGGGGACTACGGGACCAAGCTACATCGCGCAACTCTGAATCAATGCGCAATTAATCGCTGCCGATTAATCGGCGACTTCCCAAGTAATCGCCGACCTTCACAATTAATCGCCGAGTACCTCTCGTGTTGGCCGCCGGCTCCAACTGACGTGGCACTCACATTGTTGACGTGGCACCTGCCACGTCATCTCGGCCAGTGACGTGGCATCTTGGTTGCTGACATGAAACCTGCCACGTCATCTTGCCTGCTGACGTGCCATATGCCACGGTATCACTTTACTGCTGACGTGGACTTCGACATCGGCGTGGCACATGCCACGTCATCACTTTGTTGACGTGGCGCCTGCCATGTCATCACCTGTGCTGACCTGTCACTTTGTTTTGCTGATGTGGCGCATGTGATGAAACTTTTTAGCCCATGGGCTTGTACATGGGGTGTTTGTTAGTGAGGCCTAGCTTAGTTTGTTGCACATGGGCTTGTACATGGGGTGTTTGTTAGGCCTAGTTAGCCATACAAGGGAAGCACCTTAAGCCCAATGAACCCTCCTTTGTTAGTAGTAGGAGATTTGTAGGCCTAGGTTAGCCCATTTATTTGTGTAGAATATTAGGGGTACAAACAACTATCTTAGTAGAGTTTTGCAATCAGGTTGAATGTCACACGTAAGTAATTGGTTATGTGTGATGATTGGAATGTATGTGGGATGAAATGTAGCTAAAGAACATATGTAGGCTGATTATATTACTAGATACTACTCTGTGTCTTTCCTTAACAGTTCTTCTAAGGCGATAAATTGGAGTAGGTTTTGTGGATATACCTTTTGTAAACCCTCACGAGACTATAACTCGTCCACTAGGGACACCTAAGGGTTTAAAGGCATGTTGCATTAGATAAGTGCAACCGTTTCTCAAAGAAATGGAGTTGTTGTATTTAGGATTAGTTTCATTTAGTTTTCTCGAGGACTAGCAAAAGCCAAGTATGGGGGAATTTGGTAAGTGCATAATTCATATGATTTTAGTGTCCATTCCATACTTGTTTTAGCTATTATTCTTGCATATTTGCGTATTATTACTCTTGTTTTCTTTTATGTGTTCCTATTAGGTGAATCATCCAAAAAGGAGCTACAAAGTGCTAAAAAGAGAAGTATTCCAAGTGCCCAAGTGTTTTGTGGTAAAAACTGTTTCTGCTGGTTTTGGTAAATTTGGGTGTGTTGATGAGAAACGAATCTAAACCCTAAATAAATGCATTGCACAGGAGTACTTTATATTCGAGAGATCAATCTGTACAATCCTGGCCTAAACCAAGAAATGGTCGTTCCAGTCTTACTTCACTCACAAAATGAAGGAGAAGGGTTGATCTTAGGGAGGGAAGCGAAGAAGGTGTTGAGACTAGAATGGTTAACTCTGAAGGTGTGGCTATTTTATGACTTGTATCAGAATATGGAACCGCTGCGGAATGTAAGCTATCGGTTCTTGGTATTTTTTCGAATCTTTGTGTTGTTGTTAACCAAAACTCTGTTGTCTGGTTGAAAAAGGTAGAAACCTATTTATACAAGTCATAGTTGAACGCACCCTGATCTCATAGGAAGTGGGAGTGGTTGAGTGATGGAGAAGTGGGGTAGTGTGTAAATGTTGAAAACCACGTCCCTATTATGAGTGGAAATAGGTCAGTTTACACCCACTAATTCTTGTTGCCACTTACTGTTCGCTTTCCTGACACTTTCTCATAATGGGCGTGTTGCACGTCGCACGCTGTAAACCTCCAGACCAATACCACCGATGAACATCCCCAGTTTGTGACATGTTTGATGTCTCGAGTTTTTTCGTGGAAAATGTGCAGCAGATTGCTGACTGGGTCTTGTGTGCAAGACCTAGTTATTTTGACCAATCGCACGCAAGCTAGGTGGCGGGTAATCATGTGTGGCGAGCTAAGTTATGAGACTTGCCGCAAGAAATAGCATGTGACGCTATTAAGTTAGTCTTGGTTGGTCACCTAAGATTTAACTTAGGCCTATCAATTCTGCTGGCAAAGTTGGACGACCGGGATCGCAATTTATGGAAGGGGATGGCCGTTGATTATGGCCACATCTTGTTGGCACCTTCCAGTGGCGTAGGGGCATAATGGCGTAATGGTGCCTGCCAGTGGCATAGTGGCGTAATGGCGCCTGGCGTAGCCGCGACCATTGTATCTTGGCATATTGGTGTTAGGTTCAAATATGACTCAACAATATTGGCTCTAGTTGCCGTATAAAACTTAATGCCTTAGGTGGCATTATTCGGCATGGACGGCATAGCGGTCTTAACCAAATTAGGGTTTGGCATGTCAAAGCCCTAATTAGTGTGTGCGGCTATGTTGACGCGACGACCACTAGGTGTTGGCGCGGTTTGGCATTATTTAATGCGTGTGGCGGGTTTAGAGCGACCTGATTGGTTGATGGAAAGGGGGTCGGCAAGCAGCATGGGGACGACTTCATTCTAAGTGCGTGTGGCGCATTTAGAGCGACCTGATTGGTCGATGGAAAGGGGGCCGGCAAGCAACATGGGGTCGACCTCATTCTAAATGCGTGTGGCACATTTAGAGCGACCTGATTGGTCGATGGAAAGGGGGCCGACAAGCAGCAGGGGCCAGCCTCATTCTAAATGCGTGTGGCTCATTTAGAGCGACCTGATTGGTCGATAGAAAGGGGGTCGACAAGCAGCATGGGGCCGGCCTCATTCTAAATGCGTGTGACGCATTTAGAGCGACCTGATTGGTTGATGGAAAGGGGGCCGGCAAGCAGCAAGAGGACGGCCTCATTCTAAATGCATGTGGCGTATTTAGAGCGACCTGATTGGTTGATGAAAAGGGGGCCGTCAAGCAGCATGGGGCCGGTATCATTCTAAATGCGTGTGGCGCATTTAGAGCGACCTGGTTGGCCGATGGGAAATGGGGGGCCGGCAAGGGCAACATGGAGCGTGGCCATCCGGCTACAGGTGGTGCCTGCTAGGGAGAACTGGCCAACCATGTGGCGTGGCCACGCCTCCTCTTGTTGCTGCTCCTATTTGCCGTAGCTCCTCTTTTATTTCTTGCTTTCTGATTTTTGGTAGGACTTTGCTCCTACTAGTCCATGGCGGATTAATTTCCTAGCTTACCTAGGTTTGGTCTCGACCAATAGGGTTCGAGATATTGCGCAGGGCGAAAAAAACCTATTTTTTGCAAATAGGCAAAATTAGGTTAGAAAATTGAATTTCGTGAGCTGACACAAAATTAAACAATTTTCGATAAATTATATGTGCGTTGGCACAAGAAATCTCTTTATCAGAGGGCGGTACAACTTGCGTGTTCCTGAGTATTTTCATGCAGATCATAATACTGACACTTCGGGAAATTCATGCTACTTCGCTGCGAGTGAACAATAATTATCATGTCATACCAATATTAAGAGTTCAATTGGGGAACATAGCATAGGAAAATACTCGACATGTTGTACATTAGTGAATAATACAAGCGGGAGTTAATAAAATTTATAGAATATTTGGGATTGTTGCTACATGCACCATTCTGGATAAATTTTATATACATATACTGAATTTCTCAATACATATGTAAGTAAAGAGGCTTGGGCACTCATCACTCTTTAATGGCTCAGCTTTTTTGCAGAACGACGACGCATTTAATACAGGATTTACAATCTTAGCCCTGAACTAAAAATAACACCATCAACATTAAGTCCCCTGCTTAGCACTTAACAGTGATATTGTTGCGGGGTAAGCACTAGATGGTGACAGACGAAATTAAAATTAAAAAGACGAAGCATGCAGATATTACCAGGAAAATTCTAATCGGCCTTCAGTAGCAGGACCGCGCGGCCAGTGACCTTCGTAGTAGCGTGTTGTTAGCTCAGCTATGGGTATGAGTGCGATGTGCCCAACCATCTATTCCCGTTCATGGAGCAAGAATGAATTCTTCTTATGTTCGAACTCTGTTCATATAAAAAGGGGTATCAACCCTTTTCCATTTTTGTTGCTCGTCTGGCTCCATACTTTCATCTGCGGCAGTCGACTCCTCTTTGTCACTATCAGCAGCTCCATCACGAGCGTGCCAATCATCGGCAGCAGGGTAAGTACATCTTGTTCTCGTATTTTAGATGTGAGTGTAATATCCATGAGTAGTTGATCAAACTTGGATATTTAGCTCGGTGTGAATGACGTTCTTTGTTAGCAGCGACAGGGTGAGCATCAATGGCAACAAATCAATCTCCAATATTTATAATCAGCATCAAGGCGATCCAGGAGAACTCAAGGTAGGTGCTCTTTTATCTTTTGCGCATGTAGCCAACAGTACCATCGATCATCTCTAGAATGTGTAATAAGGTTCTGTCTTTAGAAGAATGAGTATCTAACCTCTCCAAAGTGGGTTTCAAAATTTATCAAACTCCACTGCACTCCTGGGATGGATGGATAAAATATATGTTCGGCAATGATCATGTTAGGGCTAATCTTGGAGAGTGTAGCTGCGTTGTTGATCCGTCCTTGACTTTAAGTTATTTGGTGTCTGGACTGTTGAGCCGGTGTCTGGAAGGCTTATTCTTGCCTTTTTGATTGCGATGATGATATGTTGTGGATGCTTGTATGGTCAAAATCTTCTGGAGCCGTTGGGTGAAGTAGACGAGCTGAGAGGCGTTCCGTTGCCGACGTGCTGCTATCAAGTCTTCAAAGACTTCATTCCAAGCGATATACTTTGAACCATCTTCCGAATCTTGGACTATTGTATCGAATGGGATGCGATGAGCAGTCCCCAGTTACACTTCTGTCTGGTCATAGATCTGATGACGTGGCCGGATACGTGAATATCTCTGCGGCATGCTTTTGGAGTCTTTGATGCACGTGTACGGCTTCATGTTGAGAAATTTCTGCGGCTCATAAAGCTTCGACAATGACGATGTTGACATCAGAAACAACCTGGTTGAGGGAAGTGAAGGCATCCCATGCTGGTAGTCCCCATGTGTAATTATCCTGAGCCTATTTTCTCGTGGAAGATGTGTTTCTACTGCATTCGCTGGTAAGGTGGTGACTGCGTTTAAACTTCTAAACCTGAAGGAGTCTTCCGTCCCCAAGTGTAGCCTACTTTGATTGTATCACCTTGAATCCACGCCTATGGGATTTGATACAAGCTTATTGTACTCTCTTGGATGCGATGCTGGGATGCTTGGAACATCACATGGACGAAATATTCTGGATAACGAAGAGGTAAAAGTGAGAGAGTTATGTTGTTAATCGTGGCCCCCCATGTTTCTTCAAGAAAAATGTTCAGCCGCGTCTATGGAGTTATCTCATGAATCTTTGATTGTTGTCGGGAATGGACTGCGATGAGCAGTCCCCAGTCGCACTTCTCTTTAGTTACTGAAGTTATTTTCTCTTAGTAGGCTTGGGATCCGTCGCGACCTCGTAAAGTGTTACAGGCGCCTTCCGGACAGAGAGGTGATGATATCCTTACACTACACCTTTGAAGAGTAGATGACCTTGTCGTGGCTATGTCTTTTTGGTTGACCGTGTCTTCGAGCTTTGACGGTGAAGGGATTCCGTGTAGAGCCTCAGTCCCCAAGTGTGGTTTACATGTTTCTATCTTGTATTGTCGGTGGGTTGACCATGATAAATATATCACCATCTTGCATCCGTACTGGTGACTCTATTACTTCTTCTATGTGAAACTAAAATATGGAGAAGTACGGATTACCTTTGTAATGGTTGTTGCTATGGTGAAGCTCTGGCTGGTATCAACAAACGAGCAGCAAAGGTTCTTGGAAGCAGCTTGGATGGCTGCGATCACGATCCTTGACAGGGAGGAGTGTGGCGGCTACGTCACGATACTTTGCAGGAAGGAGTGGCGGCTACGACACGATTCTTGGCAGGAAGGAGTGGCGGATATGGGCACGAACCTTGGCATGAAGGAGTGGCGGATATGGCACGATCCTTGGCAGGAAGGAGTGGCGACTATGACACGATCCTTGGTAGGAAGGAGTGGCGGCTACGACATGATCCTTGGCAGGAAGGAGTGGCGGCTACGGGCAGGAACCTTGGCAGGATGGAGTGGAAGCTACGGGAACGAACCTTGGCAGGAAGGAGGCGTGGTGGCTACGGAAACGATCCTCGGCAGGAAGGAGTGGCGGCTACGGCACGATCCTTGGTAGGAAGGAGTGGCGTGGCGGCCACGACCACGGACTCTGGTAACACTTAAGGATTTGCTTGGACTTTATGGCCCAAAAAAAGGATTCATGCTTTTAATATAACTCATGTCCGTGAGGTTATTTCTTCTTATCGTTCTCTTTTCTTATTTCGGCGAAGTAGATCTTCCATGATTCTCTGTGTGCGGCAGCTTGCCTATTGTTGCTTGCCTGCGACCTTGGTGTATTGACTTGATGAAAATTTCAGATTCGTGTCTTCTTGCAAAAACGGCCGCAAAATCTTCGTCCAACATCGGAATGAGGTGATTGACATCTCATTCTTTTCCTAAGAGGAAAATCTAAATTTTTCAAAAAGAATTTATTTATTCGGAGTCCGTTTGGTGGGTGAAAAGTACCCGAGACCGAGAATTCAGAACTTTCCAGGAAGAATTATGTAGGTTTTCAGCTGTCACGTAGTCGAGAGTTTCGGCTTCTATTTATAGCTCATTCATAGGATTGATGTGCCCTTTCAATATGTTGTAGAAGACTTCCATACAAATCATTTGGTATATGTATCACTCCAAGATTCTTCACTAATTAGCACCAGTTTCAATTCTTTCGGAGGGAAGTGTAAAAACGTTTCTGACGGGGTTCTTGCAAAACGACCCGTAACCTTTCTAAAATACATGCCATGTACATGGGTGATGCTGCTGATAAGGTGTCTCTCTTTGTGAGTTATCTGTTGATGTGTTAGCACCAACAATATACTTGGAAATCAAGGGCTTCAATTATGGATCTCTTGACGTAGTCATCGAGATGCCTGTTATTTTGCTGGAACATCCTGATGTAGGTTCTTCCGGTAGGAAATTTGGAGAACTCTTCAGCATTACCCGCTTCCCTGGGCAAAGGAAATATGGGAAACGTGGATCCTTTTGGTGCAGCAACTTCTCGAATCTTCCTATGCGTGAAGTTATCTCGGCCGCGGATTCTTTCCTAACATGATGGTGCGGGCACCGTTATCTTCTTGAGGCTGCTCTCTTGACGTGTCGTCTCCAGTAGATCTGAAGATGTCCCGGGCTTTCTCTTGCTTGGGTCGGCATAATAGGTGAACCCCTATGAATGATTTGAAGATGTGTCAAGCCTCATTTGTTATTGTAGATGTACGAATTCCCAGAATTACGCCATGGTATGGATCTACACATTTTGCTGATGAAGTGATAATGGATACTCCTGACCACAAAATGGTAGTAGTACTGGAATGGAGATAGACCCTCGCTTTCGTGATCTGTGCAGGTGCCTTTCTAGGACTCCACTGGTGTTGAGATTTGTTGTCGACTATCTCCATACTGGAACAACGGCTATGCGAATCTTACTTTTATCTCCCTGAGTGTGGCCCCTGGAGACATTAATGTCGGTGATAACTTTGAGGCGTATCCGGCTTGCTCCATATAACACTTATGGTGTTGCAGATGTGGCTGCTCTATTCAGACCTCGAGATAAGCCATTGTGTCCTCCTCAGTAGTAATCACGTCTTCATGTGTCTTCACGCGGCTTTATGGCCCTTTCATCTGGCAGATTTATTGGTGCTCAGCTATCCAAGGCATTTCTAGTAGCATTGCTTGAAATAACATTTTTGTGAAGCTTCTTAGCGAACGGAGCACCGGAATTGAAATTGGCTGTTGAACCTAAATTGAGTTTAATGATTGAATTGGATCTAAGATCCATCCTTTTGAAATTGATAAAAATGGAATGAATCCTGAGAAACTGATTTTACAATCGAGAGATTAATCTCCCACTGTGGTCGCCAGTTGTTTTGGGTTAAAAACTGTTTCTGCTAGTTTTGGTAAATTTGGGTGTGTTAATGAGAAACAAATCTAAACCCTAAACAAATGCACTGCACGAGAGTACTTTAGATTCTAGAGATCAATCTGTACAATACTGGCCTAAACCAAGAAATGGCCGTTCCAGTCTTACTTCGGTCACAAAATGAAGGACAAGGGTTGATCTTAGGAAGGGAAGCGAAGAAGATGTTGAGACCAGAATGGTTAACTCTGAAGGTGTTGATATTTTATGACTTGTATCAGAATATGGAACTGGCCTGCGAAATGTAAGCTATCAGTTCTTGGTATTTTTCTGAATATTGTGTTGTTGTTAACCAAAACTCTGTTGTCTGGTTGAAAAAGGTAGAAACCTATTTATACAAGTCATAGTTGAACGCACCCTGATCTCATAGGAAGTGGGAGTGGTTGAGTGATGGAGAAGTGGGGTAGTGTGTAAATGTTGAAAACCACGTCCCTATTATGAGTGGAAACAGGTCAGTTTACACCCACTACTTCTCGTTGCCACTAAGTGTTCGCTTTCCCGACACTTTCTCATAATTGGCGTGTTGCACGTCGCACGTTGTAAACCGCCAGACCAATACCCTGATGAACATCCCCCAGTTTGTGACAAGTTTGATGTCTCGAGTATTTTCGTGAAAAATGTGCAGCAGATTGCTGAGTGGGTCTTGTGTGCAAGACCTAGTTATTTTGACCAATCACACGCAATCTAGGCGGCGGGTAATCATGTGTGGCGAGCTAAGTCATGAGACTTGCCGCAAGAAATAGCGTGTGACGCTATTAAGTTAGTCTTGGTTGGTCACCTAAGATTTAACTTAGGCCGATCAATTCTGTTGGAAATTTATGGAAGGGGGTGGCCGTTGATTTTGGCCACATCTCGTTGGCACCTTCCAGTGGCGTAGTGGCATAATGGCGTAATGGCGCTGGCGACGTAGTTGCGACCACTATATCTTGGCATATTGGTGTTAGGTCCAAATATGACTCAACAATATTGGCTCTAGTTGCCGTATCAAACTTAATTCCTTAGGTGGAATTATTTGGCATGGGACGGCATAGCGGTATTAACCAAATTAGGGTTTGACATGTCAAACCCCTAATTAGTGTGTGCGGCTATGTTGACGCGACGACCACTAGGTGTTGGCGCGGTTTGGATTTATTTAATGTGTGTGGCGTGTTTAGAGCGACCCGATTGGTCCATAAAAAGGGGGCCGACAAGCAACATAGGGCCGGCCTCATTCTAAATGCGTGTGGCGCATTTAGAGTGACCTGATTGGTTGATGGAAAGGGGGCCGGCAAGCGGCATGAGGCCGGCCTCATTCTAAATGCGTGTGGCGCATTTAAAGTGACCTGATTGGTCGATGGAAAGGGGGCCGGCAAGCAGCATGAGGCCGGACTCATTCTAAATGCGTGTGATGCATTTAGAGTGACCTGATCGGTTGATGGAAAGGGGGCCGGCAAGCGGCATGAGGCCGGCCTCATTCTAAATGCGTGTGGCGCATTTAGAGTGACCTGATTGGTCGATGGAAAGGGGTCCGTCAAGCAGCATGGGCCGACATCATTCTAAATGCGTGTGGCGTATTTAGAGCGACCTGATTGGTCGATGGAAAGTGGTCCAGCAAGCAGCATGGGGCCGGCCTCATTCTAAATGCGTGTGCCGCATTTTGAGCGACCTGATTGGTCGATGGAAAGGGGGCCGGCAAGCAACATGTGGTCGTCTCATTCTAAAATGCGTGTGGCGCATTTAGAGCGACTTGATTGGTCGATGGGAAAGGGGGACCGACAAGGGTAACATGGAGCCTGGCCATCCGGCTACAGGTGGTGCCTGCTAGGGCGAACTGGCCAGCCATGTGGTGCGGCCACGCCTCCTCTTGTTGCTGCTCCTATTTACCGCAGCTCCTCTTTTATTTCTTGCTTTCTGATTTTTGGTAGGACTTTGCTCCTACTAGTCCACGACGGATTAATTTCCTAGCTTACCTAGGTTTGGTTGCGACCAATAGGGTTCGAGATATTGCGCAGGGCGCAAAAAACCTAATTTTTGCAAATAGGTAAAATTAGGTTAGAAAATTGAATTTCGTGAGCTGACACAAAATTAAACAATTTTCGATAAATTATCGGTGCGTTGGCACAATAAATCTCTTTATCAGAGAGCGGTACAACGTGCGTGTTCCTGAGTATTTTCATGCAGATCTTAATACTGACACTTCGGGAAATTCATGCTACTCCGCTGCGAGTGAACAATAATTGTCATGTCATACCAATATTAAGAGTTCAGCTGGGGAACATAGCATAGGAAAATACTCGACAGGCTGTACACTAGTGAATAATGCAAGCGGGAGTTTAATAAAATTTATAGAATATTTGGAATTGTTGCTACATGCACCATTCTGGATAAATTTTATAGACATATACTGAATTGCTCAATACATATGTAAGTAAAGAGGCATGGGCACTCATCACTCTTAAATGGCTCATCTTCTTTGCAGAACGACGGCGCATATAATACAGGGTTTTACTATTTTATCCCTTAACTAAAAAAAAACACCATCAACACCAAGTCCAAGAGATGTGGAAGAAGTGCGACGAAAAGGAGCAAAACGCTCAAAATCAAGAGACGGGACAAAGACCAAGCTTAACTCATTCAAATTTAGGATTTCTCATTACCATCTTGAATATAATTGAAAGAGGAAAAGAATGCAAAAAGAATGAGGTCATTCCGAGCTCGGACGAAGAAGTTGTGGGCAAAACAAGCTTTTTATCGAACACCAAAGACAGGAAAGTTTGCAAACGGGAGTTACTTAAATTTCAGTTTGCAAACGGGTATGCAAACTTATTTCCCTGGATTTTATTACAAAATTCAAGTTTGCAAACGGGTATGCAAACTGTTGAAGGCCAAAATTCACGTTAGGATCTTTCTATCATAATTTCGAGTCGGGTTTCTTAACCGACGGAGATACTTGAAGGCCAAGCAATGTAAACCTATATAAATAGGTATTAAGTCATAAATGATATATCATCAGAGGTCACGAAATTGTAAGGCTTGGAGAGAAGAAATTACACACGGAGCGAAATCTATGGTTTCGGAGCGGTTTTTCAATCGTAACGATATCTCTTAACTTTTCTTATATGTATATCATAGGTGTTTCTACATCCATGAGTAGCTAAACACCTATTGATTGAGGATAAATTCTAAGTTGTAAACAAGATTTGAGTTATTATAATAATCTACTTTGAAGTTCTTCATATGATTATCGCTTGTTTATACTATATCAATATTTATATTTATGATTGATTGATGGATGTTTTAGGTGGCCAACTAAATTGATTTCTTCGGCGAATGAAGCCCTCGGTTGTTTGCTGAATGTTTTTCAATTCATTGTGTTTTGAATGATGTAAGGCAGGTAGCTCTAACCACCAGATTAGTTTTAGTTTTAACTGTTAGTTTAGTTGTGTTGGTGGTGTCCTCTCATTTTGTTGCTCTCCTCACCGCCTTGTATTTTTTGCTTGAAGATGTTTTGTTCAAGGTATATCTGAAATTCTAGTTTGTTTGCTAAGGTTTAATGAATCCCATAAGTATATAAGTTTTTATACCAAGGAATTGTAGCCTTCCTTGTTGTTGGTTTTCTGATTTGGTTTAGGTCTTTTTGGAAATTAAATTTCAATTGGGTTTATCTATTTTAGTCTCTGGGATAATAATGTTGAGAGCTTTAACCTAGGCAAACAAAGAAAATAACATCATGAATTTATATAAGAAGCCAAGATCAGTGACTCCATCACCTTGGTCCTCTATTGGGCTTTTGATCTTCTGTGAATTTTGACCAAGGTGAATTATGTCACTCTAGCATAATATGCGTCTCCAAGGTGAAATTCAGGATCGTGTCGCAGCTTCATAGTTTCTTTGTCTCTCAACAGCAAGTGAAAAACCTATTTGATTCGCGAATGGCCGGTGAATCCGTCACCTCTTTACCTGATATATTCTGCCAGTTACTGTTCTTTACCAATTTCAGCAAAGTTTTAGTATTATTTGAATCTGTAATTTATTTTTGTTTCTTCTCAGTTTAGTAGTTTTTAGTTAAAGTAACTTTGTAACAACACTTTTAGCTTTTAGAACTAAATCCTCAAGGGCAGAGATTAGATTCTACTTCAAAGCTAAAGTATTAATTTGAAGTTATGGATCAAGCCGAATAGCAGAGGAGCAAACGGATATCACTCGAGTAGCTCTTCGCAGCATCAAGATACAAAGGCATGATTAGCAACCTCGATCAACTGCATCGGACACCTCTATTTCTATCTGAGTTCCTATGGACTCTGCAGTGCCCATAAAAAATACAGCTTTTCTCGTGGAAAGCATTGACCGAAGGCCTTTCGACCTTCGAAACCAATATTCGCCCCAGTGCAACGAATCGAAATCGTATTCTGCTCCAATATCATCTTATCGAGGATTCATGGTATACCAATCTAATTGTATTTGTTGAATCTTGGGGTATCATATACCCCATGTAATAGCCTTTAATAGTTTAATAAATTTCATGCTTCAAAAAAAAAAAAAAAAAAGCTTCGGCCCGCATATATATACAGCCAGAGACTTTAAAAACGCTTTTATTGGACCCAAGGGGCACGGACAAAATCCTTTCACTACTAGAACCTTCTTCTCCTCTTTCTCTCTTTGTGCAACAGAGAAGCGCAGAATCCTCCACTGCTGCACCACCACCACAACCACCGTCTCTGCTGAGCTAAGCAACACCGTCCAGGTAAGCATAACAACACACTCTCAGTTTTATAAAGCCCCTGATTTTTTTTACTAGGGTTTCGAAAGGAAATATATACTTAAGCAAAAAGAATTGATACTAGGGTTTTATGAACGTGCTGTAGTTGATTTTTAGTTTCTGATTCTGGAATGCTTGTTTTCTTCGCAACAAAGGAGATTTAGTCCCAATAGATAGTAAGATTCATTTCATTAGCTGATTTTTTGTTTGATTTACAGTCTTCAGTTAAGGTTTGGATTATTAGGTCATATGCCTCAGACAAAAGTGTATAGGATTCGCTAGTTAGTTCTGTTGTGTTCTGTATGAATCCTTTTGCCAATTAAATGATCAGAGATTGAATTTAGTTGAGGAGAAGGTGCTATATTAGCAGCGTAGGTAGTGCAAGAGGCTGTTACCTAGTCTTTCCTCAATTCTGGGATTCTATTCATCCATGTCTTCGTGACTCTTTTTGCATATAAAATTAAAATTTCTTTTTACTGTAGCAATTGGTACCAACTGTTTCTTTGTCTCTCCGCGTCAGACTAAAGAGGAAATTTCTCAAGGCACCGCACAACCATTGCAAGTGTTCGGTATGTTGTATCTGTTAGTTCATAATGGATGATGTCTTACAGATATTTATGACATCCAACTTCTGTTCATATCTAAAATACATCTGATCAGATATTTATGACATCCAACTTCCATTTTATGATTCATATCATTTCTGTATTGATGCCAACATACACACCATATTAGAAGCTTGTTAGTTTACCAAGCACTTCTGATGCGCATGACCTGCAGTTTTTTTGTTCTTGTTGTGATCGAATTTAGAAACAATTGCACAATAGACAACACAATTTCTACAAGCAAACGAGTGGTAGATGGTATATCAGTAAATTCATGTTAACAAGAACTGGATATGAATAATTATACATTCATGCACGGTCATCACTTCAACTATTCCCTAGTCAAGCTTCCATATGTGATATATCATTCTCAGTTGTTACGTACAATAAAGTTTAGAATAATTGAATCACACAGTAGTGAAGCACTGCGCTGCCTAACAAAATAATTGGTCATCATGCCTAGTAACAGGATAAAGATACTTCAACAGCGCCTTTTGTCCATCTGTAATGAACTTCGCAGCAGTATGGACTGATATTCTTCCATAGTTATCACATCCATGTGTCTGTGTCAAATACTAGTAATGTTCGTTTAAACTAAGTGTTACCTGTGTTTGGAATTTATGTTTGCCAGTAGGTTTTTTGGTGTGGGTTAAATAGTACAATTATGTGGAGATACAGCACCTAATTCAGAAAATACATTTACCAATTTAGTGTTAGCCTATAAGTTACCAAAAATCTCATGCTTTTGTGAAATTTTGCAGTTAAGATATAAGCGAGTGGTGTAGGAACTATGGCAAAGCATCATCCTGATTTAATTATGTGCAGGAAGCAGCCTGGGATTGCTATTGGCCGGCTGTGTGAGAAGTGCGATGGGAAGTGTGTTATATGCGACTCGTACGTGCGGCCTTGCACCTTAGTTCGGGTTTGTGACGAATGCAATTATGGATCATTCCTAGGTCGTTGTGTGATTTGTGGGGGTGTGGGAATATCTGATGCTTATTACTGCAAGGAATGCACTCAGCAGGAGAAGGACCGTGATGGGTGTCCGAAGATTGTCAATCTAGGGAGTGCTAAAACGGATCTCTTCTATGAACGGAAGAAATATGGTTTTAAGAAACGATAGAAAGGATTTTAGTGGGCACAATTTCTAAAGTCCGTTAAGTATATTCTGTACTACATATATTTCGCTGTTGAAACTTCTATCTAATACCGAGTCAGTAGTGGGGTAAACATTTAACAAACTTTTCATTGTTCCCTGAGAATTGTTGGTTCATTCTGTAAGTAACAATTGAAATTATGTTTAGATTCTTGCAGAAGAGTTCTTGTCAGTGGTCAGTATAAGCACTGAAAACATCTTTATTGGAACTGCATCATGATGATGGCGCTTGTATGGTCTTCCAGTATCTGAAAAAGCTCTTACCCCTTTTCATGTAAGTCTTGACACTGTTGCATATTTAGCCTACATTAATCAATTTATGATGCCTTACTAGTAAAATCTGTGCTTTTCCTGAATAGTTTAAGTTCTATGTCAGTACGTATTTTGAATGTGAACACATTCACATCGTCTTGACTCTTGACAGTGCTCATCCTTGGTTTTAATTTACGCCTATAGTTATGTTTCAGTTTAGACGACTGTTGAATGTACATTACATATTTCTTTAATGCAAGATTTTTTGGGCAGGACTGTTATGTTCTTTTTGGGCTCTTTAAACTTTATAGTCTGTTTTGTTTGCTTTCCACTTTACAAATAGCCTTTTGCTTCTTGGTTTCTTTTTGTGATTGTGTTCATACTATTCTCTGTTGTGGAAAAGTCTGTACCTTCATACCTCTTTTGAAAAGGTATATGGTTTAGGGGGGCTGATGTTACCTCACTCCTTTCTGTATTCATTCTGATCAGAACAGGTGGACAGGTAAAGTTGGTAAAAACTTCCAAAAAAAAAAAAATCTATTTTCTCATCAGAAATCTTATCTAAAATCTAATAATTGTTTGTTTGATCTGGGAAGGATCCTATTTTACACTTCATAGCAGGACAATCCCTATCCTTGTCAAATTGCTTAGCTTGTTTGTATATATCCACCCTTTTATAGTATCTCTTCACACTGATATGTCTGGTCAAGCCACTTTTTTATTCCCTGGTATTTATCACCTCAAGTTCAAATGCTAAATGGGTCTTTTGCGAAGTTGTTCAGACACTGACATTTCGCAACGCCAGTATGGCGAAGTATTTCAGGTTTTGTTCCTAATTCACTTAAAGTCTACAATACTGCAACAGTAGGGTTTATCTGGTGGATGTATATACATACATGTATAATAATGGAATTACCTTTTCTTGTGTTGATGATGAAATACTTACGTATAAATCTGATCAGCTGAAAGAGACTCCTATTTGATCCCTTTAAGTAATTAATAAGATACTGCAACTCTATTCCTCTCCTTATATCATATTTATTTATTTAAGCTTGTAGTTTGCATCTTATCTTGATTACAACTTTACTATATTATTGGTGATAATTACAACTTCTCATTATATTTATGTAAGAATCAAAATTGGATGATGATAACAATCCCAACTTGGTGATCTTGACGTATTTTTTTTTTTTAGTGTGATTACAATTACATACAAAATTGATGAGAACTTGATAAAATTTTACAATTTAGAATTTCATTAGATATTGTTGTCGAAGTTTGATATAATTGTAGATGCTTGCTTAATTGTGCTGCCGGGTTAACCATATTTTTCAACTAGTATCTCAAGTCCAAGTCTTGCTTGATGGAGCAAAAGTAGAGTATTACTGGAAAAAGAACAAATTGTTTTTTTCTGATTTCTAGGATTAATTTTTACTTTTTGGAGAAGCCGAAACATTTTTACTTCTATCCGAACCCTCTAAGGATATTTTTTTTGCCAATTTATGATACTTTTTTGGCCTCCACTTTTTTTTTTTTTCCTTTCTTTGACAAACAGGGAATTGATAGTTACACCGAAAGTTGCCCACACAAAATCTAAAACAAAATATCTGTTGCCATATATTCCCCAAAATGTCTTCATTCTTCTTCTCTTTTCTCATTGACATTTAACAGCTAGAGAAGGCATTAACAATAATAGTATAATCAGGCTAAAAAAGGTCGTACTCACGAAGAAAAACGCAAGAAGTGCGTGCAGTTGATGATTTACTCTTCAACAAGGTCAACTCTGAACTGGAACGCAATGATGCCACGTGTTCATTGACTTTAATAAGCGTCTATAAGTAGGCACAAATGGTGTATTCAATTTTCACAACACCACCATTAGTACCACAATCAATATACACAGATACAGAGAGAGAGAGCAAGTAGAGAGAGCAGAGAAATAAACAGATAAACAGGAAAAGTGAGAGTGAAAAAATGGGAGCTGCTGGTGGTGCAACTGGTGGTGCAACTGATGGTGTGATGCTGAGGTTATGGTGGTGCTTCTTCTTTGCATTTGCAGTTATTTCTTCTGTTTGTTCAGCTAGAAGTATTGCATCAGCAGGTAAACTAACTAAAATCTCAATATGCTACTAGTAATAATTGTATTTGCTTAATATTGATTTCATTTCATGATCTGTATGGCGATATATAAAGTTTGTTCAATAATCAAAAAATAATTATGGAATATGTATAGGTTCTCTCAAGTAGAATCAGCAATTTGCTTAGATTTTTATCCTGTTAGTCTTTGCCTTCCTGAATAAGTTCCTCCTACCATATCAGGAAGGATTTCCTGATCAATGTTTATGCACTTTCGGAAAATTTTAATTTCATCATCGCCTAGTTAGCTGGCAAAAACAACGTTGAGCCACTCTGTAACTAAAATCATTTGTTCATGTCGAGGTCACATGCTCTAAAGTGCACAGTCTGTTGTCATTTCGACACTCTACAGCACCAAGAAACCATTAGATTCAACCCATCTTAAAAAATCCATTATCGCTTGTAGCTTCAACACCACTTAGGACCCATACTCATGTGTGGGTAGTTGAGCTACCTATATATATTCAAAGCCTCTGCATGTACCATGCATATACATATACTGTTTTGTTGGCAAGTGACAGTAATTCAGAATTGAAGTGCCACTGTTATTTATTACCCTATAGGACCAGCTTATTTATTACTTTTGTTTCGGGTCGACAACTTAAATCCAGATTCAAATCAATTTATATACCATCTTCTATGTTGATTAGCGTTCTTTTTAAGTGTTACTGTTAGATGATCTTTTAAAAATTAGCAGTGTTACTGTTAGATGAATCCGGTCCAGATATATTGGAACTGAGATCCATATATATTCATGTACCGTACCCTCTAAATTTCTAATGCATGCATTTAATTTTGTCGGTTAACAATAGGAATCTTTTTTATTACATTAAAAATAGCTAGTTATATTGACAAAATGATCTTGAATTAGTTAAATAACCATTATTCAAATGTTGCAGGGGATGAAATAATGATGGTAGGAGCTGGAAGGTCCCTGAAAGCTATGATTAATGACTATGATCCTCCAACGGCTAATCCAGGCCACACTCCACCTGGTAGAAGAACCCTGAAAGCGATGATTAATGACTATGATCCTCCAACGGCTAACAAAGGCCACACTCCACCCAGTAGAAGAACCCTGAAAGCAATGATTAATGACTACGATCCTCCAACGGCCAACAAAAAAAACGATAATAGAAGAATAGGAGGTAGAAGCAGCGGAGGCACAAAGCGGAAATCTTAAACTCCGGTACTAGCTTTTGGCGTGCTGGTGTATGTATACTGTTGGATTTCCATCGCAGTGGTACCACTTGGAACAACAACGGCTTACAAAAATTTAAGATTAGTAAGAGGATTACACTTATATATGTATTAAAAATAAAATAAGTAAGATTACAACAATAATTAAGATATTGTTAACTAGATTTGAAGAGGCAAGTCAATGAACTTATATGATAGAGATGTTCCATATTGGATTATGTAAACGAAGCTGTCACCCACAGCTCAAACTTGTTTTTGTTCTTTAATTTAACGTACGTATTATATTATATATAAATGAAATTAATTTGTTTCCTGCATGATTAATTTTGGTGTGTACTGATCAGTTAGTTGACTCTTTTTTATCTCTTACAGTGCTGACTCAGGGTTTACATTATTTTTGTCGAATAGACTCCCTCCTTCTGCACAGGCGATCCTCGAGTATGAAAGTCGAGAACCTGTCCCTCATGTCAACATCAGAAACGAAACCACATGCAGCACATTTGAGTTGGATTGTTTCGTGAAAGATAACTCCAGTCTCAAGATTCGGACATCCATGGCACTGGACAAACTTCTGAATGAATTTCTCAAGCAAACCAGTAAGCTTAGCAGCGTCATGGGAACCATTCACCAGAGCAACTCCACTTTCTTCATCAAATTTAGGCACTGTTCTAAGCTCATAACCAAAATATGTAGTGATGTAAGACGCAGACCTGGACAATGCTTTTGCTATGTCGACAATGTTTACCAATTACCACGTTAGTCTTGAATATGCCGTTTCCGAAATCCTCAATCTTTGTTACCATACTTGGCACATCATCTATGTTCTTGAACGCCATCCTTGAAAAATAAATGGAAAGTGATATTAGAGAGACGAATAAATTTCATCAGTGAATATCATCAATTAGTTAAGCGAAAATCAGCAGACTAGACACAGAAAGAACTGACAAATACATAAATCTAAAACTTAAGTCATAATCATACGGCTCCAGATCAAACTCATACATAATGTTGTTCTATAACTTAGTTCACTAACTTGATTATAAATTACAGCAACTACCAAAATTAGCACAGCAAAACATAATAATACAGTAAAATTAGTTATACCGATCGAATAGAAAAGAAATAGAATGATTCTTACCTTTTTGAAGATTAGGTTTTTAGGTCGTCCGTAAAGGTGAATCGAGCGAGATAGAGATATATTTTTTTTCTCCTTAGACGAGTTTTGATTTTGCTTGGTTTCTTAACTTAGACAACCAAAAAGAGTGTTTCTATTTATATACTCCTCTGTTTCTAAAAATACACACAAACAAGCATATTATTTAGAAACGGATGTAGTATATAACGGTACGTGTACGCCTGTACGGGCAACAAGAATTTGCAAAGCAGGAAAAAAGAAGCAGCCAAAAATAGGAAACTCCAGGGATAAAATGAGGCAAAGACAAACAAGAATGCTTTATATCTACTTAAATCCCATGCTAACCCAAGTTTGGGCGATCAAAGAGTCCAGAAAATTGGTCAGTTGGTTTGTCTATTTGGTACCGGATACAAATTAATTGCTAACCGACAGGTGTGCGCACAAGGAGCTCGCACTATAAAATAATATGACTAGGAAAATAATAGGATAGAACAAAAGGTCTGAGAGTTGGAGACTTGGAGTGGTTGCGTCTTAATTTGTTAAACAGAGTGCAAAAAGCGATCTGACGAGAGAAAAAACCGCCATCGCCTCACTAATTTGGTCGACTAATTATTTTATTTTATAATTTTTTTTTTTTTTTTTTGCAAGTAGGAAATTCATTAAAAGACTAATCCGGCGAGTTAGTAACCCTTAATACGGTATTAGTAGAGCCATCTAATGTGGAATGAGCATGCTCTTTCCTAACATTAGATTTATCTATTGATAACGCCGAGATAATACAAGATGGAGGAATAGAACTCCAAGTTAAGTTACATCTAAAGTTTTTAGCCTCCTTAGCTAAAATGTCTGCCACATTGTTTGCAGTTTTGGGAATAAAATGAAAACTTAGAAAATTAGAACAAAAAAACTGATTTCCTTCTTAACTCCCTCCATTATCGCTTGATTTGCCATGATATAGATGATGGTATTCCATTTAGATATTTCGAAAGATTTCTGCAATTTCCTTCGATGCTGAAATGATTGAGGTTATGCTCCTTAGTCCACTTGGCCGCCTGCAACAATCCTATTGCTTCTGCTTCTTCTGGGGATGTTGTTGTGCATGATCGACTAATTAGTTTGAGCAAACAAAAATACCCTTAATCGACGCGTGATTTTTTCACATGCTCATCATTCAAATGCACTTGTTAACTTAATGTAAGGAAATAAATCACCCAAAATACTGTGAATGGTTTTTCATTTTTTTGTTATTTTCTTTTCCGGTTCATCGTTGATTAAGGTCCTTTCGGTTTGGTTTGAAAGTTACAATGACACTTAAGATACTTTTTTTTTTGAATGTTTTGATCTTCTCTATACAAGATTTCTTGGCGGAATATACTATTCTGTTATCTTTTCATTTGAAAGTGAAAAGTGTTGCCTTGAGGCAATATGAAGCATATATCATGCATTATCCTATTTTTGAATCCAGATACCTATAAACTTCATTATCTCCACAGCAAGAGGATCTTAAGATTTCGGAGAGCATCTTATCCAAATCTTAGGATACGAACAATAGTAACTTGGACTGGCTTTACACCTTTGGTATTTGTTCAAATCGTTCCAATAAAGTTTTCTTTTTCCCTTTTATTGTACTTGACAGTTCCTACTGGACATGTTGTAAGATCTTGTAACTGTAGTGAATGAAGAACTTATGGCTGTAGTGAAGGAATTTTAAGATGAGGAAAGAATTGACGGGAGACTAAATTATGCCTTTATCAGTCTCATACCAAAGAGAGAAGAAGCCAGCACGCCGAAGCATTTCAGGCCTATAAGCTTAGTAGGCATTTTACAAAATCATCTTAAAAATTATGGCTGGGAGAATGAGAACTGTGCGGCCAAAACTCATTACAGAACATCAAGGTGTTTTTGTTAAAGGGAAGCAGATTCAAGATTGCATTTTCGTAGCTAGTGAATCAATAAATGCTAGACTTAAAGCCAAGGTTCCAGGGGCGTTATACAAATTAGATATCTAAAAAACATTTGATAACATAAGTTGGGATTATGTCGACAACATTCTGAAGAGTCGTGGATTTGGGGAAAAGTGGAGAGGATGAGTCAGATGGTTTCTTGCTACAACAAAATCTTTTATATTGGTGAATGGTAGCTCAACTACAATTCCCTTTCACCGAAAAAGCCAACGAGAAGGTTTTTCTATGTCCCCTTTTCAATTCATTCTGGTAGCAGAAATTCTTACTAAATTATTCTTAGATCACTGCTCGGTTGAACCCACAAATTTTTCTATCTCAATCTTGTTGTCAAATTTAGGTGATCAAAACCATGTCTTGATTTCTAGTCTACTAAGTCAAGTCTCAGACTAGGTTAAAATTGTAGTTAAGTATCAAAGATCAACCTTAAAGACTGAAGATCGACGAAAATATTTGGAAAAATTATGTAACCAGGTATGTGAAGACTGAACCATTCTATTTTACTCACTATACCATCATTCTATCTGTTGGGACTATGTCGTATGACTTATAGTAGGTTTACAAAGAAGTAGATTTTGAGCTGTCAAGATTGTCTTGCGAAGAATCTCTAAATGTGGTTAGCAATTAGATGTTCAAAGGTCCTTTAACAATATTATTTCTATGAATTAATTTGTGGATCAATTGAAAATTTCCCATGCAAATGATTTGTCACGTGGGAATGTTTCAATACATCAGAAGAGAGAAATATGATCTTACTAAAAATCTTCTCAGGTAGGTTAGCGAACTAGTTCGCAAACCATAGGTATCTGAGTTACAAAAATACATGGAAGGTTGGCGAAATCAGTTTGCGAACCATAAGTTCAATCGTGGACAGTTCACGAACCCGGTTGGCAAACCGTAGTGAACTGAATTGTAAGTTGGATAAGTTGGCTAACAGTTGGCGAACCCAGTTCTCGAACTGTGATCAACTGAGTTCCGGAGTCTTATAGGGTTTGCGAACTCGGTTCACGAACCGTATCACCCTGACTCGTGAACAAGCCTTACGGTTCATGAACTGTTGTACCAACTATCCCGATAATGTTTAGCAGAAGCACAAGACTTATCTCTAGCATTGCTTAAACTCTCTTAAATATTTGTAAGACTTCATTAATCACTTAAACACTTATGTGTGTGATTCATGATTAAAGTTTTGAGTGTTTTAATGAACATCAAATAAGCTTTTAGTTCTTTGGCTAACTTGCCATACTGAACAGTCATTATACATGGCACGGTTACCAAACCAAACGTGTATACTATCCTATCGTGTTTCAAAGAATAAAAGGAGGTTACTTGATTATTAAGTTATCTTAGCTTGATATTCTAAGCTAACCCTGGTCTTTGAAAACTACAAATAGAGCCTCTCTGTCAACTAAGAAATTCAATCCTTGACACTTTGTGTACTAGTTTATTCTAGAGTTGTCCTCCATCGACCGTGTAGGTCTACGATTAAAAGACTTCGATTTGGGGATTCGTGAAGCTAGGTCTGACTATCTTTACCTTGATAGTTCGTGTATCCTGATCTTGCTTTTCAGTTATCGTGGTTTCCGTCAATCTCTTTCAGTAAAGATAGATAGTAATCTCAAAGTTATCTTCGTCTCAGACTTTGTGATTCCTCAAGATAGTTATCTAAAGATTGATCGTAGTTGATCTTTCGATGATTGTTCTTGAGAGGTGGTTAAGAATCTAGGCTGCTCTTCGGGAGTCGTAAGTTCCAGATTTGTGTTTCCTAGATTTGTCTATCGCAAACAGAATTCCACACCTTGATCTTTTGATCTAAACAGAAATCAAATAGGCTTATCTGTTAGAGGCAACTTGGTATCAATAGTCTTCACTTAGGCTGAAGCAACTCTTAGGTTGTAAAGGACGCCAGCTAAGGGAATCAAGTGCGTAGACACTTGCGAGGTTCAAGAGACATAAGAAACGCAACTGCAACTGAATCACTTGGAGGGTGGATTCGGTCTCAACTACATTCCAGTCCGAAGTCTGATAGTAGGCTAGTGTCTATAGCGGCTTAATACAGTGTGTTGTTCAATCTAGACGAGGTCTCGGGGTTTTTATGCTATTGTAGTTTCCTCGTTAACAAAATTTCTGGCGTCTTGTGTTTTTCCCTTTTCGCATTATATTGTTTATTTTATAATTGGGTTTACACAGAAATGAAGCCCTTCATAAATCAAATACTAAAACCATTCAGGCTATGTGACAATCAAAGGAAAAAAATCAGTTCAATACATTGTTCGCAAGAAACTAATTACCTCTCAGGTGGCACTAAGAAATGTCCAACAAATCATATCTGTTTCTTTAGTTCCTCCTCTCTGTCTCCCTGACAGTATTGGCGGTTTCTCTAACACCTGGTAATACTGAACACTTAAAGCTTTAGCACCAATTAACTAAACAAATCCTAGAAATACAACTAGTAACAGAAATAAGTATCAATGAAATTGAAAGAAACTTGGATAAACAGCGCAAGCTAAATAATTTACACCTAACATATGCCTTATACTACAAATCAGCAAAAAAAAAAATACCTAAACATCTAAGAAAAGCTACAGGACGTAGACGCACTAATTTAGCACTTGATTGCAATGAAACATATATGGACAACAATCAGTACATAACTTTTCTTACACACTAAATTTACCTTACTAGCACTAGCTATGACGAGAAAGGTGGATTATTCTATTATGCCATAAGGATGGAGGTAATTCAGTACCCACTAACCCAAATCACAACTACTCAAGTATTAGCTACTAAACTGAAACCAACTAAAAGCACTACGGAACATGCAAATGCAAACTTGTAAAACATAATTATTAATTCTATAGAGTCCTAAACTACGGATAAGTGAAACAACTAAGCAAAATCAATAACTATAGGAAAATGGACAACTCTGTACTTACAAAATGTGAAACGACAAACTACAATGATGATTTATGACTTACAATTATATTACTAACAGAATTATGAGAGGCTAAGACGAGTTATATAAAAACTAAACAATCCAATTATTTACAGTGCAAAGACATATCAAACTAAACTAAAAATTCAGTACCACTAACTTAGACAAAACAATACTAACTAATCTTCTTTTTTTTTCTTATTTTTTTAATACTAAAACAAAGACTATATACAATCCTAACTATATAAAATCCTAACTACAAACTAGCAAAAGCAAAACTAAAAATCTAACTACACTGTTTGCTAACTCCCCGGCAACGACGCCAAATACTTGGTAGGCTTATAAACCCACAATGATAAACCGCAAGCGCACGATATCTAGAACATAGATAACGATAAATACGGGTCGATCCTACGGGGAGTTGGATTGGTGATACTAAACTTCTAAGTTCTGCTAATACTAATTACGAACGAAATGGGTGGTTGTCGATATGACTAGAAGTTGGCAAAGATCAAACTAGAAAAAGTAAAATGGATATAAAGATGTAATGAGAGTTGAAAACAATCAAGTAGGGAATACTAGGGTAATCAAACCCTCCATCTAATCTATAATAGATGAATTCAGTTTCAATATTATTCTTTTCCCTTATAACGGACATCGGTGAAGATGCAAGTCTGCCGATATCCAAGGCAATCTGAAGATGGTTAATTCGATAACAACTAAGGTACGAATCCCTAGAATTAATTGTGTTGTTACGGTACAACTAATCACAGATTAAATAATTCAGTTTCATAAGAGTTGATGCAACAAATCACAATTCTTCTAACAACCTAGGATGCAAGACATACAAGGTGAAAGTTGTGTTTTACAATGCACAAATCGAACCATCTCTGTTCAATTAAGAATAAGAAGAACAATATCTAAAACATGAAGAATCTAGCATTAGATTAAGGGTTTCATCTCAACCCCAAGAAGAGAATTTTAGAATATAATAAAAACTGAAATTAAAACCCAAATTACCACTACAATTCTTTGCTCCGGCTACTCCGGGCTTAAATTTTCTTCAACCATCCCTTCTCTATTTATACAAAAGTTCCCCAAAATCCAAATTCCCATGATCAACAGTTACACAAGCAGAAATTTAGGGATTTGATATAATTACTACTCACCGCTGCACTGCCACCCTATTATCTAGTTTGATGTTTTCGGCGTTGCAAGAAATTCAGATTTCAGACCTTAGATTAGACAAACCCTGCTACTAGTGTTCTTCATAGCCGCCCTATTATCAATTCAGAGATTTGGTAGGATAAGGGAAGATGAGAGAGTGCAACAAGGGCAGTGAGAGATGTGTTTGTTGCAATTGCAGTTTGAGAAAGATGGATACAAGAGTGGTCGGATATTGATGGTGGTGGTTTGGCAGTAGGGAGGAAGGTACTGTTGTCGGTGTTGATTTGAGAGAAACCAAATAAAGAAGAAAAGTTTTCTCGTGATTCTGGAAGTGAAATGGGAAGAGTGATTTAAGGGAATGTTTAGACGTTAAGCAGTTGTACCTAGCTTAGGTATACGAGAGTCCAAAACACACCTCCTTTCACACGCGAGTATTGGCCCATTAATTGTCAGTTATGGTGGCATCTTTGGTACACTCTTATAACACTTCTCTTTTGCCTTGTAGACACCTTGTTTCCTCTCTTCACTTGTCATCACCCGCGTACTCCTTTTTGCTTCTCCGATCATTCAAGCTTTATTTAACTACCTAAAATTACAAAAATAACTTAGTACGAGTGAATTTATTCGAAAATAGGACAAATACAAAATTTGGTAGAAAATGGGAAATTGAAGCACATGAAATGGGTTAACTGCCAATAAAATGATATATAATTATGCAATATTTGGCACCTATCAAATACCTCCGAACCTGAATTATACTTGTCCTCAAGTAAAACAAAAAGTAAGGAAATCCTACATATACCATTATCGCTAGTCTCTCGATTGCATTTAGCGAATGCAATAAGCCTTTTAAACCACTAAGTGTCCCTAGTGGACGAGTTGAAGTCTCGTGAGGGTTTGCGTAGAAGATACCCACAAAGTTCTAGGTCAAAAGAGAGATCACCTTGTATGATGTGTAACACCTGCATTTCAGTTTAAGCTCACAACAAAATGGATCTGTCAATCTAGCTTTCAAAGGCACAATTCTAGCACTGGAATAACTAAGGACATGTGATAAGAGTGTAAAGTGTATCTTCACATGTATAGGGAATGATCAGAAGTTATGACTTCCAATTACCAAGAGATAGTTTTTAGCTAAGAACAAAATTCAAAGCCAAGCTAGCTGTCTGGCTTTACGAGAATTGTGAATATTCAGCTAAGAGTTGGTGATATTTCAGTTTACCCGCGTTGTACATCGACGGCTATACCCTTCCTTGATTTATTACAAAACTATTTACATCACATAAAAATACATGACTCTTTATTCACATTGATTACTCTCCTATTTTGAGGCAAGAGAGAATCATTGACTATAACATTTAAAACAGAACATAATATGGAACGAACAATGGATATTCTTTCTTTATTTATTTTTGTATTTTTGTATATTTTTTTCTTTCTCATTTCTGAATTTTTCTGATTTTTTTCTTTTTAAACAGAAGAACAAGACAACAAGGACATCACAATAACACTTTTGAGTTATGAACAAAAAGAAAAATTACATTGACACGTAGCAAGAGGTAACCCTTTTCGATGTACCCAGTCAAATTCAATGGTTTCTTTTCTTAATGTATCCTCCAACTTCTATCTCAGCCAACCAAAGAACAAGATAGTCAAGTCTCATTCGATATTCTAAAATGATTGGAAGTCTACTTAACCAATGAAACACCTGCGGCCCGACGCTATACATGTATTGGTAGATCGTGTATGTGCAAGTTTTCTTATCACATGTGAATTGTGCTAGAAACAAGTGGTGCCTCATCATTTAGATTAAGAATCCTAAGATATTATATATGCAGACACCACAAATCAAGGTACATGAGCTCAACAATTTATTCATTTTTTTTAACATGGTAGAGTTCAGTTTCAATGATATGCACAATGACAGTCAAGGTATCTATTCCTCACCCCCCCAAACCTAAACTAAACATTGTCCTCGATGATTCAAAAGATAAACAGGATTGAACAACAACATACCATTAGAACAATGCTGGGTAGAGAAAAGGAACGAGATTACCAGATTTGACGAAAGAAAGAACTGAACTCCATTATTCACGGCTAGAATCCATCATTTTTCAGCTGAGATCACATTGGATTAGCACAATATATACAAAAGAAACATAAGATTCAACTGAAACATTACCTACTGGATTATATACAAGAAAAATTTCACCATACATTAACAATCGAAAGAGTTGAGGATCAACCCAAAAGACAACATGTAGAGATTTTAGTAGTCTCACACAATAATTGGACAGAAAAAAAAGTGAGGCTGCCAATCCAAATGAGCTTCCCCCAAACCTGGATTTTTCAACAAATATGCTTTTGGACACAAAATCTAGCAATGTCAGGGGTGCATCATTCACAAGATCTAATTCAAAATGGACTTTGCTTGGGACTGGCAGACATACACATCCCAACTGTGGCTCATCAAAGGTATCATATTTAGATGCAAAATAGTCCAAGAGGACCTGGGAGGCACACAATTTCAATCCTAGATTAGGTACTTTTAGAAAAGTTGGTTTTACAATTTTGTTACAAGACAAATCTAGGTTGGGTGGAAGAGTCTCATTCCGTGATTTAGGAAGGAAAGTACGCACATCTACGTCGCTCACATGTATGAGATCAAGAGTACCATTACTATTAGTCACATTAACATCTCCTAAGTCATCTACATGTGTTGTAGCATGATTACATTCATTGAAAAATTCAACAAAACCCAATTCAGAATCAATATTATCCAAAGTCTCCATCTCATGCATAAGAAAGTCTGAAGACATAACACACTTTGACCTAGACAGGAATTTAGACACATCAAAATTATTTTCATGCATAAGATCATTAGTGTCAACACACAAGTCAACCTTCCCTAAGTCATGCACGAGTTGCGCATCATGCTCAACTTCACAGAATTGTTCAAGCCCTAATTCAGTATCAACATCATCCAAAATTTCAGTGTTACGAATAAGAAGATCAGAAGAAACATCATTTGTCAAATTCGCAACAACAGAGTCTAAAGTTTCAGTAAAAAAAGATTCCATAGCAACATTTTCGGAGTAAACATGCTCTTCTAGCAGTAAATCATTATCATCATCATCGTAACAAGGATGCAATGCCCTATTCAAAATCATAGTGTCTCTAGTCGATTCGATTACCTCTAAATTAGGTTCATATTAAATATCAGTTGCATGAGTAGGAATAAACACACTATTTTAAAAATTTGCTTCAATAGGACTAACAAATATCGCATTTTGAAATTTCCCCCTTCCTTCATTTTGTAAATGAATCAGATTCATCCTTAAGATCATATTAAGTTGTTCAATAGAAAGGGAGTCTTCAACAATGGGTATCCTCGTTTCAGATGGGTATTCGGTACATGGTTGCACATGAGGGTCACTATTGAAAGGAATTTCAGAAGTGTTGCTATATGGATTATCATGTAATACTTTCAATTATAATCTAGCATTATTCTGTTCAATGAGTTTGAGATTTTCTGTTATAGATTGCATACAAGGAGTTAAAATTGTTCAACATCCAATGGTGGTGACTGGTGCATGTATGGATAACAACTATATGGTCTATATATTGTGTCTCAGGACCTTGAAAAGGTCTGTAATTTTCCCTAAAGTTGCTAAAATCATGGTCTATGGGAGACTCATAATGTGAAGCATGCTCGTAAGCAAGTTCTCTAAGTGATTTCTGCAATGATTTCTCATTCCTAAAAGCTGACCAAAATCCTGACATTTTTCTTAAAATGCAACTAAAACGAACAACTAGTATCCTAAATATTAACAAATCCTAAACAAAATGATGCAGTCATGCAAACAAGAAATGAAAAGATAAACAAACAGTCCTAAACTGCTAACCATGGTGGTGCATGCTTACTAATAAAATTGATAACACAAATAAACAAAGAAATCTAAGGTGCTATTGCTGCAATATCAGGAACCCTTTCGACAGCATAAGCATGTCTTAACATGGATTTATACTTGATTCTAGCAAGAAAAATGTGGTTAACTAGCGAGTGGCCAGTTCACATCTGTTAACAGAAATGAAGCCCTTCATAAATCAAATACTAAAACCATTCAGGCTATGTGACAATCGAAGGCAAAAAATCATTTCAATACAGTGTTCGCAAGAAACTAATTACCTCTCAGGTGGCACTAAGAAACGACCAACAAATCCTATCCGTTTCTTTAGTTCCTCCTCTCTGTCTCCCTGGAAGTATTGGCGGTTTCTCTAACACCTGGTAATACTGAATACTTAAAGCTTTAGCACCAATTAACTAAACAAATCCTAGAAACACAACTAATAACAGAAATAAGTATCAATGAAACTGAAAGAAACTTGGATAAACATCACAAGCTAAATAATTTACACCTAATATATGCCTTACCCTACAAATCAACAAAAAGAAAATCTAAACATCTAAGAAAATCTACAGGACATAGACACGCTAATTTTGCACCTGATTGAAATGAAACATATATGGACAACAACTAGTAAAGAACTTTTCTTACACACTAAATTTACCTTACTAGCACTAGCTATGACGAGAAAGGTGGATTATTCTATTATGCCATAAAGTTGGAGGTAATTCAGTACCCACTAACCCAAATCACAACTACTCAAGTATAAGTTGTTAAACGGAAACCAACTAAAAGCACTACAGAACATGCAAATGCAAACTTGTACAACATAATTATTAATTCTATAAACTCTTAAACTACGGACAAGTGAAACAACTAAGCAAAATCAATAACTATAGGAAAATGGACAACTCTGTACTTACAAAATGTGAAACGACAAACTACAATGATGATTTATGACTTACAATTATATTACTAACAGAATTATGAGAAGCTAAGAGGAGTTATATAAAAACTAAGCAATACAATTATTTACAGTGCAAAGACACATCAAACTAAACTAAAAATTAAGTACCACTAACTTATACAAAACAATACTAACTAATCTTTTTTTTTCTTCTTCTGTTTTTTTAATAAGAAAACAAAGACTATATACAATCCTAACTACAAACTAGCAAAAGCAAAACTAAAAATCTAACTACACTGTTTGCCAACTCCCCGACAACGGCATCAAAAACTTGGTAGGCTTAGAAACCTACAATTATAAACCGCAAGCGCACGGTGTCTAGAACATAGATAACAACAAATACGAGTCGATCTTACGGGGGAGTTGGATTGGTGATACTAAACTTCTAAGTTCTGCTAATACTAATGTCGAACGAAATGGGTGGTTGTCGATACGACTAGAAGTTGGCAAACATCAAACTAGAAAAAGTAAAATGGATATAAAGATGTAATGAGAGTTAAAAACAATAAAGTAGGGAACACTAGGGTAATCAAATCCACCACTTAATCTATACTAGATAACTTCAGTTTCAATATTATTCTTTTCCCTTATAACGGACAACGGTGAAGATGCAAGTCTGCCGCATATCCAAGGCAATTTGAAGATGGATAATTCGATAACAACTAAGGTATTAATCCCTAGAATTAGTCGTCTTGCTACGGTACAATTAATCACAGATTAAATAATTCAGAGTCGATGCAACAAATCACGATTCTTCTAAAAACCTAGGATGCAAGACATATAAGGTGAAAGTTGTGTTTCGCAGTGCACAAATCGAACCATCTTTGTTCAATTAAGCATAAGAAGAACAATATCTAATACATGAAGAATCTAGGATAATATTAAGGGTTTCATCTCAAACCCAAGAAGAGAATTTTAAAATATAACGAAAACTGAAATTAAAACCCAAATTACTACTACAATTCTTTGCTCCGGCTACTCTGGGCTTAAGTTTTCTTCAACCACCCCTTCTTTATTTATACAAAAGTTCCCCAAATCCAAATCCCCATGATAAAAAATTACACAAACACAAATTTAGGGATTTGATATGATTACTACTCAGCACTGCACCACCACCCTATTCTCTAGTCTGATGTTGTCGGCGTTACAAGAAATTCAGATTTCAGACCTTATATTAGACAAACCCTGCTACTAGTGTTCTTCATAGCCGCCCTATTATCAATTCAGAGATTAGGTAGGATAAGGGAAGATGAGAGAGTGAAACAGGGGCAGTGAGAGATGGGTTTGTTGCAGTTTGAGAAAGATGGATACGGGAGTGGTCGGATGTTGATGGTGGTGGTTTGGCAGTAGGGAGGAAGGTACTGTTGTCGGTGTTGATTTGAGAGAAACCAAATAAAGAAGAAAAGTTTTCTCGTGATTCTGGAAATGAAATGGGAAGAGTGATTTAAGGGAATGTTTAGACGTTAAGTAGTTGTACCTAGCTTAGATATACAAGAGTCCAAAACACACCTCCTTTCACACGCGAGTATTTGCCTATTAATTGTCAGTTATGGTGGCATCTTTGGTACACTCTTATAGCACTTCTCTTTTGCCTTGTAGAAACCTTGTTTCCTCTCTTCACTTGTCATCACCCACATACTCCTTTTTGCTTCTCCGATCATTCAAGCTTTATTTAACTACCTAAATTTACAAAAATAACTTAGTACGAGTGAATTTATTCGAAAATAGTACAAGTACAAAATTTGGTAGAAAATGGGAAATTGAAGCACATGAAATGGGATAAATACCAATAAAATGATATATAATTATGCAATATCTGGCACCTATCAACGGACCTTGTGTCTGTACAGGTACTGATTGAGTAGAGGTTGAGATATAACCTCTATATACATATTGTCAAGGGTCATTAAGTTGGTCTGCTTGATATTGTATTAAGTTTTGTCTATACAGCTGCTGCCGAACGAAAAAGTTGGGTGTATTTGGTATCCCATGCGTTTTCAATTATTGAATAGAGTTTAGCAGATGTACATGATCACTGGTTTCTGATCAATTTATAAATTAGAGTGTCTCATCTCCAATTTGCTGACAAGACTTTAATATTCATGGATGCAAAAGAGGAACTGTAGAAAATTTGATGCTAGTTCTTCAGGTTTACGAGGCTATTACTGGGTTGAGGGTTAATCTGGATAAAAGCACCATCATTAGCATCGAAGCAAACAAATTGTGCAGGAAATCGTTATTATAATGCATCACAAGGTGAAAACTCTTTCATTCAAATATTAGGGGATGCTGCTAGGAAGCTCATCCAAATAACACTCAATTGGGATACAATTATTGAGAGGTTCCACAAGAAGTCGGCAAAATAGAAAAGAAAATTCTTGTTGAAAAGGCGAGGGTACCCAAATATACCTCAAGATAAAACTTTTCCTACATATAAGTCCTTTCTCCGAAAGTGATTGTCTATGGACTGAGTCGAGACAATACAACTAATCGGTTCACACTTCGTGTGATCGTCTATGGATACAAGATCGAGACAATACAACAACGAAGTATGTTACTTGATAAAAAGGTTCGACTTAACCAAACACAATAGGATTCACTTATCAAGTAAATATGAATTAACGTTTGTGTGATTTACTTTAATTATAATAAAATAATTATAATGCGGAAATATAAAGTAAATGACACAAAGAAGATTTTGTTAACGAGGAAAGCGCAAATGCGAGAAAAACCCAAGACCTTGTCCAGAATTGAATACTCTCAGGATTAAGACGCTACACAAAATTACACCTAACTTCGTATAGTTGAGACCAAGCAACTAAACCTATAGTCCACCTAGTTCTGTATGTATTCCCATGCCTCCGACCTAAGTCACGTACTTGGAACAATTCCTTTGGTTCGTATTCCAAACAGTAAAGGAACAACAAATCTGTTTGGTATCAACTCTATTCAACCAAGTGATATGAGTCGACAAAGGCTCTTCTGTTTATCTTAACATAAACTCCTTCGTCAGGTCCTTATATCTATATTATGTTCAATTACCAAAGTAATCGTTTAAGATTAAGCCAACAACACTCTTAATCCAAAGAATTGTGTTGATGCCAATCTACTCAATTAATCAATACAATCTATCACAAGGATAAACCGATTATTAATTGGATCCTCTTTTACCAAAACAAGTATTGTGCACACCAAAGATTATGAACCCACAAATCAGAAATCTTCAATATCTTCTTTGTCTTCAAATCTTATTAGATCTTCAATAAACACCTGCACACAATTAATCACTTGAATCTCTTGTGATCAATCACACACAGAACGGAGTATGTTAACAATGGATTATCACAAGATCGTCTTTAGAACTAACAACAGTCTAAAGATCCCTATCGAAACTCTAAACTAGTTTGAGTGAATCTTATATCAGAAGAGAAGATTCTCAATCATAAAAAAACTAGGTGCAATCAAAGTTCAACCACCGTTAGTCAATCAAATCAATGAAAATAAAAGATAAACCGCAATTATCTAGTTTCCACCAACGGTACTAATAGAGCTTCTCAATCCCAAAGAAGACTTTAAACTGGGAGGCCATAAGAGATTTCGCTTAATTAGGTTACTCTCCTCTCCGAATAAACGACTTCACCCAAGAGCAAAGACAACAAGAGGTAGTTTGTCATTACTTAAGGATTAGTTTGCTAGAAAGGAAAACTTCAAGTATTTATAGACAAGGAAGTTTGGACACTAGGGAATTTCTAAAACTGATTTTTTTTTTTCAAGATATTCATTAAAGTACAAATTTGGTTTCCATAATTCCTGGAAATGCTTTGTCCAAAGTGGTAATTGAATTATTGTCCCTCCTTTTGATGGGTCTTCACAAATATCCCTAACAAACTTTACAAATGTCCCTGATGGCATAATTGAAATTTAATTTAAAAAAATTATTTTGATGATTTCCATTTTTAACCCGTACGTGTTTATACTTCAACTTCTTCTTCTCTTCTGAGAAGAACAGAACCATCAAAATAACTTTGTCTCCACCATTACCATCTTCGTCGCCACCACACCAACACCACCAGTACTATCACCATAACCACCACCACCACCTCCTTAGTCACCATCTACATCTCCATCTTTACAACAGATTCAGGAATCAATTAGATTTGAGATTTATTAGATTTGAGATTGAGAGAGATCTGTGATTGAAAATCCAACCAAACCAAACCAATCCCACCACCACCAGATCGAGAACCTAATTGAGAGAGTGAAGAGCAGAAATTGTGAGATGAGAAGAGATGGAACAACTACTGATGAAGTAAATCAAGATAGAGATGGAAAAGAATATCCCATTCTTCACGCCAAGAGGGTTAGATTTGCAATAGGAATTGAATCTCTCTTAGATGTTGTTGTTGATTGAAACAAGAAGACGATGGTGTTAAAATGGGTTTGAGGGTACTGTTGCAGTTGAGAAGAAGAACCTTGGTCAATATCATTTCACATACTTCCGTGTAAATTACATGACACGATCTTAGCTGTTGTTGTTGCATTCTCGTTGATTACAAATCCGATCTCGTTACTTGTTCTTGGTGGTTTACAATCAAAACAACGGCTTGGGTGTTTCTGTATCTTTTCCGTCCATCAGATCCGCCGTTGGTTTTTGTTTCAGGTTTCGATTTATGGTGGTGGTGTAGCAGCGACGGTGGATGAGGTATGTTTCTTTCAAGATCCTGGTGATGTAGATGGCGGTGGTTTTGTTTGGAATGATAAAATTGGTGTTGGATTTTGTTTTTGGTTGTTTGGTGATGGTGGTGGTGTTGGAGATGTGTGATTTTGTTGGTGGCAGTGTTGGTATTAGTTGTTGTTACATAGATTGAAGCCTGTTGCTGAATGAAATATGATGGTTATCTGGGTTGAAGCAGGTAGTGATATTGGATCAATTATGGTTGTTGATCCATATATTTTGGATCAACTATGGTTGTTGATCCATCTATATGGGATCAACTCATCGTTGTTGACCCAATTTTTTATTGGATCAACTATGGTGGTTTTGGTTGGAATGATGAAGTTGGTGTTGCATTTTGGTTCTGGTTGTTTTGGTGGTGGTGGTGGTGCTGGAGATGTGTGATTTGTTGGTGGCAGTAATGGTGGAGAGGTACGAATGAGAAATTAGTCATGGAAATAGTAGTAGAATGGTGGTTCCGGTTGTTGTAGTTGTCGAGATTGGTTTTGAAGCTGGTCTTGGAGCTGTTGGTGTTTATGAAGCTACAGGTAATGAAATATGGTGGTTATCTAGGTTAAAGCAGGCAGTGATATTGGATCAACTATGCTTGTTGATCCATATATTTTGGATCAACTATGGTTGTTGATCCATCTATATGAGATCAACTACTGTTGTTGATCCTTTGAACTCATGCTTTGTAGTTTAAATCATGTAAATTTCTTCCAATATTGAACTTGTGGTGCAATGGTAGCATGGCTGACTCCATGTCAGATGATGCGTGTTCGACTCACGCCAAGTTCACTCCATTTTAATTACATGGATCAACTTTCATTGCTGATCCAATTTTAGTGGATCAACAATAGAAGTTTATCCACTAAATTGGATCAACTTCTACTGTTGATCCTTTTTTTTTGATCGACATCGTTGGTTCTATTTTTATTTGAATCAACTACCGTTGTTGATCCAAAAATATCTAAATCGGTTACGACGATTGACGGTGGCGCGCGATTTATGGTGGTGGTGGTGGCGGCGGCGGCAACGGACTAGTGGTGGAGGAGGACTGTTGGTGGTGTAATGGTGGTGGTGAAGGAGTGGTGGTGGAATATTAGTGGTGGTGGCGGTTGGTAGGTGGTGGTTGTTGAACGGTGGTGGTGGAACGGTAGTTGAATGTTGGTGGTGGTGGTGCTAGTGGTGGTGGTGAAGTGGTAGAGGAAGAAATTTGTTTTATTTTGAAATAAAGAAAAATATTACATGGGTGAGGGTATTAAGGTAATCTAATATTAAATGGATAAGGTTATAAAAAAGTAGGGACATATTTATTGTTGTATAAGGACATATTTATTGGGTGTAAAAAGTAGGGACATATAAATAATGTACCCTTGTCCAAAAATAATGATCGAAATCTCTCAAAAAATCTCTAATTAGTAAATGCACACTACTAATTCTTATTTTCCTAAAAATGAAGTTAAAAACCTTAATTAAAAGATTCTTAACTTATTTATGTTTCGATCCTGGGATTCTCTTCCCTTAGCTATTAAGGAATAACTTTGAATAATTAAATAATAAACATTCATAGCACGTGTTCAAAGTATGCCGACATCTTAACTTTGTAAGTTCTCTTTCACACTTACAACCTTGAAATCGATTTGCCACACTTCCAAACAAGTTTAGAATTGGTTCATCTGACTTCCAAGAACTATGCGATTGATCAAATAACATTTAATCACAAATCATGAGTTTAACGGTTCTACCAAAACAAGTTTCGGTTCTACCTTCCATGTGAGTACTGTGCATAATCACACTAGCTTTCCAAAATTCAGTTGACTAGGTACTAGGATCGGTTCCCCACATATATATGGTATATAAATTATATGTGTTGCACATGCCCATAGGATCGGTTCCCCTCTACCTAAAAACGTGTTGCACATGTTTATAGAATTGGTTCCCCTTTCTGCTATAAACCTTGTTGCACCTCATACAAGGATCGGTTTCCCTTTGTGATGTACTGCGCCTCTTACTAGGATCGGTTCCCCTTTCCCATATTTGGTCAGACATAAAATCACAAACCCGATCATACCATCTCAGGTGATTACTTAAGATCGATTTTACTAATAAAAGTTATACCAATACATAAGTCAGTCCTTTGTGAATAGTTTTACCAAGAACACAACGAGTCATGAACGGTTATACTAAATCACACATATTGGATGTTCACAAGATATGCAATGAATAACAATGCCAATAACGCCTGACGATTTCCTTTTCGATTCACAAACAAGTTTATGAACTTACTTCCTTAGAACACATGTACAACATTGTTCCCTAAGATGAAATCCTCCTCATACCCATATATAATCACAATAGCATTCAAATGATTATGGCGATGTCTTATCTACAAAGTTTAATGGTTAAGCAATAAACCTTGTATTGTATTCCTTAATACTATGTCTATATAGAGTTCAAATAAGCTTCGCAGTTTTGTTTTCAATATGCGCGACTTGAAAGATACGTTAGGGAATGAAATAGTTCAAGTCCAATATCACTAACCTCAAGTGGAAGGATGATTGTTATCGTTGTAGCTCCTTGATTCTTCACATCTTCAAGTCTTCGCAATACTTGTAAAGTCTCATTATCCTAATACTTTCAAGCTAACCTATACGAAGTTCAATCTAGTACATAATCAAGCGACTCTTAACATTAGTTTTGATTCACTAAAATATGACAACCAAACTTGACATACCAACGCTTGGTGGGTTCAACCGAGCTATGCTCTAGCACTTGTCAAGGGCAACAAAAATTCAGCTCAATGTTCTTATTAATCTTCCAAATTATTTCATATCTCTCGTGCAAACGCCAAAGTTTTCGAGAAAAACTTATTAACATTATGAGTGATTTTCTATGGGGCTCAACAAATGACAAGAAAAAAATTAGTTGGGTTGCTTGGAAAAATTTAAGTAAACCAAAGGATTTGTGTGGTATCAGCATTAGGGATTTGAGCAGTACCAACAAGGATTTTCTAGGATAATGGAGTTAGAAATATGCCAGAGAGAAGCAAGCTCTCTTGAGGAAAGTGATTCATGTGAAGACAAAGTATGATGAAAATTATTTATGGGCCAAAGAAGACACTCTTTCTTATGGGAGAGGTTTTTGGAGAGGTATACAGAAGGAGAAATGATTATTCAAATGTTGTCAAATACAAGTATTGAATTTGGGGAAAACGTGAAATTTTTGAAGAACAAATGGTTGGGAGCAGTGTCGTTTCTCACAACTCATCAAAAATCTTTAACGAAGGACACTCATAAAAATACAAAAGTTTCTAACTTAATTCACCATGAAAAATGGAAAATTCAACCCAAATCTCAACCTAATAAAGAGGAGTTTACAAACCTAAGAGCTAGCACTATGGTTGCCCTCATCCCTTCCCTATCCCTCATATGTAGGGAAAAAACCAAAAAACCATCCACTATGGTCTCTCATATTCCTACATGAATAGGGATATCCCTCACTTTCCCTACTTGGAGGATCACATCTGATCCGCCTTGAAGGGAAGGGAAATCACACGCCTACTCAGTTGCCGTATTTTTTTATGCTTTACGGATACTTAGTAGCCGTAGCATTTTACACGGCTATGAGTAACAGTTTTTGATTTTTAAAATTTTACCTTAAAACTTTCCTTTTCCACTTTTTTTTTTTTTTAACTAATTTTTTTTTACCTATTATATCTCCTTTTTACCCATTATATATCTTTTTTTTACTCTAAAATATCTTATTTTACCTAGACAAATATATTTCCATTAGAAAAAAAAACTGGAAAAAAAAAATATGGCTACTGAGTAGCCGTTTGTCAAGTAGCCGTATCATGTAGGGAAGGGAAAAGAAAGCACTATAGTGAGGTTGCCTTTCTTGTGCTATCCCTTCCCTACATATGAGGGATAGGGAAGGGATACCAAGCACCATGGTGCTTGGCCTAATGGAGCTGCTTGGGGACCCTCCTATAATAAGTGAAAATGATGACTCCCTGGATTGCAACAATTCAGATACATCATTAGGGGGGTTGTGTGGGGGGTTAAAATATCCTCATAAAATACTCACAGCAAACTCCAATTGCTGATAACTTCAGTTATGTTTGTAGGAAGACAATCCCTAAAACCTTACCGACAGTAGACAACCTCAACAAAAGAGGTTACGTTATACAGGTGATAGATTGTTGTTGTTTTTGTAGGACAAGGGACGAATCAGTGGATCATTTGCTGCAGCTCTGCACTTTTGCAAGACCCGTCTGGGATTATTTCATTAAGAGAATGATTTCCTCCTTTGGCGTTCACCAGAATACAATAAAAGATTAGTTGAAAATGTAGCCGACCTGTAAAGGTAATCAAATTGCTAGAAGGATTTGGACATCATCACCCTTTGCAATTTCGGAAAGAAATAAGAGAATAGTGGCTTGGAAGAAAGCAAGGGAGAAGGCAACTATCATCAACGAAGTAAAGAGACTTTTGTTTCGGTGTGAAACTTTGTTTAACTGGTTTCATTGTATCTCCTTCTGGAGATATAATTTTGAATTGAGGGGGAGTTGTGGATTTCAGATAAGTTGGGATCATGTTTTGGTAGAGCCTGTAAATTTGAGCAACAAATTTTTTATTCGGGAAAAGATGCAAGCCTCACATATATTGATCATAGAACTCCAAATCAAGACTGGGAGTAATTACGGGACTGACTTGGAAAATTCCAACAATTACATTGATTGCAAGATTACAAATAGACAACAAGGACATTCAAGCCTCTTAACATCATAGTCCCAATCCCTAATTTGATTTTTTTTTAACTGATTCCAAGGTAATGTAACAAGTTTAAATTGTCTTGGTTGGATAAAATGTAATACATCCAAATCATATAATAAATCAACATACAATAGATTTTTTTTTTAAACTTTATTAATCATCGTCAACAGAAAGGAGTTTACAAGCATTGGATGGAAGCCTGACAACAAGCTGGGCTCCAATCCCTTTTTGGATAACAACACCTAACCTATAAAAAAGGAAATCTCCAACAATAACATTCTCATCATGGCTAGCCATGTAATTCCGCAGCCTTTTTAGGAACTCCACAGTATCACTTCCTAGCCTGCCCAAGGTAGACAAGGCAAGAACACCAAACCCCAGCCTCTGAATCGTACATTTCTCAAGGTACTTGGGCTTTTTTTTAACAACCGCGCCATCAATTGCCCGACCAAGAACAAAATTACGTTCCCAGTCACCAGTGAAGGGGGAGACGCCCGTAACATCCAAGCACATATCGTGGCCACTGTCCCAACCATACACAAGGATATCCGCAAGTTGTAAGGCCACCCCATTGTCTGCAAGGACTCCAAATCCACTTCCTTTCTGGCTGAAACACCCGCTTGATAACAAATGTCCGCAAAGGTGTCACGAACAAGATCATGCCTGTATTTGAGACCAACCCCATTATTGCAGTGTAAGGCGTGATCCCCAAAGATATCCATACTTTTACCATAGCTAGAACACAAATCTTCACCCTCAAAGAGGGGGATCCCGAGCCTATAACGCACAAAAACACGAAACTGTATGTCCCCAATAGTTTGATTAAGCCCATCAATAGGAATAGCCAACAAGTAATCCTAGGCATGTTTGACTCTATTACTCTGCCAAAGAACTGAATCACGCAATGTCATATCAAACTGGGTGGGTATATTCTTCTTCACCGCATCAAAATATTTAATTGCCAAGGAGCTCATAGTGGGGGGCAATATCATCATGCACAAAGAAGAATCATTAATACACATACCTTTTTGTATATGACTATGGCATGTTCAAAATTGGGCTAGGACCGGACACCTATGCAAGTTTTAAAATGTTACCCTGTTGAGAACTAGTCTGAAAGCAAGAAGCCAAATAACAATACTGCATCATGTCCTCCATAGTGTACACACCCAGTCCTCCATCCTTGAGGGGGAGCGTAGCTAACCTCTGCTGTAAAAGACTAAAACCCGGACCATCTCCAGTAACCAACAACCTAAGGAACAACTTAAGATAATTATCAAAGACCACCTGTGCCTCATCCAAATACTCAGGCTTAGTGGTTCGCATGGTAAAGTATAACCTAGAGACACCAGAGCAGTTCCTCAACGGAAGTAACTCCCCGTGAGGATCATTCAGTTTCTGTAAAGCATCCATCAAAGTAATAGTCTTATTTGCTCTCTTAACCACCATATCTCTACAAAACTGAGGATCCAAACTAACAGGCCCACCCAATAACTTAACAACGATAGAAGGCCTGCGTATGTCAGAAGGAAAACCACCCCTCAACCAAGCCTTTGCTATCAACCGAAGGCCAGAAAAGCTCCGTTTTAGAGACGTTGAGGTGTAAGCCCAAAGAAGCACCATCCTGCTGAATGACTTCCAAGGCTCTGGCAACCATCAATGTATCTCCAACAATGGTTCCATCATCTAAATACCAATCCTGAAGATCCAAGGAGAAAACGTTCTGCAATTTTGTGAATAAGGGGGTGTAAAGTCAAGGAAAATAACATGGGCCCAAGCGGATCACCCTGTTGTACACCCTGCGCTGACAAAAACGTCTTATCCATATAATAAAGTCTAGCAGAGGCTGCGTAGCAGAACTCTACCCATTTAAAGATTCAAGAACAATGCTGTCTTACCTCATTAATCATAGCAGAACGAATCACAGGTCAAAAGCATTAGAGAAATATACCAGGAGCACATATGTAGATCTAGACGCACACTTCACTTCCAGAAGTCTGTTAACGGCGTGGAGAATGACCTCACCTCCACAGGGCACCCCTACCCCAAACTGATAATCACTAAAATAGCCCTCCAACTCCTTACCAACGTGAGAAGCAACAATTTTGTAAACCAGACGCCTCCAAATAGTACCAATAGTAATCGGACGAATACCTCCATCTGGCTTAAGCAAAGGAGTGAGAGGTGCATAAGCTATGAACTCACCCAAAGCCGAAGGGCATCCCATAGCAAGCCAAATGTTCACAAGATCCGTAATACAAGTAACGAGCTCGTCCGACATAGCAGCAGCCGAACCACTTAAGGCATCAACCAAATGTTGTGCTCGAAGGCCATCTCTTCCACACGAAGTCCCTTTAGGGAAGCTTTTCATCTTGTTAAGAACCAAGTCTTTAGAAGAAATGAGAGGTGCTTGCAAAATGGGCGTGGAAGGTATCAAAGGGGGCGCCACATAGGGATGCTTAGCTTGCAGCTCATGCAAGGTACCTTCTTTAGGAGGCGCAACACCACTGGAAGTCAAGGTCCGAATTGCGGCCGTATATAGACCATGGCTCAATTTCTTACGGCATAACCTTATGTTGGTCTTCTCTTGTTCTTCAGCTGACTTACCATCGTAGTTCTTGTAGGACGTTGTTTACTCTATCGCACGATGGGTCAAGGCAGCACAACCATCGGTTTCAGACCATTCTTTCAGGGCCAAAAGTCGCAGCCGTCTGTAGTTTCTTTCTTTTGCCAGAGCGCTCTTCAGTACTGTATTTAGGGACATACAAGCGCAATGTACAAATAGGGAACAACATCAACTAAATCCAACACGAGACATCTGTAGGATTACACAAGACCTTCTGTATAGCAACAGTAAAAGATCGAGCAAACTATAACTTACACTTGGAAGGAACACTAGAAACAGTGGGAATTTGGCACTGCATCACTTTGTCCAGTAAATCCAATGTTACGGGAACAACAACATCCAACCCATCATATGCAGAAGATAAGGTATCGTAGCACCCAACAGAAACACAAGCCACAGGAGTACATTGAACTCCATGAATCATAAAATCAACGCTTCTCCCCCTCAAAGGCGATGGCGTAGGCTCTCCACTGTGCAGTTTATAAGCTTTGCTCCAAGTGTGGATATACATACAAGGAAAACACAACCACATACGCATGCCTCTCAATGAACTCTCCCCAGCCCTGTAGACAACATTATCACCACTAATTCGAGCACGACATCTCTCATTGGCCTCCGCAGTAGCGTAATATTTGTTTCGCGGGTGAGTGAACAGATATCCTTTCATGTAGCCTCTCCCTTCCTTCCCATTTTTGCAGCCATCGAAACCAGCAAAGGGACATCGATGTAGCTCACCAATGTCATCAGATGCAAGGGCAGGCGAGTTAGCAGGGTTGGTAGCAGTTGGGGATGCAGAACGAGTGACAAGTGACGCTGCAGAAAGTTGAAAATCAATAGCACCAGGGTTGGTGGCAGTTGGGGATGCAGAAGATTGAAATCCAAGGCACTCAGTCGACAGAACAACAGCTGCATGAGGGCTTGATGCAGTAACAGACTGACTGAGTATTGAAGCAGCCAAGAACTGATCATTGGCAGTCGATACCGGAGTTTGAACATAGGAGAGTGAAGCATATTGAAGTGCGGGTCGAACATCAGAAGACGCAACAATAACTCCGGGGGTTGTCGACAAACGCCTGGGAGGCTTAGGTGCGGCGGGAAGACTTGTAGAAGATTGAAACCCAGTAGTTGCAGAGGATTGAATCCGGGACGACCTCCTTATGTTAACCATTGATTGTAATACCATAAGTTGGAGTAAAAAACCCTCTTGTGAGGAGTAACAGAAAATTGAAAAACCTGAAAACCCTAGAAAAGAAGTGGACTGATGGAGAAAAGGGTGTTGAAAAGCAGCTCAGAAGGAGAGGAAATCAAACGAGAGAAAGATGCAGATAAAAAAAAAACAATGAAGAACGGAGTTGATCAATTGAAACTCGAATTCCTTCACCATTTATTTATTTACGGGGGTAGCTACAAGAAGATTTGGGTGGGGACATAGAATCAATGGTTAACACAACCAGTGATTTTTTTTTTTTTTTTTTTTTTAAGCAACAATAGAGATGTTAGGATCCAAATATCCAACCATTTCTCAAGTTTTTTTTTCAAAATCTAGTGAAGGTAACATAGGTATAACAGGATTAATACATCCATCCATTTATCAATGATTTTATCAAAGTAACAGTAACATAGGTAACAAGTATAACCTAAATCGGTTATCATTTGGCTGAATCTTCTTCAAAATCGGTATTGGAGTCTTTTTTTCGCTTTAATTATTTGTGTGTACATATGTCTTTGGGTATCTTATTGCTGCTATGAACTAGTACTGGAGTCATGTTGCCTATCGGAGTTGTTGTTGTGTATTTCTTTGTTGCTGTTAGTGCCTGAAAAATTTGTTGAACTTCATGTAAACTGCTTTGATTTGAATATCTTGTACTACATGATTGGAAAAAAATTAGTAAGACATTTCATACAAACTTAATTAAAAATCCCAATCCTTGATAGGAAATCACTTTAGTCAACAAACAAGAAGTTAGATGATTAAGAGAGTTTGGAGCAGATCTAAACAGAAGAAAACTCATGGGTCTAAGGTTTCAGTGAGCTTGCGAAAGTGAAAGAGTTTTGGGAGAGAAAAGAGAAAGAGGAATAAAAAACTTTGAGCTACAAGTTGTATTTCTCTTTTTTTCTTCTTTTAATAAAATCCAACCTTATAAGTAAAAATAATAGACAATTATTGATAAAGTTTTGTTGGTTTTTCTCTTATAAGAAAAAGATTCCAATAATTACTATTATAATATTAGTTATTGATACACTTTTAACAAATTTTTTGTAAGATTGCACTTTTAATCGAATTTGGCGGAGGCTTTTCCTGTTGTTTATTTTGAACGCGCAATTGGGGTATATAAATTACTATCCTATCCAATAGTGTCTGCTAAGTGGTGATTTTTTGGTATGGAAATACTAAAATACACTTTCGTATTTTAACTTCTCTTCTTCTTCTTCTCCTCCGGCTCATTTATTTGATTTTTATTTTCTCCATCATCGATTTCGACACGATTTCGTCATTGTTTAAAAAAAAAAAAAACCGACGATTAATCTATTAAATATAAATATGCGTCCTTGAAATAAACCTAATCATTTTCCAGCATGCCGAAATTATTAATTGCCAGCATGCTCGATAGAAGTCTATCAATGCCGATAACCAAGTGAAAAAAATTCAAGTTCCTGGGAAATTTGCATCATGTGCCGGCATAACAAGTTAAGAAATGTACCATGTCCGCACTACCGCCGGCATGCTCGATAATGAAATTTCTGTGCCGGCGGTGTACTTATAATTTCAAAATTGGGGGATATTGTGTATCGGCATGGTGAAAGTATGAATACCATGCCGATTTGGGCCCTGCCGGCATGGCATTCATACTTTTACCATGCCCACACTGAGTTTTTCAGGTGTAACAATAGTGAATTAAATGAAAAAAAAAAATCAAATATCAATACTTTAATACATATACATGAGTAATTGGAGCACTTGTATGTTCAGCTTGTTTACTTTCCTAGGTTGGTTCTTCACCTAAACCTTCATGATCATAAATATCTTGGTTTAATGTTATTGCATTAACAATAATGATTTATACTAATCATTATCAAACTAATCTATTAACTTAACTAATTATAATTAACCACTAAACATGTTTAGTGAGGGATAGATTAGGAATTATATAAATTACATGGATAGGGGTGACCCTGATTTACTATTTAAATCTCGTTCTTGTCTTTTTCTTATATCCCCAATCCGTTTTAGTATCCCCAATTATAGGTTTGAGTCGTTTCTTTGTTAAGCCCCGCGAATCGGGCGACGGCCGTTTCAACCCACCATCTCCGATTTTCTCCACTGTTGAAGATCTAATCCTTTGCATGTATAAGATTCGTGCCTAAATCACCTCTTCTGTTCATGACTTAGATTTTTCAATCATTAAACCTAAATTTTCTAGTTTCCTTTTCAATTTTCCAACATTTCTTCATTTTCTATTGTTTTAATCAGGCCATGAGCGGATAATTTCGCCGTTCATAGGCTCTGATGGAAACCCGTTACACAAGTTTATGGATCTGATTTAGCGTTAAGGGATTCAAAAATTAATTCAAGGAAGTGGGTGTAGGATCAGAATATCGCAACATCAATACCTTTGCGAAATCTTTATACAACACACTGCGAGAATATCGCAGACTGGTTATAGAAATGACGCAACAGATGACGACAACCTAAACACGAGAAAGATGTGGAGACCTAGCGAGATTTAGGAGTATTGCGAAATTTAACATTTGTATACTTGCGAGAATATCGCAAGCCAGATCCGAAAATAAAGGACAACTTAGCTGTCACCCACTATGTAATATCCTATATAAAGAGCCAAACATGCTTGAGAGGAGGGGGAGATCTTTTTAGAGTAGAGAGAAAGTTTGGAGGATAGAGAAAGTCTAGAGCAATAGTTGTATTCTCGATTTCATTTCCTTTTTGTAAAGTTCTTTAACTCAATTAATAAAAAGTGTGATTGTTAATCTTAAAGATGGGTTGATTATTATGAATTCTTGTGAGGGATGTATTGTAGGATTTCCTGCAACTACATAATGGCGCTAGAAACATGGATTGATGGTTGATATTGTGATTTGAAAGAATTTGGAGTAGTAGATAAAGAATTTCATATAATTTTCAACAACTCATTAAGATTAAAAAATGGCTAGAAGAAGAAATACATCAAAACAACCAACAACTATTAGAAGGAGTAGGAGACTTGCTGGAAAAGGGAGAGATGAAATGGAGGAATATTCAAGAGTGAACACAAGAAAAAATGGAGAAAATCAAGTTTAACCGCCAATTCAACGTACACCAATACAAAATAGAACTGTGGATTATGACAGAGTGAGTGTACATACTTGGCGATCAGATTCTGTAGATGAAATGGGAGAAGAGCAGCAATTAGGAAGCAATGGACGATAAGAGAGACCAAGAAGTAATTGGAGGAATAGTTCATGGAAATGAAGAGATTGCAGCGTTAGAGGAATTGAGGCAAATAATACATGAAGAAAGGCGATTAGAAGCAGAAGAACGTGCAAATCTGACAAGGCAAAATCATGAGTTGAGAATGGAAAACATGAGATTACAAAGTAGAAGGTCAAGAAGCACTAAAAGATCAAGTTCAAGATCAGTTAGAGAAGAAATAAGACGAAATTCACTGTAGAAAATGCTAATGAAGATACTCGAGAGGAAATACAAAATCCAGACGAAGAACGTCGTGAAAGAAGAGAAATAATACAAGATCGTTGTATTCAACATGGTGAAATTCTTCAAAATGGACAAAACAACGGAAATCAGGGAAATAGGCAACGTCAGGAATGAAATAATCAAGATGGCGAAGAAAATCAGGGAGAAGGAAGGAGAACATTACATGGGAGAGAAGTTCAAATAAATCGAAAAATAATTGAAGATGAAATCGAAAGACATTACACTGAACAAGCACGTTTAGCTTGCGAGAGGGAAAGACTGAGAGCAGAAGTGGAAGAACAAGAGCTACAAGAGGCAATTCGCCTGAACAATCATGATAATCGAGAAACAAGGCATGAACAAAATCGCAATAATGGTAATATCAATGAAGAATATGATAGAGTACAAAGGAGAGCTGAAAGGCGGCAAAGAAGAGAAAATGAGAAATATAATGGGGTGCAAATTCATGAAAGAAATGAAAGAGAAGATCGCAGATAAAGACGAGAAAAAAATGATGAACAAGAAAATCAAAACAGATATGAACGCAGAAGAAGAGAGGCGGAGTTAAAAAGACCAATGGATCCAAATTCTGGTGTAAATGAACAAATTTTGAGAGAGCTAGCGGAAATGAGAGGAATGTTAAATAATAAAAGAGAGGAGGTAGGAGACAACTGGATGAAGCCATTGAAGAAGCTGCGAAAACCCCATTCACACAAGAAGTACAATTAGGATGAATACCCCCAAAGTGCAATTTACCTGCGTTAACCAGCATTTTTGACGGAACAACTTGTGCAAGTACAACACATCAAAGCTTATGTGAGATGTATGCTACAATGGGAAAACCATGATGTCAGATTGTGCAAATATTTTTCATCAAGTTTAACGAGAAGAGGCCTTGAAATGGTTTGAAGGTTTGCCAAAGAATACTATAACATCTTTCAACCATTTGCGGGTTACATTTTTAGGGCGTATATAAGTAACAATTCCTCGCGACCTGGCATTGAAGATGTATTTGGGTTAAAGCAAAGGGTTGGCGAAAGTTTGAAACATCTAACCATGAGGTGGAAGACAATGTGTAGTGATATGGCTGGTCGTGTGGATGAAAGATATCTCATTCTATCCTTCATTAACGCTATGTTCGCAACCAATCTGTTATACATTCAAATTTTCAGAATCAAGAATACGATCACAATGACTGAGTTGCGAGAATTTCAGGAGGAGTATATTGCTCTTGAGGAAAAGCAAAATGAGATGGAATCATACCAAGTTGCGAACACAAGTTCAAAACCAGCGAATGCAAGCTTGTTACCTAAGTTGATAAGTACAGTGGCGAGCACTTCGCAAGGACAACAAGAGAAGATAATGGGAGATAGTCAGCAGAAACTAGTAGCTATGGGAAGTCGTGATCAAGAAGAATTTGAGAGAGAAAGAAACTTCTATAGCCGTAGTGGAAATAACAAAATTCAAAGACTTGATCAACCACAAGAAACTTATGGAGGTCAGAGGCAAAACTATCACAGAGGATAGGGAAGTCATAAGGTAATATGGGAAGAAATCAAAATTCCACATCTGAATGCTAGTGTGGAGAAAATATGGGAAGCTATAATCTTGATGGAAAACATACCCGCGCCATGGAACATGGCAAGTGAACCACCTCCAAGCCACAGAAGTCATGAATTTTGCTCTTATCATCATTTCCATGGACATTCAACAAATGACTGCAGAAATATAAAGAGAATCATTCTCAGGATGATAGATCAGGGAAAATTAAATCATTTTTTAGTAGGACAACCTCAATCTCAACCATTACCACCTCCACCAGAAATTCGCAGGACAAATACAGCAAAGGAAAGAGAAACATTTGTAATAGAAGTTGGAGCAAAGGCAAAGAATCTGTTTTGTCACTCTATTGTACACTCGTACAAAACAATATAAGACTTTCACGAAAACATTCTCAGTAGGGTTTTCGCAAGAGATGCCGATGATAGAGAAATAATGAACATTGTGAAAATATCGCCACTGAAAGAATGGAAAAAACAGACTATTTCCTTCGCCGCAGAAGAAATACCTGAGGGTGGAGAAATGCATGATAACCCACTAGTGGTAAGATTGGAGATTAACCCAAAACCTAGTGATGATGAAGATGATGAAGCTGAGAATTCATGGGCAATCAACAGAGTTTTAATCGATACTGGAAGTTCTGTGGATATCCTTTTTTTATCATGCTTACAAAACTATGGGAGGAAAAGTTGAAGATCTAATACCTTCAACCTATAACATCTATGGTTTTAATGGTACTGCCAATAAGCCTAAAGGAGAAGTCAATATGCGAATTCCATTGAAAGGATTGTCCTCTGAAATTCTGTTCTGTGTAGTCGATGTGGAATCACCATACAACGCATTGATTGAACGACCCTGGTTACATGGGATTCTAGGTGTAACATCGACTTTCCATCAATGTATCAAGTTCCCTCATCCCAGTGATATTGGCATCATAAAAGGAGATTGGGTTCAAGGAAAGAAGTGTTATGAAATTGATATAGAATCTTGTGAAAAAAGAGCTGCGAAGAAGAAGAATTGGAAACATAACATCAGAGAAAAACAAAAAAGTGAAAGATTGATGGTAGATGCAATAGAACAGAGAGAAGAAGAAACGCTGCGAAACCAATGCATGCTGAAGATAAGAAGTGGCGAAGGTTTTGCAAAAGATAAGAAAATAACAGAAAATTTCAAAAATACAGAGGCAGAAAGTAGCAGAAGTAAGAGATTTAAAGAATGAATGTACTTGTTGACTGCCAAAGTAAAAATTGGGAGAAGAAAGAAAAATGTATGGTTGATTTGTTTCAAAAAAAAAAAAAAAAAATGAATAACAAAGATGAAATTGCGAAATTATAAAGGAGCTGATATGCAGAAGAAGAAAATATATTTTATGAATGACAAAGATGAGATTGTGAAATTACAAAAGAGCTGATATGCAGAAGAAGAAACAAAACAATCAGAAAGGGGCGAACCTTCTATGGCGTACACCCTATTTCGCGAAATCAAAATTTCGCAAGAGGCAAATGTAAGACCTAAAGTGCGTCATAGAAGGGGGTACCTGTTGCATGGCTCAGCAAAAAGGTTACACCGCCCCGGAACCCGAGTCATGGAGATTTGGGGTCAATAAAGCCCATCCAGGAGAGGTACCTTAGATTTTCAACCTAAGCTTATGACTTAGGTTAGACGACCTAGGGTCTCTTCTAAGGAGTGCGGCATCTGATCAAGGCGCCGAGGTACACGGTTAAGCCAAGAGTACCTGGGGCGTTTAAAGCGTCTCGACCATTCTTGGCAAGTCTTGACTTATGCTGCACTCGGCCCGAAGAAAACCCCACTTAGGGTGCAGTCTCGTAACCATAAGCCCTATAGGCAAAAGGGATAAGAGGCTGCGAAAATAACTGGTTGTTGTTAAGACCGGATGGGAGGAGCCAACTTTGTATGGTAGAGGTATGTCTCCTTGAAGGGGCAACCAGGGGGAAGATAAGGGCGGCACCCTCCATTAGGGAGCTGATAAGTGTCTTAAGACGCAAATGTCATGAGGCTTTATTTTCGCAAGAAAATTTAGGCATGTCATATTTGTGCGACAATCCTGAAGAGGCAATAATATAAAAGAGAATGATAAGACGAGATCAATGGGTCAATACATGAAAGTGTAAGGACGTCCTGCGATTTCGTCGCAAGACGACAATGTCATGGGGCTTTATTTTTGCAAGAATATTTAGGCCTGTCATATTGTCGCAACAAAAATCACAAGAGAAAAAAGTTAAGGCAAGATCAAAGGGTTTTTGCATGCAAGTGCAAAGACGTCCTGCGATTTTGTCGCAATGACAAGAGGTGGCAAAATAAAACCTTTAAATAGGAAGGCAAAATAAGACCACATAAGAGAAAAAGAAAAAATGAAATCTTGGAAGAAACCAAGAAATATCTAATTGCGAAAATTCAGCAGAAACAACTGCGAGACTAAGGCATGAATATATGTTGCTATTCAAAAGTAACTTGCTTAATCTTTCATTTGAATACAAATAACAGAGGCAAGTATGGGAATGAATAGAATAAGAGCATGTTATTGTCTCCATATGATATATTTACGCACGCATAAAATGAAAGATTGATGATATGTTGATTAACCATATTGCAAAAAAGAATTGCTTTTATAATATGTGCAGAAAGGAACAAAAAAGGTAGAACTTGCATTTGAAGATTCAAGAAATTATGAAAAAAAGATTACAAAGATTGGAGATTAAAAGAATGAATGTACAAATATTACAAAAAGAGAAAGAAGGAAATAGAACTATTTCTTGTTTGACTCCTCTTCTTCATCATCTTCATCAAATCCTTCTTCTTCTTCACCTCCATCAGATTCCTCTTCTTCACTAGCATCACTGTCAGAAATATCCAGAGGAGGTGCATTCTTGGGGATTTCTTCTAAGAGGCAAGGATATGTAGAATGAGGGATGTTATTTTCGTCGCAAACCGTCTTAATAGTCTGATTGCGAAAAAGAATAGCGTCGTTCTTGAAGTTCGCAACAGTAATCTTTAGTTGACTCTTCAGTCTAGAGCATTAATCATTGCGAGAAGAAAGATCCTTTGCGAGCTGCTCCTTTTCAGACTCAAGTTCTTCAATTTTTTTGAGAAACCTCTCTTCAGCTTCTGCGAACATATAACAATGAATCAGCAACTTGATGACAATTTATGAAAGACAAACAATTAATAAAGAAGAATAACTAACAACCTTCTTTGTCAGAAATCATATCCCTAACCAAGGCCGTGTGCTCAGCTTGAAGACTAACATTTACACCTAAATTATTTCTGGCGTCATCTAGAACTTTCGCAGCCCAAGCGAATTCATCATCATTATTTATGAGAAGAAGGGAGCGAATTTGGTTCTCTTTTTCGCTAAGTACATCATTTCTGCGGTTAGAATCATCTCGTTCAATTTGAACCTCAAGAAGAGTTTTTTGGAAATTCGCCAACGCTTGAGCACCTTGTCTAGCGATGCAATCTTTATCATCTATGAGATCACTGATCTTGGTTCTTAAAGTATTGATTTTCTATTTAGAATTAAGATAGAAACGCTTAAATTGGTTGGCTAAGCCCAAGCTAGATCTATGGTCAATTTCTAAGAGGCGAAGTTTGGATCTGAGTTCATTTATGGGAAGAGATTTAATCTTGTCATTTGAAAAACTATTTAAGGAATTATTAAGGTGTTCAAGGAGGGTATTATTATCCATAGAATTGGGGAATGTGTGAAGGAGAATGGCTTCATCAGAACGATTATAGACGTCTGCCAAAATGATAAGTTAGATGAGGGAGGATAATGAGAAAATAAAATAAAGGAAAAATGAAAAGTTTCATACCATAAAGTTGCTTATTGGCATCCTGAAGACTAGATATTTTGTCCTTTTGAGAAGAAGAATCGGCTTCTAATTGTTTGTTCTTCTCGCGAAGATCAACAACTTCAGCTTCCAGTTCTTCATTTCTCTTGCGAAGTTGAAGATTCTTCTTTTCAATAATACCACGTCTCTTTTCCAAATCTGAGGCAACAACGAAAGAAGCTTTCCCAATCTGCGAAGGAAAATAAAGAAATTATCAAGATATAGTATAACTTTAAATCATAATTATGAAGAAAAAGAGAAATGAAGGCATACCAAGATACCAAGAGAATTCAGAAAGCTAGGAGTCACTGATCTGGAGACCCCATGAAGAGAATCACCACCATATAGTAAAGGGGCATCACAGATGTTCGCAAGCGCGATCTCGCATGTGCCGTGTGAGATGATCATCCCCGATCCCTTGCATGGAGTCAGAGAAGATGCTAGACAATTGTGCCATTGAAGATTCAGGTGGAAAATCTTCTCTTACGAAAGAACTATCAAGGTCATTATCATCATCATCAGAACTCTCGCCAGATCGAAGATTTGAAGGAGAATGAGAATGAACTTTTCGCTTCTTTGAAGGTGGGGTAGCAGATTTCTCCTTGCGAAGAGAACCTTTACCTTTGCCTTTGGTCTTCGCAACCTTAGATCCTTCTTATTCTTCAACAACTACAACACCAAACTTCGCAAACAAATTAAGATAAGAAACAGAGGCAACAATATTGTTAAAAGTATAAATAATTTTTCTTACTTCATCTGTGATAGAGCGTAGAGCAGATAAAGTGCTAGCCTTCCCAGTCCTATTATAGCTCGATCTCAGCTTTTTAATCTAAAATTTTCGCAAGAATTAGAGAACAAGAAAGTAACAACAAATGAAAGATTATGAAGTGAGCAAGATTTACCTCTTTCGCTTTCTCCGGGCCAATTAAATACCCAAGGTTGATAAGTGGCGAGATTCGCAGAAGCACATTTGAACTCGAAATATAAGGTCCCTTCAAAACCAAAGTGGAAAGAAGCACCATCTGTCGTCTTTAGAGTGACGAGGAATATTATTCTTGCCGTAATGCCAATCAATGTCCCGCATAAGTATTCTATCGTCGGCAACATTTTCTTTCCTCTTCAAGCGAGTACCCCAAATGAGTTTTATCATTTTTCATGTTTATTACTTCGTAATTTTCAAAGAAGCTCTCTACCGTGTATTTTCGGCGAATATTTCTAAATCCTCAAATCCCCGACTTCTTTTGGATAAAGAGATCCTTTACCAAAGACCGCGGTTGGCTTAATTCAAGCATTAAGCGAATGCAGTCCCCACTCAATTGGTAGATGGCTCGCGAGAATTTCGCATGAGCAAGAATTTCGTAAAACAAGGGAAGATTAGGATCATAGAGAGGAATGGGAAGGCCAGCAAAAATCTGACCAAGCGAAATTATGATTTCTTTATCATCACAATGATGATCAGAAAACAATTTAGCAGAAAGAATGGATTTAGCTCCTTGATCGGGAATGTGGCTAATGTAAAACCTCTCCCTTCGAGATATTTCTGAATTCCGTCAAGAGAAGTTTCATATTTACGACCAGCAGGAGCTATTTTCAGTATGGGAATGAAGAAGAAATTAAAGATCAAAAGAAGTAGAAACAAGAAAATTTACAAAGAAGTAGGAGCGGAATTTACTTTGAGAAACGGTGAAGAAAAATTGCGTTAAAAGATAAGAAGGAAAGTAAAAAAGAAGAAGAGAAGAATGAGAAGAATATATATAGAGAGAAGAATTCTAGAGAAGATAAGCACATTTAATGCGAAGAATAGACGTGAACGGTTGAGAAATAGTGGTTGAAAAGGATTTGTCAAGAAATGGATGGAAGAAGAGATACGTGTAATAAATTTCGCGTAAAAGTACAGTAATCATGTCAATACAGAAGAATATGGAAAAATGAATGGCTGCGGCATTTTGAAATAATAATTCTCATGACATTCTCTCCTTCGCAGAGAAGACATGAGAAGAGGCAAGATGTAGGATCAGAATATCGCAACATCAATACCTTTGCGAAATCTTTATACAACACACTGCGAGAATATTGCAGGCTGGTTACAGAAATGACGCAACAGATGACGACATGCTAAACACGAGAAAGATGTGGAGACCTAGAGAGATTTAGGAGTGTTGCGAAATTTAACATTTGTATACTTGCGAGAATATCGCAAGCCAGATCCGAAAATAAAGGATGCTTTTTAGTCATACCCACTATGTAATATCCTATATAAAGAGCCGAACATGCTTGAGAGGAGGGGGAGATCTTTTTAGAGTAGAGAGAAAGTTTGAAGGAGAGAGAAAGTCTAGAGCAATAGTTGTATTTTTGATTTCATTTCCTTTTTGGAAAGTTCTTTAACTCAATTAATAAAAAGCGTGATTGCTAATTTTAAAGATGGATTGATTATTATGAATTCTTGTGAGGGATGTATTGTAGGATTTCCTTCAACTACAGTGGGAGATTGTATTTTATCTCTGCAAGTCTCGTTCAATCACATACAATATTGCTTCTCAGCGCCGATGAGGAAGACGGTAAATTGATGGGGTCAGGTATTTTTTTCGCCCCAAGTTGAGATTATGATATTTCTTTTCAACCTAAATTCTTATAATTTGATAATTGCCGATTACTGTCCGGTTTAATTGAAATGAATTTTTCAATGGGTTTGGTTTATTCTACTTAAATTTGAGAAGATGATGTCCATCACAGCCATTTACAATCTCATCATTTTTATTCCACTTTAACCAAAACTCCTTTCAATCTGGATTTTTCGCTAATTCTTTGTTCTTCACTTGGTTTCTTTGTCACTGTTACACCCTTTAAACTCTGTAGTTGGTCATCTTTTCTTCCGATAGCGTTATGCATCTCTAGTCTTTTGGTCTGTTTTTCAAGCTCCGAATTAAAAAAAAAAATCGGTCCGGTAGCTAGTCAGCTAGGTTGTTTGTATCACCATGGGTTCTTCTTGACAATGGTGATGTGGTTCTAATTTTTAATCTTTTATTTCTCCTTGAACTTGAGTATTTAGGAAGTTTCTTGTCCCTTTCAGACAAAAATCGTATTTTGGTGTTTTTTTGAAAGTTCAAGATGGTTTTTGTTTTTGGGTATTGCTAATCTTGAGGTGTATTTTAACCAGATTCAACTAAGATTGAGTTGCATAGAGTTTTTTCTATTTAGTTAGGAGAGTTTTTGGGTGACATCTAATGATTTTTTTCAATTGGAGTCCAGCTGAAGATTTTTTCTTCTCTTGTCTTTATTTTTAAAAAGAAAATCTGGGTCTTAACTCTCTCATTCATCTTATTTTTTAAATTTATTTGTTATGGCAATCATCGATAGAATTCTCTAGCTTCAGTGTTTTTCTGATTTTGACATTAGGGTGAACTTTGAACTTCATAGTCTCATACGTAGTTTCCTTCAAGTGGACTCGTGATTTGTTTGAGTCATAATCTAGATGAGTGATTTATGACAAGCAATGATTTAGACTTCTTATGGAAAGGGCAACAAAGATTAGAGAAGAAATTGGGTTTGAACCGTCAATATCTCTTTGTGATCGTGCTCTTTTCTGTTCAAGAGTTAAATTGCATCATCAATTGGTTTAAAGGTTCGGAAATGATGATACTTTTGGGAGAAACTCTATCACCTAGCAACATACCTCTACTTGAAGAATCTATTCTATATCCCCATTTTAAGATCTTGGTGTAACGGGAGAAAGTCAGAGCCTATGAGCATCTTACTTGTTTGATATGTAATTCTTAGCTTAGTATCATTTTGGTAGCTTGGTTTTAGTAGTCTCTCTATTACTGTTTATTGATAGTTTTTTTTAGTAGTCTTTTACCTTTCTGATCAGCATTTGACCTAAACATCCTTTGTGCTTAATCAGTTTCTATTTAGGCAATTGTGTAAACCTCTTTCCTTTGTCTGTGCATTTTTTTCTCCTACTTGTCCTGAAGTTTTCTCGCAAACAAAAGTTTTTTTCTTTTTTTCCTAGCCTGTGCAAAGCTTTGTCTATCTTAGTTGTGGTTATATTCAGTGTTAGTACCAGTCTTATTGTTCGTTCATCTATCCTTTCTTTTCCTTCTTCGTTTTCTTTATACTTTCTCTCTTTTCCTCAGTCCTCATTTTCTTACTGGACTCCCGTGTCCCCTAGCTGTTTGATTTAGGTAGTGCATTTATCATTATGAAGTCTGTTATCTTGGAATATTCGGGTATTGGAACCCTCTTACAAAAGACCATTTTAACTATCTCTGTCAGTTTTACAACCCGATATTATTTTTTTAGCCGAAACAAAAGCTCATTTGTTTCGGATGGAGATATTTTTTAAAAACTCTAGCTTTCATGATTAGTTCATCGTACCTTCCGTTGGAATAGCAAAAGGATTAGCAATAGCCTAGCACAATAATATTCATATGAAGTTATTAACATCAAGATTTAATGTTTGTCATTTTGAAACAAAAGTTGGCGACATTGAGATTCTAATCACCTGTGTCTACGGAGCAATTGATGTTGATGACAGAGTTGAACAATGGATTTACATCTCAGATATATCCCAGCAAGTGAACAAACCTTGGATACTGATCGGGGACTTAAACGTCATACTAGACCCAGACGAAAAGCAAGGCGGTAATAAAGCAAGCTCGAGCAGTAAATCTTTCATTGTTCAGACAATTGACTCTTTGGGATTACAAGATGCGGGTTACGATGGAGCCCCGTTCACTTGGTCAAACAACAGAAAAGGAAAAGCGAATATATGTGAAAGAATCGATATAGCGCTGACCTCCTCTCTCTGGACCCAAAATTTCCCGGACACCAAGGTAACTCACTTATCCAGAGTTGGGTCAGATCACACCCTTATTTTACTAGATTTCAAAAAATTAATTTCTCCAAATCAATCTGCCATTTTTTTTCTAAGAACTTAAATAAAAAAATAAAAGGGGGAGACAAATCACATATAATATCATAATCGCACATGAACTTATCCACTCTATGAAAACTTCTAAAGCGACAAAAAGGATACAACGGCGCTTAAATTAGATCTCTCTACGGCGTTTGATAGAGTGGAGTGGACCGTTATTTCAAAAGCCCTTCTTAGTTTTGCAATGCATATCTACAACATCCTTTTCTATTTTCCTTAACGGTTCTCCCGGTCCAAAATTCCATACCTCGAGGGGTTTAAGACAAGGAGACCCCCTCTCCCCTTACCTATTTCTCATCTGCATGGAAATCTTATCCAGACTCCTTGACAAAGCGATTCTTGATAAAAAGATTTCTGGTCTCAAAATCAACAAAAACGCGCCAAACATTTCCCACATTTTCTTTGCTGACGTCTGTTTTCTATTCACAAAAGTCAATTTAGGAGAGGCAAAGAATCTGCTAGATATTTTATCCTTATTTGGAGATATCACCTGGTCAAATGATAAACCTCCAAAATCCAAAGTGTCTATTTTAGTCCTCTGATACACCCCCAAACATGGAAAAATCATAGCTAAAATTCTTAAAGTCCCTTTGATGACTAAAAATGATAGATATCTCGGTACCCCCTGTTTATCGACAAAAATAGGAAAGCAAATTTTGAGCCGCTTCTTCAAAAATACTACTCCACTCTGCAAGGTTGGAAATTGAAACTCCTTTCCAAAGCAGGTATGCCAGTCTTAATAAAATCTATTCTCAAATGCAAGTGATTGCTCTTCCAAAAGATACCTTAGATCAAATGGATCGAATCAAGAGAAACTTCTGGTGGAAAAAATAAAAGACAGGGAGGGTTCATCATAGATTGGGCTAGCATATGCAAGCCTATCTCGCAAGGAGGACTAGGAATAAAAAATCCCCACAAATTCAACATAGCTCTCCTCACCAAACTTTTCAGTCACCTTATCTCAGATCAAGATCAATTATGGGTCAAACTCCTCAGAGCGAAATACTTTCCAAATTCTCACCCTTTAGAAGCCTCTAGAACCTCAAATTTATTGTGGATATGGATAAGCATACATAAAGGCTTATACCTAATTAAAGAAAATTCTGTCTGGCAAGTTAAATATGGTAAATCTGTAAAAATCTGGGAAGACAGGTGGATTTCAAATGAGGAAATAATCCCTCAACCAACCAACCTTTAAGAACAGGCCCCAAAAATGGTTCAGGAGTTAATACACTAAGAAAATAAATGGGATCAGAAAATGAACAAATTCTTCAACCCAAAAGACATTAAGAAAATACAAGCCATAACTCCGAGGATACAAGAACAAGAAAAAATGAGATGGAAACATCACCATTCTGGAAATTTCTATGCCAAGAACATCTATAATTTCTTAATCAATCAAGTTCAAGATAACAATACCCCAATTGATTTCCTATGGGAAATTTTTTGGAAAATTCAGACGATTCAAAGAATCAAATTATTTATTTGGAAATTAATTCAGAAAGCTATACTTACCTCTGTGCGTCTTGGATCCCATAACACAGATATTGACCCTCACTGTCAGATGTGTGATGCACAAGTTCATAAAACAGACAATCATCTTTTTAGATCATGCCCATTCGCTAGAGCTATTTAGTTTGGTTTCTTGCTTGACAGGCTCAATTCGACAGAAAACACTGACACAATTGATCATTGGATTAAATGGTGGATTTCGGAAAAAGATTCAATGAACCTAGTGGAAAAAATAGCCACCATTCTTTGGTTCATATGGAAATACAGATGCTCGGTAGTCTTCGAGAAAATATCTCCTGACCCAATTATACTGATCGGCCAGATAAACAGATTTCTGCACTATATTCCCTCAAAAACCATTCAAAAGGGAATTAACAACCAAAAGGTGAAGCCGGTCAATTATAAATGGTCTGATCTAAATACAGATTGGATAATATTTGTAGATGCTTTTTTTTTTAAGAAAGAAGACCTTTCGATGGGTTATTGTTTTATTCTTTACTCAGTGGACCACGAGTCATTTATGCACATTACAGCGGGTTCGGAGAAGGCGTCATCGACTCTTCATGCGGAATCGATAGCCTTGTTAAAGGCAGTTACTTGGCTGAAATAAAATTTATTGTCAAGCGTTTCAATAGTCTCCAATTGCAAAGCTCTAGTTGACAATATAAACATGGTGAGCACAAGCTTCTCTTGGCCAGCCGAAAACACTTTACAGGAGACCAAGGTAATTCTTAAAGAACTCCCTCAAGCGCAGGTAAAGTTTATAATACTAAGCACAACTCAAAGAAATGGGACTACTTATCTAAAGAAGCAAGGATAAAAACCTCCAACATATGTCTTCCAAATTGCAACAAAAAATTCGAAAACTAGCATTCTTTCTAATGTTTTTAATAACAATAAAATTGTAAATCTCTTGTACTATATTTGCTAGTTAATAAAATTACCTTTACCATCAAAAAAATAAAAATTATAGGTTTGAGTCTTGAAAAATATAAAAAATAACTCAATATTAGAACGACCTAAGACGGGGTCTTATGGAGCTGCCCAAGCTCTTCCCAAGAGCAAAAATCGTGGTTGAAAGTGCGTCTTCCCGCAAGGCTTCCCTAGTGTGCGGGAATCCCAGCGGGAAGACTCCGGATACGGATAACCATTAGCCGTTCTGAAAAAGTGAAAAACGGGTAATGACATACCGTTTTAAGCAAAAAAACGGATTATGATTTACCGTTCCTTGACCTTTCCATAATAGTTTCACAGTATCCAAACCATAGATCACAACCCAGAGATTTCTTCCAATCACAAACCCAATAACCAACAGATAATTAAGATCGCTGAAATTTTCTTCTAATCAAAATATTTCACAATGAACCATCTCTTCTCTTTGCTTGAATTCCTCCTGAAGAAGATGAAGAATTCGTTGATGCTGCTGTTAAATTTAGATTACAGGGTTCACTGATGATGCTGCTGTTAGATATTCGTTGATCGGCTTTTCCCTAAATGTTTTCTCACAATTCTTAAGAGAAATTTTTTGATGGGGCGTTTTTTGAAGGGGGCGTTTTTTGAAGGGGGCATGGGGGACAAATGATATGTTGACACGTGCATTTGATATTAATGAATTATGTTTCCAAAAATACCAACACCAATTAAGAAAACAAATTTTCTCTCCAAAATTACACTTCTTTTAAATTTTTAGAAACATAATTCATTAATATCAAATGCACGTGTCAACATTCATTTGTCCCTCATGCCCCCTTCAAAAAACGCCCCATCAAAAAATTTCTCAATTCTTAACCCATTTGATAAATTACCCAACCCCTGTTTTCGCTTTGTGGATAATGGTGTTTCATCAGTTTCAATCTTCAATGAAGATGATGTAATTACAGACGAATTACTCATTGATCTTGAAGTAGAAAATGAACCACCATCAACGATCAAGCAAGGAAAATTCCAATAATAATAATGTGTAATTTCTGGGACCTAAAGAACCACATTTCCCATAAGCAAAACAAAAGTAATTAAAAACCCAAAATTTCTGGGAACTTTTAATTATTAAATCCCTAGAAATAAACGAACGTAAGTAGCAATAACAAAATAATAGTGAAACTATTGAGGGAGATAAGGGAGAGAATTAATCTATGAGAATATGACATGAATGATATTAACGATGATGCCTGAGAAAAGGAACATAACACCTAGAGAAAGAACCACATCTGCTGCTGCGATTGCCATGGCTTAGTTCAGTCTCCGAATCTAATCTACCGTTTTTTTGTTGTTGACCGGTCAAGATGAATAAATGAACAATGATTATCCGTTTTTTGAAAACGGTTGATGGTTATCCGGTTTTTATGATGAAAACGGCTAACCATTAGCCGTCTCTGAATTTCTCTGGAAAAAACTGCAAGAGCTAGGCCCTTCCCAGGCTGAGATGTAAAGATATTTCGAAAGAGGCTGGGCATCTCCATAAGACCGGATCTAACAATAAACGGGTCGACTAATACTTTTACCATCCTCGAAATGCGATCTCTTTCTGATAAAATTCATGGATGACCACCAGTACAATCTTATCCCTTTTGCTTCACCATCTTTCAAATAAGGTGAATATTTTGTCTCTTTTGTGTCGAGTGTATAGGAAAATCCCATGTTAACCCAGGCTCGAGCGCACAAAGATCCTAAATCAGTAGTGGATACATTATTCCTAAATGTTTTGCTTCACCGTCTAAGAAAATAAGCGAATGTTCTGTCTGCTAGCGTAAGTGAATAAGTTAACCCCTCGCGTCAATAATAAGTTAACCCCATGTTAACTCAAGCTCGAGCGTATAAAGTTTCCTGACAAAGTTTGTCTTTTCGCTACCTGCCTAATGAGTTAGAAACAGAGTTAATAGAAAGTACTTGACAAGGAAGTAAAATGACATGCACAAACAACCAAAGGTCCGCCCGCTCTCACGATGACAGGTATCCATCCTATTTGTTTAGCTTCACCGTTTTACAGATATTTCCATAGGTGTACTTGTGCCAAATCCTCTATAAACACAGCCAAAAATCATGTATTTTTTTTTTTTTATCAACTTACCCATTCACTTTCCATTCTCTTCTCAACATATGGATCCTTTACTCCTCAATGCAATTCAGCGTAGACACTCAAACAACAACCCAACTTTGATGCCTTACAACAATAGTGGTGAAAATAGGATTTCCTTTGAGGCATTTTTTACAGGTTGGTTACTTAGGCAAAAAAACTACCTCGACCAGCTCATTTCTGCTCAGAAGAACTTCCAAAACATTTCCGAGCTGGAATTAAGATCACTAGTCTCTCAAACCCTCCTTCACTACCAACAATACTATGCCGCCAAAATCGCAGCTGCTCGCACAGACGTGTTTGCGATGTTCGCACCCCCGTGGTTCAGCTCGTACGAGCTTACCTATCTATGGATAACCGGGTTCAAACCAAGTCTAGCTTTCCAAATACTTGATAAATCTGTTGATCAAGATGAGTTCACTGATGGACAACTTGAGGCGTTGTATCGCTTGAGGGTGCAGACGAAAGCCGCTGAGAGAAAACTAAACAATGAGATGGCTAGAGTTCAAGAGAGCGTGGCATTGCCACCGTTGGTAAATCTAGCATCGAAGAATCCTGCTGAAAGACGTGTTGACGGTGAGACAGTGGACGCCGCCATGCAGACACTGACAGAGGAGATGGAAATTTTAGTTGAAACTGCTGATTACGTTAGAATGACGACTACGAGGAAGATCGTTGAGATACTGAGCCCAGTTCAGAGCGTGAGGTTTTTGGCTGCTGCTACTCAACTTCAAGTTAACATTCGCAAGCTGGGTTTGCAAAGAGACGCAGAGAGAGGTCGAGGTATTACGAGGAGTGATCAAGAATGAACAACGAATTAATCCTCCATCTCAAACAAAACAACCTACACGCGTTAGATAGCTTATTTACAGTTTTTCGTACGTTTTGTTAAATCGGTAGGGGTGTGAACTCGTGTTGGCCATAAATAATGAATGATACACAGTTGGACTTTCATCATATCTATCTTACAAAAACAAATCTGATGGTTTTGGTTCCGTCTTTTTTAATGATCGATGGCTCATATTCTTTCCAAAATGCAAAAGATAAATCGTGGTTGAGGTTGCACCCATCTCCTACGCCCTCATCTAACGTCCAAGATTCGATTTCATCTCCATCAAAATTTCCATGCGTTACGCACAGTTGCCAAAGATAAGGCGGCATTCATGCGTTAGTATTTCGGTTCCCAAAAATATAGTTCTAATTTATGGTTTAGGTGCGACTATTTTATTTCCAAATTTATTTTATTATTTTATTCCATAAAATCAAATAATTTCAGAAGACAAGACAATAGTTGGAAGTCGGGCAACAAGCTGCGCACCAACTCCCTTCTGAATAGCTACACCTACTCTATGAAACAAAAAATTACCTACTTTAGAAGTTGAATCATGCCTAATAAGAAAATTTTTCAGTCTCTTAAGAAAAACAACAAACTCTTCGCGAAGTTCACCCAAAGTCGTAAAAGCCAAAGTACCAAAACAATAACCATTTCTAGAGCAGATGTCAAGGTATTTGCTGCGCTTACGGTCAACATCACGAGAAATAGCCACACCGGCGAAAAATTCTGCACACCATTACCAGTAAAAGGTGAAACACCAGTAACATCGAAGCAAGTGTCTCGACCATTATCCCAGTTAAGAACTAAAATATCTGCAGGTCTAGCATCACCCCCAGCATTATCAAGAAGACCAAGGGAAGCCTCAGTTTTCGCTTGTACGCCAACACGAAAACAAATATCAGACAAGGTGTCGCGCACAAAATCATGGCGATATTTCAAGCCAATTTCATGTGCACAATGTAGAGCATGTCGCACCATGGTCACCTAGGTGCGACTTATTCCCCTTTTTAATTTTCAGACTACATCAATCCCGTCTATTCCAATTGCCAAAGCGGGAGTTTTCCATCAACTTTATCTACATCAATTTTTATGCGTTACGATTTTTTTTTTTAACAAAATTCCATCAACATCTCCATTATTTCCGCTAATCAATCACTGGAGCGTGGGGATATTCAACTATATAAACCTAAAAGAGGTTATCTCTGTTAAGGTTCTCCTTTTCTTTCTTCACATTACTCTGTCAAGGTTAGTCAGTTAATATTCCTGATTATGGACATATTTTTTTTTCCTTTGATTTAATTGTTTTGATTGATTGGTTTTGCTAAAAATTAAGATGTATTATTGCAGATTTTTGTTGGTTGAAGACATGGTGAGAAAACGCAGTTTTGTTGGCTTATTAGTTCTCCTTCATTTTGTTGGCTTTAGATCAATTCTGGAAATGAACTCGATTTACTCTACTTGGGCAGTGTATCAAAAGAACGGTATTCAATTTTATTTTTACTAAAATGCTTAATGGACCAGTTTTTTGCTACTGGCATGAACTACAATTAATAATTTAATATAATACTAAAAACATTATGAAATGAAACAGTGGTTGACACTCTTCTATGTAAAGTGGTTAACACTTGACATACAAAAGTAGTGATGAAGAAAAAGCAAATGTTGTCTTTCACTGTGTGTGCCATTTTTCTTTAGATGGTGAAGTATCTGCCATTAGGTTTTGAATTAGTTCCTGTTGGAAATTTGAATAGAAATTAAGTTAGTTACAACCAATTTGTGAAGGGTTGTGTCTATTCATATAAACCCTTTCAAGGGATATGTCTCTCCACTAAGGGATGTGACTTTTCATAAAAGGACTTCTCCAAAAGTCACATATAAACCTATATAAACCCCACATATTCTCCATTTCAAGAATGTTTTTAGAATCATAAATCTAGTATTAGAAATTTAAGAGTTTGCATGTGTCTTCAAGAGTTAAAGAAGAGTTTGTGCTACATCCATTCGCGTTCGCTATTCGGTGTTATCGAAGTGTCATAAAAACATCGAGGTATTGTTGAATGTTGGAGACATGTGCCGCTAAATCAGAATGACATTATATACGGGGCATCAAATGTCTTAAGCAAAGAGATTACTCGCCTCAATACACCCAAGTAAGTCTGTTTAAGTTTTGTGATTGATCATCTCTATTCTATCATTCTTTTCTTGTTTTGTTGTTGGTATTACGAGATGTAATACATGAGTGAAAACCGTGTTACAAAGAGTTGTAACGGATCGGTGGATAATACACGAGTTGTATTATTGGAGAATCGGTAACGAAGATGTTTATCCAACAATCTTAAGACATTTGATCTTTATCTTTGTTACTGATTATTTGTGGTCTACATGTAAACCCATTTTTGGCCATTACATACTGGAATAACCATGTTGATAAGTGGTTAGTTGCTGGGACGTTTTGAAATATGAAATGTGCAACAGAACATTTCATTGGCCCCATTGGTTTACATATGGAGATTCTTTACTGTTCAAAAGTTAGTTTGAACATTTCACTGGCCCCCATTAATTATGGATGTACTGTAAAGCGGTGTTACGAAATAGATATATAAATTTCTACTGCAACACAGTACGTGGGGCTGGTAATGTACTGATTTGGGATTCTGTAATGTACCGGAAATCTCAGAATCTCAGACATAGTTTGCTTGGATGGTTCTGGGATGGACCGTCTAAAGTCTCAAAAGACGTACTAAAGTTAGAGCGTGGGAGGTTGCTGTGTGTGTGCCAACTACAGAAACTTACCTAGTGTTTGGAAGTTTCTCTTTATTCCCTTCCCAAATGCAAATTCAGATCCATTTAAACATGGAGTCTCTAGAAAATGTGCCGCACCATCGTTACTTGTATGTTTCTCTTCTAAGAGACGTCTTGTTCATGAAATGATGCATGACGATTAGGTGGAAACACTTATTAGTTTCTTTAAGTATGGAAAATACTATGAAGAGACATCTGGTGTATGGAAAGGTGAATGTCGGTTAGTTGCACATGGTTTTGGTTGACGGTTAGATTCACCCAACAGGTGAAAGTTGAAGAGGCTTTGATTTTTCAAATATGAAATTTAAGAAATCACGACTTTTCTCAATCCCATAGTCATCGGGAATTCGGGATTCCGGATACTGATATGGTCTATTATGAAGGCTACATTAGATTGGCTAATGTGCTGATGGTGTATGATCTTGAACACGCTTGTCTCGATGATTCAAGATTGGGATCTAGTATCATCAAAGATGAATCCGGCTATACTGAAACCAAGAGGACAGAATCCCGACCAATGATTGAGATTAGGATGTATTTCTTGGATGAAGAGATATCTTGATTAATCCTTCTAATCGAGTTTGCAGGGCACCCTGATAATGTTCCTCACGAAGTTTCAGAATTTTGGAATCATGAAAATATTTTCAGAAGAGTTTACATATCTCATTCCTAGGAAAATTCTGAAAGCGGAAATATTGGTCTGGTTTCCAAGTGGTATTCTGGTCTTCCTCTCAGTCTTTTGATTTTATGGTAGACATAAAATTTGTAGAGGAGGATCGCCTTCGTAAAACCAATCTTGAAAATCCTGGTTGGGAAGGAATATAGATGGCATGTTGCTGTATAGTAAGGACCCCCGGTTGACATGAAAAGCAAGGAAGTCTTCCTTAATTTTTTAAAATTTGGGGGTGCCAAGAAAAGAGTATGGCTCTTTATTTTCTGTTTCTCCTAGTTTCTTCCATATCCATGTGTACTGGTGGTCGATTCCTGAAGTCCGTTGGTAAACATGAAAACCTGTTGCGGAAAGAGCAACAAGTTTTGGGTTGATACTTAAATTACCTGACCACTGTATAAGGATGTAAAAATTCTTAGACCTTCAAATGCAATGGATAAAGTTCACTAGGAGAGAACAAAAGCCCCCAAGGGTTGCGTGTAATGATCGGGAAAAGGGTACGCGTGCATTTCATTGATGTTTCCTGACATTGGATGACAATGGTGAAATGTGGGGGTGCTTTTACAAGGTAACAGCACAAGGAAAATTGCAGTTGCAACTGCAGTTTACAAAATTACTCTTTTCTCTCTTGTTCTCCCTTTCTCTGTGATTGTGTTGCACTATGTATTCTCGTACCAGGTTGAGTACGGAGGACACAATTTATATGACATTTAAGATTGTGCCGTTAAGGTTAATTGTTGGGCAACACAAGAATCACAATTGAGTAAATGGATAATGACCGTTTCTTGAATTAAACCATGATTAAGAGATTTCATTTGTTTGCTAAGCAATCTGTGTGCTTGCAAAGTTATAAGAAAGGGATGGTTCATGGCTGGTTAATTCATGGAATTGGAGGGGTCACTGTTTAAATTATGTCATCTTTTCGGAAATGAAAACAGTGTAATTAAACCTCCATTGTGATCTTGTAAAGCACCACTTAGTTCTGGTGCTCGATGAGAGTATAGAACTCTTAAGCATTTCCTGATCAACAAATCCCGTCTCTGTCCCTTCATGGATTACGGCAATAATTCAATGATTTTAATTGTTTTATATATTACAATAATGCTTATGTACTGAATTTCATCTTGTTTACTGATTTGATATTTGGTCAAATAAATTACACAATTTGGAATTTTGATTGTAAATAATATATCGTGGGTTTAGTAGCAATTAAAATTGCAGGGGTACAAGAATTAGTTACTGGCCATATCGTTTGGTTTCAGAGACTGGAATGTACCTTAATGAATTCTTGGTGTATAGAATTGTGGGGGAGGATGTTATGTCAACATCCTTGCTGTCTGATACGTATGAGCACAGCTGTTGCGAAAAGGGTCGATGGATGAAATCCACAATTCACGTAGTCCAGTGAAGTGGACGCAAACTGACTGTAAACCATACGTCTGGTATGTCAGATTGAATGTTTTCTGGAAGTTGTTGTTTAAAACAACATAGTTACAGAATGATGATTTGTTGATTATTTACAAGATAAAAAAAAAAAAAAAAAATTGGTCCTCTGAATTGCAAATGGGATTCAATTTCCTAAGAGAGGTACGATAATCAGATTAAGGCATCTGATGACCGACCACTTGCAAATGGGAGGATATCTGAATTTCTATTTGAAATTCGAAAGGGCATCCAGCAGTAAAAAGTGAAGAGAAATTATAGGATGTAATTTACTCGGAGAGACTTATCTGTCAATGCTGTATGTCAACGTACCGAATCTCAAAGATTGGACGAATTTAAGAAATTAAGAAACTGTGTGTTAGTTTTGAAGAGATATGATGTCAAGGAAACTAATTAATGTTGATAGTGAGATCAACTAGGGACTCCGGAGCTTTGGACCCAAAGTCGGAGAAGAAGTAAGAGTGACTTCATAACTTCCTTAAATTTTATACTTATAGCCAAAGTATATCCATGCAAGAAATATATTGTTCTGATCAAACAATTATTTTGGAAGAAACACATAGTTTGAGATATTATGGTGTCTCGACAAATGAATCGTTGATATAGCACCATAAAGCAATTGCTCTCAAATGCGCGCATCGAAAAGAAATAATGTATGTGAATTGTATCTAAGCTAGCAAATGATACAAATTCTAGAGAGCGTATAATTGCGTCATCGAGGGAAATGGGATAGCCTATATAGAGTAGTATTTATAGCGGACACCCAACCTAGCGATTGGAGATCCCATGGTTATCTAGGTTCAAAAGGGACAACCAAGTTATAAATTTATACTCACCGGAAACACCGTGAGAGTTTACTCTCTTTCCCATTTCTATGATGAAACAAGTGTTGCTGTCAAGTGAGAGGTTGAGAATTTCTCTTAATGATTCCTATGGCTTAGTTTGACTAAGAAAAGTATGGCATGATACTTTCAAATAGGAGATCACCTATATGAGTGTGAAGTGGTGCCGCTTCTATGATAACTATAAGGCTAAGTTAATCTAGAGCACTCATGAAAACCAACATCGTTCAGGGTCGAAATGAACACAACCGAGAACCTAGGATATGTAAGGAAATAAACCGTGTGATATCTATTGCATCGGTTTACATCATAAAGTTGGGCGGTTCAAGACATCGCGTTCACCGAACAACTAGTAAACCCGGTAGGTATTCACTACTTTAAGATTCAAAGCCAAAAGCTATCTCTCCCGATGCAAAGTGATGTTCCGCGCACAAACTCTTTCTAGTGTCTGCATTAGGTTTGCATGAATTTCAATTCAATGTGGGGGATTGTTGGAAATTTGAATAGAAATTAAGTTAGTTACAACCAATTTGTGAAGGGTTGTGTCTATTCATATAAACCCTTTCAAGGGATATGTCTCTCCACTAAGGGATGTGACTTTTCATGAAAGGAATTCTCCAAAAGTCACATATAAACCTATATAAACCCCACATATTCTCCATTTCAAGAATGTTTTTAGAATCATAAATCTAGTATTAGAAATTTAAGAGTTTGCATGTGTCTTCAAGAGTTAAAGAAGAGTTTGTGCTACATCCATTCGCGTTCGCTATTCGGTGTTATCGAAGTGCTGCGAAAAACATCGAGGTATTGTTGAATGTTGGAGACATGTGCCGCTAAATCAGAATAAAGATTATATACGGGGCATCAAATGTCTTAAGCAAAGAGATTACTCGCCTCAATACACCCAAGTAAGTCTGTTTAAGTTTTGTGATTGATCATCTCTATTCTATCATTCTTTTCTTGTTTTGTTGTTGGTATTACGAGATGTAATACATGAGTGAAAACCGTGTTACAAAGAGTTGTAACGGATCGGTGGATAATACACGAGTTGTATTATTGGAGAATCGGTAACGAAGATGTTTATCCAACAGTTCCAAAATAGTTTTCTAATATACTGAGATCTCTTTGTTGAATTCGTGTTCAAGATCATTGTTACGGCATAACGACATGTGTCCTTTGCTCCCAAAACAGTAAGAGTCCAGTTAAATGTTACCATCTGTACCAGATCTTTGTTCGGCATGACGGCATGTGCCCATTGCTCCCAAAACAGTAAGAGTCCAGTTAAATGCTACCAGTTATAATTGTGGTCAGTAATACCATATTGATTACAGGGAAGAGAATCATCATGTAAATTATGCAACTGTTTTAACATCAATCTGACAGGCAATGGTGACATCATTCCAAATTGATGTGATTTGCAGCATTCTTTATGGATGTTTTTCCTTGCCTAATTTGTGGAATGGTTCCAAAATAGATTTTCTTGGAAATTCGAAGGTATTTGCGGTTTCAGCTCTTTTAAAAGGATGTTTAAAATTTTATGGTGAACTGGGAAGTGTAGTCTTTAAATGAGACATTTGCGCAATTGTCTATGTGTTCTCTTATTGGACTAATTGGTTTGTATATTTGAGGTGATGGCAGGGGCACCTTTGTCGATGAGCTCTTAAGGGGAAAAGTTGGCCCAAAGACGATTCATATCCCAATTGGGGAGAAACTTTACATGTTTCAGGTAGCTCAGGTGATAGCGCAAACTGTTGGGTCCATTTCATGAGATCAATGGTTCTCTGCCTTCCCGTCAAAAGTAAAAGATAACTCTATCACCACATACCAAATAAACTGACCTTGCTACCTACATCTCAAAATGGTCTAGATGGTAAATGTCTGTGTTGGGATCCTAGTCCCACATTAGTTAGATGGGGCTTAATTGGTAGTTTATAAGTCAATGGGTTCCCTCATCTAGTCAACCGGTTTTCGAGTTGAGTTCTACCCATGAGCTTATGATGAGTTTAAGGTCGGTACCCTAACATTTGGTGTCAGAGCCAACCACCACGACCCATGCCCGCTCCACGGAAGGGGTGACCTATAGGCTAGATTAAAGTGTTGGGGCACCTATGTATGGGCATAGTTGTCACCCGCATTGAATACTGATAGGGGAGTGAAGCCGCCATAAGAGAAAGGGCTACCTTCGGGTCAGTGTCGATAGAGTGGGCTAACGAGGATGTTGGGTCTGGAAGCGTGGTGGGATGTTGGGATCCTAGTCCCACATTGGTTAGATGGGGCTTAATTGGTAGTTTATAAGTCAATGGGTTCCCTTATCTAGTCAACCGGTTTTCGAGTTGAGTTCTACCCATGAGCTTATGATGAGTTTAGGGTCGGTACCCTAACAGTCTGCGATGTTTGTCAGAACACTAGGCTATATCCATATGGTAAAGTAGTTTTCTGTAGGCGGAGTTCACTATGAACTTTGCATTGGTGGTGCAGTTCAGAGCTTCCAGTTCTTTTTTTGTGATCAATTAGGTTTCCTACTGTTAGCTGAGATGAACAGAAATTTTGAGGCATCACTTGCTTTGTAATAGGCTCTAATGTGAATCTGCAATCGGATTATCTTTTCCAATTATATCTTGTTATCATCACTAATCTCCCATCTGTAAAGCTAGCTACTTTACAATGGCTAACCACTGTTTAGACCGAACTTCCAGTTTTCTTCTATTGTGAGCCAAGTGGGTTATGGTTTTTGTAGTATTTTTCCTTAAACATCTCCACCAAAGATCATTACGTAGATTTCAATTACCTTGACTCAAACCAATACCCTAAACTCTCAGTGAAATTGACTCTTTAAAATATTATTTCTTTTAAGTTTTCTCATTTCTGTGTTTTAATCTCTAAAATATTTTGTATCTTATTTTCTTTGCGGAGATTTTTTAATTTCTAGATGTCACGACTTGGATGGAGCAATCTGTCGTTGGAACTTATTTAAAGATAACGCAAAAGGCACTTGAAATAAATATATATAGATATCCTGCTGCCAAAAGACTTATGTATTAGTAATTGTAGTCGAGAGAATTGTGTACCATTCTTGCCAACATCTTGGGTGGTGATCAGCTCTGCATATTTGTACTTTAAGATTACCTTTGCGAGTTTTCCTCGTAGTACATAAATTCCACCTGTTTGCTAACAAATTTCTTTCTAACCAGATGAACGGTGCATTTTTATGTTCACATCTTTGATGATCATAATAATTTGTGTTTTAATTTGCAATGGTTTGTCAATTTTTCTCTTGAATCAGGAAAATGCAATGGTGATAGGATATTGGGGTTAATCCACGCTACTCGGAGTGCTAGCTGTTGTTATGTTTTATGGAGGTCGCACATAAGCTTTTGTATTTACTGTGAGTTGACATCTTGAAAAATTCTCTCTCAAATTGTATAATTGGCCGTGTTTTCGTAGCTGCTTATTGGTTTTGTATTATTGAGCTTGAGAACGTTTTCTCCAGATCAGCGGTATTGGATGGCGTTTATATCGGCTCTAAGAAATAATTTGTGTCATGGCAAAGCAATGATGCAGAAGTGAGTGCAGCAACTCGGCAGCCGGATGAAAGGCGCAATGGGCATAGGTTCGTCTAAGTAACAATTAAGAGTTATATTGTATAATTGTATAATTTATCCAGTTAAGTGGCAACATAAACTAAAGAAAAAAACTACATATAAGATGGGTAATTAACAGTTTCATGAGGCCTTTGTGACTTTATTACTGTAATATTACAACCTAGAAACTATTGTTGCCTAAAGCAAAGTTCTGAACTTGAGTGCTTCGTGCCTAATCGTTTGTGATCCCATTTAGAGATAACGTTGATTGCATTAAGACCTTGAAAATATAACTAAACCAACTTTATAAAGCCTTAGCAAAAGAGCACTCATAGACAAATTTATTAGCCATTTTACTACTAGAAGAATGCATTAGTGAAACCACGTATCATTTCGAGGCTAATATTCTACTAGATTTTTGCGCGCATATAATAATTCCATTAACTTTGTATCATGCATTTTTTTTTTCTGTTTTTCATTTACCTATAAGATTACATTTAAACATTTGAGATTTTTATTCTATGAAAGCTTCTTTTAGATTGCTAACTGCAGGGTATCATCATTAGAGCTTTGGTATTCAATTGTATTTTCTATTTGTTGGTGCTTATCAAAAAATTTCCTTCCCAGATCATTCAGAAAGCAAACAGATGTCAAGAGGGTATGTTTGTAGGTAGACATTTAGCATTCTACAAGATTTTATTGAGGAATCCAGTATTTGGGAATCCGTAGCATGCTCTATGTGGCAAACATCGATGATTATGCTATATACACGTCTATAAGTTGTACTTCATATATACAGATTTCTAAAAAATAATTCATTTTTTTTTACTATGCTACGTTTTTTTAGGATATACTCCCTCCGTTTTAGGAAAAGTGATACTTTCACTTTTTCAATTTGGCTTATTGTTAGGCAAAAATGAAAAAGTGAAAGTATCATTTTTCCTAAAACGGAGGTAGTATTTGTAAAACAACAGGATTACCTTCATATTCAGGTTCTTAAATTTTGGGATTTGGGGTTTTGCTTAAAGTTTTGATTTTGGTTGGAGGATTTTATTAATTGATTATGTAAGAGCAAAAGGGGAGAAATAATCAAATAATAATTCAATTTCTCATATATATAAAAGCTGATAACAGTCAATTACAATAAGTTGGTGGGTAGCCTGGCAACAAACTGGGCACCAACACCCAAAAGTTTATATTTGTACTTTTCTCAAGTAACCCAGCACTAAGTCTACTTAAGTGAAAAAGTGTAATTTACTTAATAATCAAAAGTTTATATTTTTTACTTTTCTCAAGTACCCAGCACTAAGTCTACTTAAGTGAAAAATTATAATTTACTTAATTTTTCTCCGCTTTTGTTTTCTATGTTCTTCGCCTTTCATATTTCTCGATTTAGGTTTAGGTGGATTGCGCATTCTGCTTGAACACCCTCTGTTCAACTTTGTAAGTAACTGTGCCCGTCTATCTTTAAGAGTAATTTGGTAAAGAACTCTGATGATGCTTACCTGACTTTAAATCAACCAGTTGGGAATTCTAGAGTGTCCAACCATTCATAGAGGTTATTGCTCCTATTGCAAGGAAGTAACATGCCATAAGCCTTTGTAATACATTTGAGTATGGTAGCATTTGACAAATCTAATATTATAAGTGAATCAATCGCAATAAGATATCATTACGGGGCTCGTTTAACTTCCGTTAGGAAGTGTATGAGACCAAACATTCATATATTTTTTCAATTTGACTTATTATTTGGCTAAAATGAAAAAATTGAAAATATCCCATTTTATGGTTTAAAAAACGAAGATAATATAAATAAATCATCATAACCTAAAACCCGGGCCATTACGGCACATGTCATATCCTAGTACTACTAAAGAAAGGATTTGATGGTGTTTTTCTTTTATAGGGAAATAAGAATAAAATCCGATCAAGTCAACCAAGTAGGGTACAGTATCAGGATCATACACACTGAATTAATGGCCCCAATCTGTGGCTTATGTCTTGGTTTCCCTCCTGCCTTACATGCGATGGAAAATTCGAAGCTGTCTTGGAATTTCTTTTAGTACATTTTTTAAGTGGAATTTGAACCATTTGGTACATGTGTGAATTACGTATTCAGTTTTTCCATTTGAAGATGCATGATTTTAGACTCCTTCTCAAACATATACTCCCTCCGTACCTATATTATATAGGCGGAATTTCTATTTTTCCTTGTACCACTATATAGGCAGAGTCTAAATTTCAAAACGGTTTTTTACTTGTATTACCCCTATTAATTTGCTTGGGAATAATCACAATTAAGTATATGTCTCTCACATTGGGAATATAATTAAGGGTAAAACAGGAAAAAACATAAAAATGTATAAAATCAATAAAAATTTCTTAATCTAAGAGAATTGGTCCCTCCGCCTATATATGTGGTACGGAGAGAGTAGTTTTAATGATTTTTATTTGTGAGATCTAGAATTTACCCCAAAATTAGGGACGGTTGTATGGAAAGGCTCTTGGAGGCTGTATCCGGTCCCTAGTTAGGGATTCGCCGAATCATTCGTGAATTGATCGTTTACGAACTAAACGGCCGTTCCACTGAAATACCGAACCAAGTACGTGAACTTTAACTTGCCGGATTATTCGTGGTTTTGGCGTTCCGAATTGGAAACGTAAGCATTCGTTCGGCCCATTAATTTTTTAACTGGGCAAGTTCATTACCGTTTTTTGGGGACCAGCCTTTTTTTGGGGGGACCATTGTTTTATTTTAGGTAAGATATTAGAAGTAATTATAGGTCAACCCTTATCTAGATATTTATGATAATACCTAAATTACCCTCTGATTATTTTTGGTTAATGATTAGTTAGTGTTAATATTAGTTAGTGTGATTAGTGAAATGATTTTGAATAAAGATTTGAGATTAAAAAATCATATTTTTTAAAAAATAAGTAGAATTATTGAGAGAGAAAAGTTAGAGAAGATGAAGAATACAAACATGGAAAATAAATTTTTTTTGAGTTCACTAATCTAGACTATTCAAGTGATGATCCAATTGATGATAGCTCATCTGAATCTTCCTCTCCTAGAGTATATGTCAATCTTCACAATGATCCGGATATGGATTATTTCTTAGGTGGTGAATGTATTCTTCCCCAAAGCCAATATCAAGATGGTGAAAACGATGGATTTTACCAACCATAACCGGAGGAAGACTATTTGGGTACCCAGGTATACTCTAAACTTAGATAATGTTGGTTGAATTGGTCAAGATATTCAAAAAAATGTGAATTTTTAGAGTAGATTTGGGCTAGTTCGGTTACCTTGTGTGAAGAACATGTAACCGAACTCATCTGAAAGTGTAGTTCGGTTACTTTTTCTAAACAGGCAGAGTTAGAACTCTCCATTAATGGAGGTTTTTTGAAGTTCGGTTAAAAGAGTAGTTACCGAACTCTATAAATAGGATTACAGTGTTATGTTTGGTTTGGCCGAAATGTAACCGAACTTTAGGGTCTATGAGTTCGGTTAGTTCGCAACCAATAGCTAACCGAACTTACGTAAAATAATATTTCACATTAGTGTATAAAGTTCGGTTGGCTCGCAAACTTCATACCAACCCTTAATCTAACCGAACGTACGTACAAAATTTTGATTTAGTGTACGTAAAGTTCGGTTAGTTGTGAACTTGGTTGTCAAACCGAACTCTGAGTTCGGTTTTCCAGAAAAATAATCATATAACCGAACTTTAGGGTCCATAAGTTCGGTTGGTTCGCAAACTTCATACCAACCCACTACCTAACCGAACTTACGTACAATAAAATTTTGATTTAGTGTACGTAAAGTTGATTAGTTGTCAAATTTCTTGACAAACCGAACTCCGAGTTCGGTTATCCCGATAAAATTATCATATAACCGAACTTTAGGGTCCATGAGTTTGGTTAGTTCGCAAACTTCATACCAACCCACTACCTAACCGAACTTACGTACAATAAAATTTTGATTTAGTGTACGTAAAGTTGATTAGTTGTCAACTTTTTGACAAACCGAACTCCGAGTTCGGTTATCTCGATAAAATTATCATATAACCGAAATTTAGGGTCCATGAGTTCAGTTAGTTCGCAAACTTCATACCAACCCACTACCTAACCGAACTTACGTACAATAAAATTTTGATTTAGTGTACGTAAACTTCGGTTAGTTGTCAAATTGCTTGACAAACCGAACTCAATTTCCCAATAAAATTATCATGTAACCGAACTTTTTTCTGATTGCAATTGATGTGGTTCCATTTATTGTAGATAGAATGTCAACCTATACCAATGGATAATCAACCTTCTCCGGTTGGCATGTTGTTTGAAGATACATCTAATCACTATGTCAATGATTTGGTTTTTGATGAAACTATTAATGCGAAGAATTGGGCTAGAGACCATGCCAAGAAAGCCATGTGCGTATTAGTTTTGAATGGAAAAGAAAGCCAAACTCGTTTTGAAATGGTTTGTGAGAGAAGTGGAGATCCCAATGTTAGTCACAAGAAGAAGGGTTATGTGTATAAAGGAAAGACGACGAGGAAGAACACAGCGTGCTCAAAGAAAATTAAATGTCCGTTCAAGCTAGTATTTAGTAAGTGCAAAAAAAGAATGGATGGGTTCTATCTATGGATAAGGTGGTAGGTCATCATAACCACCCTCGTCCGGATGATCTTGAAGGACATGCAATGGCCGCAAGGCTCACTCCTCAAGAAATGGAGAAAATAGCTAAATTTAGGAGAATGAGAATTTCACCACTTAACATGCTTCGCTTACTAAAGGATCATAACAAGGATAATGTATCATCTTTGACGACCATTTACAATGCAATTGAGACAATTAAAAGGAATGAATGGAAGGATAGAAAAGTGATGCAACAATTGTTTTTTTACGCAAAAATGAAAGGCTACGCGGTTCAAAAGAAGGTAGGTCCGGAAGATGAAATAATGCATCTCTTCATTGCGCATCCGAAGAGTGTTCAATTGGCTCAATCCTTCCATCAAGTTCTTATAATGGATTGCACTTACAATACTAACAAATACGATATGCCATTGTTGAACATTGTTGGTCGTACCTCGACGAAGTCACCGTTTACCATTGCTTTTTGTTTTCTAGAAGATGAGCAAGAACCAAGTTACACTTGGGTGCTACAACAAGTGAAGGCCATATACCGAGATGATGATATCCCCGCGGTTATAGTGACGGACAACGAAGTAGAATTAATGAACGCAATAGAGAGAGTCTTCCCATTAGCACATAATATGCTTTGTACGTTCCATATATGGTGTAATGTGATGAATAGGTGCAAGCCTCAAATTTGTCCACCAAAGAGGAAAGCATTTGAAGAGACTAGTAAGCTACCGGAAGATGAACAAGCGGATGCAAAAGAGAAATTCAATATACAATACACTATAAATCACGCTAAATGGGTTGCTTTCTCTGGTGAATGAGAGTCATTGACTTGGTCTCTCACCGAAGAAGAGTATAATCTAAATCTTGCGGGATTTATCGAACATTGGTCTAGCCCCGAATATCCCGAGGATATTGTAACGTATGTGGTTAAGCAATTGTTGGAACCGCACAAAGAGCGCTTCGTTTATGCATTTACCAACCACCATAAACACTTTGGGAATCAAGCGACAAGTTTGGTAGAATCGGCACACCACCGGTTGAAGAAATATATTTTTGGATGTGTCGATAATTTTGTGATTGTGTTTAACGCAATGGAGAATTACTTCAACCGCGAGATTGATAGAATTAAAGAGAAGTTTCAAAAAAGCCGCATCATGAAGTACAAAAAGATTGTAGACAAAGGTGGTAACATCAAGAATATGGCGGACCTTCGGTTGTTCAAGGGACTCCATTATAATGTTTCACGTGCTTGCATTAAGAGGTTAATGGTAGAGGTGAATTTGATTGACATATGGGGAACCAAGCCGGACGAGTTGTGTGTTTGCAACATGATGAAGTCTATGGGACTCCCTTGTCGCCATATGATAGTTAAGTATGAACATGGCATAATCCCTCTAAGCGATATAGATCCATATTGGCAACAATTAAGTTTTGTCCCTCCTCCAAAGGGCGATGTCGGAGAAGAGTTTGGTGACAATGAGATGGGAAGAATCGTTATCGAGATGTACCGGAACATGAACAAACTCGAAAAGCAAATCTTTTGGGATGACATGCCACACACTTCGGAGAATGTGCACAAACCAAAAAAAAGGCAAGGGCAAAGGTATGCCAATCACCAAAGAAACGAAAAAACAAGTAAGAGAATATGCAAAGGTGTTGGCTAAGAGGAAAAGTGAAATGACCCCTTTTACTAAAGATCCTAGTGGGCATGAGCATACCTCGGCGAAGTATCAAGAAGATTCTAAGAAAAGGTCTAGGAATATTGTGGAAAAGGGCGAACAAGTGAACGGGATATGAAGAAAAAAGGACAGATGTTACGCTCGCAACCAGCCCCACATACTCCATCGGAACGTAGCCAACCAATTCAACGAGACATGAAGCTTAAGGCTCCAATATGCCGCATCCAAGAAAGAAGTCGACCAATTGATGATACATCAACTTTTGTTGATAGAAGGTACTTGGAAGAGCTACCTCCATATATTAGAAAGTACGTCATATCCACCGATGACGTCCCTCCGGATGGTAATTGCGGATTCCACGTTGTCGTACAACAACTAGGGCATTTCAATCGAAGGTGTGAAGTCAGTATAATGATAATCAAATCACTTATGTCCGGCAAAGGATGTTGATGAAGCTATAAGGCCAACCCGGAATTTTACAAGCGAATGTTGTCCGATGGGGATGCTAGTCTCAATGTGCAGTTTGTTAGGTATCAAATGCGTCTCCACGGGGGGATCCAATCACAAGGGATCATTGGATGGGCATGCTGATATGTGGGCACTTAGTCACCGAAGCATTCAATTGCGTGGTTCACTATTTCTCAAAAGGTGCTAGTTTCACATACACTCGGAAAACAAAAATATGTGTCGAGCAACTTAAACGTAGGAGAGTGGTGATTGCGCTTGTTAACAACAACCATTTTATAGGCCTCCGGTTAGAAGATGATTGTCCACTGCCTCCGATATGCGGAAACTCTTATTGGCATGGATTTAACCCCGACACAATGTTGGGATGGTGCATTATGTACGAGCATAACATGGAGATGTGGAATACTTTGAATGATTCGGAAAAAATCATACACGAGGGTGCAGTTTCCCTTGCGGATGATTAAATGTACCATTAATTAAACTAAGTATGCTTTGAACATCATCATAAGAATCAAAGTTTTTTTTGTTTTGGAATTAAGTCTTATTTTTGGGTTATGCTTTGAACATTTTCATAAGAATAAGAGAGGAGACTGTTATTTTTGGAACTTTTTTTTCTTCATATTGGAACTTAAATACATGACATCGCCGAACAGTGAGACATCAAGACTTAAGTTCGGTTAGGAAATGAAATTAGAGGACATTGCCGAACTAAAACTAAAGCTGCATAACATTTAATATCCGAAACGCGTTATGAAAAAGTCTTTAAGGAGGCTTTTTCATATTTGAAATCCTTTCTCTTCCATCTTCTCCATTCGTTTTTTGATGTTAAAATGATTTCGGAGAATCCTTCACCCCTAAGTCGATACCGCCTTACAATACGAAATAAAGCCATAAATTCCACAACTCTAGCTCTAATCTTGTCGAATCGAACGAACAAAGCTATATGATCACGGTTATGAGGGTTTGTTGTGTCGGAGCTAATTTCTCATGAATTTTCCCCAATAACTTTGACTCATAATACCATTCATTCTTCGTTCTTCACCCCTCTTTGGATAGTATAGTATGTAGTTTCTGCAAAGAGATAGATCTTCATCTAGAGTAAATTTAGGAGTAGTGGCTGCCATTTTTAGAAGATTTTGAGACAAAATGTTAACTATGAGACACATATTTATACCACTGGGGTGTATAACGGCTATAAAAATAGCCGTTACTTGAAATTAGTGTCATTCAAATTTCAAAATATATAGTTCGGTTACATAACAAATGCATCGAGATTACCGAACTCATCGGTTCGGTTGGTTCTGTAAATCGTAGGTAACCGAACAAAGTGCAAGTTACCAAATTTCAAAGTTATAGTGTAATGTTCGGTTACCTGTAGAATAATACCAGGTAACCGAACATTACACTGTAACTTTTGAAAGATTTATCTGTTGTGAGTTCGGTTAGATTGCAAATCAGCAAACCAACCGAACTTTTGGACCACCGAGTTCGGTTACTTGCAAAATAATACCAGGTAACCGAACATTACACTGTAACTTTTGAAATTTTCTTGGTATGAGTTCGGTTGGATTGCCTTTTCTGCAGGTAATCGAACATTGTTGTTCTATTACTCGCAAAATAATAATGTGTAACCAAACATTACACTGTAACTTTTGAAATTTTCTTGTTATGAGTTCGGTTGGATTTCCTTTTCTGCAGGTAACCGAACATTATAGTTCGGTTACCTGCAAAATAATACCAGGTAACCGAATACAGCTCTGTAACTTCTGTTTTTTTTTTTGGGTATCTGAGTTCGGTTAGATTTGAAATTGGAGAACCAACCGAACTGAAGAACATGGGAGTTCGGTTGTTTACGAGATTTAGTCTCTTAACCGAACTACCTAATTGTTTCTTAAAAATTTGAATGTAATGAAACACATAACCGTCAAATAGCCAAACTAATCCCTTAGAACACAAATTAAAAACCAAATTATGAAATTTATTTACTAATCCACATCACTAAATGTTGGAAGCACACGAACATAAGGAAACAAACTACCAAATCCGAATACAAAATAAAAAGTATTCCAAATATAAGGAACCAAACTACCAAATAAGGAACCAAACTACCAAATCCGCAATTAAAAAGTCTTCCAAACATAAGAAACCAGAGTAATAATTGTTGCAATCACTCATTTATCACGACCACTACCAGAAACTTTTCTACTCTTGCGTTTAGGAGCTTTAGGTCGTCCTTCGTCACTAAGAGTGTCATCTCCACTGCTTTGTTGTTCAACCATCCGACTTGAACCTTCCCCTTCTCGGCGACTCCTCTTCGACGGCATGGTCTTGCTTGGATCAACCTGGCTTGTATCGACAAGGTTGGGATTAAAAACATTAGTTATTTGGTTGTAGAGGTATGTTTGTTCTCGAGTATCCATCGACTCTCCACTCCGGATTTTTGCATCATTTTCTTCAACAATTTACCACTTGCCTTCACCTATTCTCATCAAAAACATAAGTAACTATTATTTTTCAATACTTCATAACATTTTGAAAAATAAAAAATAAGAGTAAATTTCTTACCGCCGAATTCCACAAGATCAAGGCCTCATCACCACACATAAGGGTATGCTTCATAATTTTCTTAGCCTCTTTCTCCACTGCCTTCGCTTTTGTTTTCAAGACGGCTTGTTGAACAGTGATTTATTACACGAGGATGAGAAAATGTTCATACCATTCCATATATCCCTTGTCAGCGGCATTTGGCTCATCAAACGAATCTTGTAACTCTTCAACTGGAACAAGATAATCCCCAAAGTTCTTCCAGTGGTCCACAGATGGAGCAGGATCGTAATTGGGGGTGAAATTCATCTCGGTGTTCTTAGTTCCCTGCTTCTTCACCTTGAAGTTGAAGTTTTCCACTTGTGGGACACTTTGGACACAAGAAACTTGTCTTAATACTCTTCGAGGATTATACATTGTACAACCTCCAGGATGAAACAACGGTCCATTATACGCCGCAACAGGTGAGAAATCAATAACCTCAACAGCCTCCTCGTCTTCATCTGATGGAATGGTGTAAGGATGGAAAACCACATCTTCCACTGTTAACTTATCCAATGTCTCCCTCATCTCCAACACCTTTTTTTTCTTATTCTTTTCCTGTGAGTTCAAAAATTCATATTTACCAGCTGTAGGCTTCCCATAAGGCCAAGGAGTGTGAGCATGAGACAATTGAAGTTTAGGGAAGTGGTCGTACACCCAAACCTATAAGAAGAGGCAACAAATAATACATTCACAATATGATTAGTAACAATACACATTCATTCACTTATATATTGAAACACACAAACGATAATTTAACGGGGTACCTGAATAAGGGTGTATAAGCCTCCAAAATATAGACTCTTAAACCTCGAAGCTTTTCTGAGTTCCTTTTGAACGAATGAAAGCACCGCAATGCCCCAACAGTAGTTTTTCACCTCATCCAGGGGGTCCAATAGCTGGAGGTAATGGGCATTTACCACGTGACCTGAACTGTCAGGGAAGAAAATGGTTCCTAGTTGATATAACAAATAAGCAGTCACATGGTGCTTAACCTTCTCCTATGTCATCACCAACTTTCCTCGAGCAACCAAATCTTTCGTCCCTGAAAACTCATCAAACAAGGTTTTGAGCTTGATATTTTTCAACTTCTTCTTGTACGTGCGGTCTGCCTCAAACTCATTATACTCATCACCTTCCTTAGTGATGAGTGCCAAATATTGCATATTTATACACCTTTTTATTGGCACTTTACTCATCTTTTGTGCTCATAAATCAGATATTATCCCAGATTCTGTATTTTCTTTGTTTTCAAGAATAAATATTTGTACTAATTAACTTTGTGTTTTTAGGTAATAAATAAAGCTCGGAGAAACCGAGGAGCCCAAAGAGCGAAGAAGTGGAGTCGAGCATCTATGGAGCGAAAGCCAAAGCCCGCGCGCAACAGTTGCAACCCAACAAGTAGCAACTCATCTACAAGACATGGGCTTGAGCTAGTCCCGACCGCGACCCGGATCCGAGCCCGTCCACTACGAGCCGTTGAGATCTCTCCCAGCCTGCATCCTACGGCCGCTCCTTCGCTCACATCCATTTCTTCGATGCTCCGCTCAACACCAGATCACGCCAAAACCGCCTATCACCCTCGGCCGTTCAGATCTCCATTAGCTCCATCCTACGCTCGCTAGGCCCTCTCATCATCACTCGCTGCGCCTGCTCCATAGCAAAGTTACCTACACCTATACCCCCACTCGAGCAAAACATTTCCCCTTCACTTTCTCTTTCTTCTCCACCCACTCCCCTCTGCAAAGCCCTCACCGTCTTCTTCTCCACCCACGTCCCCGTCTGAGCCATCATCACTACCATCGCTCCACCTCCACATCACTTTGCTCGACAAACAACGGCGTTAGTACCACCTCCTCCATACCCCGATTCGCTTTTGTCTCAGCTTTTAGCTTCTCTAACCCTAGAAGATAGGGTTAAGGCAGTTGGAATTAGGGTTTTCATCAACCACCCTTGCATGTCGATTCAGAGGTCAGAGAAGAGCTAAGGAAGGGAAATACAGGTTTGGGTCAGAGTAGTGGTTAGCTAGAAACATTTTGTGAGTTATAAATTGAACTTTTGATGTAAGAGAAACTAGTCAGTTTTAGTTTGAATTTAGGGTTCATGTTTAGTTTGCTTTTGAATTTTAATCTCTGTTTTAACATGTTTATTATGAGCTAAATTTGCTTTGCTAGGATTTACATGAAACCCTAGCTGTTCGTTGTTCAACTATGTTGTGATAGTTCTTAAAGTGCTTAACTCTTAAGATAAATTCAATCCTTGCACTTCAATACTTTGCTTTCACATTGAATATCATGTATTCATTGTAGCTAGGATTAAACCTGTTTGATTGTGCTCGGCTCATGCTTTTTAGTTAATTGCCAAACCCTTGACTAATTGTGCTTAACTTAGACAATTAGTGCTCGGTTTGGTACTCTAGCCGTTGATTGTATTATTACTTTGGTGAAACTCCTTGCTTAAGAGATAGTCTTGACACATTGTCTTTATATGCAATAGGATTGAGAACTTTCCAACTAGTTGACACACATAACTTGAGTTAGTGGTGGATTGATAATCCTGGTACCACTCAAACCTTCAGTTTACACTCCACCTTGCCTTTCTTTATTTCAGTTCATAGTCACCAACTTCAAATCAGTCGTAAAGACTTTAAACATAAAGCTTATATCTCTGTCACAAACCCTGAAAACAGTTGAGAAACCCTGAGAATAACATAGCACACCCTAGTTCCCTGTGGAAAGACCTGTACTTGCCACTGCCTCCATTGGCTCTGTGCACTTGCAGAATTAGAACATAGGAAAAGCATATTTCTTTTGCTATCAAGTTTTTGGCGCCGCTGCCGGGGAACTGGTAGCGTGCTACTTGTTCTTTAGCATTTTTTCTTCACTGTTTTCAACCCTGCCCTGTATATAACCTTGCTATCATTTCCATCACTGTTCTCTAGCTCTGCCATAATCTTCTGCTCTGTTGCTTGGATTGTGTGACCCTGTGAACTGAAATTCTTCTGTTGAGTCACAGGTACAAGTGGAGCAACCTCAAGATAAAGCAAAGGAACAACACACTGTGGAGTGCCTAAACCCAGTATTGCACTGGTGGTATTGATCTCTTAACCCTACCCTGTGTGTATGCATGATTTAGAACTAGAATTTGTAAACCTTTTGAGCTTTATGAGCTATTTATGCTGAGCCCTGTGCACCTGAGCATCTTGTAACTCTGTATTGCTTTGCCTTGCAAGCCCCTGAAGCCGCTGGGTTTAAGCCATTGAGCAATTTATGCATGCTTGACTCCATATTTTGTGCACAATGTTACTCAGCCATTGACCTGCAAACCATTGAGCCCTGTATTGCCATTTGTAAACCTTGCTAAGCATTTAAGTGCACTTGTTTTGCTCATCATCTAAGCAATTATTAACTGTTTTTCCATCTGTATTGCACTTGACTGAGCCCAGTATTGCTTTGCCTTGCTAGCCCCTGAGCTGCAAGCTGTGAGCTTAATCTGTGAAGGTTAAGCAACATTTCCTTCCCAGTAACCCTGCCCGTGAAGCCGAAGACCCGAGCTCGAGTTTGACATCAACTCGGACTCTTTGTATCTGAATGAGTTGATGCAACAAACTCAACTGAGCCAGTTGACCATAACCCTGGCCAACCTTGTTTGAGCCATCACTTGGATAACCAAGTTGGTGTGTAACATTTGGTGTGTAACATTCTTGTGCTTACCTTGAATTTTTTGTGTAATGTTTGGTGTTTGAATGATCTATTAAGAAGTAGAATTTGAGTAGCTCTTAGGTTGTTTTTCAAAACACACAACCCTGCACAATGCTGCACCTTTGAGTGGGCACATCCAACAACCTGTGCACTTCACAAAATTTTTCTTCTTTGCCTGTGCTGTGCTGCTACTCTCTGTTGATTGCCCAAGCTGTGCTCAAGCTGTGCTGTTCCTTGCCTGAGCTGTGACCACCTAACCAGTTTGTGCATACAACCAGTGGCTGGTCGAGCCGCCAACCTAGCACCAACAGACCTTGTACCAAACCAATTGAACTAGAACCTGGTTTCACTGGCCTGGCAATTTGCCTTCAACCCAACTGCTGGGCTGTCACAAAAGCCTGAGCTGTTTAAACTAAAACCCAGTTGGGCCTGCATTCCACTGATTTCACAGCCCACAAATCTGGGCTGTAAAAATCGACCCCAACCACCGGGCTATCTCACAACCACGGGCTGTGCAATTTCAACCCACTTCTGGGCTTGCACAGAACCAAGCCCAACACCATAACAACCGAGCCCACAACAACCCAACTATTGGGCTCACTTCAAATCTGGGCTGTGCAAACAATCAAACCCACACCTTTTGGGCTGGAACCAACCTACTCTGCTGGGCCTTACAATACCAATCTCTTGGGTTTGAGTTTTGTTTTTGTGGGTTATTTTTGAGTTTTATTTTTGTGTGTTGAACTTGTTGGTGTGTTAACATGCTAGGCGCGTACTAGGCTATGATTGTGTCTTTTAGAGACCAAACAAATCGATTAGTGAGAATCCGCCCGGACGAAATCGTTAGTATACCTAGTTCTTCAACAGAAAGCCCAATTCCATTAGAGAGCCCATCTGAATCAGAAACCATGGGTGAGGAACTCAACCAACCCCGTAGTCTCAAGGACTACATGTACCCAACTAGGGCAAGCCAGCCCTCTTGCATCATTCTGCCAGATGATGCTTGTCAGTTTGAACTGAAAGCAAGCATCATTAATATGCTACCCGTGTTTAGAGGGGTCAATGCTGAGAACCCCTACCATCACGTGAGAGACTTTGAGGATATTTGTGGGACTCTGCGTTTTAACCAAATGACAGATGAGTCCCTCAAATTGAGACTGTTCCTTTTTTCTCTGAAAGACAAAGCCAAGTCTTGGCTACATGCTCTACAACCACAATCCATTAGAACCTGGGATGAACTCACAAAGGAGTTTTTCAAAAAGTTTTTCCCAAACCATAAGACTGCGGCAATTCGCCAAAGTCTAAATGGTTTTGTGCAATTAGAAGACGAAACTCTAGCAAAGTACTTGGAGAGATTCAATGAATTATTACTCCAATGTCCCCACCATGGTTTTGAAAAATGGAGACTCGTGCAAATATTGTATGAGGGTCTAGATGTTAGAACCCGAACCACAGTCGAGTCAATGTGCAATGGTGCATTTGTTGACAAGAGTGCCGATGACGCTTGGGCTTTTCTAATCGAAGTCGCTGAAAAGACTCAATCATGGGAGTCCATCCGAGAACCGAAACGGACTACCCCTGTACAAAATGTTCATAGAATAGAGTCTGACTTTGAGGGAAATGCAAAAATGGCATCTTTGGCCCGGAGAATAGAAGTGCTTGAGTTGGAAAAGAATGTAAAATCTAATGCCCCTACTCTCCGTGACCAAATTGATAAGGCCACTTGTGCCGCATGCCATAGTTCTGACCACTTAGTGGACAGCTGTCCAGATTTATATGCATTTCAAGAGTCCAAGTCCGAGCAAGCCAATGCATTGTACCAGAGACAAGAGAACAACCCTTATTCTCAAACCTACAACCCCGGGTGGAGGAATCACCCTAACTTCTCATGGTCCAAGGGACCTGTACAAGGGGGACCAACACATAACAACCAAGGATACTCATATCCTAGAAACCCCCAAGTACAACCACCCCCTCAGTACCCGGTAGAGAAAAAGACTAGCTTGGAAGACTGTGTCATTCTGTTGACCCAAGGTCTTTCAAAACTTGAGAAAACTACCGACCAACGTCTCACAACCCTAGATCTTAAGATAGGGCAAACTCGTGATGCATTGAATGAGAGAGAGAAAGGAAAATTCCCTAGTCAACCCCTACAAAATCCAAAGATGTGTTTCAAGCAGGCTCCTCTACCGCAATGAAACTTCACATAGTCAAGCGAATCTTTGTCACCACTCTCCGTAGTGGTAGAATTGTTGAGAACCATGTAGGTGTACCACCTTCTAGCGAGTCTACATCGGACTCCCAAGTACACACAACACCACCGGAAACATCTACTGTAGAGAAAGAATCTGAGCCCATTGAGAAAACCAAGAGTCCTACTAATATAGATGTTCTGTGCCAAGTCATGTTCTGTTGCTCCATTTCCACAACGGTTGGTGCAACGAGGGCGGTGACTACCAATACAACGAGATGTTGGAATTGTTCAAAAGAGTTAACATAAACATTCCATTTCTCGAAGCAATCAGCAAATACCTGCCTATGCTAAGTTTTTAAAGGACCTGTGCACACAAAAGCGAAAGCTTCATGTGCATAAGCGTGCCTTTCTCACCGAGCAAGTAAGTTCAATTATTCAAAACAAAACCCCACCTAAGTTTAAAGACCCAGGTAGCCCGACTATCTCTTGTACTATAGGTGAGCATACAATCGTAAAAGCTTTATTGGACTTAGGAGCTAGTGTGAACCCTACTGCCATATTCTGTATGTGCGGTTAGGTCTTGGGGAATTACAACCCACTCTGTCACGCTACAATTAGCGGACAGATCTCGTGAGAGTCCCTCGGGAATCGTTGAAGATGTGCTAATCAAGGTTGATAAATTTTATTTCCCTGTGGACTTCATTGTGTTGGATACCCAACCTGTGCAAAATCCTGAAAATCATATTCCCGTTATCTTAGGACGTCCCTTCTTGGCAACGTCAAACGCTATCATAAATTGTCGTAGCGGGATATTGAATTTGTCTTTTGGCAACATGATTTGTAGAACTGAATGTCTTTCGTGTGAACCAACAACCCATAGAGTGTGATGATGATGAATTGCACGAGGTTAACATGATTGAGAGTCGATTCAAGACTCACCGCCCGACATTTTGTCGGTGGACCCTGTGCAAGCATGTTTAGACAATTTTGACTTAGATCTCTTCGCCCGAGTACATTAGTGAGGTCCACTCTTTGCTAGAGTCTGTGCCACCCATGGATATTGCCAAATGGCAGAATGCAGTGGAAACTCTTCCACTCTCTGATACCACATCTGCCCCACCTCTTGACACACCACCTAAGCTTGATTTGAAACCTTTACCCGATACCTTGAAGTATGCATTCTTAGGTCCTTCTGAGACTTTACCTGTGATTATTGCATCATGTTTAGACACGGAACAGGAAAGTAGACTCCTAGAAGTACTTCAAGAGCATAAAGGAGCCTTAGGTTGGACCATCTCCGATCTTAAGGGTATAAGTCCCACAATTTGCATGCACCACATAAACCTTGAGGAGCACACCAAACCATCTAGGGAAATGCAAAGGAGACTTAACCCCAACATGAGAGAGGTTGTCAAGGGTGAGATTCTGAAACTGCTCGACGCGGGTATCATCTACCCGGTCCCTGATAGCCAGTGGGTCAGTCCTATTCAGGTAGTACCCAAGAAGTCTGGCATTACTGTAGTTCAAAACGAGATGAATGAGCTACTTCCCACCGTGTGACCACTGGGTGGCGAGTATGTATTGATTATAGAAAACTGAACACGGTAACCAAGAAAGACCATTTTCCCCTTCCCTTCATTGACCAAATGCTGGAAAGGTTAGCCAAACATAAGCACTACTGCTTCTTAGATGGCTATTCTGGCTACAACCAAATTCACATAGCACCCGAAGACCAACAAAAAGACCACATTTACCTGTCCTTATGGAACATTTGCTTATCGTCGTATGCCTTTTGGGCTGTGCAATGCACCCGCTACTTTCCAACGTTGCATGATGAGCATTTTTTCCGACATGGTAGATAAATTCCTTGAGATTTTTATGGATGATTTTTCTGTGTTTGGATCTTCATTTGATGAGTGTTTGCATCACCTCACATGTGTGCTAGTTAGGTGTAAGGAGAAGAGTTTGGTCTTGAATTGGGAAAAATGCCATTTCATGGTTAATTCAGGCATTGTTCTAGGGCATATCATCTCGGAAAAAGGCATAGAAGTAGACAAAGCCAAGGTAGATCTCATTCAACAGTTGCCTCAACCTCGTTCTGTGAGGGACATTAGATCATTTCTAGGCCATGCGGGTTTTTACCGCCTTTTCATCAAAGACTTTAGTAAAATTTCACGACCTTTATGCAATCTTCTTGCAAAAGACGTTGCATTTGTCTTTTATGATGCTTGTAAGGAAGCATGGGAGTTACTGAAGGCTCTCCTTACATCTGCCCCTATAGTCAGACCCCCTGATTGGTCATTACCATTTGAGATTATGTGTGATGCGTCTGACTATGCTGTAGGAGCTGTTTTGGGCCAACGAGTAGACAAACTCCCATACGTGATCTACTATGCTAGTAAAACCCTTAATGATGCTCAATTGAATTATTCCACTACTGAGAAGGAGTTACTAGCTGTTGTGTTTGCATTAGACAAGTTTAGATCTTATTTGATAGGTTCTAAGGTCATCATTTATTCTGATCATGCTGCATTGAGATATCTTCTTTCTAAGAAAGATGCTAAGGCTCGTCTAATTCGATGGGTACTCTTGCTACAAGAGTTTAACCTCGAAATTCGAGATAAGAAAGGGTCAGAAAATGTTGTTGCTGATCATTTGTCTAGGTTGAATGTTGAATCTTCTGATGAGTGTGTTGATTAGGGAATCATTCCCTGATGAGCAATTGATGCTTGTGGCTGAAATGCCATGGTTTGCTGATATTGTCAACTACCTTGCTACAGGTAGAATGCCCTTGCATTGGTCTAAACAAGACCGTGCTAAGTTCTTGGCTGAAGTTAAACATTTCCTTTGGGATGACCCATATTTGTTTAAGTACTGCCAAGACCAAATCATTAGGAGATGTGTCCCCAATTCTGAACAAAGGGACGTCATCTCTTTCTGTCATGACCATGCATGTGGAGGCCACTTTAGTGCCAAGAAAACTGCTGCAAAGATCTTGCAAAGCGGTTTCTATTGGCCAACACTGTTTAAGGATTGCCATGCATTCTGTGTTGCTTGTGACCGATGCCAGAAACTAGGAAGTATATCTAGGAGAAACATGATGCCCTTACAACCCATATTGATTGTTGAACTGTTTGATGTGTGGGGCATTGATTTCATGGGTCCATTTCCGAATTCTGAAGGTAAGTTGTACATCCTTGTAGCTGTCGATTATGTCTCTAAGTGGGTAGAGGCCATTGCATCCAAAACCAACGACCATAAAGTTGTTCTTTCCTTTCTTAAGGAGAACATTTTCTCCCGTTTTGGAACCCCGAGAGCGATAATCAGTGATGGAGGTAGTCATTTCTGTAATAGACCCTTTGAATCACTAGTGCGCAAGTATGGAATCACTCATAAGGTCGCAACACCTTACCATCCTCAAACCAGTGGCCAAGTAGAAGTTTCTAATAGGGAAATTAAGCATATTCTTGAGAAGACCGTCAATCCTTCTAGGAAAGATTGGTCTTTGCGCTTAAATGATGCTTTATGGGCCTATAGGACTGCATACAAGACTCCCATTGGGATGTCTCCTTACAGACTTGTGTACGGAAAAGCATGTCATCTACTGTTGAGTTAGAACACCGTGCATACCGGTTGTGAAAAAGCTGAATTTTGATCTTGATAAGGCTGGTACCCGTAGGAAACTTCAACTCAATGAGTTAGAAGAATTGAGAAACGATGCATATGATAGTGCCAAAACGTACAAACATAGAATGAAGGTGTTTCACGATAAGCGCATTATGCGCAAGTCTTTCACCCCGTCAAAAAGTTTTATTGTACAACACTAGGTTGCATTTGTTTCCAGAAAGCTACGTTCCCGATGGTCTGGACCATTCGTGGTGCACCGTTTTCTCCCATGGAGCTGTAGAAGTTGAAAACCCAGCAAACAAGAACATTTTCAAAGTCAATGGTCGGGAGATTGAAACCATTTTCGGAGCATCTTCCACGAGAAGTTGAGACCGTTGACTTGGAAGACCCCATCTATGTGGATGATCTAGTTCACTTGTGTACATACTTATGGACTAAACATCCATCATCTTTCCCTTTTCTTTTTCTTTTTGCATAATTTTGATGTGTGCTAACCAACCTTTTTGTCTTGCGCTCGTGATTGTTTGCTTTCAAAGCATTCATCTTTCTATGGTTTAGCAACACCCTTGTACATCCGGTAATCTCTTCCCTTTTCTTTATTTAACATAGCTCTCTCGGTATGTGACTTTTTAAATTCTTATTATCTGTTGGCACATTGAGGACAATGTTTAATTTAGGTTTGGGGGTACATACATTTGCATGTAGAGTTTTTAGTCTTTCTTTAAAAAAAAAAAAAAAAATAAATAAATAAAAAACTCTTTGTAAATACTTGCATGAAAAACCTCCAACTTTTAGAGATTTTAGAGTCACTAGCATGCTTTTAGCTATGTTTACAGAGAGTCGACCGAAATAACAAGAACTTGGAAGTCTTTGGAGAACGCAATCGGGTTCCTTAGTTGATTAGAGCGTTAAAGTCGGTTTTAACCATACCGGAGGGCGAATTAGGTGCTGTTTAGATATTCGGTAGTAGAATTGTGATCAACCATAGTGGAGACTACCCATTTTACATCAAGCGAGGTACCGACCTTCACTCTTTGTGACTTTCTAGAAAAGCTTTTAGAGTGTGTGTCACCGTACGTCAATTCCGGGTAGGAATGGTGAGCTACCCAACTTCGCACCACTTTCAAGACTACTTTTGATCTCTTGAGTGCTAATTCCGTCAATCATGAGGGTGATGTCTAAAGATGAAAACTCCTTCTAAATACCGATTTGTAGTTAGCATCATTCTCTCTCTCAATCAGCAAGACCCATAGAAACACACCATCGTCAGCAACCGGAGCAGAATCAGAATATTGAAAGAAAAATTGATATAGTCCAAGGTTTACGTGAAACAAAGAAAAGAGAAGAAAATAGGATGAGAATTAATGAAGTTTATAAAATCAAGACAATACAAGTTATGGAAATTGTGTGATATATTCCTTCATCCATGGAGTTAGTAGTTTTATTGTTTTTATTTTCAATTAATGTATATAGTGAAGAGAAAAAAAAAAAAAAAAAAAAAAAAAAAAAAAAAAAAAAAAAAAAAAAAAAAAAAAAAAAAAAAAAATTGTAGTTTATTTTCTTAGTTTTGATACCACCATGGTAAAGAAGAAAATTCCAAGTAACAAGGAAATTGAGTAGAAAAAGTTAAAAATTGTCAAGTTTTGTGAAGTTTAGAAGTTCGTCATCAACATCCGAAGACCGAAGACCGAAGATTGAAGACGTTTCTATGGTTCTTATGAGAGAGAGTGATATTAATTGCCGATCGGGTGAAAAGGTAGTGAGTACTCCCACCCTTGCTAATGGTTGATTTCCTTCCTTAGAGATCATCAGAAAAGATTCTTTTTGTCCACACTTTTGTGGAGTCTCCGATTTTATTTGAAGGTTAGCCTTCTTACCTACAACGTGTGCGGGATTTCTCTCTTTATTCCTGCTGCACAAATGAGAGACTAAAAAAGCGATCTTTTTGAGTGCAATTATCATAAAACCCTAATGGTGAGGCAGAAGTCGAGGCTTATGATCACAATCGAATCCGAATTCTTTCATATGGTATGGTTACTTCTCGCTCAGCACTTAAAGATGAGAATGCGTTCTTTAGTAGTTCTAACTTCTTGTTACTAGCATGCAAACTCTATATACTCATAGCTCCTTGGATGCTTGAGACTCTCTTACACTCTAGTTGGAGAAGGTTTTGTGGGTACACCTCTGTAAACCCTCACGAGACTACAACTCGTCCACTAGGGACACCTAGGGTTTAAAGGCTTAGTGCATACGCTAAATGCATTCGAGAGACTGCGAGCAGGGGGTATAGTTAGGATTTCTTCATTTTTGTTTCACTTGAGGACAAGTAAAATTCGAGGTTTGGGGGTATTTGATGAGTGCCAAATATTGCATATTTATACACCTTTTTATTGGCACTTTACTCATCTTTTGTGCTCATAAATCAGATATTATCCCAGATTCTGTATTTTCTTTGTTTTCAAGAATAAATATTTGTACTAATTAACTTTGTGTTTTTAGGTAATAAATAAAGCTCGGAGAAACTGAGGAGCCCAAAGAGCGAAGAAGTGGAGTCGAGCATCTATGGAGCAGAAAGCCAAAGCCCACAAGGCACAGTTGCAACCCAACAAGTAGCAACTCATCTACAAGACATGGGCTTGAGCTAGTCCCGACCCGCGACCCGGATCCGAGCCCGTCCACTACGAGCCGTCCAGATCTCTCCCAGCTGCATCCTACGGTCGCTCCTTCGCTCACATCCATTTCTTCGATGCTCCGCTCAACACCAGATCACGCCAAAACCGCCTATCACCCTCGGCCGTTCAGATCTCCATTAGCTCCATCCTACGCTCGCTAGGCCCCTCTCATCATCACTCGCTGCGCCTGCTCCATAGCAAAGTTACCTACACCTATACCCCCCCACTCGAGCAAAACATTTCCCCTTCACTTTCTCTTTCCTCTCCACCCACTCCCCTCTGCAAAGCCCTCACCGTCTTCTTCTCCACCCACGTCCCTGTACAGAGCCATCATCACTACCATCGCTCCACCTCCACATCACTTTGCTCGACAAAGAATAAAGCGTAGTACCACCTCCTCCATACCCTGATTCGCACTGTCTCAGCTTTTAGCTTCTCTAACCCTAGAAGCTAGGGTTAAGGCAGTTGGAATTAGGGTTTTCATCAACCACCCTTGCATGTCGACTCAGAGGTCAGAGAAGAGCTAAGGAAGGGAAATACAGGTTTGGGTCAGAGTAGTGGTTAGCTAGAAACATTTTGTGAGTTATAAATTGAACTTTTGATGTAAGAGAAACTAGTCAGTTTTTAGTTTTCAGTTTTAGGGTTCATGTTTAGTTTGCTTTTGAATTTTAATCTCTGTTTTAACATGTTTATTATGAGCTAAATTTGCTTTGCTAGGATTTACATGAAACCCTAGCTCTGTTCTGTTGTTCAACTATGCTGTGATAGTTCTTAAAGTGCTTAACTCTTAAGATAAATTCAATCCTTGCACTTCAATACTTTGCTTTCACATTGAATATCATGTATTCATTGTAGCTAGGATTAAACTGTTTTGATTGTGCTCAGCTCATGCTTAAAAGTTAATTGCCAAACCCTTGACTAATTGTGCTTAACTTAGACAATTAGTGCTCTGGTTTGGTACTCTAGCTGTTGATTGTATTATTACTTTGGTGAAACTCCTTGCTTAAGAGATAGTCTTGACACATTGTCTTTATATGCAATAGGATTGAGAACTTTCCAACTAGTTGACACACATAACTTGAGTTAGTGGTGGATTGATAATCCTGGTACCACTCAAACCTTCAGTTTACACTCCACCTTGCCTTTCTTTATTTCAGTTCATAGTCACCAACTTCAAATCAGTCGTAAAGACTTTAAACATAAAGCTTATATCTCTGTCACAAACCCTGAAAACAGTTGAGAAACCCTGAGAATAACATAGCACACCCTAGTTCCCTGTGGAAAGACTCCGTGCTTGCCACCGCTCCATTGGCTCTGTGCACTTGCAGAATTAGAACATAGGAAAAGCATATTTCTTTTGCTATCACTTAGGCTCTTTGTTAGCTCGTCTAAACTCACATTGTACCTTTTTATCACTCCATCCTAGACACCTTTCGACTAGCTTTTTAAGAATTTCATAACTCATCGAGGGATCGTAGCCATCTCGAACACTTGTTCCTGTAATTGGTAGGGCTGTGATTCTAAAACAATCATCCGGAGTTATTGCCATCTCACCAAAAGGTAGATGAAAGGTATCCGTCTCTGGATAAGACCTCTCGGCAAAAGAAGTAACAGTGACAGCATCAAATTTTTGGTGCGCATGTTGTATCCCGTTCCATAGTACACAGTCAAATACCGCCAAGCGGACCTCATCACACTCATTTTCTATATTCCATATCTTGTTCTTTTGACGTTTCAAAAAACGAACATCATTAGTATGATCCTACAAAAGCAACATCATATCTTATATACTAATATATAGAAAAGAACAATATATGTCAAAATATAACAAAAAGACTGAGAAATCTTGATGGTTAAGATTGAACCATACCTTTGTCGCAAAGATCTTGGCAGCCCATGAGTTTTTGTAGCCCATCAATACCTCCCCTCCATCTCTTGGAGTACCATAAGTTGGATTCTTTGGAGGCAAACACAAATTGTTATCGGAATGTATGAATATCTAGCACAAGGCGTTTAGGGCATCTTTCTAGGTTTCTTTCCCACTATTTCTACTTGTGCCTCTTCCTCTTCGACTTCCTCTTCCTCCAAGTCCTCATCTAATTCAAAGATCATCCTTATCTTCATCTTCTTCATCTTTGTCACCCTCATTTCCTCCTTCTCCAGCTGGTTCACCATCATCATTGTCACCCTCATTTTCTCCTTCTGCTGGTTCACCATTATTGGCACCCTCATTTCTTCCTCCTTCAGCTGGTTCACCATCATTGGCACCCTCATTTCCTCCTCCTTCAGCAGGTTCACCTTCTCCACCTTGATGTTGTTCTTCATTGCCCATCGCTTCCACGATCTCTTCATTAACTTGTTGGATTACGTTGTCAACATTATCTCTATTAACACCATCTTGGATGACAACACCCGGTAATGACCCACCTCTATACTTAGCATTTTTGGTTCCACTGTGACAGGCATCACAATGTACTTTTCCTCGAGGGGTGGGAGTTCTAAGATCTTCCGGTAAAGGTTTGTTTGATTTTTTGCCTCTTCCACTAATCAAGAAAACAAAAGATATTAGCTTAACCGCTGAATGATTCACTAAATCAGATGCAAAATAAGGGTTCTCAGCGTAAGGTTTGGTTAATAGCAAAAGTTCACGAAAAATAGGCCAACTCTAATTTTGTGTTCCATAGTATAGTTCGGTTACCAAAAATTTTTGGAGAACAAACCGAACTCAACATTGGTAAATGTTAATGAAGAGTTCGGTTTGTCAAATTTTTTAACTAACCGAACTCAACATGTTTGCAACTAATGAAAAGTTCGGTTTGTCAAGATTTTTTGTTAAGAGTTCGGTTACATTTTTTTTTTCGGTAAAGTTCGGTTACTGAATAGTTTTAGATTTTTATGCGAACAAACCGAACACAATACCACAGTTCGGTTACATGTGAAAAAACAAATTATTGTAAAATTTGCTAAGTTCGATTAGAAAAAAAATTTAGGCCTCTTTGCGGACTAACCGAACTGCCAGTTCGGTTAGCTAGTTTTGAAACCTAGAGAACTGAACTGTTCTTCGTGTTCTTCCTTTCAGGAAGTTCGGTTAACAAAATAGGGTTTTTTAGAAACTCGACCGAACCGAACTATGCACTGTAACTTCCATTTGAACCCTATTTTGATGATTTCTATTCAATTAAAGGAATCAAAATCAAATTAAAAGTAATGGGTTTGTTGCAAAATACCTGCGAATCGGTCCCATGGCGAGATGGGTCTTCGCAACCGCCTATTATCTTGGATTATGGCTTCACTTGGTAGTTCCACCTCTTTATGAATCTCAAAATCACTCATTGATTTGCTAGATGTCCCAATCGATGACCTTCTCCTTGAAGTCTTTTGGTTTTCTTTCGAAGAACCATTGTTATAGTTTCGATTGATTAATCGACGATGAAAATTTTATGAATCGACGATTAATCGATGAAGACGATGTTGAAACGGGGAAGAAGAAAAGAACAAGAGGGAGATGAAAATTTTATGAATCGACGATTAATCGATGAAGACGATGTTGAAACGGGGAAGAAAAAAAGAACAAGAGGGAGAACAGTTTTCTCCTCAAAACTGTTTTTTTTTTTTTTTTTTTAGGTTCGTTTTAATCCCGTTTGTCAAGGTCCAACGTCGCCTTTCTTTATTTTTCCAAAAATTGCACATAGGGAGACTCGAAATGCTACCATGCAACTCCGGACAATAGATCTCTCCACTGAACCGATGGTTCTTTGGTGTTAAATGTCTCTTATATTTAATATATAAAACATTGTCCATACATTTCCTCCCATATATGTTTAATTCATAACATCCCGAATTTTGTGTCCCGAATTGATATCTCTAAAACGAATTATACACGTATGTATACCGTTCGAATTATTGCCGCATCACGAACCGTTGACCGGATTTTTGACCGAACTTGATTTTTACAAAACCGACTAATAATTGTACGTATGTCGTTCCGTACGTTTGCCGAACCACGAACTGCTAACTAGGATCCCATCTTCCATCTTGGCCCAAAGTTTTTAAAGGTTAATATCATGAATAAATTTATTTTTAGCTCATTAAAACAAAAAGGTGGCCATATCCCCATCTTATTTGCAAAATGATATTTAAATTTTGAACGACTTTTCGGGGACCGGTGTTTTCTTTTTTCCAAGGAACAATAAGTGACTTGTGTGAAGAAAATGAATTTTTAACTAAAATGTTTTTGGTCTTGGTGCGGTTTGATCTTAGGATTTACGGGTTTTATGGATACTCAATCATTTTCTTTGAGTGAATGAATCACTTTAGTTCCATATTTGGAATACTAGAGAAGGATGACCGCTATATAACCATTCTCTTATGGATATATTGACAAATGATGGTGGAACGGGTGGGCCAGACTATACATATTCCAACTCATGCATATGCGCGTATACCACGCACCAAGTCCTTCCTATATTCTACTCAAATTTATTTTTCCAAGTTTTTTCTTTCGAAAAATTATTTCGAAAAATATTTATTTTTAAGTGTTTATTCGTGGGAGAATCCCTTTTTCGTTTTTGAATTGGTTTTACAAGAAACAAAACTTGTTTTATACGAAAACCAAAACCTAACTTGATTTCCAAGTAATCATCTCCTATAAATACAACTCGAAAATTTGTTTGCAAGATATATTAGAAGCGACTTATTTTCTATCTTCTTTTCTTCATCTTATTACTTTCTTTTGCGCAGCATGTTTACTTCCAATCCTTGTTGCTTAGTTCAAGAGTATGTAACTTGCGTTGTGCAAACTCAAGTTATATCAGACAGTCTTATCCTGGTGTTGATGGTGGCTTTTGGCCTAGGGTTAAAATCGTAAAACCGCACATCTGGCATGACGTCATTATGACCATTAGCACATTTATCGAATCGATCAGCTTGCTTACGTAAGAATTACCATGGTACCTTTTTTTTTCTTTATATGTATCATGTTCCACGGCGGAACCCTAACATTGATTGACATCACACCTGCACAAAACCCTCATGCTACAGCGCCAAGGCATGCCAACCATGCCATCCGCACCACTGTTCCAATGGAAAACGTGCCCGGCCTACATCTACGCGCCAAGGCATGCCAACCATGCCAGCCGCATCATTGTTCCAATGGCAAAACGTGCCAGCCACATCTACCGCGCCAAGGCATGCCAACCGCACCACTGTGCCAATGGAAAACCGTGCCAGCCACATCTACCGCGCCAAGGCATGCCAACCATGCCAGCCGCACCACTATGCAATTGGCAAACCGTGCCAGCCACATCTCTGCGCCAAGGCATGCCAACCATGCCAGCCGCACTACTACGCCAATAACAAACCATGCTAAGAAAAACCGCACCTTGCCTTGGCCCTAGCCATGCTAGCCGCACCATATGCCAAACGGCATGCCAAGCCCTTGGCCCCACATGCCAAGCCAAACCGCACCTTGCCTTGGCCCCTAGCCATGCTAGCCGCACCATGTGCCAAACGGCATGCCAAACCATTGGCCCCACCTTGCCAAGCCAAACGCACCTTGCCTTGGCCCTAGCCATGCTAACCGCACCATGAGCCAACGGCATGCCAAACCCGCGGCCCCACTATACCATGCCGGCCTTCCCTATGCGGCTACTAAAACTAAGGCATGCGACAATTAATGGTTGCCCTTCAATCTCAGGAGCAAATCCTAGCCGTCCAAGGTTACCAGACAACCCAAGGTAACCTTTGGCCCGAAACCCTAGTTTGGCCACGCCAAGCCAAGCTAGCCGCGACACCATGCTGGCCTTCCCTATGCGGCTACTAAAATGAAGGTGTGCTACAATCAACGGTCTCCCTTTAATCCCAGGATCAAATCCTATCCGACCAAGGTTACCAGAGAACGCATGGTAACCTTTGGCCCGAAACCCTAGTTTGGCCACGCCAAACCGCGCCAAGGCATGCCAACCTAGCGGCGCAACCATGCTGGCCTTCCCTATGCGGCTACTAAAACGAAGGCGTGCGACAATCCACGGTCGCCCTTCAATCTCAGTAGCAAATCCTAGCCGTCCAAGGTTACCAGACAACGCAAGGTAACCTTTTGCCCGAAACCCTAGTTTTGCCACGCCAAACCGCGCCAAGGCATGCCAACCTAGCCGCGCCACCATGCTGGCCTTCCCTATGCAGCTACTAAAACGAAGGCGTGCGACAATAAACAAGTCGCCCTTCAATCTCGTGGGAGCAAATCCTAGCCGTCAAGGTTATGATAGACACATTTTTGTGTCTGAATTGTCCTCATTGTCTCTATTGTTGGAACTCGATTTTTTGTACTAATATTGTGTTTTTATGTATTTTTAGGTATTTTTGGAAATAAATATTTTTTGGAAAATTTGCTCGAAAAGTTGCTCAGGAACACCCCGGAGGACTTTTGATATACGGACTCCCACTTTGGATAAGGGGTAACCCAATTACTAAGGGCACCCTGTTGATATTCGCACCCCACTGTTGGTTAAGGGGTGACCTTCTCCTTCGTTTGAAAATTGAGTTTTGGCGGGAAAAGAAACCATCCACTTGTGTATGTTCTGGTCTTGAATTTGGCGAGATTTTTGGAAATATTTGTCACGAGAATTGATTGGTATTGAGTATGTGATGTAACAGGCGTAATTTTGTGAGTTTCGATAACAAGGGAATGGAACATGCAAATACACGGCTTGAGGTTTAGAAGATACTCGGGATTGTGTCGATGATATTATGGAAAGTTGCATGTGTTTTCTACGTCTTGACCCACTCCTTGATGATCTCGGAGCATGTTTGGAGCGTGTAAACACTTGGTTGACATGTGAGAAGGAAATAAAGGAAAGAAAACAATCCGAGAATATTTGTTCTTAACTACGAGTTATGGTGAAGATTCGTGGAGTTAAGGTGGTCCTGTGAGTGTTGTCGAGTATATATAGAGAGTTGGGGAGAGATTGGTACGCTACAATAGCCAGAAAATCAAGTTTCGAGAAAATTGAGTGCTGTGCAGCTCTTGAACCAAGAACGTGAAGAACAGACTCTCAAGGACAGTCGTTCTTCAACAGTGACAGAGACCCATAGCCGTGCGTCGTAATACGGAGGGAGGAAGACTTAAAATCCGTAACAGTATTCAACCCCTTTGTAACGGTGTTTGCAACAACTATAACTGTTGCAAACCCGATTTTCATCATTTTCTCCATATTCATCATTTGTAACCCTTTGAGCATAAATGAAATCAAATTTTGAGCGTGTTTCCAACATGATGAGCGGCTAATTCTCTCGTAACCAAGGCAATGGATGAAGCTATTCACACATGAACAATGGGTAACTATTTTATTTTCTCTAATATTTAATTATAATTCACTCAATCTTGCTTTTGCAGAGTTCTTCAAAGTTTACATAATTTTCTTCATTAGTTGTGATCAATTAGATAGGTTATGCTTTGGTTAGATAATCTATGCTTAGGGATACAATTAATTTTTGAGAATATGTCTGATTATTTGTGGATTAAGAAATAAAGGATTTAAAGGATAATTAGAGTTATGAAATATTTGATATCATTCATGTGTAATAGTGGATTCTAGTGTCTTGGTTATATTCCTAATATCTTGAAATCAATCTTGAATCAAATTTTCTTTATTTTGAATTTTTATTTCTAAAATCTTTTGCTTTCACAAGTCTGAACGAACCTAATTACTACAACTCAATTGAAATTCACATCAATTTTTGGCGCCGCCGACGCGGACTTGTGTATAGATTTGTTTTTAGGTTTTATTTTTTTTTATTATTTTTTTTGTTCTTTTTTACGCGTTTTGGTATTTCTGTTTGCTTTCAGATTTGGAGTGGAGCGAAAGAAAAGAGAAAGTGCTGAAAATAAAAGCAAAGCCAAAATAGGAAAGAAAAGAGAGATCCGAACGAAGTGAAGAAGAAAACTTTGTATATAGTGTAATTATTTTTATTTTTTTAGAAAGCGTAATTAGGTAATTATTTTTGTAATTTTTATTTTTGGACTTTTTTTTATTTTTGGACTTTATTTTGGACTATCGGACATTATTAATTTTAAACCCTAAGGAAGGGTAATTTAAATATAAATCGCACAGGGAAGGACGAGCGATTACGATATCGTCTCGGCCCCTCGGTTCGTACATGACATAGGAGTCGTGGCCCGAGTCGACTTCAACGGTTCATCCGTCCGGGAACGGGAGGTAAGAATTCTAAACACCCGCGAATCTCCCGTCACGGGTTTCTTTGGATGATTTTGTATGCATATATGTTGAGGTATTGAAAACGGTGCTTTAATTTCCTAGTAAAGGGCAAGGACTGGCCATATAAGATAAGGGTTCGGATTTCATCACCGTTCTCTTCTTGCCCGCCTTAGGAAAACGAAACCAAACACGAACCTAAGCCTAAAATTTTGACTAGAACGAGACCTATAGGGTAACGAGCTTAATAGGAAAGTCGTTCGAAAGATATTGGTTACTCTTTTGAGCATACTTCGAAGTTCATGATGGTTTCGTGAGTTGAATGCGTGACTCGCGCCGCCTTGTAATGCGGTGAGGCCTTGGGTATCAAAGCTCCACGCAGCCTTCCTCGCCTCTATTCAACTCACTTAAACTCGGATTGATTCCCAGAGAGGGTTTGCTCGATTGTAACGAATTCCCTTTCGAAGGATTAGAAGCTGGTCTAGAAAACAATCTAAGTGGAGCCATCATGCTTTTTGTTTGCTAGAAATCGCAGGTTTTTGTGGTCGAGTCGGCCTTGTTTGTGCTTGTGTAGAATTCCCTTGCATTTAGGATGTCAAACTGGTATTACAATAGCCATCACAATGAATATGAATATCCAACTGAACAATTTGGACATCACTCTTTTTATGACCATAGTGTGAATAGTGGTTGGGAGCGCCAAACTTTTGAAGGTTATGGGTCATACCATGGTGATCCCAATTACTATCCACACGCCACCCGGTCAAATGCAGCAAAATTCCTCTCTAATAGAGTCAACACGTAAGTTAGCCGAGACGACACGTAAGTTCTGAGAAATGAATAACTTAGTTATGGACGAAAGCAATACAACGAGTGAAATTTCTTTCCTAGATACATTAAGGAAGTCATGTGAGTCGAGTCACGATACATTAAGGAAGTCATGTGAGTCAAGTCACGATACCATAATGAAGTCATATGAGTCGATTCGAAAGCTTTTAGAGGCCCAGAACGGAACTGCTCGAGATAATATTAGTGTTTCCAATAGTACCCCTGAAAATGAGGATAGTTATTTACATAATCAAGATGATGAGGATAAAATTGGTAACACTACTTGTCTAGATAAGGTTCAACCTTTTTCATATTATTATAATGATGATTATGATGAGGATAGTGTTGATGAAGAATTTGAAATAAATAGGCATAGTGATCAGGAAATTGTTACCCCAATTGAGCTTTATAACGATAATATTATTTCTAGTTCAAATCCAAATAATTTTAATAATTATTCACCTATTCAAAAGGACGAGGATTTGACTAGAGATACCCTGTTTTAGACGATGTAGTATTTCCTTTTGGTTACGAAGCCAATGATGGTTTAGAGGAACGAGTATATTTTGAGTCTAGCGATTTAGAAACAATAGACTTAGAAAAGAAAATGAACTCGTAGAGATGAGCGAGGATGTACCGACTTAGAAGAATCAATTGACCATTTTCGTGAATCGGATGACCTTGAAATTAGGGAAGTTGTGACTAGTCTTTCTAGAGACACTGAAAACTCTAAGTTTGGGGGTGATTATCATTCTCCATGTGCTTTAACTCTTAGAAAAGTCCCTAACTTGGGACTTGACATATGTGCCTCAACCATTTTAAAAGATTATCTTCATACACTTTTTCCTGAACCTAGTTGTGTCCATAAAGAAGTTCAGTTGTTAGAAACCCATCCTCTGGTTGATGTGGTTAACCCAGGCTATGATACCACGATTGACTTTGTTTTCCCACCAAAAACCTTCCTTCCAATTGTGGGAACGTATAAGATGTGTCAATTATTAAGTTTTGAGACTAAACCTAATTACTTTAGCAAGATTAGGTCGACACATTTGCTTAAGAATGACCACTACTCGTGGTCAAGCTGTATGAGTCAAGTCCGATTGACTTGAGGATCCGCAATTATTTAGGTTATTATTATGTGCTTCTAAGCTTTTATTTGAGTTTTTCCAGACTCTAGAACCTAAACATTCGGATTCAACTTTTGAGGAAATGCAACCCGTGAAAATATGTTATCTAGATCCTTTTATAGAGCTCGAACCCGAACCACAACTAGATGTAGTTGTCTTAAACAAAACAATATATGAGGGTGTGTTGGATATCTTCCTGGTCTGTTGCGTCTCCTCTTCTTGTGGTTAGCACTTTTTGATCAGATGACCATGATTATTAGGTTCTTTGCTATATGATTCTTCGAGGTGACTAATCCTTTCCAATGTCTGGCTGAAGACTTTAAACTTAGCACTTCTTGGGAGGTAACCCATGCTCTTGCAACACGGTAATAACTTTCCTTAACTCTTTTACTTCAAATGGTAACAGTTTCTCCTTGTTCATGCTTTTAATTTTATCTTTAGAACATTGAGGACAATGTTAGATTTAAGTTTGGGGTGGGAAGAAACTTCTTGTTAGTTTTTAGTTGCAATAAATAAACTAAGAGCCTAGAAATTTATGTTTATTAAGGTCGGCACTAACCAATCTAAGTGGATGGAAGCATTTTGGTTGTAGGAGTTGAGGAACCAATCTGATTAGATGGCAACATCTAAAGAGTCTATTCATAAAAGCACAGAGCTCGAGGTGTTAGAAATAACATGATAGTTTCACCATATCTCGTTGAGTCCTTTTCACTTGTTTTTATTTTGTTCTTTGTAAACTATGTTTCTCTAAGTGATTAGGTGGGGCCCACGAAGTCAAGTTGTTTCCGATGCTAGGGTGAATTAGAGTGATTGAGATACAAAAAAAAAAAAAAAAAAAAAAAAAAAAAAAAAAAAGTGAGACTAGACCATTAGACCAAACGGAATAAAATTAACACTTGGGAATAGCAATATGTGTGTGTTTTCCCTGTCTCCGTCGCCTAAACAAGCGTGGAATGCAGGATCCACGGGAACTATCATGTAATCTGCTGACAAGAAGCATGCGCTTGGATCCAAAAGATCTAATCATGCAGTTAAAAAAAAAAAAAAAAAAAATATATTAATGTTCAGTGAATAAATCGACCGCTGGTTCCCTTGTATATGCCAGACGTGTTGATCTAGAATTAGGATTGTCAACCACTGGTTCCCTTGTATATGCCAGTTGTGTTGATATTAGTCAGACTAGTATCTCAGTCCATTAGGATAGGTTCATTTTGGCGGAGGCCTTCGGGAGATATGGGGAAACACCGATCACTTAGTAAACATCAAAACCATCTATGTTTTTCTCTATATCCATCTTCTTGATCTATCCATGTGATTAGTTTTGACTCGGGTATTGATGTCCATAGTGCGACTATCCACGGTAGAGCTCTGTCACTTTATATGAATTTTAGTATGCTTGAGTGCAAACTCGTGTACAAAGCAATTGGAATTTCAATCGGGGTACTTCCTCCCGTAGTCAATAAGTATGCCAACCAAGGAGATTCTTTAGTGCCTTCCAAGGTTAAGTGTAGATAGCTAAGTGCGGGTAAAGGTTTTGTGGGTACACCTGCGGTAAACCCTCCGGAGACAACACTCCGCCACTAGGGCCACCTAGGGTTCAAATGATTTTTATTTTTAGAATAAATTTGCTCGAGGACTAGCAAATAATAAGTTTGGGGTATTTTGATAGACACATTTTTTGTGTCCGAATTGTCCTCATTGTCTCTATTGTTGGAACTCGATTTTTGTACTAATATTGTGTTTTTATGTATTTTTAGGTATTTTTGGAAATAAATATTTTTGGAAAATTCTTACTCGAAAAGTTGCTGGAACACCCCGGAGGACTTTTGATATACGGACTCCCACTTTGGATAAGGGGTAACCCAATTACTAAGGGGCACCCTGTTGATATTCGCACCCCAGCTGTTGGTTAAGGGGTGACCTTCTCCTTCGTTTGAAAATTGAGTTTTGGCGGGAAAAGAAACCATCCACTGTGTATGTTCTGGTCTTGAATTTGGCGAGATTTTGGAAATATTTGTCACGAGAATTGATTGGTATTGAGCTGTAACGATGTAACAGGGCCGGTAATGCTGTGAGTTTCGATAACAAGGGAATGGAACATGCAAATACACGGAAACAGGGTTTAGAAGATACTCGGGATTGTGTCGATGATATTATGGAAAGTTGCATGTGTTTTCTACGTCTTGACCCACTCCTTGATGATCTCGGAGCATGTTTGGAGCGTGTAAACATCGGTTGACAGCGTGAGAAGGAAATAAAGGAAAGAAAACAATCCGAGAATATTTGTTCTTAACTACGAGTTATGGTGAAGATTCGTGGAGTTAAGGTGGTCCTGTGAGTGTTGTCGAGTATATATAGATAGTTGGGGAGAGATTGGTACGCTACAATAGCCAGAAAATCAAGTTTCAGAAAATTGAGTGCTGCTGCTGCTGAACCAAGAACGTGAAGAACAGACTCTCAAGGACAGTCGTTCTTCAACAGTGACAGAGACCCATAGCCGTGCGTCGTAATACGGAGGGAGGAAGACTTAAAATCCGTAACAGTATTCAACCCCTTTGTAACGGTGTTTGCAACAACTATAACTGTTGCAAACCCGATTTTCATCATTTTCTCCATATTCATCATTTGTAACCCTTTGAGCATAAATGAAATCAAATTTTGAGCGTGTTTCCAACATGATGAGATGGCTAATTCTCTCGTAACCAAGGCAATGGATGAAGCTATTCACACATGAACAATGGGTAACTATTTTATTTTCTCTAATATTTAATTATAATTCACTCAATCACTTTGCTTTTTAGAGTTCTTCAAAGTTTACATAATTTTCTTCATTAGTTGTGATCAATTAGATAGGTTATGCTTTGTTAGATAATCTATGCTTAGGGATACAATTAATTTTTGAGAATATGTACGATTATTTGTGGATTAAGAAATAAAGGATTTAAAGGATAATTAGAGTTATGAAATATTTGATATCATTCATGTGTAATAGTGGATTCTAGTGTCTTGGTTATATTCCTAATATCTTGAAATCAATCTTGAATCAAATTTTCTTTATTTTGAATTTTTATTTCTAAAATCTTTTGCTTTCACAAGTCTGAACGAACCTAATTACTACAACTCAATTGAAATTCACATCAGGTTACCAGACAACGCAAGGTAACCTTTGGACCGAAACCCTAGTTTGGCCACGCCAAACCGCGCCAAGGCATTCCATGCCAGTGGCATGCCAACCTAGTCGTGCCACCATGCTGGCCTTCCCTATGCGGCTACTAAAACGGCGGGCGTGCGACAATCAACGGTCGCCCTTCAATCCCAGGATCAAATCCTACCCGTCCAAGGTTACCAGACAACGCATGGTAACCTTTAGCCCGAAACCCTAGTTTGGCCACGCCAAACCGCGCCAAGGCATGCCATGCCAACCTAGCGGCGCTACCATGCTGGCCTTCCCTACACGACTATCAAAAACGGAAGCATGCAACGATCAACGGCTACCTTTCCTCTTAAGATGCAAAATCTCGACCGTCGAAGGTCACCAGCTAGCAAGTCTCCCAAGCTCGACTTGCAGGCAACAACAACCATGCTACATGTTTTCCACGAAAACATTCGAGACATCAATACATTTCACAACTGGGGGATCCACTTTGGGTATTGGTTTGGCGGTTTACAGCGTGCGGCGTACACTACGCCCGTCATAAGGAAGTGCAATAAGGATGAGGCGGTTAGTAAACACAAGGAGTAATGGTGCAACGCTCATTTTTATGGAACATCAATTCCATGTGTTAACGGTTACCACCTCCTCCCATTTACTCACCCATTTTTCCATTCCTTAATGAGACCAGAGTACGTTTAACTTCGACTTGTATAAATAGGTCTTACCTATTTCCACCGAACAACAAGTTCAGTGAGGAGCAATACAACACTCAGAAACATTTTGCTAGCTTTCCATCTGTTAGCTTCCCATTTTCTGATACAAGTCGTGAAACAACTACTCTTAGGAATCAACTCCGGTCTCAACACTTTCTTCGCTTCCCTCCCCAAAACCAACCCATTCTCCTCCTCTTTGTGACCGAAGCAAGTCTGGAACGGCCATTTCTTGGTTTAGTCCGGATTTGTACAGATTGATCTCTCGAATCTAAAGTACTCCCTTGCAATACATTGTTTAGGGTTTAAATTCGTTTCTCACCCACACACCCGAAATTACCAAAATCAGCAGAAACCATTTTCACCCTCAAACACCTGGATACATCTTCGCATGTTTGGGTTTAGCATTGCTCTTCTTGAATATACTCGTGAAATAATGTGTTAAGGACAACTTGTTGAACCTGCCATTGTCAAGTTGTTGTGGTAGAGTTGTTATGATTCAGTTCTTTATATATTATCTTTGATATTTCTAACGTGATGTTCATTATTGCAAGATTCCAATAATTTATCTATATGTGGTTGTCTGATGATAAGGAGTGTTATATTGTTCGTAATGACTAAATTACTCTTACAACATTATTATCGTCATAAATATTTTATATTATTTTTATTTTTGTTTTTGTTTTTGTATATTTAAATATATTTTTTTACTTGTATAGAGTCTGCTTATGTCAATTTTTCTCTAAGACGAACCCAAGTTTGTTTTGTTTTTTCTTTTTCATCAGTCGGAACCTGCTAAAGTGGTTGTTTTTTCCTTAGACGAACCTCAATCCTTTCTTCACATACGAATAACATATCGAGGTTCAGATGAATTTTTTTTTCCTAGTCGAACCTCAATTTTTTCTTCAGATATAAAGAACATATTAAGGTTAGAATGTTCTTTTTTGTTTTTCCTATCTGAACCTCAGTTTGTTCGTAGCAATGAGGCTGGGCTAGAAAAATAAAAAAACATAGCCGAACCCAACCAAAACTAACTGGGGAAAAAAACAAGGAAAAATAATTTAGAATAAAACATAAGGGCCTTTTAACAATTATCATGAGTATATGAATAACGAGTTTTCATTTTTACTTATAATATTCCTAAAATCTGGATTGGTCCCCAAAATCTCAATGGCCCAAAGAAAAATCGTTACAAATTTAATATTAAGTAGATTTCTGGCATGCAATACACTTGAAAAATGTGCCGATCGTAAGCTATGCGTCCGTAATTTCAAAAAAACTCTGGGTTTATTTTTTTTCTTTGAAAAAGAAGGTAGAAAAACCTATTGCTTGACTATCATTATATATAGAAAAATTCGAACAATTATTATTTAGGAGTTTTTACTATAAAAATAAAATCGGGAAACCCCCAGACGTCAAAGAAACCATATAGAATATATTCCTAACCGAGACAAAATATGGGTAGACCTTTTTTTAAAAACGTTTCTCTAATTTGACTTAAGAATTAATTAGAGATATAGTTTTCAAATTTTTTGGCGATATTTATAGAATTCACCGTTAAGTGTTATAAGACTTCTCATCAAGTTAAAAAAATTACATATATTAATCCAGCGTCAATGACATATTGTTTTCTTTATTATTAACAAGGTGGTGACACTCATAATTTTCTATCATCTGACAATTAAATTTGACAAAAATACACCTCCCTTCTGTTTTAGATGTTTTGTTAGGGACAAAAATTTGTTAGAGCATCTAGGTTGAACTTGCCAAGCGTTGGTATGTCAATATTGGTTGTCATATTTTAGTTTCAAAACTCAAGATCGGATGATTATATTGCTAGAGTCAACTTCGTTAAGTTAGATTAGGAAGTTTAAAAATGTTGAGACATACAAGTATTACTCTGAATACCTGTGAAATCAGAAGACGTATCGACATCAACAAACACATCATCCTTATACTCGAGGTTAGTAATACAAGAGTTGACTTGTTTCCATTTCTATCTACGTTACTTCCAAGTCATTTATTTTGAAAACATAATATGATAAGTTATATATATATATATATATATATATATGAAACTCTAGTATTATGGACTTGATCATCTTATGGTGACCAAAGTGTCAAGGAATAATATACAAGTTGTATCACAAAATAGGTGATATTTTGAGTTTTTTTTTCTTAAGGATTAAAAAAATAAGTTACAATTAAACCCTTAAAAAATGAAAAAAAAAGTTTGTATTCCATAACCCAATAAGTTGGTCTTTGTATAGCGGCTTCAGTTTGAGAGTAATCAAAACTGGACTAGGTCCGGGTTTTTCTTCATTTACAGTTCCTAGTTAACAAAATCTTGTGTTGTGCTTTTACTTTACTTTCCACATTATAATTATTGTTTTATTTATAATAAAGTAATTGCACTTGTACGTTAATCAAAACACTTGGGTTGATCCCTATAGTTAAGTTCGGTTCGGGACTAATAATTGTATATAAAGCATAGCATGGACAACTTAGCCTATATAAAGAGCGGTCCGGATGTAATCTGGGGAAAGCTAAATCTATGGTTGTGGTTGTTTACATCATTATTGTATCGTTAATTTCTTAGAATAAATACTTAATTAATCTCTTATCATAAATGTCTTATAATTATCTTAATAAATATACTTCATTAAATAAATAATAAATTTGTTAATTAAGAAACATAATAACTTTTAAAATTATATTTATCCAATTCCATTTTTCTAAATAAATTTTTATTAAATAAATAATAATTATATTAATAACATTAGTGATAACCAGGGTGGTGTTTGAGAGTGGTGATGCATGGAGCCGGTGACGATAGTGATGGTGGTGGAAAAGGTAGTGGTAATGAGTCGTTCTGGTGGCGGTGGTGCAGGTTCAGTGCCGAGTGAAAAATGTTTATTGTATGTCGTTGGAACAAAAATAACATAATTACGGAAGTTTTGGTCGATTTTTTCAGTAGGTCTCACTACATGCTTCACTCGGTGGTTTCTTCGAGACATATAATTCGGTCAACCTACGTGAGAAACATAATAATTAAAAAATATGAAAAATAATTATCAGGTTATATAAAGCCAACAAAAAAAAGGGTTAAAATTGACATAATCTTTCTAACTTATTATGGACAATTGTCATTTTTATTCTTGCAATAGATACATCTAAGGTTGTAAGTGTTTCTCATAACTAATGATTAAAAATTTATCTAACGTCTAAAATTTATTTAACAGATTACTAATTTTTCATTTATCTTGCATAATAACCATTATATGAATTTTCCATGGTAGACGTTGCATCAAAAACGATAATAACTAAATTATTCTATTAACAAATATTTTTATTAAATAATGATATTAAATATAATTCGATTAACTAATGTCTAAATTGGCCAACATTTATTAAGTGGATCACAATGGTGTAAAGGAAAAAACGTTGTCGTGTGGTTGGAAATGGTGATGGAAGCTATTTCAGTAACAACAAAAATGGTGGATGGTGTTTTTGTAGTCATAAGTATTAGTGACCAAATTGCACCAGTGAGTAATTTCGCATCGTCTCACATATTTCTTATTAAATGGTAGAATGTTATTTTTGTTCAATAATGATGGATAACATAGTCTATTGGCATTAGGTCAAGTGGTTAACCATTTGACTACTAGCTATATTTTTAAGCAGCGAATAACCTCACATTTAGAAGATCAATGTCGTAGATTGTCTGACGATTTTGAAGAATTGGAGATATATATTTTAAGCATAGCATGGACAACTTAGCCTATATAAAGAGCGGTCCGGATGCATTCTGGGGAAAGCTAAATCTATGGTTGTGGTTGTTTACATCATTATTGTATCATTAATTTCTTAGAATAAATACTTAATTAATCTCTTATCATAAATGTCTTATAATTATCTTAATAAATATACTTCATTAAATAAATAATAAATTTGTTAATTAAGAAACATAATAACTTTTAAAATTCTTTTTATCCAATTCCATTTTTCTAAATATATTTTTATTAAATAAATAATAATTATATTAATAATTATATCAATAGAAATTAGGGATAACCAGGGTGGTGTTTGAGAGTGGTGATGCATGGAGCCGGTGACGATAGTGATGGTGGTGGAAAAGGTAGTGGTAATGAGTCGTTCTGGTGGCGGTGGTGAAGGTTCAGTGCCGTAGTGAAAAAATGTTTATTGTATGTCGTTGGAACAAAAATAACATTATTACGGAAGTTGTGGTTGATTTTTTCAATAGGTCTCACTACATGCTTCACTCGGTGGTTTCTTCGAGACATATAATTCGGTCAACCTACGTGAGAAACATAATAATTAAAAAATATGAAAAACAATTATCAGGTTATATAAAGCCAACAAAAAAAAAAGGGTTAAAATTGACATAATCTTTCTAACTTATTATGGACAATTGTCATTTTTATTCTTGCAATAGATACATCTAAGGTTGTAAGTGTTTCTCATAACTAATGATTAAAAATTTATCTAACGTCTAAAATTGTTAATACGTACACAATTATTTACGGGACGAATGAGTTCGAGTGTTTTAAATTTTTTTAACCTACATAGTTCGATATTTTGGTTTTATGCGGTCACTAAAATAAGGGAGATGCACAAGGGAAATACCGTTTCAAATGATTGATAATATTTTTTTTGTCTTTGCAAACTATAAAACATATCAAATATCGTTGGTTTTTGTGGAAGAATATGTGAAAAACAATTCGATTGGAGTACGGCTCGGGAAGATACATTATTTGGGAGAATGTCAAACTATCAAACATACTGGAAGGAATCATATATGAATACATGATAAAAGATTAGTGGACTGAAGAATAAAAATATCTATTGATTTTACATTCACTTTATAATGACAAGTAAACTCCATAATTAATAAAAATATTAAATTTAATATCCAGATAAAAATTATGCCCGTGCCGTTTCGGCACGGGTTAAGAGCTAGTATTATATACAAAGTGTACACCTTTTGGTTTCCATATTCTTTACAGTCTATGTCTATATTGGATCACGCAAGGTATCTATCATATAGGTTGATATCGAAAAGATTGTGGTGTACTTGGTCGTCATTTCAATTGGTGTCAGAGCAGGCAAATACAAAAATATTTAACGATCTGTATTTGGTGTCATCCATCTTATAAGAGAATGAACTCGAGTTCACATGAATCGATTTCAGTTAACTTACCGCCAAGATTTGATGGTACTAATTATTTGTGGTGGAAATATCCTATGATATCTTTTCTTCAATCATGCGATTTTAATACTTGGCTATTAGTCGTTAAAGGGTATGATCGTCCGAAAGTAGAAAATTTGGTAATTGAACTTAAATATTAATGCTTAATGTTTACTCAAATGAAGAAAAGGCTCTCATCAAGCATAATTCAGATGATTTAAATGCCATAATACACGTAGTGAGTCGAGATTTTCAACATCATGTCTCCACGTCTGAAACTTCCAAGGAAAGCTTGGATACTCTTGAGACTGTATTTGAAGGTAATACATTAGAAAAGGAAGTTCGGCCAAAGTAGACGAAATCGTTCCTCGTTCCTACTCGGTTGGGGAGCGAGGAACAATGAGTTCGGACTTGGAAATCGCCAAAACTCGATCTGTCTAATACTCGGAACCAATTTATTATAGATATGTATATTTCTACTCATCAGTCATGACTTGTACCTAATTAACATTAAAATTATAACACTATCATGTAATTAAGTTTGTAACATTATTGTAGTGAACTTATTAATCATAAGTTTAGAGGTTTTTCCATTTGGTAACTTCCATGTGAAAGGTTGCGAAATCTTTTTCTTTTCTAATTTTGGTGCATGCAAGGCCAACTCAGACAAATCACCAACTCTTTTTGCTCAAAAATCGGTTCAAATCAGCAAAATCGTCCGTCTTAATCACTAAAAATTGGAAATGGATTGGAACCGGAAATTGTATCGGTCATATAACGAGTAGCGATTACTCGGCGAGTGATCCGGGTTAGAGAAAGATTTTAACTAACTGAGCTAGACTTCAAACTCTCACTTTTGATTGGGAACATTCAAATGGATGATCACGTTTTTTTTTTTTTTGGGATTTTCATGTAAAACTCTCTGAGATTGCCAATGTTTTTTTCTCATTTCACTAGTAAAAAATGATGTTCGGTGACAGTTACGAAATGTTATTGTATTATTTCCGTAACAATTTTAGTTTTTTTGCGTTGTTACTAGCGCCTCTGTTACAGAAAGTTTATTAAACCTGTTACAAAATGGCTATTAAAAATGACTCACAAATTCTAAAACTGTCACTACTAGTAGTTTTCGGTGACAGGTTTACATGGATATATGTTACTAAATAATTGTTATGGTAAATGTTTTACATAAAACTATTACCATTAACAATTTATTTTAACATGTTTGACAACAAAATGTTACTCCCTCCGTCCCACTATTAGTTGACCTATTTTATAACTAAATTTAGTTATAAAGTAGGTCAACTAATAGTGGGACGGAGGTAGTACTATTGTTTGAGTAATCGTAACAGTTTTTACTTAAACTGCCATCAAAATGGTATAAAGTTAGCAATTTTTACTGAATCTGCTACCACCACCTCCACCACTAGGACTCCTACCACCTCCACCACCAGCATCGTCGCAACCATCACCGCCACCAGTGCTACAACAACCATCACCACCATGTCCGTCGCATCCTCCACTACCAGCACAGTCGCAACCACCACCACGATGTCCGCCGCGTCGACCACTAGTCCACCTCGGCTTCTTAGGCTTAAAATATAAATTCTATAAAAATACTCTTCACAAGATTCGACCTTGAGAACTATTGCATCTAACTATAACTCTTGAATCACTCTTCCATTCTTTCTATTTGCTTAATGCATATCCATATAAAATAGTTATTCACATTAAATAGTAAATTATCGACCTCAACCACAACCTCCGCTACCACCACCATTGTCGTCACCGCGTAACTACAACATGATTTATTCTATAGTATTCCTACATATAGTACACTTGTTTATCATTCTTATTAGATTTGAATTTTTCTTAAACCTTAGGTGACCATTTATACGAGCCATGGCTAGCTCCAGCGCAGGAAATTAAATCAAGAAGTGAACTTTTACATGTTTGTCTAGAATTAGGTAATCTTTTGGATTGGATACATGAGTAAACAATAACAGTTTCTTTATGAAATGTCACGATAATGTCAGCTATGGTGACATATTACATCTATTAAAGTAAAATAGGTATATATATAGTAACAGTTGGTCTAGAAAAATGTCATGATAATGTCAGCTAAGGTGACATATGACATTTGTTACAGTAACATAGGTATATAATAATAGTTGGTCTTTTACACATATCTATATTCTCTCAATTTCAATCAATTTAATTTTTCAACCATGAATCCTGATTTTGATTCTTCTAAGGAAGATATGAAAATGGATGATATCTTGTACAAATAAGAGCAATAAACGTATGTATAAGTTTTACATCAATTGGATGAAGAGTCAAATAAGGCTAAAAAAATTTATGTTGCAATTACATTTAGGCATGGCACACCTATGCCTTTAGAGCCAAAAGAAGTTCTCACTAGAAGATGGCATGATGAGATTGACATTTTTACCAAACAAGATGATGCATATGATTATTTTAGTTATGGATGTGGTTTTTCAGATGCATATTTTCAGCGTCGATTCTGCATGGTCCGCAACTTACAATAGAAACTCTTTTAATTAATACTCTATTATTAATAAACTCTATTAAATAATATTTTGGCCGGTCTCGAGTCGGGGACAACGTGCCAAATTAATAATTCGCTAAAATTATAAGATAATACTTTTTTTATTACCTATGTAGGCCCCATATGAAATATAAATTAATAATGCATTATATATATATTCAAGACGTTAATGATTTACAAAGACTTTTTGAAAAATGATTTAATTATCTTCTGTTTTTTGCTTAAATCAATATCGCATTGAATTTCATCTCTAATTTTTCTTATCATTGCAAGAATTTTTGGTGTTGTTGGATTATCCTTCTTGTGCTTGAATTGCTCTACGAATTTCATCTGTCATTGTTGATTTTTTAACACCTTTAAGATGAGAAGCCATATTTGAGTGTATGATTTGTTTGTGTTAGTAGTATGATTTCATATTGTATTTATATAAAATATTTTTTTTATTTGTTAGTAGTATGATTTCATATTGTATTCTTATATGAAATTTTTTTTTTGATAAAAATTTATTTAGAAAAAAATATGATTTGATATTGTGTTTATAAAAAAATATGATTTGATATTGATATTGTGTTTCTATAAGAAATTAAAAATATGATTGAATATTATGTTTATAAAAATATGATTTGATATTGATATTGTATTTATATAGGAAATATAAAAGATATGATATGGTATCTTGTTTGTATAGAAACTAATTATTTGATATGAAATTTATCTATAAATTAATAAGTATTAATTTATCGGTTAATTAATATCTCGCTTAATTAATAAATTTTGATGGTCCCGACAACATTAATTTATAGAGTTTCTACTATATCTCAAAGCATTATTGCCGAGCTTCGTCAGGTACAACCTTTATTTAATTATTAGTATGATGCACGACATATACGAGGTTTTAATCCCTGATATAAGATCATTGCATCTTTCAGGATATTATGTTCTGAGGGTACCAGCGGATTCCATGAATAAGTATATACATCCATATGGGCAAAACAAACGCATTTAGGTACCTCGAGATTTTGGTCCAACTTTCCTACAAAAACCTACTTAGATAGATGCTGATAGAATTGTTGTCGAAACTACAACTAAGGGTTTTACAAGAATGCTAGGTAGTCTTGATTACATGCATTGAGAGCGGCATGTATGTCCTGTTGAATGGGCAGGTCAACATAAGTGTTAGAGCTTCTCGGTCGAACTCGCAAGCATTGCTATCTCAAGCTTGTTTGTCAAGTTTAGTTGCCAAAACTATAAGTCTTGAAGTCTAATCTACTTATATCTAAGTCTCGGATTAGGATAGAATGTGTAGTTGATCTTTTCACGGCGTTCATCGATTGAAGACGAAGAACTACTCAAAGGAACTTGTGGAACTTCATCAACAAAAGGTATGTGGAGACTTGTTATCACTCAAAAGTCTATCTAATCTATCTCCTATTTGAGACAAAAGTCGTAGTGCTATATAGACTTCACTATACACATTTGATATTTCGAGCCGAGTTTATCTCGCTTTTCTATTTCTCGAAATATGTGTTGGTACGCTTTCGCTTTAACCAAGTTCATCTTTTATTCTTTGAAAGTCAAAAGATGATCATGTGAAAATCACAGTAACATCATACATGATTTGTGTGATGCAATCATTTGGTGTAGACTCAGAATGTTTCATATTGATCATTTGATCACTTGAAAATTGCTTTGAAACTAATAGTTGTGTGGGACATCTATTGTCGTCTTCTAAATAATGATTCAATGATTGAAATGAGAGTTTAGAATAAGTAACCATGATTGGATATAAACACAGTATGTGTACTCGCATTTGTGTAGGTCCAAGTTCGGGAACCATAGTATGCGTACACGTACGCGTACCGGCGTAAGTTAAAGTTTCAGAATTCAACTGAGTGCGGTAGTATGCGTACCCGTTTGCGTACTGGCGAATCCAAACTAAGTTCGGCCACTTAAGTATGAGTACCGGTCTGCATACTTGAGTAGGTTATGTTCTAAAATCGGTTTGTTCATGAACTATTACATTTATATATTAATAAATGCAAACCGTGGCTATAATTTTCATGAAATGATTCGAGTGAATCAAAATCGATTTTGCTTCAATTGTGTCTTGTATACTTCTATGAGAATATAAACAATTGAGCAACTCTCTAACTAGTTTCATTTGAGTCATTTGAACTAGTTGAGACAAAGATGAATAAGGTTGATATGAAAGTGTTCATATGGCTAACCTTGGTTAACTATTGTTGAACCAACTAAGTGTACACGTTTAGGTACGATTACCTTTATCTAAATGTTAGGACATTTCATTTGTGTATGACAAGCTAAGTTCGATCTAACGGTTGAAAGATATTAGCTTGAATCTAATCAGGTTTTCATCTAACGGTGAATATTGAATGCTTTGTTACCAAGGTAGCATTGATTGCAAACCACGATTTGGAGACTATATAAAGAGAACTCTAGCAACTGGGAAACCTAATCCCCACACCTCATGTGTGATACTAGTTGCGACTAGAGTCAATTCTCCTTTAACCTTAGGTTTTTCTAAAACCCTGTAGGTTAACAACTTAAATACTTCATTGAGATTTGCTCGAGATTTATTCTCCAATAGGCAAGATTGTAAAGTACTCACAAACATATTCGTATCATCGTTTATGATTCCACAATATCTTGGTTCGTTAATCGATTAAGATTATTGTGAGGTAATTGATATTACTTGGCTGTTCTTAAGGAATATAAGTCCGGTTTATCAATTGGTTCCTGTTCAACTTGATTTATCAAAAATACGGAACAAAACTCGTAGGTATATCTGTGGGAGACAAATTTATATATTCTATAGACTTTTCTGTGTGATACAAATTTATTTATCAAGTCTTCGAATTTGGGTCGTAGCAACTCTTAGTTATGTGTGAGATCATCTGAGGGAATCAAGTGCGCAGAATCTGGCGTGGTTCTAGAGGAATAAGGAACGCAATCGTACCTTGATCAGTGTGATATTGGTTAGGGCTAAACTACATTCCAGTCCGAAGTTAACTTGGAGTAGGCTAGTGTCTGTAGCGGCATAGTGTGGTGTTCAATAGGGACTAGGTCCCGGGGTTTTTCTGCATTTGTGGTTTCCTCGTTAACAAAATTTCTGGTGTCTGTGTTATTTCTTTTCCACATTATATTTTCCATATAATCGAAATATCACAGGTTGTGCATAGTTCAATCAATTAGATAATCCAACCTTTGGTTGTTGATATAAATTGATTGACACATGAACATTGGTTTTTGGTTCCATTCAAGTTGTTTCACATGATAATCAGGCTCGCGGATTTCTATCTGTTTGATTTGCTGATTACATTATGAAACAGAGATACAACTCTTGGATATATTTCCATTAATTGAGTCTGACTGTCTAGTTGATTCTCTTGGTATTATATTGGAGTTTTTCCATACAGATTGTCTAAACGAAATATTGGGTGAGATTGTTAGACCCCCGCTTTTTCAATAAGCGTCACTATCCAAACTGTAATATTGGAAGCATTATCTAGTTATGATTGCTGAATTTGGCATGCTATTTTTGGACTTGATATTACCTTCAAACGCGTGTGGATTACATATGTTAAGCTTCCTCGGAATAGTGAAACAACTTTCGTGTTGGAATCTACTTTTGTGGATTATTTTCCACTCTTTTCGACATCTTTGTTCCTGTAATGTTAGGAAAATAATTAATCAGAAAAAATACAAAAACTAAAAATATATTTACCAAAGTGTTTCAAATTTGTTCTTACCACATCTGGTTCACCTTCATCACTTCTTTTGCATCGTTACACTTGAATATCAGAACTATTCCCTAGCATCTTTGCTAATAGTATAAAAACAATGAGCAATCCTTCACTGTCACGGTTATGGATGTTACAGGTTTCTTCACAAAATTTATCTAATGTTTTCTGTCAAACCCGAAACCACTAACAGATCCACAGCTAAAAGAGCTAACCCCACACCTTGACGTGGCCATAGGCTGTCAAGATGCTGTGTAAACGCACCGTAAGACTGGTCATAGATTCAAGGAATCACAACTAAAAAGAAAAAGATTCTACGGACACGTACTATTTTCCTAGCCACAAAGTTATTTATCAAGCTGTCAACACGTAGATTTCCTTTTCAAAAAAAAAAACACGTAGATTTCAAACGGTCTTCAGTACTTGACACAAGTGCAGATTTTTTTTTTTTTATACAATCAGCTAGACAAGTGCAGTTACTTCGTACTAAACTGAGCTCACCAGCACCACAAACCACCACCGCAAAGTTTCCTAATTAAGCAAAGAAATCCTAACCAATCATTGCCACGTTTCACCATATTAGGGTTCTTTGTCTTTGCCTCTCTTTGACACGACACATTACCATCTGAAAATACTTTAATATCCTTAAAAAATCAAAATCCAAACAAAAGTTTTGCTGGTCATCCCCATTCCCCAAAGTTTAATGCGCTCCAGGAGGTCCCAGGCTCGAATCCCCAATGGCGTAATATTGCAGGAATTAACATGGAAGGTAGTGTTAATTTGCCCCTCGTGACACAATCTCGCCCTCCCGCCGTTTAGGCTCCCCTTGCAAGGTTTCCCATGAGACCCACTGGTAGACTAGCACATCAACCTGTTCAATTAATGTAGTAGTATGTCGTTGGAGCTTAGCTTGTTAGGCTTCCAACTAGTTTCATGTAATACTAATGATCTATAATATAATAAATTATTAAATAAAATTAAGATTAAAAAAAAAAATGAAAAATGGGAAAAGGACATCCTAGCTGGAAAACCCAGAAAGAACTGGAAAATACCGCATATATATATATCTCGTTTTGTGGCTTACTTCAACCCCACCTCTTCTTTTCTTATATTATATTGCAAGAAAAAAATCCTGAACTTTTTCGAATGTATCTGATGAATCGCTGAAATTCATTCAGGGTTTAGGGTTTACGATTTCAGAATTCCAAAAACAACTAAAAATCATCAGATCTAAAGAAAAATATCATTGAAAAATGTCACATAATCAACAGCAAAGACAGCAGGAGCAGCAAAATTCATCAGACGAGGATAACAATAGAAGAAGAGAAGGAAATAGTAACGAGATTACATTTGAACAGTTTCTTGATGGATGGTTGGCAAGACAACAGCGTTACTTGGATGAGCTAATGCACGCAAATGCTAATTCTAAAGAAATTCCTGAAGAAGAATTAAAATCTTTAATCTCAAGAGTTCTTGGTCATTATCAACAATACTACGAAGCCAAATCTATCGCATCGCGCAGAGATGTGTTCGTGTTATTCGCACCGCCATGGTTTAGTACATACGAGCGTACGTTTCTATGGATCGCCGGATTCAAACCGGGGCTACTTCTGAGAATCTTGAATAAGGCGGTTAAAGATTTGTCTGAGGATCAGTCGAGTAGAGTAAGGAGAATAGATACGGAAACTAAAGTGGCGGAAAGAGAATTAAATCAGGAAATGGCATCTATTCAAGAACGAGTAGTATCGCCGGGGCTAGTTGATTTAGCGAGACGAGGAGGGAGATTAATTGACGGAGAAACATTAGATAGAGATTCAGAATTTCAGAGCTTGAAAGAAGCGATGGAAGCTGTAGTTGTTGCTGCAGATTATTTGAGAGTTACGGTAACTAGAAAACTCGTCGAGGTATTGAATCCTGCTCAAGCAATAAGTTTCTTAACTGCTGCGACTCAACTTCAGGTAAGGATTCGTGTTTGGGGTTCGCAAATGGAACGGCGGAGAACAAATTGATTTTGCTGATTGAGTTTTTGACACTTTCTGCTGAAGGAAAGGAATATATATAGCTGTCGCCAAAATGGTTTTTGGTTTTCTAAGGGTTCAGGGTCCCGAGCTTAATTAGGATTAGTCGAGATTTTATATATAAGCTTCTCTAATTGGTTTTCTTTTCTTTTTAGTTGAGCTTTTTCTTTTGACATCAATGGTCAAGATATCTTATATATATATGGCAGTATCCTACTTGTGGAAATCTGAAAATTGTGATATATTGATTTTGCTACACAGGAATAAGAAAAAGATTATTAATTTGCACCAGTTTATTCATGCTTATGTTATGTTTTGATGGTTATGATATTATCACCAATTAACTTGCCACATAGAATTTGATATCTCTCCTGTTTGAGCTGGTAGTGCTGGCAGCTGTACTGGAGGTCGGTAAAGCACTAAGCGCAGCTCCAGATTGCTACGTAATTATGGATGATGAGGTGATTAATAAGGTCTGTTTTCTGTTACTCTTTTTTGCATGCTTTATTTGTTTTTGGTTACTTACATATAAAATCTTAAAACCAGGGACGGACCCAGAAATTATAAATTTCCTTTTAAAGCCCGGGCTAGAAACTTTGGTTGAGCAGATTTTTTCTTTTTTTGACTTGTGGACTGGAAAGGCTATCCGGGCTAAAGCCCCCTTTAGCCCAGTGATAGGTCCGCCCCTGCTTAAAACCATCAGTTCACATGGATATGTAAGGTAGTACGGAATGGGGCTCATCACCATTCTTATGCAGGGTGGTGATAGGATGTTGTCTGATTAGTAATGCTGGGCAATCGCAGTTTTCGTGGGATCATTGAGGTGTAATCTTTTCTCTATACACGAAGAGGTTATATATACGGATGTTAGCTAAGTATGTTTTCCAACCCGATTGTACGAAAGACAATTCACCATGCTCTTTGTCCTGCTATTTGGGTTCTTTTTCTGGCCACTGGTAGGTGTAACAAGCATATAAATGGTGATTGAGATTTTACGTATATGGATGTCCAAAAGTCAAGAAATTCCGTAACCCAAGTGGTTCGCTCATTTGGTTAGATGGGAATCTAGTCATTCAATAGCGAATGAAGTTTTCTACGTAGATGGGAGTCCTTAAAATTATAGTTTGTTAACCATGTTTATTTATTTGATATCTGGAGGACACTCACAATGGTGACTATACATGGAATGCAAGCTCAAAATTGATTTTCCTTGTCGATTTCAGTGTGTAATTGTTGATGGTGGTTTTCGGTTTAGGGCTAAAATCATGAAACCCTGTATTTTAATACGTTGTCATCCTGCAAAGGAACAAAAGACATTTGAAAGTGATTAGTGCATAAACCTTTTCACTTACATATGTATATATCGAGCAATTCAACATATTTATGAAGTTTATTTAGAATGGTGCGTGAAGCAATAACCCATGATATTATGTAAACTTTAACCAATTGCATTATTCACTAATGCATTCACCTGCCTAGTATTTTCCTATGCTATGTTCCCCATTGAACTTTCAATGTTGGCATGACATGACGATTAATGTTTACTCGCAGCAGAGTAGCACGAATCTCCAAGTGTCGTGATTGAAACGCATGAAAACACTCGCGTAGGCTACACCACCCTCGACAAAAAGATTAGCGTGTTTACACACCTTTTAATTAAAAGTTAGCGCGACTAAACGCATTTAAATTCCTTAAGGGAAATCTAGACTGTCCATATCAGTCTTAAGAAACGATCACGGCCACACAATTTGGCCACGCAATTTAATAGGCCTAGTCTACTCTAGCGGAACTAGGCGATCACGGATGACCACCGGAGGGCCCACTAATACCCCAACCGGTCGGACTCCATCTAGCACACTCCAACGTCGTCGAACGCTAACCCCAAATATGGGTGATCGCTATTGTTGAAGAAGAAAGCTCAAACGAGTTAAGACCGGCCAAAACGGTCTCAGAGACATCACGACCGTCCAACTTGGCTATCTTAGTTGGACGGCTTAGATTTTCCTTCGAACGAACAAGAAGTGCTGGCGCGTTCACCGGCGACCCAGCTACACCCATGGTCGATCGAATTGCTCACGGCAAGCCAAGAGCGTATAGAATCGTTCACCCAAAGTAGGGTGAACACGCCGCTTTAGAAACCCTAAATTGTGTTTGCAAGCAACTAGATATCGTCGCAAATCGATCACGATCGTCCATCTTTGCCAGACCAAAGTAAGTGGCTTAGATTCAATTCCAAGCGTCCCAAAAGATGTCGAGCGCGCTCATCGGGCGCCCGCCTTTGCATAGGGCGATCGGCTTGATCAAATTAACGCGGCGCTTTCAATCGATCAGCCAAAATAGGGTTGGGTCGCATGCAGACCTAAACCCTAAAATTACATTAATGGCAATAAACAATCGCGCAAATCATCTGATCCATAATCTTACAGATTGATCTCTAGAATCTAAAAGTACTCTGTGCGGTACATTTGTTTAGGGTTTGAATTCGTTTCTCATCAACACGCCCAAATTTACAAAAACAAATAGAATCGTTTTTACCCCAAAATAATGGCGACCACAATGGGAGATTAATCTCTCGGTTGCAAGATCAATTTTCAATTTCATTTCAATTTTCTCAAATTCAAGATGGTGGATCTTAGGTGCGGATCGGCGATAAATTCCGATGTTATCGGGCGCCGATCGATGAGTGCCAAATATTGCATATTTCTACATCTATTTATTGGAATTTAACTCATCTTTTGTGCTCGAAATCGAGATATTATCCCAAATTCTGTATTTTCTTTTTTTTCAAGAATAAATATTTTTATTAATTAATTTTGTGTTTTTAGGTAATAAATAAAGCTCGAGAGAAATTGAGGAGCCAAAAGAGCAAAGAATTGGAGACAAGCGTCTATGGAGCAGAAAGCCAAAGCCCGCGCGCATCAGGAGCAAACCATTTACAAGACATGGGCCCAAGCTATCCAAGACCCGCGACCCGGATCCGAGCCCATCCAATCCAAGCCGTTGAGATCTCGCCCAGCGGCATCCTACGGTCGCTCCATCACTCACATCATTTCTCGATGCCTTCGCTCAACACCAAAATAGCCCGATTATTCCTGAGCCGTTCAGATCCTACCCATCCACATCCAATGCTCGCTCCGTCCTACTCATCAACATTCGATGTGCACCTTCCACAAAAAACACCCTATACCTATACCCCATCGACTACACCCCATTTCTCTCTTCATCGTCTCTTTCTTCTCCATACCCTCTTCAGAGAAAACCCTTCACCCATACCTCTGTGCAGAGCCATCACCACCTCCACCATCCCTTCCCCTGACACCAACAGCCTCACCAAACGCGCCTGCAGCCGCCTTCACCTCCCCTCTAGGTTTAGTTATCTCTCTTTTAGCTTCTCCATAACCCTAGAAGCTAATTTAAAGATAACTAGAACTAGGGTTTTCTTCAACAACCCCAGCATGGAGCTCAGAGTCGATTCAGAGCAAGATACAGGTTTGGGTCAGTGTAGTTGTTAATTAAAAATATTTTGTGAGTTATAAATTCAGGTTTTTGATGTAAGAGAAAGTAGTCTGTTTTTAGGGTTCATAGTTAGTTTACAATTTCAATTTTAAGTCTGCTTTTATGGTTAACATGTTCTAAATTTAATTGCTAGGATTACAATGAAACCCTAACACTTTGTTCTGTATTTCAACTTCATTTGAGTTGTGTTTGCATGCTTAAATCATATGATAGTTCAATTTTAGGACTTTCATTGCTTTGCTCTCACAATGGATGCCATGTATCCATTGTAGTTAGGATAACCCTGCATTGAGTGCATTTCAGCCCAAACTACAACCATTACTGCTAACCCTTGACTAGTTATGCTTCATTAGACAACTAGTGCTCTGAATTAGCATCCTTAGATGACAAATTGAACTATCCCCTGGTGAAACCCTTAAGATAAGTAATAGCCTGACACACTTTACTTATCTGTCATAGGAACAGAGACACTCAAATTAGTTGAATCACATAACTTGAGTTAGTGGTGGATTTGATAATCCTAGTACTTGCAACCTCAATATTTGTATTTTATCTTTCCTTTAGCTGTGTAATCTTCAACTCAGTCGTAAAGACTATAAACAAACCTCCATATTTTTGTGCTACCTCCCCTGAAATCAGTTAAGAGCCATTAGATCACATAACACACCCCAGTTCTCTGTGGAATGACCTGTGCTTGCCACTGCCTCCAAAGGCACTGTGCACTTGCAGTTTAAGACGTAGGAAATCACTTTTATAGACCTACCAAGTTTTTGGCGCCGCTGCCGGGGAACTGGTAGTGTGTTGTTTGCTCTTTAGTGCTTTGTATTCACTGTTTTCCAACCCATATTTGTATATATATGCTCTGAGGTTGTTGTTAGTAGTCACCTTAGTGTATTTTTGTTGTTAATCATCCATCTGTTCATATGTGCTTTGAATCCTTGTCTTAGTTTCTCTTAGCTTAACTTAGCTTAACTTAGCTTAAATTTTTTGCTATCAATCATCTGCATCATTGCCTTGCCATAGTTTAGTGTAACTTTCATCTTTGCATCACCATCAGCCTCTGTGAATAGCTTGTTGCATCTGTAGCTTAAGTATTGTTAGTATAATTATTGATTAACTCTGTATTCTTCATCCACATCCTGTAAGCTTTCAATTTCCACAACCCCGCAGTTTACCTTGCTGTTTTGAAGCATCACTGAACATTGTGTCAGCCAATATCATCCTGTGGCTCAATTTCTGCCTTAGCATTAGTACTTTCTTGCTTTAGCTGTGAAGTTTTGGGAACTGAGATCATTTTGCTGAGTTAGCAGGTACTTGTGGAGCAAACTGAGCAAATTCAAGGAAAGAACAAGGAGCAGCAAAACCAGGGTGGAATTGCCTAAACCCAGTGTAACACTGGTGGTATTGCTTTCTAACTCTACTCTGTGTGATGATTAATGCATGATAACCCTGAATGCATGATAGACCCTCTAACTTGCTAGCCCCCTGAAGCTGCAAGTTTGAGCTACCACTTGGAAATCCAAGCTAGATGAAATTTTATATCTGAACTGCTGCTTATTTGTTGATGCTCTGTGAATCATATTCACTTATCACAAACTCTGTTGAATGCTAAGCTTGCTAGACCTTGCTTGAGACTTTGTGTGAACCATCTAAACCCCTGCAGCTGTGAGTTGGAGCTATAATTTGATTAACCAAATTTGTTGCAAGCCAAGTGTTGCTGCACCTACGCATCTCGGTGCAACTTGTTGTGACCATTTGTAACCCCGTGACTACTCAACCCTGTGAAGCTTTGCAACCCCCTGCCCTGTAATCTGTGGTGCATAAAATTGTTAGCATTGAGGTCAACTGACCCTGTTGCTGCCTTGCCTTAGATAATTGCCCTGAGAGCTTAGCTCTGAAGTGGTACTGTGACCATAAGACCTTGCTGACACCCTCTCGAGCATCTTTGTAAAGGCTAGCATTGATTATTTCTTTGTTTCATCCGCTAAGTCTGTGAAATTCATATACGAAATGCTTTGAACTTTTATGCTTTGAAGTGTTAGCATCAATCCCTGCAATTTATTTGTGAATGAGCTTTTGCAGCTGTGTTATTTGCATACTTGTACGAATCAGTTTCTGCAATTTGTATGGTTTGGAGTGAATGTTGAGTAGCAGATATAGTGATAGCAGTTAGTTGTTTTTCAAATACACAGCCTGCACATGCTTCACCCTGAGTGAGCACAACCATTCCCCTGTGCACATCACATAATTTTTGTTGATTTTCAAAGGCACAAGGCGTGTTGTGTCATTTTTGAGAATCAGTGCATTAGTTGCTCGGTGCACCTTACCCAAGTGGTGTTTTCCTTGCTCCATCCGAGCCTTTGTGTAACCTACCAACCCGTGTCTTTGTGCACAAGTTGTGTTGCTCGCCCATATAAAGCGTGGGTGTCTTGTGAACTCTTCAACAAAGAACATTGCCAAAGATTTACCAAAGACTTCGTGTATTTCAGTCTTGTATTGGTATTCATCTTTGTGGTTTTTGCTTGTTTGCATTGCTCTGTGCAACATCATCTGTGCTTGGCCTGACTTGTGTACCTGTGGCAACCTACCCAATTGTTATTTTTCCTGTGCTGTGCAACCATTGCATTTGCACATAACCACTAGGCCTCCCACACAGCTGGGTTGTAAACCCTGCAAAGCCCAACCTTCACACAAGCTGGGCTAGAACCCAATACCACTAGGCTTCCCAAGAACTGAGATGCCAACTGTTGGGCTGCACATTTCACCCAACCTGGGCTCTGTACACACTGAAGCCCACAACATCTGGGCCGTCACCCACCTAATCAGCTGGGCTTTATAACTTCAAAAAGCCATCTTTTGGGCTGGAATCTTGCATTGGTGGGCCATTTTTGAGTTTTTGCTTGTCTGTGTTGAACTTGATTGTATGATAACATGCTAGATGCGCTAGCTAGGCTATGATTGTGTCTTTTAGAGACCAAACAAATCGACTAGTTAGAATCCGCCCGGACGAAATAGTAAGCATACCCAGTTCTTCACCCAGTTCTTCAACCGAAAACCCAAGCCCAGATCTATCTGAAACAGAAACTATGGGTACGGAACTTAACCAACCCCGTAGTCTCAAGGACTACATGTACCCAACTAGGGCAAGTCAGCCCTCTTGCATCATTCTGCCAGCTGATGCTTGTCAGTTTGAACTGAAAGCAAGCACCATTCACATGTTACCCGTGTTTAGAGGGGTCGATGCTAAGAACCCCTACCATCATGTGAGAGACTTTGAGGATATTTGTGGGACTCTGCGTTTTAACCAAATGACAGAGGAGTCCCTCAAATTGAAATTGTTTCCTTTTTCTCTGAAGGACAAAGCCAAGTCTTGGCTTCATGCCCTACAACCACAGTCCATTAGAACCTGGGATGACCTCACAAAAGAGTTTTTCAAAAAGTTTTTCCCAAACCATAAGACTGCGACAATTCGCCAAAGTCTAAATGGTTTTGTGCAATTAGAAGACGAGACTCTAGCAAGGTACTTGGAGAGATTCAATGAATTACTACTCCAATGTCCCCACCATGGTTTTGAAAAATGGAGACTCGTGCAAATCTTGTATGAGGGTCTAGATGTTAGAACCCGTACCACCGTCGATTCAATGTGCAATGGTGCATTTATTGACAAGAGTGCTGATGACGCTTGGACTTTCTTAATCGAAGTCATTTGAAAAGACTCAACGGTGGGAGTCCATCCGAGAACCGAAACGGACTACCCCTGCACAAAATGTTCATAGAATCGAGTCTGACTTTGAGGGAAATGCAAAAATGGCATCTTTGGCCCGGAGAATAGAAGTGCTTGAGTTGGAAAAGAATGTAAAATCTAATGCCCCTACTCTCCGTGACCAAATTGATATGGCCACTTGTGCCGCATGCCATAGTTCTGACCACTTAGTGGACAACTGTCCAGATTTACATGCATTTCAAGAGTCCAAAACCGAGCAAGCCAATGCATTGTACCATAGGCAAGAAAACAATCCTTATTCTCAAACCTACAACCCAGGGTGGAGGAATCACCCTAACTTCTCTTGGTCTAAAGGGCCAGTACAAGGGGGACCAACAAATAACAACCAAGGATACTCATATCCTAGAAACCCCCAAGTACAACCACACCCTCAGTACCCTGTAGAGAAAAAGACTAGCTTTGAAGACTGTGTCGGTCTGTTAACCCAAAATCTTACAGAACTTAGGAAAACCACCGAATAACGTTTCACAAGTCTAGAACTTAAAATGGGTCAAATCTGTGATGCATTGAATGAGAGAGAAAAAGGAAAATTTCCTAGTCAACCCCAACAAAATCCAAAGAATGTGTTTCAAGCAGGCTCCTTTACCTGCAATGAAACTTCACATAGTCAAGCGAATGCTGTCACCACTCTCCGTAGTGGTAGAATTGTTGAGAACCATGTAGGTGTACCACCATCAAGCGAGTCTACATCAGACTCCCCAGTACACATAATACCGTAGAAAACATCTACCGTAGAGAAAGAATCTGAACCTATTGATAAAACCAAGAGTCCTACTGATGTAGATGTTCCTCTGCCAAGTCATGTACCTGTTGCTCCATTCCCACAGAGGTTGGTACAACAGAAGGGGGGTACCCAATACAACGAGATTTTGGAAATGTTCAAAAGAGTTAACATAAACATTCCATTTCTTGAAGCAATCGGCAAATACCGCCTATGCTAAGTTTTTGAAGGACTCAGTGCACACAAAAGCGAAAGCTTCATGTGCATAAGCGTGCCTTTCTCACCGAGCAAGTAAGTTCAATTATTCAAAACAAAACCCCACCTAAGTTTAAAGACCAGTGTAGCCCAACTATCTCTTGTACTATAGGTGAGCATACAATCGAAAAGCTTTATTGGACTTAGGAGCTAGTGTGAACCTACCGCCATATTACGTGTATGTGCGGTTAGGTCTTGGGAATTGCAACCCACCCCTGTCACGCCACAATTAGCGGACAGATCTCGTGAAAGTCCCTGGGAATCGTTGAAGATGTGCTAATCAAGGTTGATAAATTTTATTTCCCCTGTGGACTTCATTGTGTTAGATACTCAACTTTGTGCAAAATCCGAAAATCATATTCCCGTTATCTTAGGACGTCCTTTCTTGGCAACGTCAAACGCTATCATAAATTGTCATAGCGGGATATTGAATTTGTCTTTTGGCAACATGACTGTAGAACTGAATGTCTTTCGTGTGAACCAACAACCCATAGAGTGTGATGATGATGAATTGCACGAGGTTAACATGATTGAGAGTCTGATTCAAGACTCATTGTCTGACATCTTACCTGTGGATCCTGTACAAGCATGTTTAGACAATTTTGACTTAGATCTTTTCAGTTCTGAGTACATTAGTGAAGTCCACTCTTTGCTAGAGTCTGTGCCACCCATGGATATTGCTAAATGGCACGAATGCGGTGGAACCCCTTCCAATCTCTCGATACCAAATCGCCCCACCTCTTGACACACCACCTAAGCTTGATTTGAAACCATTACCTGATACCTTGAAGTATGCTTTCTTAGGTCCTTCTGACACTTTACCTGTGATTATTGCATCATGTTTAGACATGGAACAGGAAAGTAGACTCTTAGAAGTACTTCAAGAACATAAAGGAGCCTTAGGTTGGACCATCTCCGATCTTAAGGGTATAAGTCCCACAATTTGCATGCATCACATAAACCTTGAGGAGAACACTAAACCGTCTAGGGAAATGCAAAGGAGACTTAACCCCAACATGAGAGATGTTGTCAAGGGTGAGATCTTGAAACGCTTGACGCGGGTATCATCTACCCCGGTCCATGATAGCCAGTGGGTCACCCCATTCGGGTAGTACCCAAGAAGTCCGGCATTACCGTAGTTCACAATGAGAGGAATGAACTTGTCCCCACCCGTGTGACCACGGGGTGGCGAGTTTGTATTGATTATAGGAAATCGAACACGGTAACCAAGAAATACCATTTTCCCCTTCCTTCATTGACCAAATCTTTGGAAAGGTTAGCAAAACATAGTCACTACCGCTTCTTAGATGGCTATTGGCTACAACCAAATTCACATAGCACCCGAAGACCAACAAAAGACCACATTTACATGTCCCTATGGAACATTTGCTTACCGTCGTATGCCTTTCGGGTTGTGCAATGCACCCGCTACTTTTCAACGTTGCATGATGAGCATATTTTCCGACATGGTAGATAAGTTTCTTGAGATTTATTGGATGATTTTTCGGTGTTTGGTTCTTCTTTTGATGAGTGTTTGCATCACCTCACTTGTGTGCTAATTAGGTGTAAGGAAAAGAATTTGGTCTTGAATTGGGAAAAATGTCATTTCATGGTTAACTCAGGCATTGTTTTAGGGCATATTATCTCGGAAAAAGGCATAGAAGTAGACAAAGCCAAGGTAGATCTCATTCAACACTTGCCTCAACCTCGTTTCCGTGAGGGACATCCGATCATTTCTAGGCCATGCGGGTTTTTACCGCCGATTCATCAAAGACTTTAGTAAAATTTCACGACCTTTGTGCAATCTTCTTGCAAAAGATGTTGCATTTGTTTTTGATGATGCTTGTAAGGAAGCATGGGAGCAACTGAAGGCTCTCCTTACATCTACCCCTATAGTCAGACCACCTGACTGGTCATTACCATTTAAGATTATGTGTGATGCGTCGACTATCTTTGTAGAAGTTGTTTTGGGCCAACGAGTAGACAAACTCCCTTATGTGATCTACTATGCTAGTAAAACACTTAATGATGCTCAATGAATTATTCCACAACCGAGAAAGAGTTGCTAGGCTGTTGTGTTTGCATTAGATAAGTTTAGATCTTATTTGATAGGATCTAAGGTCATCATTTATTCGACCATGCCGCATTGAGATATCTTTTGTCTAAGAAAGATGCTAAGGCTCGTCTAATTCGATGGATACTCTTGCTACAAGAGTTTGACCTCGAAATTCGAGATAAAAAAGGGTCAGAAAATGTTGTTGTTGATCACTTGTCTAGGTTGAGTGTTGAATCTGCTGATGAATCTGTGTTAAATAGGGAGTCATTCCACGATGAGCAATTGATGCTTGTGTCCAAATGCCATGGTTTGTTGATATTGTGAACTACCTTGCCACAGGTAGAATGCCCTTGCATTGGTCTAAACAAGACCGTTCTAAGTTCTTGGCTGAAGTTAAACACTTCCTTTGGGATGACCCATATTTGTTTAAGTACTGCCAAGACCAAATCATTAGGAGATGTGTCCCCAACCCGAACAAAGGGACGTCATCTCTTTCTGTCATGACCATGCATGTGGAGGCCACTTTAGTGCCAAGAAAACCTTTGCAAAGATCTTGCAAAGCGGTTTCTATTGGCCAACACTTGTTTAAGGATTGCCATGCTTTTGTGTTGCTTGTGACCGATGCGAGAAATTAGGAAGTATCTCTTAGGAGAAACATGATGCCCTTACAACCCATTTTGATTGTTGAATCGTTTGATGTTTGGGGCATTGATTTCATGGGACCATTTCCTAACTCGAAGGTAAGTTATACATTCTTGTTGCTGTTGATTATGTCTCTAAGTGGGTAGAGGCCATTGCATCCAAAACCAACGACCATAAAGTTGTTCTTTCTTTTCTTAAGGAAAACATTTTCTCCCGTTTTGGAACCCCTAGGGCAATAATCAGTGATGGAGGTAGTCATTTTTGCAATAGACCCTTTGAATCACTAGTGCGCAAGTGTTATCAACACAAGTATCCAGAAACCACATTCTGATACGAGTCATAAAGCAGCCACACCTTCATAATTCAACATTCTGATCTCAAACACCTTCTTCGCTTCCCTCCCTAAGATCAACCATTCTCCTTCACCTTGTGACCGAATTGAATCTGGAACGACCATTTCTTAGTTTAGGCCAGAGTCTTACAGATTGATCTCTAGAATCTAAAAGTACTCCCGTGCAGTACATTTGTTTAGGGTTTGAATTCGTTTCTCATCAACACGCCCAAATTTACCAAAAACAGCAGAATCAGTTTTTACCCCCAAAATAACTGGCGACCACTGCGGGAGATTAATCTCTCGGTTGCAAGATCAATTTTCAATTTCATTTCAATTTTCTCAAATTCAAGATGGTGGATCTTAGGTCTGGATCAGCGATAAATTCCGATGTTACTGGCGCTGACTGATGAGTGCCAAATATTGTATATTTCTACATCTATTTATTGGCATTTAACTCATCTTTTGTGCTCAGAAATCAGATATTATCCCAAATTCTGTATTTTCTTTGTTTTCAAGAATAAATATTTGTATTAATTAATTTTGTGTTTTTAGGTAATAAATAAAGCTCGGAGAAATTGAGGAGCCAAAAGAGCAAAGAATTGGAGACAAGCGTCTATGGAGCAGAAAGCCAAAGCCCGCGCGCGCATCATCAGAGCAAACCATTTACAAGACATGGGCCCAAGCTATCTAAGACCCGCGACCCGGATCCGAGCCCATCCACTCCAACCCGTTGAGATCTCGCCCAGCTGCATCCTACGGTAGCTCCATCACTCACATCATTTCTCGATGCCTTCGCTCAACACCAAAATAGCCCGATTATTCCTGAGCCGTTCAGATCCTACCCATCCACATCCAATGCTCGCTCCGTCCTACTCATCAACATTCGATGTGCCTGCTTCACAGCAAAACACCCTATACCTTATACCCCATCGACTACACCCCATTTCTCTCTTCATCGTCTCTTTCTTCTCCATACCCTCTTCAGAGAAAACCCTTCACCCATACCTCTGTGCAGAGCCATCACCACCTCCACCATCCCTTCCCCTGACAACAGCCTCACCAAACGCGCATGCAGCCGCCTTCACCTCCCCTCTAGGTTTAGTTATCTCTCTTTTAGCTTCTCCATAACCCTAGAAGCTAATTTAAAGATAACTAGAACTAGGGTTTTCTTCAACAACCCCAGCATGGAACTCAGAGTCGATTCAGAGCAAGATACAGGTTTGGGTCAGTGTAGTTGTTAATTAAAAATGTTTTGTGAGTTATAAATTCAGGTTTTTGATGTAAGAGAAAGTAGTCTGTTTTTAGGGTTCATAGTTAGTTTACAATTTCAATTTTAAGTCTGCTTTTATGTTTAACATGTTCTAAATTTAATTGCTAGGATTACAATGAAACCCTAACACTTTGTTCTGTAGTTCAACTTCATTTGAGTTGTGTTTGCATGCTTAAATCATATGATAGTACAATTTTAGCACTTTCATTGCTTTGCTCTCACAATGGATGCCATGTATCCATTGTAGTTAGGATAACCCTGCCTTGAGTGCATTTCAGCCCAAGCTACAACCATTACTGCTAACCCTTGACTAGTTGTGCTTCATTAGACAACTAGTGCTCTGAATTAGCATCCTTAGCTGACAAATTGAACTATCCCCTGGTGAAACCCTTAAGATAAGTAATAGCCTGACACACTTTACTTATCTGTCATAGGAACAGAGACACTCAAATTAGTTGAATCACATAACTTGAGTTAGTGGTGGATTTGATAATCCTAGTACTTGCAACCTCAATATTTGTATTTTATCTTGCCTTTAGCTGTGTAATCTTCAACTCAGTCGTAAAGACTATAAACAAACCACCATATTTTTGTGCTACCTCCCCTGAAATCAGTTAAGAGCCATTAGATCACATAACACACCCCAGTTCTCTGTGGAATGACCTGTGCTTGCCACTGCCTCCAAAGGCACTGTGCACTTGCAGTTTAAGACGTAGGAAATCACTTTTACAGTCCTACCACTGACAACACCCCTGGTATCAACGTTGTTTCCGGTGACACCAATGTACCACCTACTAGCACAATCAACGCGTCTCGTGGCACTACATCCTCAATCACCAACACCAGCGGCGCAGGAAACATTCCCTTAGGCGTGACACCTCTAATCACCAGAGCCGCAGCTGCTACCCCCAATGTTTCTTCAAGCGTAACGCCCCCGGTTGTTACTAGAGTTATTTCCACTTCCCCACCAGGACGAGAGACCGGAGGAGCCAGAGGAGGCCAACCCCCTATTACCATTGTCAATATAATGGAAAGACAAGAAGTTATCGCTAAGGCTCATACAGACATGGCTACAACTCAGAAAGAGGTACTCACTTTCCTCAAGATGCCAACAGAACGACTACCACAAGAGGTGCGTCAGCCCACGGAACCAATAAGGAGTACTTTCAACACTCTTGGTGCAAGCACTTCAACAGGGCGTGCATTCATAGATGAGGAAGTTCGTGTTTCTCCTGAGCGCTCAAGAGAAAGGAATCAGCCATCTAATTTCATCACGCGTGAGGATCTAGAACGAATTCTCCAAAATCGAGGCAAGGAAAACCCAGTGGACCTGTACCAGCACCAACCTCCGTATCCTTCTGATGTGCAAAGAGTTCCTCTCCCGAGAGGATACTCCTCTCCTCAGTTTTCCCTTTATGATGGTACTGGTAATGCTCGCGAACATATTTCTCGTTTTATGGAATCCTTGGGAGAGCATGAATACAATCACGTCCTTCGCCTGAAAGAGTTCTCAAAGTCGCTTAGTGGAAAAGCGTATACCTGGTACAACAACATCGCACCAAACAAAGATATTGAATGGTGTGAGATGGTCACCGCTTTCTATAAGAAGTATTTCTTCGTGTCTCGATCAAATCACTTTCTCGGACTTGGGAAGAATATTTCAACGAAACAACCAAACGATTACGTCAAGAGATTCAGAATTCAAGCTTTGGATTGTCACGACCCAAATGTGACCGAACAACAGCTGGTGGAGTCATGCATTAACGGTATGGTTCCCATCTATCGTGCTTTACTGGAAAACCTGCGCTTCTAGACGTTCTCCGAACTCCATGAAGCTGTTAAGCGATCGGCTACGACCGCACCAGTGCTTTTAGAAAGAACCAGACCGGCCAGGGGTGAAGATGCACGCGAAACTCGAGGAAACAGACGTCTCATCAACAAGCAATATAACACCGGTCCTTCTGTAAGCGTGGTAGGTGAAGGAGGGAAAAGAAAAGCTCCAACAACTGAGCAACAACCCAAGCACGCAGCGCCGGCGCAGGCGACTTCATCCCGGAAAGCCGCGGCTAAGACTTCTGTACAAGAAGCTGGAGATGCTGCTCCAGACTTCCCATTTACAATAGATTAAGTCATTGAACTCCTGGAAGCTTGGATTCAAGATGATGCCATCAAGCTACCTCCCCTTAGACGTCCGCCAATGAAGAAGAGATGGCGAATCCCAAATATTGTCGTTACCACAGGTTTTTCAATCACCCAACCAGTGACTGCAACAAATTGAAGCGCATTTTCAAAGAGAAGGTGGATGCGAGAGAACTTCAATTAGGAAACGAAGGGGTCCACAGAGACCCTCTTCCTGTCAGGAGCTGCATGATTTATGGGGACTCCGTCCACAAAACTGTGCAGTCTATGATGGAGCATTTATGTGAAATTATGTATTTCTCTAAGGCGCAGCGTCAAGACATGTTTGGAGCCCTCAACCGTGTCGTATCAGGCAAGCGTCTGTTTCCAGTTAAGGAGGCGGCTCCCAAACCCCAATATTTCTTGGGAAACGCGAGATGTAACTGGGGACTCCTAACCATCACTCACTTGAAGGATGTCGAGTTTCACAATACACTGATTGATGTAGCATCTGATTTATATATTGTCACTGTCAAGACCCTGAAAGCAGCAAAGATTTCAAAGCAAGAAGTTGTTCACTACCCAACCATAATTAAAAATTCTGAAGGAGAGGCTAGAGACGCATATGAGTACATCGACCTCGAAATCAATGTGGGAGACGCTCTAACACGTGGCAAATATCATATTGTGAAAGACTACCGGAACTATGATATGATTCTGGGGCGTTCGTGGGTGCATGACAACAAAGCAAAGCTGGGAGTGTGTCCTTTTCCAGTGTATATACCTGCAAGGATTTCCAACAAGCCGTCCAACCCCGAAGATTATCTGTTGCCGTATCAACAACTTGCCAATGTGACGCAGCTACCTGGAGAGAGCCCATCGACATACATTCGAAGGTTCCGAACCCAAGTAAGTCTTATTGAACAACCCTTTTTGCAACCAGTCATTCCTCTTCCTTCCGCTAAGGATCGGGGACTCGCTCCGATCAACAAACAAGTCACTACTAGGAGATGTGAATGGGATACTGGTCCTTTCAAATGCTTTATCAAAAATTTAGAAGCCGTCTCAATCAAAGATAACGAGTCTAAAATCAAGTAGCTATGCAACACCCAAACCCATTCCAAATTGGATATATGGTAATGAAGGTGACCGTGTTTCAAGTTGGAGATGTGGCAGTGAAGGTGACCGCTCAGTCTGATTCGCCTACAGAAAAGGAAGACGAGCCATACATGGTGGCAGATGTTATCTTAGGCGGTTACTGCAAGCTCATTAATGCCGACAAACTGGAAGGCGTGACAATTCACTCATGATGGCTCAATCCTTTCAATACCTAAAACGCTGTGCTACTTTTTTTCCCTCCAGCGTTCTCTTTAGTATTTTCTCCAGTAATTTCCCTTTTCATGTAATATTTGTAATTCCTCCAAAATGATTGCACTGCTTGCATTCATAATTAGGGTTTCAATTAGTCAGTTAATCAAAATATTATTTCCTTTTAGAAATCTCTTTACTCCCGAATTTTGACACAAAGTCTTGAGCAAGCCTAAACCCTCATCATTACCCATCAAGTTCAAAACCGAGAAAGACAAAACCCCAAAAAGAAAAATCTCATATCTTTCGAGAAACATTGAAGGAATACATGCGAGAAAGAAAATGGGGAAAGGAATCGTATGATTATTAGAGCAAGCGCTTCGTACTCGAAGGCGAGTCTACTCCAACAATAAAGCGGTCTCTCGATCACCACATAATTAGACGGATTGCAACACGTTATCAATTGGAGGACAGACAGGCACTAGTGGAAAATGGGTTTTAACCACTTTCACGGGCTTCACTAAAACCACTGCTACTGGGATTTATTTGATTATAGTGCCGTGACCCACAGTGGTTTTAGCAGAAAAACTAAAACTCGTCTCTTTCACAGTGGTTCTTCTGAGAGGTATTTTGTAAATAATTAGAGATTAATAATTCTTTCTCTTTTTCATTTCTTTCGGTTTCTCTTTCCCATTTCCAATCTCATTTTCCTCCATATCTGCTTCTTCTTCTTCCTCTCCGATCTCTAACCTAAGAAATCCCAAAAAAAAAAAAAAAAAAAAATCCTCTATATCTTTTATTTCTTCCTCCTTTTCGATATATGGAACCAGAAAAACCAGCAAACCCTTCTCGATCTTGATTGTCTTTCTGAAATACCTCATCTTAATTCTCAAGTTTTAGATCTGAAGCTCCAACTAATCAGGTAAAGATATGATTTTACTACTTCACTAGGGTTTAATTTACGTTATCAATCTATTTTCGTTAAAATTCTTTTTTTTCGTTTACTTTTTCGATTTCATTGATGTTAGGTTTTAATTATTTTTTTTGTTTTATTTTTATTTTTATTTTTATTTTTATATAGAACACTTTGGTGCATACGGGTTTTATTCTTCAACGATTCTCGTTTCGGACTTCATCGAGGTAAAGTTATGGTTTTTACGAAATTTCTTTTATCAATTTCTTTGATGTTAGGGTTTTAATTATTTTGGAATTTCTAGTTAAGTTGGATCTGCGGGTAGATAACATCTCTATCACTTCTATCCGATTTGATTTGTAATTATTAATATTGGGTATCTAATATTCCATGTTCTAATTTTTGTTGATTTTTGTTCTTAAGATAAGGTTTCATGTTTTTGTGGAGTCATGATGTTATGTTTTATTAGGATATCCGGATTGATCTCATTTGGAGAAATTTTTGTAGAAATGTTTTTCTAAATGCGTAACCTATCCAACTTGAATGTAATAGCAAGTCATGTTTTACACCTTACTCCCTTTAAACTTTAAACCGTCACTCACATTTGTTATCAAGTCTTTGGTAGTTTTTAGGCATTGGGGGAGTGTTCTAATTCATTTCCTTTAGCCTACTACAATTGATTTTTAATTGTCTTACTCTTTAATTTTCTATGTATGATTTTTATTATGTGATGCATGTCAATCTCCGATTTGAGTTGTCCTTGAGTATATAATTTGTTATGTTTTGATCTCTTTGATGTAGGATTGCGCGGGTGTTGGATACGTTGAATTCGGTGATTTGTAGTAGTAATGAGCGGGAAATGTAGATGGTGGTGGTAGTGATTTGTTTTAGTATGGGGGAGTACTAGGTAGTGGTGGTCGTGGTTTTTAGGATTATGGCTGGTACTTATGAGGTTGGTACGAGTAATATGGGTGGTAGTATTGTCGGTGATAGTGGTGGTGTAGTAGTCTTTTGGTGACACCTTTGGTGGAAATTTGTAGTAGTAGTAGTATTGAAGGTGTTGGTGGTGACTTGTAGTTGAAAGGATAGTACCGAGATGGCGGCGGTGGTGCTTTTGTAGTAATATGGAAGGTGTATGAGATGGTGGTGTTGTCACTTGTAGTAGCATATATAGAGCTGATCTTGGAGATGGTGGAGGCGCGGAGGCGGATATTCATAGTACTATAGGTGGGTGGATATGAACTGGAGATAAATAAGACGAATATTTTATGTACACGACTTGTCAAATAACATATCTTGTGAATTTTCAGGTAAACCCTCGACAAACCGTTTATTTTGTTCCTTTTACTCATAGTACTCGTTACTAATATTTATTACTTGATCATTCCTCTACCGAATTTGAAGCTGCAACTCAAGATGAAGAAAAGACCTCTAAGTTCTTCGAACTCGATTTGTGTGATAAAAAAATCTCAAGAATTCAGGAATGTCAAGCTTATAACAAGTATGTACCAGTGGCTTTATTTGAACCCACAATTGGGGGATATGGAAACTAATTGGGGGATATGAATTACTTCCCCCAACCAAAGGTGGCTGTTAAGGGGTGTTTTTCGGGGGAGAAAATACTAAAACACCCTTAGATTAATTAAAAACATTATGAAAAGACTCAACTAAAATATAAACATCAAATAACCCAAATCATATATCCCCCAATTCAAATTTGAACCGGCATAGGTTAGTTCATCCAAAATTTTTTTTCCTTCATCTTATTCCTCATCGTTCATTCTTCATCGACGATTAATCGTTGAATCAAAAATTTCTTTGTCGATTAACATAACATAACCATGCCTCCAAGAACCAAATCGAAAGCAAAACCGAGAACCAAATCGGCTGCTCAACAAACACATGAACAAAGAATCGAGAACATTGCTCAACAACTAGAAGAGGACGCAGCAGCGTACCCAGATGATCAAACACTCATGGCTTCTCTGAGAAGGTAAGTGATTTTTGAACTCATTTATGATTGTTTTACTCGATTTGTAGCCATGGGTTTAGATTAGAATCGCCAACAATAGCTGAAACTGCCGAGTTATAGAGAGTACCGGGCATTGGATCTTGGTTTGAATACCAAGTAGGTTTAGGTACCTAGGCATAGAATTTTGGTCGAATACCATACCCGGTTTGCATTCTGAAATCGAATTTTTATACCTAAGCATATAATTAGGGTTGAATACCATACCGGTAGTCAACTAAAAACACACAGAACTTAATTGTGTGTACCGGCATTCTATCTAGGTTTCGTGAATGCTTGGGTATTTAAAAACCAAGACATCTGTTAGTTCAATTCGGAAATGCCGGTATTACACTTAAAACATACAGGAACATCACTGAAATGGTGCTCAATACCGGCACATAATTTAGTTTCTAGAAAATGCCGGTACAACGATATCGGCATGCTCGATATTTAAGTTCTTATGCCGGTCCATGTTACCGGCATTGGTTTGTTTAGGAATTGTTATGCCGGTTCCTAAACTGCCATGCCTTTTCTAATGTTTGTTTTGTTTGCTTATGTTATAGGTCAAGAGCCAAAGAAGCGAAGAAAAATAAAGGTCCTATTCTCACTAAGAGAAGGAGGAAGGACGGTCTTGATACTCCTCGGTCCTCGCTCCACGGGGGAAAGACGCGGGTCGCAAGAAAAGTTTGGGGTTTCAAACAAGAGGGTCAATTTGGGAGAGTGGTGGTGAACGTAGTGCACTTGCAATCCGTGAAGGTACTGGAACACTTGAGGACGATGAGCATGATGGAGTGAAAAGTGAGGAGGAAGATGATGAGGTTCCCCAAGTCAATTAGCAAGCCAAAGCGAAGTTGGTGGGACTAGTCAACAACCAACACAAGGCAAGGACAAGGGCAAGGGAAAACACAAAGTTAAAGGTTGTCACCTTCCTCACCTTGATGACATGATACCCGACCGCGATGATGGTAAAATTTGGGGTCAAGCTTCGGAACCGAAAGTACTCTTTGGATACAAGCACTCTTGGGCTCGTACTATCTTTCAAACTTATGTAAGCATTTTTATTTTGTGCATGTGCGTTGTTTTATCTTTTACATCATCTCTTAATCGTATTATCTCATATTTGTAGGATCATACTAAGGCCAGTGTGTGTTTGCCGAAACCAAGCCGCGGTTGAGTGGAAATTGTCGTCGGAGCATGAAGATGTCCAAACATTAGTAAAGAACTCTGGTTTGTATTCTTTGGTTGAAAATTACGTGAATCCAGATACTGTGACCATCAATTGCTTCGTCGAAAGGTACCATGGTGAAACTGATACAATGCACTTCCCGTTTGGTGAGATGACCTTGATTCCTGAAGATGCTCATAACATTCTAGGCTTGACTGGTATCGGCAAATCAATTTCAGAAGGAGTTGAGTCTCGGGACCTAGATTGGTTGAAGTTGCACGATTTGACCAAAAAGCTGTTTGGTTGGGACTTCAAAACTTCTTCGGATAGCTTTTATGTAGCATCGAACGGAAGTAAGACGAAGACATTCAAGCTGACGATGCTTAAGAAGATGTTTGAAAATACAAAGGCTAGAAGCTTGAAGGATGGATGGGACCCTGCACATATTCGGTATACAGCCGTCGCGTACCTGTTATACATCTTGGGCACTAGGGCATTCCCTGACACTAATGGCAACAGGGTAAGTGCAAACTTTCTCCAGTACCTTCACCCGTTGGAAGGTGTCTATGGCTATTCTTGGGGCACCGCGGTCATGGCACATTTGATGGCGGAGATGAGAAGGGCTTCATTAGCTAAAACAAACCAATTTGTCGGGAATTTCACTCTACCGGTACAAATTTCTTTAATTTATTGTTGACATGTATTTTTTTTTTACTTATGTTCACATGTATATTGTTCACATTGGATTAGGTGTGGTGTTATGAACACTTCCCAACCTTATTCAAGGATGCCAATTCTTGAAGATCAAAGACCTTCCCGAACCCGATACCCCTAGAGCTCGAGGTTTGAGTTTAACGGTGAATCCAAGTCCAGTAACAAAGGTCGAGTCATCGATATGAGATTGGATCTCGGGATGCTATGAGGAAGGAAGACGTTGTGTTCGACACTTATAAGGAGATTAGAGGATACCGTCCAATTCCAAGAGATGTTGCATTTTACCATGGGCCGTTGTACCACCCAAAAGGATACATCATGGCCGATCCATGCATTGTGATGCGCCAACATGGATTTAAGCAATTATCCCGTCTTTGGTCGACCTCTGATGATAATTATCTTCTTTACTTTTCTCGGTGCAATTCAACTCCCAACAAGTTGCATGTAGTGTATGATCCGTAACCAGGAACCAACACATTGGAGGGATAGAGAGCCACGTCGTTTGGTTGATATTAGTAAGTGGGAGATTGCGGAAAATGGTTATGAAGTTGATGACAGTTACATGAGGGATTACCTGGAATGGTCACATCCTTATGTCGTGCGCCCTCCCTCCGTCGAAGCTCCACACCAAGAAAACCCTCGTTGAAATTCCTCCACCTCCACAACCTACGATGGCCCACCTTCTTAGGACTTTAGGAATGGTGGTAAGTTTTCTTAATTGCTTATAGTCATTAAATGTAAACATAATCATATATTAACATATATACTGATTATGTGTTTGATGTATTAATCTAGCGACGTCGGCTTGGCAAGGTTACGAAGATGTTAGGTTGCAAGCATAAGGACGGGGTGGTGCTATCTCTTCAAGAAATCAAGGAACTCTAGGAAAAGCTTCATAGAATTGAAGAAACCCACCCTACTGTCAAAGTTATGTATGGGGAAACAAGGAAGGCGCCGATCCAAAAGAAACAAAAGACTAATTTAGTGGAAGAGAATTGATGACAATTAGTGATGGTTAACTCTTTAAGTCTTTGGTTACGTCAAAAACAATTTCAAACATGTTTTGGTTTGTACTGTGGGTTAACTCTTTAGTTCTTTGGTTTATGTTGAACATGTTAAGATTTCTAGTTTGAAAGTTAAAATGTTCCCAAGATAGTAGAGGTCAGTTTTAGAAATACATGTACACATACCCGGCATATCTGAGAATGCTCAAAACAAGCGGAACCTAGTCCCGGCATAGCAATTTTTATCTTAGGAACAATCAAAGTTAAATTATTTGGTTCCTGTATAGAAACTGACATGTACCGGCATTGTTGCGTTTGCTAAGGTAAATGCCGGTATTGTAAATGTCCAAATACTCTTAAATATGTGATAGAAAACCGGCATAGTAAGATTCATTTTGACAATGCCGGTATCTAAAGTTTCCAAATACTCTTACAGAGTTGACATAAAGCCGGCATCGTTGTTTTGATTTCCGCAATGCCGGCACTTTGATTAATTCATATCAAATTCTCTTTTATTTCGGTCTGAAGTAATCGACTACATTGGATTAGAAACTTTAAATTAAAAAAACAGTGAATGGATTGCACTTAGTTAGAGATAATCTATTTTCATCCCTTTTCAACAATTGCGGAGACTTTGAGCATTTCCCTAATCTGTTCAAAGACATCGTCCGGAATGGGGGTGTCAAGGATCATCCTCATTGGCTCTTCTTCCTTTTCAACATATTCCTTTCCCTTCATATAACACCCATCACACCCATCGATAGGCTTACAATGGCCCTTGTGTTTTTCTCTTGACTCTGCTAGTTCAACCGCTTTGTCAAACCATTGAAACTCATCGCACTTTGGGTGATTCAAACACCTCAGAAACATTCTTCCATTTTCAACATCATCAGTTTTTGCAATCCAAAACCGGCGTGTCCCATCACAGCCTTCTACACTTTGAATAAATAAATGGACAGTCCATGGCTAGGTGAGAAGGTGACTTGCAAATTTGACACTTGCAATGATGATTCTGTAAGAAAAAATTGTATTAGTTTTCCGTCATAGTATTGAAGAGCATGTTGTTAGGAAATCTACTTACTTTGCAAATAGAGGTAGATGATGAATCCCCCATTCTTTGAGCCGTGCTTGCTTTCTTGAGAGAATGATTTTTTTTTAATTTGGTGCTTGGTTTGTGTAATTTTTGCCAAAGGAATGGGTGATGTTATATAGAAATGATGCTCCAACGGTCATATTTTTCAAAAAACTAGCCATTTTTTTTTTTCAAATTTTACCCATTCCGGCATAGAGGTTATTAAAATAAGAATGCCGGTATTGTAGGCATATTTGGGTAGTTTCTGTAAAGATTTTACGCATTACCGGCATCATCGTGTTATACCATGCAAGTCTTAGGAACAAAATACCTAAGCATCGTTTTACTTCCTCCTACGTATGCCGGTTCCGAAATTGAATGCCTAACGGCTAGTTTTTTAAACCATACACTTGAAAACATTAGTTCCGACGTGGGATCTAAGTTACTTAGAGTGCCGTCACTAAAGTGGAAAAGATCCGTTGTGTCCACATCTATTTAAAGGAATGGATACACCCATTGCAGTTGATACCTCACAGATATATCTCCAATGGATTATCAATCACCAGCTGACAAGTTCATCAATTCCCTCGAGAAAGAAAAACATATGAGGAAAATATTGTCAACTCCGATAGGAAATCAATCATCAACCACGACCAACTCCGTTGCCACAATACTAGAAAAACTAAGAAGGAAGGAAGAAACCACCAACTCAATTGCCGCAATGGAAGAAGAGATAATTAAGAGGAAAAGAGAAGAAGAAGAGGAAGCAAAGCTTGAACGTTATCGTCAAAAATTAGATAAGATAAAAGCGGAAGCTGAGGAAGAGGTTAAACGTCAAAAAGAAGCTAAGATAGAAGCAGATGTTGAGGAGGAAACAGAGTGGATTAGAAATTACTACATAGTATCGGATTTGCCGGAGGATCAACGCCCTTCAGTTTTTTTTTTTTGGGCCTTGTAATGACTGGTTCTTACAAGCATAACAAGTTTGACGGTAAGAAACGCATAATTGAATACGCTCATCAAATAGTACGCATTCGAACAACTGCACTCATCAAATCATGTCTCAAATACAACGAATTTCTTGGAAGATACAATGGTGATAGGTATGAAGCTCAGGATGCATATACGAAGTGGAGAAAAGAGCCTTTTAGGCATCTTGAAGCTGCTTTGCTTGTTCAAGCTCGTTCCAATAAATGATGTTAGGTGTATTTGGCTTGAGATCTTTCATTCTAGGTGTAATGTTATTCCCTTAAATGTTGTTAGTTGGAATTTTCTTGAGATCTTATGTATGTGCTTAATGAAGTTTCTTTCAAATACCGGAAACCCCGATGAGTTAATTTGAATGCCGGTATCCTAAAACCGGCATTACGGATATGTTTACACTCGACGCCAGTTTTCCAACACTTAGAAGTTAAAAAAATCATGAACTTGTAATACCGGCATAATTCGTATGTAATTAACTATGCCGGATTTCTGACGGTTACAATTTCATTCAACTTGTTTTACGGTTACAATTTCATTCAACTTGTTAGTAATGTTGAATCCACTTACTTCGCAAATAGAGCTTGATGATGAATTTCCCATCGCTTGTGAATCTTGAACCGTGCTTGATTGATCTATTTTTGGAGGCTTGCTTTCTTGAGAGAGTGATATTCGTTATTTGGTGGTTGCTTTGCTTAGAATTTTGCAAAGGATTTGGTGGTATTATATAGAAATGAAGCACCAACGGTCATATTTTTCAAAAAACTAGCCGTTTTATTTGAAATTAACAAGTACCGGCATGTTCGCAATTATACATGTAACGCCGGTATTATGTGCCGACGTGAAACCATGTTGTTATACCATGTCGGTAGTAGTTACATATTTGGGATAATCTCTGATAAGAAATTTACTTGTACCGGCGTCCTATGACACATTAACTTCAATGCCGGAAGTTTGTGTGATTTCAAAAAAACTAGCCGTTGAGGTTTTTCTCTATATAAAGAGAGCTAATACTTGGACCCAAATGCCCAAAACTCGTGTGTTCTTATATATCTCCTTGAGAATCTTAACTTAGGAAACCCTAAACCCTAGAATAGTCATCTATAAATAGCTTATTATAGAACCTAATCCCACATACAACAAATGGCATCGTTTGACTCCGAGGAAGATTTGGCAATCACCCAAGCATGGTACGCCGAAACTCGTCCTTCAACTATAGATAACAGCACGCGGGATTCCATGTGGTTGGAGATTTTTAGCAAGTTTATTCACGATTACGGTAACCCGAAAGGAAGAATTGCTCAACAAATCGAGCAACGACACGACATCATCCTAAATGCTGTGGTTGAGTATCTAAAAATGAAGCACCGGATCGAGAACGCTAGCCACAATAGATTGTCCCCTCAACAACTCGTAAGTATCTTTATGAATAATTCGACACAATCTACTATTTTTCAATTTTTATGTAACCAACAAAGTTTGTGTGTTGTTTTTGTAGCATGAAGCCGTGAAAACGCGTTACTTACAAGAAAACGGAGAAGCATTCATGTTTGAGGCCAACATGAACCATATTGTAACCAAAGTCACTGAGTACCACCAGCTGGGTGAATCGGAAACGGATTCTTCTTGAGAAGATTGATAGTTTAGTGGTATTTGCTAAGGTTTTTCGTAAGGTTTTGTGGGTACATCTCTATGTAAACCCTCACGAGACTATAACTCGTCCGATTGGGTCACCAAGTGGTTTAAAGGCTTGATGCACGTGCTAAGTGCATTCGTGCTTCCTGCGACAAGGATTACATTTGAAATAAATTAGAGTTCCGGCTTATTTTATTTTGTTAGCATAATACAATACAATACAATCGAGAATCCCGGCATAAATATATATTCTATATATCTATTAGGGACTATGATCTACAATAATTAAGTTCCGGTACTGGATAGAAAAACTTTAGTGTGCCGGATAACACCGGCAACCCCGATGAGTTAATTTGAATGCCGGTATCCTAAAACCGGCATTACGGATATGTTTACACTCGACGCCGGTTTTCCAACACTTAGAAGTTAAAAAAATCATGAACTTGTAATACCGGCATAATTCATATGTAATTATCTATGCCGGATTTCTGACGGTTACAATTTCATTCTACTTGTTTGACAGTTACAATTTCATTCAACTTGTTTGACGGTTTCAATTTCAATCAACTCGTCGGTTTCAAACTACTCATGCTATATAAGTGACGGTTTTGGAAAGAAAAATATTCGATCTATTCCATCTCTCCCTATTTTTTTCATCTTCTATACCAAAGCAATGGGTCGTCGCAAATCTCGTGATAAACCCAATCCAGAAATACCTGTTGATGATGCGCAACAAAGTCCCGAAGAGTCTCCTGGTGAAGCGGACGGAACAGATTTGGTTCGGTAAGTGATGTATAACACAAAGTCTCCTGTTCAAATGAAGTACTTTTAGGGTTTATCCCATAATATATAACACAAAGTCAAACATGCTAGGGTTCATGACGGATTGAAAATTCTGCTTAGGGTTTTGAAATTGCACTCTAGTAAAATGAAATTCTAGTCAATTGAATTCAGTTTGAAAATCAAAAACAAAAAATCACTAAGAACTGTGTAAAAAATTACAGAAAACCGGCATATATTGTAAATTTACGAATGTCGGAAATCATACCGGCACTATCGAATTTTCTTTTGCGATGCCGGTTTTAGGTCTCTAACATTTGTAAATCCCTTGATATAATTCAACCGAAACCGGCGTTCAACGTATTAATCTTTTATATGTTGGTATTGTGATTAAGCACTCAATGTATGGTAACAAATTATACCGGTTTTTGTTTCATACGGCTTAGAATTTTCTATATATAATTCAATATAACCGGCATAGAGGTATTTATTGCCAAGAATGCCGGAAATGATACCGGCACTATCGTGTTTTCTTTTTCTATGCCGGTTTTAGCTCCCTAAAATTTGTAAATCCCTGGGTACCGTTCAACCAAAACCGGCGTTCGATGTATTAATCTTTCATATGCCGGTATCTGTTCCGGCACTCAATGTATGGTAACAAATTATACCGGTTTTTGTTTCATACGACTTAGAATTTTCTATATATAATTCAATATAACCGGCATAGAGTTATTTATTGCCAAGAATGCCGGTATTCATTCCGGCACAGTTTATATGTCTATTTTGCATGCCGGTTTTATGTGTGTTCCTTTTGTATGCCGACATTCAGTATGTAACTCAGTTTAACGTGTTGGAACATAGGTCTCTCGCACCAAGAAAGGACAAAGGAAAAGGAAAAGCTGTTGAAGAATCAAAACGTAAGTCTTCTCGACGTAAACGTCAAAATCCGGCTACTGCTAAGGTCACAATTCGGGATCATCCTATAAGCGACTCAACCAGCACTGATGATGATGGTGAGTGGGAAACTCCACCAGAACCGGAAATAGCAGGTGGCTTAGGACAAACTGATGATGAAAAGGCACCCCCACCTCACTTCCCTGATAAGTTAGCAATGATGGAAAACATTGGGGTCAACCGATAAACCCGCAACTTTTATTTTCGTATAAAGACTCTTGGGCTCGTTGGATCTATCAAACTTATGTAAGACGTTTGTATCTTGTTATTAAATTATTTACCTAGGTGATCAATTTAATTAAGTTCGTTGTGTTTTTATAGGACCACAGGAAAGCTCTGGCGTGTTAGCCGCCATCAACAATCGTATGTGTGGCTTTTGGAGGATGAGTGTCCCATTTGTTCAACAAATAGTCGAGCATCTCGGGTTGTATCATGCGATAGAAAATTATGTGGCCACTGATACCGTCACGGCAAACTGCTTTTTGGAGAGGTTTTATGGTGAAACTGACACCATGCATTTTAATTTTGGCGATATGACCATTATCCCTGAAGATGTCCAAAGGATAATAGGACTACAGGTTCTTGGGAAACCGGTTAAGGTTGGAGACAAGTCGAAGGACCTGGGGTGGGAAAATATCTATGATTTCACTGAAAAGTTGTTTGGATGGAACAAGGAAACCACATTGGCAAATTTGTACAAGAAACGAACTGCTCAGACAAAGACTATAACATTCGTCCAACTCATTCAATTGTTTGGGAATACGAAGAATAGGGAATTGACTCCACAAGCTCAACACACCTCCGCTGCATATATGTTGTTCATTTTGGGAACCGCTATATTCCACGACTCTAATGGTAACAGGGTGCATATGAACAACCTACGGTACTTGGATCCGTTGGAAGACGTTCATAAGTATTCATGGGGCACTGCTTTCTTGGCACATTTTTTGGCAGAAATGCGTCGAGCTTCTAAGGCGAAATTCCGTCAATTTAATGGGAATTTCACTATGATTCAGGTATAGTGAACTACATATTTTGTGATTGTTATCATTACATTTGTTAGTTTCCAACTATTTATTTTATTATACAATTTATGGGCACAGGTGTGGGATTATGAACACTTCCGATATTTGTTCATAGGGTATAAAGGATTGGAGATTTGGCGTGATTACCAACCGAATATGGCTCTAGCTCAGAAATACTACTTTCAAAATACCCCTTCGCCTAACAAGAAACGGTTTTTAGAAATGAGATTGGCTTTGGACTCGTTTTCTGTGGAACATGTTGTGTTTGACCCTTATAGGAATGTCAGAGGAGTTCACCTTCAGAGACATGAAAATGTTTCATTTTACAACGGACCGTTCTTTCATCCAAAAGGATTTGTTATGCATAACCCTCTCCGCGTGATGCGCCAACTCGGTTACAAGAAAAAAGATCTCACGGATACATCTTATCATAAATATTCTCACGACTTTACTAAATGCCAATCAAATGAGAACCATACTCTGGTATGCTACGACCCAGAACCAATTCTTGCACATTGGATCGAAAGGGAAGAAGAAGAACTTGTGCTGGATAAGGATGATTGGGAATTGGCTGAGAACGGTTTTGATAGTGAACCAACATTCCTAAACGGGCATATACAGTACTCACATCCTTATGTTGTATGCCCGGATACGGTAGAGGTCCCTCCACCACCAGCACGTCCCTCCACAACTCCAGATATCTTGCACAGGACTTCTACAGCTCGTTACGTTGTTGGTGCATTCATTACTATTCACTTAATCTATATGTATCAACTTATAAAATTGTACATACTAAATACATGTTGAAAAATCCTTTAACAACGTCAGAGAATTGGAAACTTGGCAAGGTTCTTTAAGAAGAAGAGCAAGAAAGGAGAGTTGACAATCTTTAAAGAAATGGAGAACGTCGTCAAAAAGATAGACCAAATAGAAGATACTGAGGCAAAAGACTTGTGGGGCGAAAAGAAGAAGAGGGTATACAAGAGGCCAAGAACCGAGTGATCGTGTGATTCTTTGATAGTATTAGTTTGGTTTATGTTTGTTTGTGTGGATTGGTAAACTTTGAACATCTTTGCTTCATTTGTTTTCGGTTTGGAACATCTTAACTTTACATTTGGTTTGTTTACACTTTGCGTATGTTATTTTATGGTATTAGGTCTTTGCTTATGTTATTTTATGTGTCTTGAAAATTGCAATTTCTAAGTTTAATTTTCCGAACACCGGCATAGAGTTCCGGTACTCTAACTTTTCTTTGTGAATAAACTATCTATGTGTAGTACCGGTAGTGTTATGCATTTTTTTCCAATGCCGGCACAAAATAGAACATATCTGTGTACTTAAGTTGTTATTCCAGCACAAACGAGAACATATTTTGCAACGCCGGTACGAGGACCGCCGTAGTAAAGTTTGAATTAAATCACAATGGCACGTACATGGCATATGGTTTAATGATTACAATTCAAACTTCAAAAAAAACAAAAGGTGGCGTATTAGTAAACCACATAAATCCAAATTACTCATCATCGCTTCCACACGAATGAAGTTGCAACTCCTCCTCTTCAAGGGGTTTCTTTGATAAGGCCAAAGCATCCCATAATTGGTGATTCTCCTCGTTCAACGCCATCCATCCCTTCTATATATTTGGATCTAGTTCCTTTTTTTAACCATCCCACAAACAGGTGGCAATGGACAATTGTCCTTGAGTTTAAGAATGACGAAATGATTGTCGTTCACGTACGCCAAAATTACTCTTCTCGTCTTAAGGGATCCCTCGCATTTTTGCCACTTTGGTGTAAATGTTGTGACTACGGTGGGGGTAAAATAATGAACAACACAATTAAATGTATCCGCTACTAGATGCCCACAAAGCGGCATCCTCATCCAATATTTGAGAAGGAAGAAATGCCATCTCCTGCTCGGGTCCTAACACTTGAGCACACATATCATCAAACACCTCGTCGTGACTAACAAATTGCTCATAAAAGCTCCTATTCTTCACAAGTTGATTGGCCATCCTCATCCTAGCATATCGGCATGGTGTCATTCCTTTACTAACAGCCGTCTCGAAGATTCCTAATTGTTCGGTGACGGCATGATAGCCACAATTTCCATATCCATCGAAATCATCCGTGTACACAACAAACTCGCGAATAACCTCAGGAAGTTGGTCTATGTAAGACTCTATCTTCGTATGGTAGTGTCTATAAGTCCTACCCGTTTGGGAATCCTTATACATCGTCATATTACCAACTTTTAGCTTAATTATATCCAAACCATCCTCTGCAATCTCTAATAGGTGTAGAATACACCGTATTTAATATATAGTATTTATGCTTTTTTTGCGAGTTTTCTTGTAAATTATGTATCTTATGTTTACTTTTGAGTTTATTAGGTGCAATGGAGTCATTTGGAACAAAAAGAAGTGAAAATAGCTACAAAAGTGAAGTCACAAGTGAAGAAGGGCCAAAGACCCAGTGGAACTCGTTCAAATACAAGATTTCTACTTTTCATTGTGTAGAGGACGAAAAGACGAAGCTAATGGAGAAAGAACAGAGTCATTCTGAGCTCGTATGAAGAAGTTATGAGCAAAATGAGAATCGGAAAGAAAAGGGCAAGATGGTCATTTTAGTGGTGAATGCTATTGGCACCCCAATACAAGTTAAGGGGCAGTCATTCTGTTAAGGGGTGGACTGTTTCAAAGGAACTGCTAAAGGCAGTCGAGCCATTTACTGGGGGGAGGTCGGCATTCAAATGGTGATAACAACACCCGTTGCTTCACTAAGGGCACCATTGTCTTCTCCAAAGATCGTGTCGAGTTCGAGCGAGGACGAAATTAGGAGTCTTTGGTTCTTGAGATGATGGTGTTGCTGCTTGGGTTGTGGGTGAGATTCGATAAATAGCGACAAGCTTGGCAGTAGCATGAAGATTGACGGTGATTGATCATGGCGTAAACGGAGGAAGATACGGACAGAGTTTGGTAGTAAGGACCGATGGTTCTTTGCCATTGTTGATGCCCGATGGAGTTTAGCTATAGCTTGCAAAACAGGGACAGAAGAATAGAGAGAAGATGGTGCTGCTACTCGGGTTGTGGGCAAGACTTGGCATGGAGATGAGCTTGAAAGTGGTGGTGACGCTGATGGCTATGGAACTCGCGGATTTAAGTGCAGGGACGACAGTAAAGCAAGCTCAGATGGTGATGGGTTATGTTGTGCGTGAGTTTGTTGGAGGCTATGGTTGCTTATATCTGTAGGAGTTGAACTCGAAGAACTCAATTCATGATGGTGATGAAGTCGTTGTTGACGTTGCCAGAGAAGTATGGGGGTTTAGCTTGAGTTTGCTGATGATCGTGATGATGGCAGTGAACAAGAACTATGGAGCTCGAATCTGTATGGGCGGTAAACCGACAATGCTTCTGCTCATCGGTGATGAAGAATGGCATGGCAGCAACGGTGATGCTGTGGTCTGTGAGTTATGGACACTGGGTGCTCGAGTCTGAAAACGGAGAAGACGAGTATCCGGCCGATGATGTTGGCTGCTGCCATTAGGAGATCACAACTATGGGATAATCAGTGATGACAAGATTGGCTCATGCTGCTGTCATTGCTTCTCGACGATCAAGAAATCGTGGACTGTTGGCAGATAGCCAGAGATATATCGGTGATTGTTTCATGGAGTTGACGCTGAGATGAACAAGGAGAGACGGAGAGCTGGAGTTTGGGTCGCTATTGATGGATTTGATCCGTGGTGTTCTCGAGAGAGTAAACCGGGTCGAAAAGGAGAGATGAGTGTGGAAGCAGTGATGCTTGGTAATGGTGGTGACTGCCGCTGCTACCATGATAGCGAAGACGAGAACGGGAAGGAGTATGAAGGCTGCTGTTGTTGGACCGACAAGACAGAGAAGTGGTGCTCGAACTAATGAAGATCGAGTACAATGAGACAATGAGAAAGAAGAGTCGTGAACTCGATTATTGGCGGTGATATGAAGGCAAAGTGGAGAATGGTGTTTAAGTTATGGCAAAGCAATGGCGAGAGTTGAACTCGAGTTGTTGGTGTTGATCGGTGATGAAAAGAAGATTGGAGAAAGCGGCTCGTGATGGAAGATTGGGTGATGGATATTGACGTTGTAGCCACGGTATGAACTCGAGTCTGCATGTCATGGAAGTTATGGAAGCAATGGAGGAGTTTGGCAGTGGCTGGTGACGACAGCATAGTGATGTTGGTTCGAGTCCGAGTGAAGGTTATCAGGGATGAGGTATGGCCGGAACTTATACGGGAGAAAAGGTGATAATGGGTTGGATCTTGATAGTTGAGCCCAATAGGCTATTTAGCCAACTTTCTACACGATCGGATTAAGGATGCGGTATTCGAGAAGTGTCAGCAAGAGTTTTGGAAACTACTTTCGACCGGGGTTCGATGCACGGGACACAATTCCTAAGGAGGTGCTCTTTCCTATTTTTGCTAGGTTTCCTAGTTTCTTCAAGAGGAGGTTATAAAACTCTATAAATAGTGCTCTCTTTTATTTTATTATATATCTTATTATCATTTTCCTCTACTTTGTTTTCTAGGGTTTACAACATGAAACCTTTTCTCTTTCTTCTTGTTATGAACTCCATGAATATGAGCTAGAGTTTTATTATTGGTTATGGAATAAGTTGGATTTCCAAATATGGGTTTTAATTCAATAAATTAGTTTTCTCTCATATTATCGTTTATGATTCACCATTAATATTGTTACATGATTTGAATGCTTGTTAGTCGAGTCGCGAATCGATTGAGTTTGCTTTCATCTTTATTGCTAGATTAGGGTTATTATACGCAAAAGTGATAATTCCCGATTGCAAGTAGCATAAATAAGATTATAGTTTGTAGTGATATATTCTTATGATCTTATGTGAACCATAACCTTTGTTAAATCGGATTAGTGCTTTTACACGTTCGATTGCTTTGATTGGCCTGATTTCATAGAACCTAATGCATCTAGGGAATTAAACTTGATTAGTTCTTTTACACGTTAGGTTGTTCTTTTAGATAGAATTCATATTCGCATCTTTTAATGTGTTTGTTGATGACAAGAGGAGATTAGCGGGATATTCTTGCGATCAAGGTATCTTAGGGCCTTTGATAAAAGTAGAGATTAAAATATCAATTCTAATTATTGTGTAGAAAACATGTTTGTGAATGAAAACGAAATCCATGACCAATACTTTCTCATCCTTGATTTGCGTGTTTACTTTTTATTATTTTGCTTTTATTTTATTTTTCGTTTATAAAAATCAGAAAACCCTGTGTTACTTATAAGATACCGAAACATATTGATAACCAAGACCTCTCTGTGGGAACGATCCTTTCTTGCCCTTGCTTCATTATATATTTTGAGTAGTAAGAAAGTGTAATATATATTTGTGTCGGCTGACGACCGGTCAATCTCTACCCTCCAAATGTCTTCGGTATGTGACGGGAGATTATACTTCCTTGGCCTACCCCTACGCCTTTTCCTTTGAACCTCAGATACATCGACTGTTGGTGTAGGTTCGGAATGCTCACCTTGTTGCCCTTGGTTGCTTAATGTTGGTACCTTCGGCGGCCTTCCCCTTTTCTTTTGAACCTCGGATACATCAACTATTGGTGTAGGTTCGGAATGCTCAACTTGTTGTCCTTGGTTGCTTAATGTTGGTACCTTAGGGGGCCTTCCCCTTTTCCTTTGAACCGCGGATACATCGACTATTGGTGTAGGTTCGGAATGCTCACCTTTTTGTCCTTGGTAGCTTAATGTTGGTACCTTAGGCGGCCTTCCCCTTTTCTTTTGAACCTCGGATACATCAACTATTGGTGTAGGTTCGGAATGCTCAACTTGTTGTCCTTGGTTGCTTAATGTTGGTACCTTAGGGGGAAAAGATCTTTTCCTTTGAACCGCGGATACATCGACTATTGGTGTATGTTCGGAATGCTCACCTTTTTGTCCTTGGTAGCTTAATGTTGGTACCTTCGGAGGCCTTCCCCTTTTCTTTTGTACCTTGGATACATCAACTGTTGGTGTAGGTTCGGAATGCTCACCTTGTTTTCCTTGGTTGCTTAATGTTGGTATATTTGGCGGCCTTCCCCTTTTCCTTTGAACCTCCGATACATCGACAATGGGTGTAGGTTCGGAACTCGTCGATTGTTGTTGACTTGATATCGGTTCCTTCCTCGGCCTACCCCTTTTGTTTGGAACGGGCGTTTCAGGCGAATCTTGCTTCTGAAATCTCACTTGCACATACATCTCGTTTTTTAGTTGCCGCGAGTTCCTCTTCACGTCGAGTCATTTGTTTTAACTCTTTTCTTTGTTTCTTCCTTGCAATTTTAGTTTGTGGTCTACCCGTCGGATCTCCCTTTGTTGGCTCTTCACTTTGTGCTATCCATGGCCGTGTAATTAGTCTTAGTTGGCTCAACAATACTTGTCGGCTAGCCGAGTTACCACGTGAGTAAGATTCATAAAATTCTAAAGCCTCCTTTGTATCCCATGGTGATTGTCCGGGAGCTTCGGTAGGGGGAAGGTCGAAAGATAATTGCTTCCAAAAAGGATCAATAACATCAATAGGTATCACTTTTTCATACTTCACAAGCATATGACGACACGGAAGCCCCAATGAAGACATGTCGGGACAAATACACACATCACCCGGATTTCGTAAATTTTCTCATATTGCATTTGTCTCATCATATGTTTTATTGCCCAACGGGGAGACGTTAAACTCTATTCCTTGGAGCAACTTAGTATGTTGAAGAAAGTGAGTCATCCTTTCCATTGAGCTTTTCTCAAAAGCCTTCTTGATCCTATCGATATCGGCCTTAAAGTGTTGCTCCATTGCCTCGGTGACCGAAACCACGTTTCCCGGCCGACCGGGATGAGATCTTTAAATCTCCCATGAGAGGACTCCGCTATACTAGTTGCTTCATTCTCGTAATGTCTATAACAATTTTTCCACGCACGCACAAAATTTTCCTTGAAATTATCCAACCAATTATCCCGACAATATGAGACGGCACTTGGATACACTTCGTTATATTTGGCAATAAACTTGTTCAATCTCTTTTCATACATGTCCTCGGTAAGAGACCAATAAACTTGCTCCCAATCCTTTAGAAATTCCAACCACCTTTTATGATTTTCATCGTGTTCTTTGTCGACTCGCTCTTTAATCTTTCCTCTTTCATTTTCTTCTTCTTGGGTGATAGTTTCTCTTTGCGAACATCTTCCTCTAGTTGAGCAACCATTCTCTTCTTAATATCATCCTTAGAGGGTTCAAACAAAGCATGACAATGTTTTTTCACATTGTCACCTATATGATATGTACATAGGAAATTTTGTGCATCCGGATATACGTCGGATAGGGCATTCATTAGTGCGTCAAATTGATCGGTTATGATGACCTTCGGAAAACTATTTTCCGAGAACAATAATTTCAATTGCCGCAATGCCCAATGATAATTGTAATCCCTCTCGTTTTCCATTAAACACCAAGCCAATGTGAATGTTACCTTGTCCGATGTTTGCCCCACGATGTTGAACAATGGCATGTTGTATTTGTTTGTCTTGTAGGTGCAGTCCATCATAAGAACATCACAACACGTATGAGCCAATTGTGAAAGCAAAGGATGCGAAATGAATATTTGAAGCGGCTTGTGGTCCGGACCTCTTTTAATGATACGCGTGTAATTGTGATCCCAAACTATCTTCTCAAATTCTTGCATAACATTCCTCCCTTCCCATTCCAACCTTTTAATGGTTGCTTGTGCGCTATAAATTAGAATTTGAGTGAAGAAACGTTGGCCTTATCCTTTTCCTTGAAGGTTCTGAGAATCAATCTTGGTTTGATACATGCTTTGGTCATCATCTTTACATCCTCGAATTGATCAGGTTTTAGCTTCGCAACTAGGGAGTGACCTTCAAAATCTTTCGGATCGGGGTGGTTGTGTGGCCAAACCACACCTTACATTCCCATTATTTTCTTCTACTTTTGAACCTCTTAGATAGAATACAAGCTTAAAGGGCAGTCATCCTTCCGCGTGCAGAATCTGTCTTGTATACCCTCTTAGTCTTCTTTTCATATACATAACCCTTTCTCTTATGGCTATTTTTCTCATTGTATTTTCCACTTCTCTCGCAAACCATCTCAAAATGAACATCTGAACGTTGGGAATTCCTCACTAAGACACACATGTTATTAAGAGCCGTCGCTTTTGCCCAAGCAATTGCTTCCTTTTCATATTTTATTTCCTACATAAGGATAACATTATGGAGATTACAAGCAAATCCCAACATAAAATTGTAAAAACTAGGATAAAGTATTGTTTGGTAACATACCCGCGACATTTTATAGTACTCCGACGTATCCCGATGGAGTGGTTTGGAGTTTGGTTGATCGTTGTAGGTAACAATCTAAGGAATGAATGAAAAGAAAATTGGATTAGTTCAAAACCGCATTGTCGATAAGTAAAGTAAATCAGGGATTAAGAACGGCATAAATGGTAATTGACTCACTATACCCGGGTATTAGGTTCCTGACAGACGAAGTTGAAAGAAACAAATGCCGGTATTTAAGTTCAAAATATCATTAGCTTATGTATGTTTTTCATGTAAAACCGGCATCCTCGACATTTAAGTTTCTATGCCAGATCGTAAAACTAAGCATTCCGTGTCATGTACTCACATCGCCGGTTTGAATATTCCTTAAAATATTCGCTGGTAGGTAAAAGTATAAATGTGTACCTAAGCATTCAATCTTGGTTTGAATACCACGGGTATGTTCTTGAACAGTGGGGGATATTTTGTCCCTAAGCATACAAATATCTATGAATACAATGCTAGGTTAAATGATACCTAAGATAGAATTCATACAACGAGCATGTTTCGGTATTAAGGTTTTTCGAGACGTAAATGGCGGTTTCAAAAAAAATCAAATTTTCGACCTCTTTGAAGCATTACCTATGTGTTGGGGTTGCTTGTATGCTGAACATGTTTACTTTCTTGAGTTGGTTCTTCACAAAACATTTCATGGTCAAGAAAATAATGATTCAAAGGTGTTGGTTCATCATACAACAATTATGAGTTGTTATCATTAATCGAAGATTGAAGATATGATTGTTGTTGTAATTGAGCTAAAGATTCAGCAGCTGCAAGTCTCTCATCACAATCATCTTCCATTTTCAAAAAAAAAAAAATTCTACTCAAATTTTTTTCCCTCATTCTACTCTCAACTAACCCACACAAATTCAAATAAACATAAATACACAAATTATATCCCCCAAATCATTAATATTTTACTAATCAGGATTAATAACTAATTATGATTAGGGAGGGTTAGATTAGGAATTAATAATTTAATTATATAAGGGGTAACCCAGCTAGGATATTTGGATCCCTATTTTGTCATTTAGCTATATCCCCCAATTAGTTTCCATATCCCCCAATTACGCGTTCCTTTATTTTCTAGCAGTTAATGAGATTGAAATGATGTTTACTTTATGTCCTTGTTGTCTTGAACAGATCTGAGGATGATAGAGAAATGTTGAGCTTCTTGAAGGTTATGTTTGAAGATGATGGGACATCAACGACAAAGCTTCTCAGTCACCTGGGTTTTATTGCACAGATTGGTGAGAAACTTTCTCTATCAGTTTATTTCTGCATGGTGAATAACGATCTCACGAGCCTTGTAAACCACGGACCTCGGACTCGAGAAAATAAACACACTTGCTCTTCCCGCAATGTAAGTTCTTCTATTTGCTCGTCTTATTAATTCGACTTAAGATATTTAGTCTATGTACACCTCAATGGAGTCAGGAAAATCGGCTTTATCTTTGATATACTATGTGTAACTCGCATAAAATAACCCCTGTTCTTGCATTTGTTTTTATAAATCTATGCTAGGACAATGAAAGATAAGCCACAACAACTTAATTGATATATTTGCTGATGGAGTTATCTTGTATAAGTGAGATTGCTAGAGTATAAAAGATATGTATTATGTTGGCTAACTCATTACTTGTTTTATTGCAGATGGTTTCCCCTCTTCTCTGCTAGAACAAGAGCTTTGATCATGTGTAAGTGGATTATTTTTATTATTAAGGTTTTTATTGGTACTACTTTCTTAGCACGAGATGATTTGTCTTGTGTGTTTCTACCGGAGGAGTAAGTTTGTATTTGAAACTTGAAATGCATAGGAATATATTATTGCACTTGAACTTCTAGTTTAGAAAGTAATTGAATTGTAAGAATATGGGAGGGATAAGCAAATGTATTGTTATGCTTTACATTTACAAATTTCCAACCTCAGTTTGTCATCTTAACTCATCAAAACTTAAAATTCGGTTTCACTTCTTGTCTATATGATTTTTAGAAATAGCTACCACTTGTGTTGGAAAAATAAAACTTTATCTCAGAACCCTTCTATGAGAAACGTTCTATTTAAACCAATCAAGTATCTTGCTAATTTCCCCAAGTAGTTATATTGTTGTTCAGACTTTAAACCTGCAACATCTTCTCACGTCACTTGGATATATTGTAGTCTTCTTCCAAGCTAGGTTATAGAGGAATCTCCATGCAATATGAATATTTAGGTGACTTTAGAGTAACTATGCAGTATGACTTGTTATGTTTTGATTTCCAGTCACCATGGGAGCTCCTAAGACTGAGAATAATTTGAATGCCTTTATTATCCTCTAGTTTGTCTTTGGCTAGAGAAAACCAACTTTATTATTGCATGATATTCATTCTAATGGTGTTTACTCCCGATGCATTTTCTTGTTGGTTTGTGTATTTTGTAGTGATTTCTCTAATTTAGTTCCTATTAGTTTTTACTTGATAAAATCTGCCAAAGTGAGAGTCAAATTTATCCTAATGGATTCTTTTTCTTACTCTGTAGATGCAATGAATGCAAATGGTGAGATTTAATCACAGGAAAGTACTTCATCAAGCGTCTCACTTGCGATGTACTCATAGGTGTCAGCATCTTCCTCTAGTAAAAGAAGCAGCATCAAAGGCATCAAAAAGAATTTATGTGATAGTTTTTAGGTAGTCTTGTTGTTTTCTCAAATTTGAATCATGAGTGGTTCTAGTTTGTTAAAGTTGTATAATAATTTTGGTTTTTTATATAATGTTGATTAAAGTTAGTGTTCAGTTCTATCATATATTTGGTTCTAGTTTAAGATTCATTTTGGTTTTACTTATATCACATCCATACTTTCCCTAAATCCAATCTCAACCACCCATATCGATTTTTTAAAACCTATTGAGATTGGGTAAACAAAACCCGCTCTCTTGTTTTCCATTTATAATCCGAACAGTGCACCCACCAAAATGATTAGGTCTGAAAATTAATTTCCAAAATTCTCAAATCATCGTATATGAAGATCGAATAGCGGAACCTACTTTTGCTTCAATCCGTTCGTATAAAATTGTTCATTTCGAGAACATTTGTATACACTGAGAACCTAATTCGAAATAGTGATATGTCGGTGAAAATTTTATGTTTCCTTGATGATTGGTAAATCAATTTGGGTTCATGTACGTTTTGTTTGAACTGCATCAATACAAAAATTAAATGTTTAATAAGAAAGTAAAGTTAATTATCTATTTTGCCATTAACTATAGTTCTAGTCGTTCTAATTTTGTGTACAAAACCACCATTAGGTCACGTCTATGATCAATCCAGGGGGCTACTATGTTGGCAATACATACAGTAGTAGACTATTAGATTTTTTTTTTTTTTTTTAATGGACGACTTTGAATTAGATTAGAAAAAGAGGAAGAAAGAAGATGATGGTGGAAGAAGACGATGGTTAATTGGTTATCCATAAAGAGAGTGAGTATTAATTACCCAACATAAAAGAAAGTTAAACAAAAACTAACATATCTAGTTTGGATGGGATTTAGGAGAAGTGGGGATGGGAAATAGGTAAAATCTTCATTTTTTGTTCTGGTTTCATATTGATTGAATGGAACATTCACCGAATCAAATCCTTTTTTTTTTAAATGTAATAAAATTAAACTATTTGTGTCTATCAGTGTTATCGATTTACTGTTAATAGCAGTGGTTTTTTTAAAGGATTCAACGTTTGCGAGACACAGTCGTTTTGGAAAAAACCACTTCTAAATTACAGCTGATGAACACAGTCGTTTTTTCCGATATTACCTCTCGTCCTGACAGTGGTTTAACTTCCATTTTCCACTAGTGAGGTTCTTGGTCAATCTATGGTTTCCATTATTGCATCCCCTTCATTGTTTTTAGGTTTACGTGCAATCATCACGAAGATAGTGCGCGGTCACATAAAAATGCATCATCGCTTATGAATGTCGCGTTCTCTTTGGATGTACGATGGAATGGAGAGATTCTATTACAACCCTACTGGAGAGTACTACAATAAGGCTCCCAGATATCGTGAATAATAAAAAAAAAAAAAAAAAAAAACAACAACATTCAATGAAAACCAGGCTCAGCCACAAAACTACTGAGTATAAGAAGAAAGTGTCTACAAACTATGAGAAGTGCTCAACTATGAATGAAAGCAACATAGGAAAGTCTAGTCATTAGAGGGATCAGCGGTGTGTTCACTCGGAGCCGTCATTGGAAGCTGCTTCAACACCTTCATCATAAGCCACTACTGCATACTCCCTGGAATCCGCCTCTACTTCCCCTTTTGATGTCAAATCAACGCCTCTCTCAACAGCTGCTTCAATATTCCCTCCAGAGACGCGCCAACATCTTCCCGGGGAAGTCGTTTCAACATCTTCTCCGATGTCGATCCCATGTTCTCCTCGCTGACCACTTCCGGTGTTCCCTCCAATGGTCGCTTCCGGTACCCTCCACGGAAGCTACTTTGACATTTTCCTCGAACCGCCCCCAACAACCTTCCGAGGATTCTCCGGTTCGTCCACGTCAGAATTCAGAATTATGATTCTGTTGCGGATAGGGTAATCATGCATATTTTCGCGGGGAGGCCGCTCGTGCTCGATCATTCACCTCTTTATCCGAGCTGCAAACCTTTCAGCTCTCGCGCTTGTCGGCTGAGACGCTTCGTCATGCCTCCATCTCTCCTCCATGATGACTGAAGCCAAAAAGGCCTGAGTACGCTCTCGAATGATGCGTAGGTGCAGAAGAGACATACCCTATATGACATGACCAGCTTTGCGAAATGGAGAATCTATTTTGGCCATCACCTCCTCGAACGCATTAGCCTCGGGTTTGTCAACTTCAAAGCTCTTTTCTGGAGAACTAAAAGAGTAATCATCACCAGCAGTTCCCATCATATACTGCAAAAAGGCGTTATGATTATATCAACAGCTGGGTATATATATATAAAAAAATCATCGCGTCAATCAAAAATCAAATCGCATAATGAATATGGAGCAATACACTGAACGAAGAAGAAAAGCAATTAACGGATGAGAGAAAAGGTCCAAAAGCGTCTTCTTTATATTCCACAAATTAGCAAGTGATAGGTGTCAAAACACCATAATATTTATCTATTGTCTATGCTTTCTTTGCTAAGTTTTCTTGTAAAATATGTATCTTATGTTTGCTTTTGAGTGTTTATGTACTTTGGAGTCATTTGGAACAAAAGAAGAAGAAACGTCGCTTGAAAGGCAAAGACGGTTGTTGTTGAGCGAAAGCATTCATTTGGATCAAGGAGGGCGAAAGCGTTCAATGGCGAGTGCTATGCGAAGTCAATTCAAAGATAAGGGGCTGCTAGCCGGTTCAAAGGAGAGCTAATGGGCTGCCATCAGGTGGCCCGTATCCATCAGTGGGTGCATGTGTCTTTTTCCACTCCTCCACAACCCTAAAAGTCAGAGAAGTTTATCTTCTCTCTTATCATTTGTTTTGCCTGAATTTGAGAAATGAGAGAGGCGCTGATGGCTGCTGTCTCAGAGTTGGTGATAGAGATTCAGAGGAATGAGGGAGATGAGAAGATGATGCTGCTAAGTCGAGAGCTTCTGTTGGTGGAGGAATTAATGAAGGGTTAGTGGTGAAATAGCTGTTAGGGTTTGTGGTTTGAAGCAAGAAGAGTGGTTTTGAATCTGATGTTGTACTCTTGAAGAATTTGTGGTGATTGTTTGAATTGAGAAGAAGATGAATTTTCTGCCATGGGGTTTGATTGAGAGCCAGATGAACGCAATGTGAATCTAGAAATTCAAGGGGAATTATAAGGGATAATGGTTGATTGTGTTGAAACTGAAAAATGGGTTTCTGATGGTTCTTGTTGTTGTTGATTGGAGATACAACAAGGAGTATGCTCGAGATTCAAGCTGATTGAAGAACTGAAAGTGAAATTAGAGTCCTGATCTTCAATCATGAAGACAAGAAGATGATGGATCTGCTGTTGTTATGAGGATGGATAGCACCCAATGAATCGATTTTCGATGGACAGGTCTGATGTGATGCAGTTTTGATGCTGAGACAAGGGTGTGCAAGAATGAATGCCTAAATTGTGTTGTGAAAGACTTACAGGACACAAGAAGTTGGTGCTGAGATGGGTTTGCAACAGTGGAGTTTTTTTTTACTCAGAAATATGTGAAGCTGCTTTATGAATGTTAGGCTTACAGGGTTGGTGGTTATGGCATGGATAGAGACCCATAGATGTTGTGATGATGTTGGTGAAGTGCAGGTGCAGTAGCTGGTGGTATCGCAGGTGATTTAGTAGTTGGAACTGATGTCGTGCATTCAATGGAGTCACGGGAGAGTGCTGGGCTGTTAACTGCAATGAACTGCAATTGAGAGCTGAATCTGTGGTGTTTCTGAGATGGAATTGCAAATGAAGTTGGAGATGGTGTGTTGAGTTGATGAAGCTGAGAAGAACAAGATTGAAAAATGAGATGTCACTGAGGCTGTTGCAGTGAAGAATTGAGTTGGTTGTGCATGCATTGGAGCTGAAGTCTTTGGTAGCGACCATTATGGTCGTGGATGTGTAATGTTGTTGCACAATGATATGCAGCGAGTGTGGGCCTATGCAAATGGCTCGGGCCTTAGCAATTCAGCCCACTCACCTAGAGATCTCGGGCCTGATTCATGGTCCGACTCTCGAATCACTTTACCCGATTGACTCGGTGAGACTCATCGAGCTTGACCGATTTGAATCGTTGACCGGTGACCGGGTGGACTTAGCCGGTCCACCCGAGCTATTTTCCGACCACTTTTTAAGCCAACTTCCCGGCGGTTTTCTAGTTTTCCGGCGGCCACTTTTGAGCAGTAGTTTCTACATGGGTATTCCTCACACATGGGCTTGGTGGACTTCTATCTATTGGACCTTTGAGACTTGACCTAGTTTTGGAAGAGAGGAAAAGCTATAAAAATAAGATTTTTACAACTTTTAGAGTATCACGTTTTATTCTTGGAACTTGGGGAGAGCCGTTTTTGTTTACGCTACTAGGGTTTGCTTTTGTTTCATCCTCTTTATTCAATTAATATTTTTATGATGAACTCCATAGCTATGAGTAGCTAATTTAATATTATTGGTTAAGGATGTAGTCCTATTTCTACAACTTGTGCTTGTGTTATGTATTAGTTTTCTCTCTTGATTATCGCTCACATCTCTACTTTTTTAATAATCACATGATTGATGTATTGTAATAGGACTTAGATGTTTGGTTTGTTAAGTGGCCAATTAATTGAACTTGCATCCTTGTCCATAGCTATTTTAGGGTTTTTCATCGAGCGATAACCCTGAATACAAGTAGCATAATATGTTTACGGTTTGTAGTGATACACTCTTGTAATCATATGTAGAGTTTGACCATTGTCCGAATTGTTATGCGCAATATATGACAATTGCATTGATTAGCCTATTTCTGAAACTTAATGCTCCTAGGAATTGAAATTAATTAGCGCAAGGCGTTAGGTTATTCTTTAGGTAGAATTCACATACGCAGCTCTAATGTGTGTGTTGATGAACTTAGGAAATTAATAGATTATCTTTCTCTCTTGATACTCTAGGCTTTTGATGATAAAGAGATTAAATTGTAATTATAATCATATATGCAAGCAGATGTTTAAGATTGAAGATGAACACCTTGACCAATATCTTTCTCTCATTGAATACTTTATCCAATTACTTTGATTTTTATTTATTTCTATTGTTTGCTTAAAATAAGAAATCCCCCCCCAACCAATTGGTTACTTTAAGAAATTGAATACATAATAACTACAATTGCCTCTCTGTGGAAACAAACTCTTTCTTATCATTTACTTTAGGAAAGTGAAATTATTTTTGACGCATACGACAACGATCAAATTTTAGCGTCGTCGCCGGGGAGGCATACGGCTAGTTATTAAGTTTTTAGTTTCTTTTTATAAATTTCTGCTTTTATCTTTGCTTTTTGTTTTCTTGTCTTGTTTCTCACTTGTTTGCGAGAATTATTTTCAGGTACCTAATCCCTGGCTTCTAAAGATTGGAATTATCCAAGGTGCGTGATAGCTACTCGAAGAGGAACAATACTCCAACCAAGTCAAGACACAACGAAAGAACAAGAGTTGGAAGTATAAGAAGAGACTTTCCAGCAAGAAGAAGAAGTTTTAGAACAAGAGGTTCCGGGTGAACAAGAACCACCTTTTGAAGAAGAAGAAGAAGCAATGGGTGATGTAAATCGTTCACTCAAGGACTTGGCTTCTCATAGGCTTGATACACAACAGGGGTGTATTCAAACGAACTCTACTTTTGAGATCAAGCCGGGGTTGCTTAGAGAATTACCAAAGTTCCATGGCATGGTGAATGAAGACCCAAACAAGCATCTTATGGACTTCCATACCATTGTCATGGCCATGCTTCCAGCGGATATTGAGGCGGATGGTGCAATGTTGAAAGTTTTTCGTTTCTCTTTGATGGATAGTGCTAAGGATTGGTTGTACTATTTGCCTTCCGGAAGTGTCACAACATGGAATGGGCTGAAGAAACTCTTTTTAGAGAGATATTTTCCTGCATCAAAGGCTACTCAAATTCGAAAGGAGATTTGTGGGATGAAGCAAAATGTGGGAGAATCCTTATATGAATGTTGGGAACGATACAAGAGATTGGTGGCAAGCTTCCCTCACCACCAATTCAGTGACGTTATGATCATCCAATACTTCTATGAAGGACTCCAATCAAGTGATAGGAATCTTCTTGACGCTGCGGGTGGTGGTGCACTAGTGATCAAGATGGTGGCACAAGCTAGAGAGTTGATTGAAAACATGGCAGCAAACTCCCAACAGTTCTTGAGTCGTGGTTCGGATGTGATTCTTAGGAAAGTATATGAAGTGAGCGAGGTCGAGGAACTTCGTCAACAAATGGGTAACATGACCGCAATGATGCAACAAGTTGCATCCGCGGTGATACCAAGTTCTTGTCAAGCTTATGAAGACGAGCAAGCTAATGCGGTCTTTCCAAATTAACAAAGACGGTATGATCCCTACTCTAACACTTACAATCCGGGATGGAGATATCACCCCAATTTTAGCTATGCCAACAAGCAAGGAGCGGTTCAACAACCTACCTTCAACTATCCGAGTGGATTTCAACCTCAACAACAACAATTCCAGCCGAGACAACAATTTTATCATAAACAACAACAACAACAACCTAAAAATATGGGGTCCAATATGGAAGAGTTGCTGAAATCTTTTATGTAAAGAACGGAGAGTACGGTTAAGGATTTGCAAACTCAAGTTGGTTCTATGGCTATTGAGTTGAATCAATTGAAGGACAAAATGGTGGGAAACTCCCTTCTCAACCTATCAACCCAAAAGGGGACGTCAATGCTATTATGTTGAGAAGTGGTACACAACTTGTGCAAACCGAAGTTACTGATTCGGGCACGGTGGAAACACCAAAGGAACCTGTTTTGGAAGAGAAAAATGAGGATTCTCCCCAAACTTCTGAGGTACCTATTTCTAACTCTAAAACTCAGGTTTCTACTTATGTTCCTCCTTTACCTTTCCCTCGCAAATTTGCAAATTCCAAGAAGGCGGAACTAGAAAAGGAGATTTTAGACATTCTTAAGAAGATCCATGTGAACATACCACTCATTGATGCGATCAATCAAGTTCCCAAGTATGCAAAGGTGTTGAAGGACTTGTGTACCAATAAGCAAAGGCTCCAAGGTAATGAAGTGCTTAGTGTGGGGGAGAATGCTTCTGCAATCTTACAACACAAACTCCCACTTAAGTGTAAGGATACCGGTAGCTTTGACATTCCCGTCACAATTGGTAACACTACATTTAACAAAGAAATGTTAGACTTAGGTGCATCCGTAAATGTTATGCCTGCATCTATGTATAACTCACTTGATTTAGGTCCTCTTAAAAAGGCTGGAATTGTGTTTTGATTAGCCAATCGTTCTAATGTCTACCCAATGGGTATTTTTGAGGATGTTCTTGTGCAGGTTAATCAACTTGTATTTCCAGCTGACTTTTGTGTGTTAGAGATGGATGAAGGTTCATCGGACTCGTCTCTTCCATTGCTACTTGGGTGTCCCTTCATGAAAACGGCGAAAACCATTATTGATGTTGACAAGGGAACGCTGACTATGGAATTCGATGGAGAAATAATACGTTTCAATATTTTCGAGACGATGAGATATCCTAGTGATGTCCACTCTTGTTTCTCCATTGATGTGATGGACACATTGGCGCAACAAATATTTGAGTTGAATGGTGTTGATACTTTGGAAACCGTGCTCACTACACATATTGATAATGGTTTGGAGTATAGTGATGAGATTAAAGAAACCATAGGTTCTCTTGACTCATTACCAGAAAAATCTGCACTTAAAAATATTTTATATGCTTCTTTACCTCGCAGTGATGAAAAACTTGTGCCTTCTATTGTTAAATCTCCAAAGTTAGAATTGAAACCTCTTCCAAGTCACTTAAAGTACTTGTACTTGGGTGACAATGAAGAGTTACTTGTGATTGTTTCTAACGAGCTTAGTAAATTACAGGAGCAAAAACTTCTAAGGGTGCTAAGGACGTACAAGACGGCCATAGGATGGACAATCGCCGATATCAAGGGTATAAGCCCTGCCGTTTGTATGCACAAGATCCGTGTGGAGGACGATGCAAAACCTACAAGGGAAGCGCAACGTCGTTTGAACCCTCCCATGATGGAAGTTGTGAAAAAGGAGATACTCAAGCTTTTGGACGTGGGTGTTATCTATCACGTATCCAGATAGCAAGTGGGTAAGCCGGTACAAGTGGTACCAAAGAAATCAGTGTGACGGTGGTGGAAAATGATAAGAACGAACTTGTCCCAACTCGTGTGCAAACCGGTTGTAGGGTTTGTATTGATTATAGAAAATTGAATGCCACTACTAGAAAAGATCACTTTCCTTTACCATTTATTGATCAAATGCTTGAACGTTTAGTGGACACTCTTACTATTGTTTCCTTGATGGCTATTGGGTTACAATCAGATTGTGATAGCACCGTAGGAGGATCAAGAGAAAACCACTTTCACTTGTCCGATTAGGTATTTTTGCTTATAGAAGGATGCCTTTTGGCCTATGCAATGCTCCAGCTACCTTTCAAAGGTGTATGGTAAGTATCTTTTCAGAATATGTTGAAAACATAATCGAAGTGTTCATGGACGATTTTAGTGTCTTTGGTGATTCATTTGACCTTTGCTTGAACAATTTATCACTAATCCTTGAACGATATGTTGAAACAAACCTTGTGCTGAATTGGGAGAAGTGCCATTTCATGGTAACTCATGGCATAGTTTTAGGCCATATAATATCTTCTAAAGGCTTGGAAGTCGATAAATCTAAGATAGACCTTATTAGTGCTTTAACCCCTCCCACTACGGTAAGGGAGATACGCTCTTTTCTTGGTCATGCAGGTTTTTATCGTAGATTCATCAAGGACTTTTCCAAGATAGAATCACCACTTTGTAATTTATTGCAAAAAGATGTGGTTTTTAACTTTGATGAAAAGTTTGTGGCGGCATTCAATCATTTGAAAGAACTTTTGATTTCAACCCCTATCATTAAACCACCGGATTGGAGAAAGCCTTTTGAGCTTATGTGTGATGCTAGTGATTATGCGGTTGGTGCGGTGCTTGGGCAGCGTGTGGGGAAGATACCTCATGCCATTTATTATGATTCTAGAACGTTAAATGAGGCCCAACAAAACTACACAACCACTGAAAAAGAGTTGTTAGCCATTGTTTTTGCTTTGGAAAAGTTTCGCTCTTATCTAATTGGTACAAAAGTTGTTGTCTTTTCTGATCATGCAACACTTAGGTACTTGCTTACAAAGAAAGAGGCGAAACCGAGGCTCATACGATGGATATTACTCTTGCAAGAGTTTGATATTGAGATCAAAGACAAGAAAGGAATTGAGAACACCGTTGCGGATCACTTGAGACGTATTGCTGTGGACAAGGAAACTATCCCGTTGCGTGAAAGTTTGCCGGATGAGCAACTATTCTCAATTGCCTTAGGAGAACCATGGTACGTTGATATTGTTAATTACTTAGTTTCTAAACAAATCCCGTGAGAACCTGTCTCGTCTTTGAGAGGGACAAACTTAAGAAGTTAGGAAACCAATACATATGGGATGATCCATACCTATGGAAACATTGTAGTGACCAAGTAATACGAAGGTGCGTTCCCGAATCAGAATTTAATTCTATCTTGTCTTTTTGCCACTCATATGCTTGTGGAGGACACTTTGGGAGCAAGAGAACCGCTCTCAAAGTATTAGAATGTGGTTTCTTTTGGCCAAAGTATTAGAATGTGGTTTCTTTTGTTTAAGGATACACATGCATTTTGTACCACATGTGATAGGTGCAAAAGAACATGCAATCTAGGAGCTCGAAATCAAATGCCACAAACTATTATTCAATTTGTTGAGATTTTTGATGTATGGGAAATTGATTTTATGGGCCCTTTTGTCAATTCTAGTGGGAATTATTATATCTTGCTTGCTGTGGATTATGTCTCGAAATGGGTGGAAGCTAAGGCCACCCCAACTAATGATTCTAAAGTTGTTTTGATTTTGTGCAAGCTAATATATTTGCAAGGTTTGGAATTCCAAGGGCTATAATTAGCGATGGAGGTTCACACTTCAAAAACAGGTTCTTGCAAACCTTGTTAAGGAAGTACAATGTGTCGCATAGGATTGCAACACCTTAGCATCCACAAACAAATGGACAAGCCGAGGTTTCCAAGCGAGAGGTGAAATCCATTCTTGAGAAGACGATTAATCCAACAAGGAAAGATTGGAGTATGCGACTCAATGATGCTTTGTGGGCGTATAGAACCGCATACAAGACACCTATTGGGATGTCTCCCTTTAGGCGTGTTTACGGTAAACCTTGTCACTTACCCGTTGAAATTGAGCATAAGGCATTTTGGGTTATTAAGCAATGCAATATGGAGTTGGATGGTGCTGGAAGGCAAAGGAAGTTGCAACTTCAAGAGTTAGAGGAGATTCGCAATGATGCATTTGAAAGCTCACGGATTTACAAGGAAAAGACGAAGGCATTTCATGATAGTCGTATGATTACTAAGAAACAATTTTGCATTGGGCAGAAAGTGCTTTTGTTTAATTCTCGCTTGCAATTATTTCCGGGTAAATTAAGGTCACGTTGGATTGGACCTTTTATTGTGACTAATGTGTTTTCTCATGGTGCAGTGGAAATTCGTAGTTTAGCTACAGGAAATGAACTTAAAGTAAATGGTCACCGGTTGAAACCATATTATGAGAACTTCTCTTCGGATGTCGTGGAAGGAGTTAACCTTGTGGAAGTGCTCCCTCTGGAGGAGTCGTAGAAAGCAAGGAGATAGTCGGGCTGACGACTTTAAACCAAGCGCTAAATGGGAGGCAACCCATAGGATGAGTATTTCTTGTCTTGATTTTACTTTTTTCTAGTCTTGTTTTTAATTTTTCTGATTTTTTGTCGCATATCATTAGAAGATTTCCTACCTTGACTTTCTTTGGACGATTCAATTTACATTGAGGACAATGTAAGGTTTAAGTGTGGGGGAGTGGTTAAGCATTTGCATTGTAAATTTTTCATAAATTTTTTACTTTTGTGTAAAATAGTGAATAAAAAACTCCAACTTGTGGTTAGTTTAGAGTCACATAGTATACATGTCGCTAAGATTACATCGAGATTCTCATAAGAGTGACTGAACTTAGAGATGACAGAGAACATGATCGGGTTTCTTACTTGTATGAGAGTTAAAGTTGGATTTAACCATGCCAGTGGCAAATAAGGTGCAGACTGAATTCAGTATTAGAGTAGTGGTCCCCTATAGTGGAGACTACCCATGTTACGTAATGTGAGGCACCGACCTTCAATTATTTGTACCTGTCTAAATTTGTGCTTTTAGAGTGTGTGTCATCGTACGTAAATTCCGGGCATAATGGTGAGCTGCCCAACCTCCCACCAATAGAAGCACTACTTTGATCTCTTGAGTGCTATTTTTATCAATCATGATGGTGACATCGAATTGCTAACTTACATACCACTTGTAATCTTGTTCGCAGTTAGCATCATCCACTTTATCTCTCTCTACACCAACAGGTCCATAGAAACACCATCATCATCAACAAAAGGAGCATCACAAATTCAAAGGAAAGTTGAATATGTTCAAGGTTTACAAGCAACAATACAGAAATGAGCAGATTTCATATTCAAGTAAAGCAACAATACAAGGAGCAGAATTTTTACAAGTTGAAGACTTATATACAAGAGCGAAGATTATAAAGATGAGAGTTCGAGAAGTTTATGATATCGAGACATACAAGTTGTGAAGAATCAAGTGGTAAAGTACTTACACCATGGCCTTTGTACTTACATTTTTATTTTATTTGTATTTTATTTTCTCTTGTCTCCAAAAGAAAAGAAGAAAAAAAAGACAAGAGAAAATTTCTTTAGGTTCATTACTAGTTTTATTGTTTTGTTTTGTTTTGTTTTGTATTCGTTTTTAGTTTTGTATTCTTTCAATAAAGCCAATGGAAGAAGGAATATCTACAATGAAGTTTCAAGCAATAAGGATTTAGAGGAAAAGAGTTACATTGTCAAGATTCTACGAAGTTCAAGAGTTATCATCAAGAGTTGAAGACCGAAGACGAAGATGAAGAAAAAGATTGAAGACCGAAGACGTTTCTATGGATGTTGTGAGAGTGGTGCTAGCTGCACGTCGAACGGATAACGAGGTAAGTAAGCATATTTCCACCTTCGTTAAGTGGTTGATTTCCTTTCTTAGAGATCGTCAGATAAAAGGGTTTTCAAAATGAATAAAAGATGTGGGTTTTCAAAACAATTCGGAGGGCTTTGCCTTCCTGCCATTCAACGTGTCGCAGGATTCTCTCTTTACTCCTACCTGGACACATGTGTGACCCATAAAAAGTTGTTTATTATTGAGAGAAACTTCATAAAACCCTTTCTTGTGAGGCAGAGTCGAGAATTTCGATCACTCCGAACCCGAATTTCTTTCGATAAGGGATGGTTATTTCTCTCTCAACTTTTAAGGATGAGATTGTGTTCATATATGTGTCTAACTTCTTATGACTAGTGTGCAGAATCTCTATGTCGTCTTAGCGCGTTGGATGCTATCATTACGGAGAACTAGTAAGTTGGAAAAATTGGTTTTGTGGGTATATCTCTAATAAGCCCTCACGAGACTATAACTCGTCCACTAGGGACACCTAGGGGTTTAAAGGCTTGTTACACGTGCTAAGTGTGACCGTAGCCTCGAAGACACGGAGTTGTATGTATGTTTTAAAATTATTTTGTTTGATTTGCTCGAGGACTAGCAAAGTCTAAGTGTGGGGGAGTTTGATAGGTGTCTAAAACACCATAATATTTATCTATTTTTATGCTTTCTTTGCTAAGTTTTCTTGTAAAATATGTATCTTATGTTTGCTTTTGAGTGTTTAGGTACTTTGGAGTCATTTGGAACAAAAGAAGAAGAAACATCGCTTGAAAGGCAAAGACGGCTGTTGTTGAGCGAAAGCATTCATTTGGAGCAAGGAGGGCGAAAACGTTCAACGACGAGTGCTATGCGGAGTCAAGTCAAAGATAATGGGCTGCTAGCTCTGGTTCAAAGGAGAGCTAATGGGCTGCCATCAGGTGGCCCGTATCCATCAATGGGTGCCTGTGTCTTTTTCCACTCCTCCACAACCCTAAAGGTTAGAGAAGTTTATCTTCTCTCTTATCATTTGTTTTGCCTGAATTTGAGAAATGAGAGAGGCGCGATGTTCTTTGTCTCGAGTTGGTAAAAGAGATTCAGAGGAATCAGGGAGATGAGAAGATGATCTTTGCTAAGTCGAGAGCTTGTTGGTGGAGGAATTGATGAGGGGTTAGTGGTGAAATAGCTGTTAGGGTTTGTGGTTTGAAGCAAGAAGAGGGGTTTTGAATCTGATGTTGTACTCTTGAAGAATTTATGGTGATTGTTTGAATTGAGAAGAAGATGAATTTTCTGCCATGGGGTTTGATTGAGAGCCAGATGAACGCAGTGTGAATCTAGAAATTCAAGGGGAATTATAATGGATAATGGTTGATTGTGTTGAAACTGAAAAATGGGTTTCTGATGGTTCTTGTTGTTGTTGATTGGAGATACAACAAGGAGTATGCTCGAGATTCAAGCTGATTGAAGAAATGAAAGTGAAATTAGAGTCCTGAGCTTCAATCAATAATACAAGAAGATGATGGATCTGCTGTTCTTATGAGGATGGAGAGCACCCAATGAATCGATTTGCGATGGACAGGTCTGATGTGATGCAGTTTTGATGCTGAGACAAGGGTGTGCAAGAATGAATGCCTGAATTGTGTTGTGAAAGACTTACAGGATACAAGAAGTTGGTGCTGAGATGGGTTTGCAACATTGGAGATTTTTTTACTCAGAAAGATGTGAAGCTGCTTTATGAATGTTAGGCTTACAGGTTGGTGGTTATGGCATGGATAGAGACCCATAGATGTCGTGATGATGTTGGTGAAGAACAAGTGCAGTAGCTGGTGGTATCGCAGGTGATTTAGTAGTTGGAACTGATGTCGTGCATTCAATGGAGTCATGGGATAGTGCTGGGCTGTTAACTGCAATTGAGAGCTGAATCTGTGGTGTTTCTGAGATGGAATTGCAGATGAAGTTGGAGGTGGTATGTTGAGTTGATGAAGCTGAGAAGAACTAGATTGAAAAATGAGATGTCACTGAGTTTGTTGCAGTGAAGAATTGAGTTGGCTGTGCATGCATTGGAGCTGAAGTGCTGGTAGCAGCCATTATGGCTGGATGTGTAATGTTGTTGCACAATGATATGCAACTGAGTGTAGGCCTATGCAAATGGCTCAGGCCTTAGCAAGTCATCCCACTCAGCCTAGATATCTCAGCTTTTTCATGGTATGACTCTCAGAATCACTTTACCAAGTTGACTCGGTGAGACTCACTGAGCTTGACCGATTTGAATCGTTGACCGATGACCGTGTGGACTTATCCGGTCACCTGAGCTATTTTCCGACCACTTTGTCGACCAACTTCCGGCCAGTTTTCCAGTTTTCCGGTGGCCACTTTTGAGCAGAGTTTCTACATGGGTATTCCTCACACATGGGCTTGGTGGACTTCTATCTATTGGACCTTTGAGACTTGACCTAGTTTTGGAAGAGAGGAAAAGCTATAAAAAGAAGATTTTTACAACTTTTAGAGTATCACGTTTTATTCTTGGAACTTGGGGAGAGCCGCTTTTGTTTACGCTACTAGGATTTGCTTTTAATTTGTTTCATCCTCTTTATTCAATTAATATTTTTATGATGAACTCCATAGGTATGAGTAGCTAATTTAATATTATTGGTTAAGGATGTAGTCCTATTTCTACAACTTGTGCTTGTGTTATGTATTAGTTTTCTCTCTTGATTATCGCTCACATCTCTACTGTTTTAATAATCACATAATTGATGTATTGTGATAGGACTTAGATGTTTGGTTTGTTAAGTGGCCAATTAATTGAACTTGCATCCTTTTCCATAGCTATTTTAAGGTTTTTCATCGAGCGATAACCCTGAATACAAGTAGCATAATATGTTTACGGTTTGTAGTGATACACTCTTGTAATCATATGTAGAGTTTGACCATTGTACGAATTGTTATGCGCAATGTATGACAATTGCTTTGATGAGCCTATTTCTGAAACTTAATGCTCCTAGGAATTGAACTTAATTAGCGCAAGGCGTTAGGTTATTCTTTAGGTAGAATTCACATACGCAGCTCTAATGTGTGTGTTGATGAACTTAGGAAATTAATAGATTATCTTGCTCTCTTGATACTCTAGGCTTTTGATGATAAAGAGATTAAATTGTAATTCTAATCATATATGCAAGCACATGTTTAAGATTGAAGATGAACTCCTTGACCAATATATTTCTCTCATTGAATACTTTCTCCAATTACTTTGCTTTTTATTTACTTCTATTGTTTGCTTAAAATCAGAAATCCCCCCCAATTGGTTGATTTAAGAAATTGAATACATAATAACGACAATTGCCTCTCTGTGGAAACGAACTCTTTCTTATCATATACTTTAGGAAAGTGAAATTATTTTTGACGCATACGACAGCGATCAGCAAGATCCCGGGAAGAAAAGGAGTCTCTGCATGCCGTGAATAAAGGCTTCAGATGCGGGATAACAATCAAATAGATACTTATCTACCTGAAGATAGCTGACGTATGCTGAAAAGAAACGTATCTTGCTCAAAGAACCGAGCCAGCCTCTATCCTGGTAATGTACGCCGAAATTCTCGTGTGAATTTCTTCGTCTGTCACCATCTAGTGCTTACCCCACAATAACATCGTTATTACGTGCTAAGCAGGGGACTTAATGTTGATGGTGGTTTTCGGTTTAGGGCTAAAATCATGAAACCCTGTATTTTAATATGCTGTCATCCTGCAAAGGAACAGAAGCCATTTGAAAGTGATGAGTGATAGGTGTTGAAAAACACCTCTCTAAGTATCGATTGATTATGCTTTCTTAGCTAGTTTTCGTGTAAAATTGTATTATTAGCTTTGTTTTATATTTTATGGGAATTTTGGAGCTTAATCCCAAAAAGAACAAGAAATCGTCCAATTGGCCACAAAAGATACAGAATTATCTAGGAGTCCTTGATATCATCTCGAATAGCACGAAAAGACGAAGCCAATGGCGAAAGAATGAAGTCAATCCGACGTCGTATGAAGAATCTGGAAGCATATGAAGCAAGCCGAAGTTGTCGAAAACTAGAGAACCTACAGAAATGTTATAGGCACCCGATCAATTTACTAAGGGCCACCTTCTTCTACTTCCTAAAACTACAAAAGTTGGTCGAGATTTTCATAACTCAGTGTTCCGCCCGGCTCAATCATGAAGACCACCTCTGCACCAAGTCCTTCTCGTTAGGAAGCTTTATGTCACGATGGCTCATCAGTTAAGGCAAAGGCATTGTGTGTTATATTGAGAACCTGGAGAAGATTCAGATATGTTTATTAACCGAAGACAGGGATAAAGAAGATCTCGTTGCCATTGAAACAGATAATGAATGAAGGAGATAATGAAGTTTTTAGAGTTCTCATAGAGCCAGGAGTTATGGGTTTGTGTTGATGTGTGATTGAGTGTAGGGAAGGAGGTATAATGGTGTTAGAAATCACCAGCAGTTTCATGTTTGAATTACCATCAGTTCTGCTCATATGGTGTTTGCAAAATTGCATGAACCAAGGAGATGGAAGAGTTTATCATGGGTTTGATCAAGTTCTTGAGCTGTGGATATGGGATTATGATGGTTGCAATGGAGCAGAGTCTGTGGTGGTGATCGAATACTGAGGTTAACAACAGCTCATGGTAAGGGAAATGATCACTACGAGTTTATTGTGGGAGTGTTAAGAGTTGGTAGTTTGATAGCCGATGAGACGACGCTGTAGTGGTGATGATCGGTGATTTTCTGGTGCTGGTACCTGATAGGTGTCTAAAACACCCAATTTTGATAATGATTTCTTACACTTTTCTTATTAGTTCTCTTGAAATTTTGTATATTACGTATCTTTTCTATGTTTTCAGTACAATGGCTTGAAGTTGCGAAAAGGAAGGAAAGACGCCACTAAATTTATTTTTTTAAATATTTTATATCAGGAAAATTCCCAAGACATATCCTCCATCATAGTTTCAATTTGGTTACACCAAAATGGAACTTGTGTGGCGGTCATGTGGCCATTTTATGGAGTGCTTTTTATTTATAAAAAAAAAAAAGAAAAAAAAAGGAAAAAAAAAAATGATTCAGAATTATGAGTGAATGTCACACAAGGGCCATTACACATGTGTGCTGATGGAGGAAACAAAGAAAATGGAAATTAGGTCTCATTTAGGCCTAAATCCAAATCCAATTTTCATCCATCCAGCAGAGAAAGGAAAGTGAAGACCAACTGCCGGAGATGTTGTTACCCGATTCATTGCCGTCAGTTCTAGCCAAGGGCCAAGGTCCTTATTTCATTCAGAGAAGCAAGGAAATGGAGCTGGTGTGATATGGATGGATTTGGGTGAAGTTGTGTGTGAAAAATCAAGCCAAAGAAGGAGATCTGAGGCTATTGAATAAGTGGGTTTTGTTGGCTGTTTTCAGAAGCTGTAAAGGAGGCTGGAGTATGCTGGTACATATACAGTTTGTATTGGGTTGCAGTTGACAGAGACTTAGTTTAGAAAGCAGTCATGAAGATGGTGCTACTTCCATTGAGAACAGATGTTGTTGCTGTAATGAAGATTGAATGAATGTGGAGATTATGAATGATTCACTGATTTCTGAGATATGGGTTTGAGCTAATTGGTATTGTGCAGGAAATGGAGAACTATAGAAGAGGAATTGTTGATCTCTAACAGCACCATCAGTTCTGCTTATAGGGTGTCTGGGAAATTGTCTGAACCAGGAGATGGAAGAGTTTATCATGGGTTTTGATCAAGTCTCGACTGTAAAGTTCAGAGAAGAAGCAAGGATTGCAGAAAACACAGCGATGCTGCCCCCATGGTTATTGTGGTTGCGTGGATGAACTAGATGAAGAAAATGCTTACAAGCAAGTCGTACAGGGCATAGAATGGAGGTTGGTACAGGCAGTAAGGTGAAGTATTGAGCTGAGGTGTTGTTGTTCATAAGCCATGGCCAAAATAGGTTTTCTGCAATGGGTTTTAGTGGCTTGTGAAGTTCAGGTGGTGGACATAATTAAGAAGCAAACATGGTGAGAGTATGCTGGTGCTGTTAAGACGAGCAGAAACAATGGTTAATCTGCCAGATTTCTCGTCATTATAATGAAGGTTTCTGCTGTTATAACCATGTCTACAATGGGGTTGTTTCAGTGGTATGTTTGGCCAGGAAATTTCAGTCTTGTCTCAATCTTGTGCAGCTGTTTACTATGAGCCTTAGGGCTATGTATGAGGTTTATTTGAAGCTGTCAAGAATGGGACCAATGGCCAGGGTTGTTTGCTGAGTCGAATTCAGGGATGAAGTGGGTCGAATCTGTGATGGTCATGGTTAGTTTTCTTGATCTGAAATGCAGTTCAAGACGTGTGTTGCTGGTGCTATGAAGTCGAGAAAGTACATCAAGGAAGCGGTTTGTTGGGTCAAGTTTGTGTTGGTTTGCCATGGGCCCTGGTGCAGGTGGAATTGATGAAGTTCAGGTCAAGTTTCGGCAAGCAAGACCATTACCAGTTGCAGCTGCTCAACTGCACTATCTCTCTGCTGTAACCGTGGGTTCGATGGATGTATTTGCACGTTTGGCAGAAGCCTGTGACTCGAGTTAGAAGCTTGGCAAGGTTTGGCAGACGCTGAGAAGAACAAGGCTACAAGTGATGCAAGTCTGGGGATTGTTTGGGTTGTATCTTGAGATGAAATAGATGTGTTGTGAATGAGCTTACAAGGGTTCAGTTTGGTTGTACTTATATTATATGCACTGGCTAGCCATGGCTTGATGGCCGTGTATACAGGGTACTGGCACCAGCTAGATGATGTTTTCAACACCGACAGGAGAGTTTGTTTCAGTTTTGGAAGAAGTTTCCTGCAGAGAAGTCAGCTAAGAAAAGGGTTTACAGCCGTGGATTAACTGTGAATGAATGGATGTTCTGGTGTTTGTATTAAATATGGAAACTTGGGTACTTGCCCAATACGTTTTTCCAGGAGAAGAAAGCTATAAGAGGAGGTGCAGAATACAACAGAACGCTACCTCTTTTTCACCAGTTTTCCTGCACGCCAGCTGCTCGACGAAAGTTCTGAAAGAAAAGCTTCACCACCAGTTCGTGCAAGGAAGCAGCAACCTGAACCTGTTTTCTCCAGCTGCTTAAGTTCTTCACAGTGGTTTGCTTTCGCAATTGTTTAAGCCTTAAAACCTTACTTATTTTCAATATATTTTTGTGCTTAAACCAAAACTATGAGTAGCTAATAACCTTATTGATTGGGGAGGATTTCAAAACTCCGAACATGTTTTATTAATCAATTTCAAGCAAGTTATTCTTTCATAAATATCTTTTGTTGATTATCTTTTACCGTTTATATGACCATGAGATGTATGCTTGGTATCTAAGTGCGCGATTATGTAACTCGTTTGCAACTCTAATGCTAGTATTGCGAGCTTTGATCCGTAATTGTTAGAGTAATCTTTACATAAGTAGCGGTGCACTATTTGTTGCACAGGGATTTTGTATGCAATAGTGTGTAAAAGATAACCCTAGGTTAATGTGTCGAACTTACGAGCATGTGACTAGGAACAACTTGATTCATAAATCTTAATGCAATTGTATGAATTACACCTAGAGAGCTTATTTTGGGTGGTTCACTTAATTAGAATCCGCTAGAGAACTTATTTTATGCGGTGATTTTTGGAGTCTAAAGATTAGTTGAACTTATAACTACTTTTCTTAAAGTTGTTAACAATCGAAATTTATTGAAAGTGAAACTTGTGTGATTAATAATATCTTGTTTGGTAGTGGAGAATGAATCTCTAGTCAATTCCATCTCATAATTTGAATTACAAACTTTGCAATTTTCAGAATTTGTGTCTTTCAACAATATCAATTTGTTACAAGTAATAACTTAAAACTCACACCTCCCTGTGGACTTGAACTCGACTTGCCTCACTACTTCTTTATAGAATTGTGTAGCATAAGAGAATTATTATTGATAGGTTGGCAACCTCATATGTACCTGATGGAGGAGGAAGTTGTTATGAGACCGAGAGATATGGAAGGAGAGGAACACGGCAGTAACAAGAATGAGGAAACGCTGTTGATGCTAGAGATTGCAGGGTGTACGAATAGCAGGAAGTATGAAGAGCTCGAGAGAAGATCGATGTTATTATGTTCGAGTATGGGAGCAGAAGAGAACTCGAGACCAAATAGAATACATGGCAAAGGATGATCAGAGCTATGGACTGAGCTTGGCAATGGATGGAGCTGATGCGGTGCTTATATGCAAGAGATGCTCGGTTCGTGATGGTTTTGTCGGTAGTTGAGGAAGTGAACTGGACTTGTATGTGCAGCTGGCGATACAAGAGTTATGTGGTATGTTTCAGTGAGATGGACCTGATGATATTGTTGCCGTGACACCGATGGACTGTGATGTTGTGCTGCAAGATGAGGAGTTGAAGCTGGAGGTTTAAGTTGGATAATAGGTTGCAAAGCGTTTGAGGCAAGGCCTGGTGACCATTTGTTGAAGCTGCAGTCGACTGCACTATTTGTTGTTGTGGATTGCCATGGGTTTGTTGATGTTGGTTGTTGCTGAGATAGAAGATAATGAGTGTGCTAATGGATACTGGTGCTATTGAACAGAAATGGGAAGTGGTGTTGATACTGCTGGTCTAGAATTAATGTTTTACAGGGAATGGTGATACAGAGGACTTGGAGTCCGAGTTTGTTGTGCTGCCATTATCGGATGATGTTGTTCGAGAAAAGAAGATGCAGGGAGATCTTGAGAAGTCCATGTTCGAGTATGATAATAAAGGTGATGGTTACTAATGGGCAGTGGCTGTGATGATTGGAACCGAGAAAAGATGATCGATTGAGTTGCTGCCAGTGAGATGAATTTGGCTGCTGCCATTGTCAGCGACAGATGGAGGAGGAGTTGATGGGATGTCAGTTTCAAAAAACTGATAAGCCAAGAACGTAAGATGGGTTGGGCTTCTACAGCTACTTCACTTCATGGGACCTTGAGGTCGTGTCTATGCGATTCCTTTGCATGGCCAGACTTGGCCGTGACTTTGGAAATTTGGCCGGAGTTTGGCAATCCACTTTGCATAAGATGTGACGCACGGGACACAATTTTTAAGGATGTGCACTTTCCTATCTTAGCTAGGTTTCCTAGTTTTCTTCAAGAAGAGGTTATAAAACTCTATATATATGGAAGCTTAGATACAATTTGATATCTTCTATTCACCGTTTTTCTCCCGCTAAGGGGGGAGAACTATCTCTTTTCTATATTCTTTTTATTGTTAAGGATGAATTCAAAGTTCTAATTGTGAAGCTCAATTATTTACAAGTTTGTTTCTAGTTTTAAAGTTAATCATTGTGGATTATTATTACTATATCGAAGGTTTATGATTGATTCTTAGATTGGTTTTGGGTGCGCAACTAGATTAGTCTATTTATCATTCTAATGCTAGTAGAGATGTGGGCAATCCGTAATTGTCGTTTATCTCCTACAAAAGTAGAAATCGCAAGACCTTGTGGAGGATTACGTGGAGCAATTGCGAGTAAAGACAACACTAGTAAGTGGACCGAGCGTCACAGAGTTTAAGCTTCTTTGGGATCAAACCTAAATTCATAAATCTTAATGCGTTCGGGAATTATATACGGTAAGCGAACCTCAAGGTGGTTCTTTTGAATAGAATCTGGTAGTCGAGCGCTTCTGTATCCGGTGATACAAGGAGTTTTGGGGATAGCTAAGCGTACCTGCTATTCTACGGTTGGTGACAATTGATTCTAACAAGAGATAAACGGGTACAATGTTAAGTTAACGGTTAGTAACGGCGAAGGATTTTTTCATCATCTTTATCTTATTATCCTTTTTATCCTTCTTTTATATTTTTGCTGATTTAGATAACATATCAATTGCATTACTCTTCGTGGGAACGATACTTACTACCGCTTTATTACTTGTTAATTAGTGGGAAACATCTTATTATTTTGTTGAGTAAACGACGCTCACCAATGAGTGCATAAACCTTTTCACTTACATAGGTATTGAGCAATTCAACATATTTATGAAGTTTATTCAGAATGGTGGGTGAAGCAATAACCCCTGATATTCTGTAAACTTTAACCCATTGCATTATTCACTAATGCATTCACCTGCCGAGTATTTTCCTATGCTATGTTCCCCACTGAACTTTCAATGTTGGCATGACATGACGATTAATGTTCACTCGCGTGAGTAGCACGAATCTCCCGAAGTGTCGGTATTGAAATCGTATGAAAACACTTGCGTAGGCTACACCACCCTCGACAAAGAGATTAGCATGTTTACACACCTTTTAATTAAAAGTTAGCGTGACCGAACGCGTTGAAATTCCCTTAAGGGAAATCTAGACTGTCCATATCAGTCTTAAGAAATGATCACGACCACACAATTTAATAGGCCTAGTCTACTCCTATCGGAACTAGGCGATCACATGATGACCATCGGAGGGCCCACTAATACCCCAATCGGTCGGACTCCATCTAGCACACTCCAACGTCGTCGAACGCTAACCCCAAATATGGGTGATCGCGTTGTTGAAGAATAAAGCTCAAACGAGCTAAGACCGGCCAAAACGGTCTCAGAAACATCACGACAGTCCAACTTGGATAGCTTAGTTGGACGGCTTAGATTTTCCTTCGAACGATCAAAGAAGTGTTGGCGCGTTCACCGACGACCCAACTACACCCATGGTCAATCGACTTGCTCACAGCAAGCCAAGAGCTTATAGAATCGTTCACCCAAAGTAGGGTGAACATGCTGCTTTAGAAACCTTAAATTGCGTTTGCAGCAACGAGATACTATCGCAAATCGATCACGATCGTCCATCTTTGCCAGCTAAAATAAGTGGCTTAGATTCAATTCCAGGCGGCCCAAAAAAGATGTCGCGCGCTCACTTGGCGCCCGCCTTTGCATAGGGCCGATCGGCTGATCAAATTAACGCCCAGCGCTTTCAATCGATTAGCCAAAATAGGGTTGTCCATACGACCCTAAACCCTAAAATTACATTAATGGCAATAAACAACTGCCGCAAATTATCTCGTCCATCCAACCGCTAGCCTAGTTGGACGGTGTAGATTTATTTTCAGAAAACCAACAAGGTAGCATTGTGATCACCGGCCACCTCCCATCCACATTGAGCGATCGACCAAGTGATAGCTCGCCCATATGGTCCTCAAACGATCACCCAAAGGTGGCCGGGCGGGCTACGTTTATGACGCTCAATTCGTGACTGATTCGATCGAGCTCTAAAACAACGATGCTTCTAGCACATCGACTATTTTCAGCTGCTTATTTAAAAGCGATGCTTTATACATTGATTATAAACAACTGTTATGCAAAATATTGATTTAACGAATAACTCATCATTTAACCTAAAACTATGTGCTGATTTTAGCGGCAAGTCTCATGACTTGAACCATTCACTCGAGACATCAAACATGTCACAAGGCGGGGATGATCACTTTGGGTATTGGTCTGGCGGTTTACAGCGTGCGGCGTGCAACGCGCCCATTACGAGAAAGTGACAGGAAAGGACGGACGGTTAACAATAATGAGAGTAGTGGGTGAAAGTGTGACCAGTCTTCCCTCATAACGGAAACACGATGATCACCACCTTCCGCACAACTCCACTTCTCCATTACTTAACTTCCTCCATTTCCTATGAGATCGGGGTGCACTCAATGACCTGTATAAATAGGATTTCAACCTATTTCAACAAAAAAAAGACAAGTGTTATCAACACAAGTATCCATAAACCACATTCTGATACGAGTCATAAAGCAGCCACGCCTTCATAATTCAACATTCTGATCTCAAACACCTTCTTCGCTTCCCTCCCTAAGATCAACCCTTCTCCTTCACCTTGTGACCAAATTGAATCTAGAACGGCCATTTCTTGGTTTAGGCCAGAGTCTTGCAGATTGATCTCTCGAATCTAAAAGTACTCTCGTGCAGTGCATTTGTTTAGGGTTTGAATTCGTTTCTCATCAACATGCTCAAATTTACCAAAAACCGCATGAGAATCAATTTTTACCCAAAAACGGTAGTTTTTAGGCATTCGCCAAAATATGTCATCAATTTGGTCCTTAAGATGGATGGTTCTAGTGTGGTTTACTTCTTCATTTTCTTCCAACTTTAGGGTACTTTGGGAGAAAGCAAGCTGTGGGAATGGCTTCCCAGAAGAATCATACTCGAGATGGATACGCAGTGCCCAATTCAGTTGGTTATCCTTCCCCTTGGCTAGTATTTAGGAGGTGAAATATTGGTACTTTCACCCCTGATTACAAACAGGGAAGGGCGGCTTCTCATAATCTGCTCGACGTCCAAGTCTTTATTTTATTTTTTTGATCAGAAAAATATTTGGTTTTCTTTCTAGGATGAACCTTACTGCATGCACCGGGGAAGTTGCCAGCTAGAGACATGGCCCTATGCCCCACCACAGAGACTTGAGGAGGCTCATAAGGCTGTGTCATAGCCCGGTAGGCCCTATCATGGAGACTTGCAGGGGTCCCATAAGGGCCAAGGCTGTCTTTCCAGGATTTTCCACTGGTGACTCACGGTAACAGTGTTTACTTTACAAACCCAGAAGGTTAACTTAGTAACAGTGGGACTCAACGGGAAATTTGAGGGTTGCGTTGTGTTTACTTTACACACTATCTAGAGGTTCTTGAAGATAATTAGAGGCCGCCGAGCTTCAAATGAAATGGGCACTTCCTAAGCAGGTCATAGGTACTTAAATATGGAATCCCAAAGTCTAAAGGGATCCGAAAACACTACTTTTTCTACGGTTGAAGTGCTTTGATAACGTATCCAAGTCCTAATAGCCTTAGCTAATCTTGAAGACCCTTAGCTAACATACAATTTAAGCCTTTACAGTGTTGGGCTATCGTCAATCATCTTTCTTTTTTCTTCTTTTAGCGTAGTCCGTATTTCTAATGATGAGTTTTTTTTTGTTGGTTAAACATACTTCCTCTGTCCCAAATTACTTGAGCTAATTGGTTTTAAATTTTGTCCCTCGGATAATTGATTTATCTCACTAATCCGGGGATATTTCTAAAACTACCCATTTAATTGATTATTATTCTTATAAAAAATATGTATAATTTGATAGCCAGTGTTTATATTCGTTAGTATGAGTTTTAAAATCTTTTCAATTGTATAATAAAATTTCTAAAAAGCTGTAGTATAATTTAAGAGATAAATCATTTTAAGTTTTTCTTAGTTATTATCTATAAGGGTATATTATGTGATTCCACGTGCATATGTGATTTGTTTGATTCCACATGCATATGTGATTTGTTTGGTTTTGGGAAGAAAATTGTCTGGTTAGTATTTTGATCCGCATAAATTTGTCAGATTTTGGCCGAAATACAGAGCTAAAGAAAGAGAGATAGCAAATAAGGAAAGAAAATATGCAGAGAGACAGCAACAGGTTTAGTAGTCAAGAGTCATCAAATAAGACGCACAAGAACATGCCAGGTCATTGGTGTTTTTGGTAGTTTAGCCTGCCCAAAATCCCTTAAAAGGCGGTAACAAATTAAAGACATATACCAGCATTGGATGCGGCATAGTGCGTACTCGTGACACTCATACTTGCCTAGTTACCAGAAGCAGCTGCATCATTGTACTTGCCTAGTTACCAGAAGCAGCTGCATCATCGTACCTGATTCTCAGCCACATAAAAATTTGGGATTTGTTGTTGTCCGAAGAAAAACTCACGCGCAGTATACTAACTCTGCTTTGCTTACGTATGCCCGACGTTGGTGACTGCATAACAGAATTGTCCTGTTATGACATTCAAAATAAGATTTTTCACAAAGACGCTATGGTAGCTGGTGGGTCTTAGGCTAGAGGAGATAAGATATACTTCTTTGTTTTTGTTCGATGGGAAGGAGACTCATTATGGCACTGTAACCTTTCTTTTTGATTGGTCAAAGACAATATAATAAAAAAGAGAATAGAATAAATAAAATTTGTATTTTTAAGGGTCACTCAAAAAGAATCGGGCCAACAATAAAATAAAATAGGGTCACCCAAATCTAAATTGAGTTCACCCCTTATCTCGCATATTTCTTAATGGCAAAATTGCCCTTATATAATCGGGAGATAAGTACACAATCGCACGTTTCACCTCCTTTTGTAAAGATGAAATTTTCAGGAAGAAGTTTGAGTAACATTCGGAAGATAAGGAGACAATCGGAAGTTTGAGTAGCATTCGTAAAGAAGAAATTTTTAGGAAGAAGATTGAGTAGCATTCGAGAGATAAACTTACAATCGGAAGTTTTAGTAGTTAACCGAGACTTAGAATATAGAGTGGCTCAAAAATCGATTTTGGAAAAAGTGAAATTTTTGAATTTTGGACTTGACATAATCGGAAGCAATAGTAGTTAACCGGACCTCCTAATATAGAGTGGCTCCAAAAATCAGATTTTGAAAAAAAAAAAAATGAAATTTTTCGAATTTTGGACTTAACATAATCGGAAACAGTAGTAGTTAACCAGATTTACGAATATAGAGTGGCTCAAAAATCGATTTTGGAAAAAAATGAATTTTTCGAATTTTGTACTAGTCATAATCGGAAGACCAAGTAATTCATTTGACTTAGAATATGTGTTGGCTCCAAAATGAGAACCGCCATGAGCCTTGGCATATAGAGCTTTGGAACCACCATGAGCCTCGGCATATAGAGCCTTGGCACTACTATATTCGGAGGTTTATATTGTCACTCGAACCTTCGAATATAGAGTGGCCCAAAAATCAGATTTTGGAAAAAAAAAACTCAAATTTTCGAGTTTTGTACTAGTCATAATCGGAAGACAAGTAATTCATTTGACTTAGAATATGTGTTGGCTCCCAAATGAGAACCACCATGAGCCTTGGCATTTAGGGCTTTGGAACCACCATGAGCCTCGGCATATAGAGCCTTGGCACTACTATATTTGGAGGTTTATATTGTTACTCAAACCTCTGAATATATAGTGGCTCAAAAATCATATTTTGGAAAAAAAAAAATGAAATTTTGAATTTCGGACTTGACATAATCGGAAGCGGTAGTAGTTAACCTTGATTTCGAATATAGAGTGGCTCAAAAATCGATTTTGGAAAAAAATGAAAATTTTGAATTTTGTACTAGTCATAATCGGAAGACCAAGTAATTCATTTGACTTAGAATATGTGTTGGCTCCCAAATGAGAACCACCATGAGCCTTGGCATATAGGGCTTTGGAACCACCATGAGCCTCGGCATATAGAGCCTTGGCACTACTATATTCGGAGGTTTATATTGTTACTCGAACCTCCGAATATAGAGTGGCCCAAAAATCAGATTTTGAAAAAAAAAACTCAAATTTTCGAGTTTTGTACTAGTCATAATCGGTAGTAAATTGTATTACATTAACTTCGAATATATTCGATTTTCGAATTTTGGTACTACTATAATCGCAGTAAATTATGTTCATATCTATCGATTGTGTTTAATTTTTAGTACAAAAAATTTAAAGCAGTAGCAGGAACATAATCGGTAGATAACAATCAATTTACCTACCGATTATGGTTGATGTTCTTTGGAAAATAGATTATTATCTACCGATTATGTTTCTGCTACTGTAAATCCTAGAAAAAATTCTGATCAAATTTTTGATTTCAAGCAATAAAATCCTAATTTTGGATCACTATTATACTATCATCTATCCGTTTTGTTTGTTTAACTAGTTTTTTTTTTATGTTCTAAGTTTCATAGGCACGTAGGTCGTGTGCAGTCGTTTTTTTTTCTTTCTTTTAGGCTTTTCTCTGTCCAACATCTACTTTGATATTTCTCCTTCTTCTTCTTCTTCTTCTTCTTCTTCTTCTTTTAACATTGCCAATCTGCAAATTTTCATTGCTCCCCTGATTATTTGCTTGCGTTCAACTTGAATCACCTCCCTACTAGTTCTGCACTCCGTAACTAAATGCTCAATGATTCTGCAATAGGTACAGAACTTTGGAGATTTAGGATTCTCCACTTTCTGAAAGAAACTTAATAATTTTAATTCAATCCAAATCTTTTTAGGTATATGGGCTTTGCAAAGTCCACCTCCACCAACACATTTGCATAAAAACCAATTTTTTTCTTCAAAGTAGCATCATCCACTTGCACAGGCCTTCCAACTCCCTTTCCAATAGCCATCACTATCCTCTCATCCCAAAATTCCAAGAATGAACCAGGAAACCTATAGTCCAGCAGTAGAAATTCTTTAATTCCCAGGTTTGAAATTAGCAGGCTCCAAATCCATAATCTTTAGATATTTCTCCTCCACCTTCCACAGACCTTTGCTACAAATATGCATCTAATTTTCTTCATTTTCCAGCTTGATAACAAAGAACCCATTCCCTAAAGGCACCGGTTGACAGTGCCCCTTCAGTTTCCACTGATATTTCATCATTTTCATCGCAACTTCATAGCTTAATTTCTGAATATCTAATCTCTCAATGAGACTGAAGTCCCAAGCAGCCAGACATTCATCAGTTAATTCATCTTGAAGTGATATAGAAGGTTCATCACCTCTCTTTAACACAATAGGTCATGAGGATACGCCAATAGAACAAAACTGGAAAATTTAATCCATAGTCTCATTCATAACTGTATTACCACCACCGCTCGAAGCTATGGCATATATTACTGAATTTCTATAAGACTTTTCCATTTATACATAAGAATTACCTTCTTTGAAAGGTACGTTGCTCAAAGTAGTCTACATAAACCATCTAAAATGAGTAAACACTACGGAAGGAAATGAAACAAATTTACAAACATAAAAGGCCAATTCGAGAGACTAAAGAGCAGTAGACAAACACTTGCAAAGTTATGGATAAAACAAAACATAAAACTAAAATAAAAAACAGAAATTATAAAGACGATTGCTAGAGAAGATGGGGATTCTAATGACCCGTCCCTCTACTGATATTGTCCCCATTTAGCCATTGCGGTCATCCAGCAGTGTGGGGTTTTCAACATGAACTGTTGTGGTCATCCAACAACAAGTTCCCAGGAGGTCACCTATCCCTGGATTATTTCCGCCTGAGCACGCTTAATTGCAGAGTCTTCAGCCAACTCTGAAGTCAATTATGTTGAAAATTCCTCAGTGTTACGAAAGGACAAATCAAAACTGTGACATTTTGTTTTATAAAAATTATATAAAATCACTCACAACTCAAAATTGTATTAAGCTCATCATTTTAAAAAGATAAAAGACAAATGTTGATTTTCTCATAAGGCACTAAGGTCATTTTAAAAAGATAAAGATAAATGTTGATTTTCTCACAAGGCACTAAGGTCTAAAAATCAGTGGATCATAATTTTAAAATAGAATATTTACGAGACATTTACAATTGTTAAATATTTTATGGATTTAACACTGGTAAAAATAATTATTTTAAAATATTTTAAAAATATGTATACAACTCATAAAATTCTACAATTTTTATCAAATGTCCCTTAAGATGTTTTACATTTATTACAAAAAGAATCATACAAAATGTATTAGGAATTTAAAATGGTAAATAGTCAACTCAACATCATACAATATTTTCCAGCTTTAAATCTAAGAATAATTACATCTTAAAATAATTTTTGAGGCATAAACAACAACTTTAAGCATCTAAAATCATTCTCTAGGCTCCACGTTGATCAACTCCTTGTCATGCATCAAATCTGGAATTTTTGTCATAATATGACGTGAGTTTTGACACTCATTAGGCAAACATGCAACAAAACATTTTTCAACTCTTTTAATTAAAACAATAATGATTTTAACCACAACATTCAAATCTCACATCATGTCATCCATATTGCAACAACAATATAATCAAAAATTAATTTTCACCGCTTGCTCCAGAGAGCCAATATCAGTACAAAGAATCAATTCAATTAATCGCTCGCCCCAGGGAGCCAATATCAACAAAAGAATTAAATAAATTAACCGTTCGCCCCAGGGAGCCAATATCAATGAAAATAATCAAATCAATTAACCGCTTGCCCTTGGAAGCCCCACGTGGGTTTAGGGAATCAAATCCATTCCCAAGGATATCCCGTATCCCGTCAAAATATGTTAAAGATAATCATGCTCACAATAGTAATCACACCAAAATCATGAATCAATAATTATAAAAGCATTTAATCAAAACAGTTTTAAGAGTTGGTGTTGCGCCTACCTCAAATCGCAAATCCAAGAATTATCAACGATATATCAAATAACTTTCACTACAAAAACAGGTCCTATTAGTGAGGGTTTTTTTGTTAGGGCGTCACAAATAGTCCTATTTGTGAGGGTTTTTTGACCAAGTGGAAATAGTAGGTTTAGTCAAAGGAACAATTTTCTTTTGTCGGTTTCGTGTTTAAACGAGTGTAAAAAACAATTCGAGGAGAATAATGGCCACGGTTGCCCAGTAGTCAAAAATAGTTTGAGAAATTGGCTCCACTTTTTGCACTCCGCACTTATTTCACCAAATTTTAACTAAAATAAGAAAAAAAAATTCTTTTTTATTCTATTTTTCAAACTTTATCTTCTATCTTCTAAAAATATCATTTTCTCTTACCGTTTTCTCCGCCATTTGAAGAACTTCGAGTTTGCTCTCGCCTCCTCTTCTATGTTACCTTCTCTCGTCTCTTCTCTTATCTCCTCCATGAATTTTCCGTTATCATCTCGTCTAGCGGTTCTCGATCTGTTCTTCTATTAACAGATCTGTTCTCTAAACAAAAGTAATTTGATTTTAATTTGAATCTTAATTTTGATTTTGATTTTAATTGTTTTTGTTTGCATCAAGGAAAGGATGAAGCTCTGAAACTGAAAGAGACTGTTAAGGTAAGGAGAATCCATTAATGGGTTTGATTTTATTTTGCGAATTATTTATTTTAATTACTGGTTTATATTTTTGCAGGAACTAAAAGAGGAAACTTTGAGGAACCACGAGTCTATTAAGGTGAAAATTTGAATCTTAAAAGAAGATTTAATTTCTAGGGTTATTTTTTTCTTTGTTACTTTTAATTTCTTTTTTCTTTTTTATGCAGGATCTAAAGGAAGAAGCTTTACCTACAGGAGTGTTTTAAGGTGAAGATTTTGATTGAAAATAAATTTAATTTAATTTAATTTTTTTAGTTTTCAAATTTCAGTTTCTTTGATTTCCTTTTGATTGAAGTTTGTGTTCCTTTGTCTTTGATGGAATTTGATGTCTTTTTTGTAGTTTTGTAATTTATTTTGTTAGATGTGGGTTTGGGTTCATTTGTGCTTTATATCTTCTATAAGTCTGTAACTTAGTATGTTATTAGAATGGAAATTCGAGTTTACCAATTGTATTTTGTCTAGAGGTACATACTTGAGTTCTTTGTAGTGTTTATGGCTTTCAAGAGTCGATACTTTGAAGTGTTTATGACTTGATAATGGATCTAGGGATAACTAAATTAGGGGTGAATTGTTGAGGTTTGTGGTGATAGTTCGGGAAAGTAGTGAATAAATGGTAAGCCCCGCCTTGAGGAGTCGATGTCATAATAGAGACAATAGGATGTGCCTGTTAACTTAATTTGAACATCATACGATGTCTGGTCATGATATGATTAGCCTGAACACATGATATAATGTTAACTAAATGGTGTCATTTCTATTACGACACTTACGTTGACAATAGGCATTCATTGTCTAAATTGGTACCTAGTGTATACTTGCTTTAATGACTATAGCGATGTGCCTATGTCTACTTTGTTTATCACTTAGAATAAACGAGATTCTGTCTATTCACTGGACGACTCACATGCATAATCATGTTCTCTCTCTGTCCTCCTATTTGTGGCTATCCTGCTCCCAATTTGAACCGTGTTTGCACTATGGATGGGATGATTTTACTATCCTTGATTTTATGTATTACAATAATTGGATGGAAATAAATATAGCCTTATTCCTTATGCTTCCTTTATAGATGAAAGTTGATGTGATTAAACTAGAAGGGAGCTTGCTGCTTTCTGTTGTGGTTTTATGCTTCATGATTTTTAGCGGCGCAACAAGCATTTAATTAAGCAGTTTCCATAGCAAAACTTAGTCTTTGCATTTTTGGCCAGTTCGTGGTTGTTAGACTTTAATAGTTTGTTTTATTTGCACCGTCCCTTCTTAGATTCGACCATTTATATGAGGTCGATCTCTAGGAGGTATAAAAGGGGCCACGCGATGCCCGAGGATTTCGGGAAATTCTTTATTTTCCGTCGTACAAATAATTCTTATCTCGAGACTTGGGGATGGGTGTTCTATCCATCTCTACCTAAATTCTACAGATTGGTGTTGCGAGGCGAGGATGATTGAAAATGGAGACACTTGCTATTATTGTTTAAATATGCGGTTTATGGGTGCGTATTCAATATTTTCTAAGTTCTAATTTATGAACGACGGAAATGAGATTATTGCGCATAATGAAGAATGTATGCTTCTTTGCTATCTCTTTAGCTATCTTAGGGGTAAGAGTTAGTAGTGCCATTACTTTGGAATCATAATAAATAAATATATGTAGTACTAATCTTTAGCTAGTGGAGTGAAAATGGGACTGTTGGCCATTGGAGTTAGATGAGTGTTAGTGATATGATGGGGATCATCATGGTGCCGGTCCTAACCAGTCTTAAGGTTGGGATGGATTAATCTTTTCTTTAATTAATTATTATATAATCCTTTTACATGTCAGTTTCTGTTAGTTCCATTTTCTGTGAGTACTTTGGGCTTATCTAAACTAATGTTTAAGTAGGCATCACTGTTGTTACTTGGGGCTACAGTACAGAGAGATTGGTAATTGGAATGTAATTTAATTGGACTTCCTAATATTATAATGTGATTTGATCAATGGATATACTTTTAATATCTATTGTACATTTGTAACCAAGTTTCTAACAAACCTTTCTATGATGCCAGGTACCTTTTGTCCTTCCTATCATAAAGGTTTTACTGATTATCTTGGTTCAAGGATATTGCAACTGAGAAATGGATAAGAGGTGGGTTCACCATCAACGATCTAGTAAGGAGTTTCATGAAGGCTTGTGTTTGTTTTTAAACTATGCATTCGAAAAGGGGTTCTTTACCGAAGATAACAAAGCGAAGTGTCCATGCAAAGAGTGCACCAATGTAGGTTACAAGACCAGAGATGATATATATTATGATGTAGTCGGTTATGGTAGGTTAAGGAGCTATACTATGGTATGTTAAGGAGATATATGATGATGCAGTCAGATATATGCTTATTATAGTTTTAAGCAGTCCTAACACTATAATCTTATATGTAATTGGTCTAGGAAATATGCAAGGTGAACAAAAAAAACAGGGAGAAACAAAACTTTCACCATACTACTGTCTCTAAACCACATGCAAAGTGTGCAGCAGAGGTAAGATTTTATGTCACTGTTAGTAATGCATTTCATTTGTTGTATGAAAAACTTTGGAATGCTACATGAAAACAAGATTTTTATGGGTGCGTTTGTTTGGTGATTGATTCAGGAATTCAACGTAGGTATACTTGTTTCTATTTCCATGCCTAGTTTCAGGTTCATTCCTTGATCTTCTTTGAAGATGATTTTTATGTGTTGTGCTAGAAGGCGCAGGCAGATCGATCTGCAGCCAATATTATGGCATAGCATAGGAATTGCTGTATGCCTGTATCTATGGCATGCTTTGATATCATATTTATTTCCTGATAATCTATGTTTGAGTCTTGATAATTGGAAAAGATTTCTTAATCCATCATTTTGGATTCTAGCCATTGCATATCGTTTTCTTCCAGCTTTAATATGCATTATTCTCAGTATTGGTATTGCAGACTATGGTCACCTGACTTGTCCGTCCAAATTTATTTTCTTCTAACACATCCAATTCCACGTAGAAATGTGTGTATTGAGTCATGCTAAAGTCTCATCTTGATTAAGAGATTGTTATTCTTATCCCCCATAATTAAACTTGTTGATTTAGGAAAATCTTACCAAACAATTCAGTTCATGTTGTTTGTCATGTGAACATGTATTGATGAAAACCTGTGACTGTTTGTACTAACCAGGATGTCGTTTCTGCTTGAATACTTGTTTTATAGTTGAGGGAGAAACTAGGACGGCGTCCTAAACGTCACGAGGTTTTTGGAGTTACCCATACCAAAAAAGAAAGGAAACTGAAGACCCAGATGAAGTATTGATGGATCCTGAAGTGTCTGCAGAACTTGTACGTTATATATTTTTATTACTTAATGAATTTTGAATTTGTTTACATATGATTACTCAAGCATTTGACCATCAAATCGGTGTTTCTGTAGAAGGCAATGGAGGAAGTAGAGATCCAAGCTAGCCAACCAGGTTCTACGATTGTCTTCAAGGACGGCATGATGTATTTGCGAAGTGTGAGGACGAGATAAAGGGGGTCGTGTTCATTTGTCTAGGCGGTGGTATAAAACCACATACATATTGGGGTGAAGGGTCATCAACCAAGCCAACCACTGAAACCAAGTGCGTAAACTTTGAACCTTAGGAAACAACTCAGGATACTCTTGCACAACTCAAGCGAGAACGCAACGAATAGCTGAATTAGAGGCACTTCTTGTTGCGCATGATGAGCCGGGAACTAGCAACACAGCTTATCAGGCAGCCTTGGATAGGATTGCAGAGCTGAAGACACTATATTGAGGTAACTGAGTTGCTTCATTAAGTTATTTCCTCCTTCAAACCTTGAACCTGGCATGAAATTTTCTGCGATGATAATGCTTGAAATGATGTGTATGTTACAGGACGGATGCGGAGATCAGGAACAATCCATGAATGGAAGATGTTGGTGTGGATGGGTGACTGATATAGGTGCTCATTTTTTTAATATAGGAGAATGGGATGATTCTTTTTTTGTTTTCATGCCATATGGGTGGGTGATTTTTTGAATGTAATTGTAAGGGAATGGGATGATGTCTTTTTTGTTTTCATGCCATGATTGTGTTCAGCTTTTTCCCAAACATTACAGGGCTTACTAAATTTTGATGTTTTTAAAACATTAAAATATACTTGCATATATATGTAAGTTTCAAAGCTCAGTAAAATTTTATTGTATATGAATATAAGTTCAATGGAGAACTCTCTAAAACTTTGTGATATATGAATGCAAGTTTCTATCTGAGATTTATTAACTGAGAATTTTGTCTCTAAAATCCAACTCCGGTGACCGGTTAACGTTAACGGACGACGGCGGGGAAAATATTACCGAGGGTTTGTAAACTGTCACAAATGCGAAACCTTAGGACTTGGGAGATTTAGGGAAAAGTTTAGCCGGCGGTGGTCGTATAATTGGTGAGGGCCAAATAACCGTCACAAATAGAGAATTTATTAGTGAGGATGACCAAGTAAATCACAAAAGAGAAAAACCGTCACAAATAACATTTGTGACGCTACTAGTCATGACGGTCAGTCGACCGTCACAAATGTTTATTTGTGACGGTTTCTGTACTTTTTGTGACGGTTTTTTTCTATTTGTGACGATTTATGGACCCTCACTAATGGGACCTGTTTTTGTAGTGTTTGTCACCGCGGAAGCTTCAATAATAATCTCCAACCATTTCTCCTAGTTAAGGTTTCATTTTTATTTTTCACGTCTAGTCGTCTTGAAGTGGAAGAAGGCAAGGAAAGAAGACTTCTTCTTTTCCTTTTTTGTTTACTGTAACCTAAGAGCATCTCCAATGGAGTATGAGTATTTATCATATGTGGAGACCCAAAGAAAAAGGTATTTAACAACATAAAATCCATATACAAATCTTGTTTTGATAAGCATCTCCAGTGGTAGTTGTATCCATATCTATTTTTATATACTTGTCGCTTAATTATAGAAACAAAATCTAAAAAATTAATTAAAATAATAAAAAATTGATGACATGGGTATGGATGGGAGTCTCCAAAAACCCATACTCTCCTCCAAACTCAAACTTCCACGTCATATTAAATTTTGATTATCCAACCACCACTGAAGAGGTTTTTTTTTGTTGAGAGTTTCTAAAATCCTAGGTGGCATCAATATTTTTTAAAATCCATACTCCATTGGAGATGCTCTAATCACAGTGGTGAAATTTTCTTAACCAACCAGGCTAAGGAAACTTTGATATTTATAGGCAAATTGATTAAAACCCTAAAAACTATAACTAATAATGTCGCGACACTTGGCACAAACAAAAGATACATTACAAAACTAATTTTGTTGGCAATTAAATTGGTGAAAGTTTTGTAAGTGCGTCGGAGTTAAAAATGCCAACAAATCATGATATGCTGAGGCCCTCACAAATACCTGTTCTAACGTAAGGGGGTAACCTCTTATGGAAACAATCGTCCCTACCGTTGTAAAATAAGTAACCGTTTTTTCCAATTTCTGATCTCCAAATCTTCCCTAAATATTATCATTGTGATCCAAATCTATTGGATTTGATCTGAATTTTTCAGATCTTCTTCACAGATTTGGTTGCAAGTAGTATATGTATATATTATTAGTATTAAATAAAACATCGCTGATTCAAGCGATATTTAGGGTTTTCTATTAACCCGTTTATATTTTATTTTCTACAGGCTTTCTTCTCTAATGGCTTATATGTATGCTTGTTAGATGTTTGTAAAGCAGTTTCTCATAGCCGTGAAGGTGTTTCAATCAATTGGTACAATCGTTTCATATATATCAATAGGGGCAATTCATTCTGGCAGAAAGTGATTCTCCATTTTTGTGTTGGTATGTCAAGTTTGGTTGTCATATTTTAGTGAACCAAAACTCATTTGAAGAGTCGCTTGATTATTTACAAGAGTCAACTTCGTATAGGTTATCTAGAAAGTTATTAGGATATGAGACATACAAGTATTACTTGAAGAATGAAAAGAAGTAAAGAGCTACAACGGCGTCATCATCCTTCCTCTTGAGGTTAGTAATATTTTGACTTGAACGGTTTCATTCCTAACATATCTTTCAAGTCGTGATATATTGAAAACATAACTGAAGTTTGTGAATGATTATACTCTAGTTAGACGTAGTATTAAGGAATTATATAATACGAAGTATAACGCCTATCTTTTGAACTTCATATATAAGACATCGACATAATCGTGTGAATGCTATTGTGATTATGTATGGGTATGGGTGAATATTTTGTCCTAGGAAACAATGTTTTACATTCGGTGAATTCGATCCTACCGATGTTTACCCACCAGAACAACTTTAGTCTTTTTTCGTAAGATTTCGAATGAACTTTCATTATGTAAGAAACTTGGTTGCAATCCTATGATTTCTAGATTTTAAAATTAAGAAATATTAAGATTTTCATTGTATTATTTATGGTTTTCATTGTTTTCAAAAGAGAAGAAAAAAAAAATAAGTATGGAACTTGAGGAATTGGCTTAGGTTCTGGATGTTTTTCAAGAAAAGCGCTAATAAGAATAGCGTTTGGCGCTATTAAGAATAGCGTTTCATTTATAACCATTAGATCTTTTAACGGATCCTTCTAATCAACGACTCACAAAAAAACGCTATTAACAATAGCGTTTCAACGGCTATTTTTTTGAATTGAAATTTTCCTATAAATTGATCACTTCTCGGCTCGGACCAAAACCTTTCAATCTCTAGATTTTTTTCTCCATCTTCTTAAAATTCATTGCAATTGAGACTTTTTTTTTTTAACCATGGCAAAATATGCTACACAAAAGAAGATGTTGCAATCACCAAAGCTTGATAAGCATTACACTTGATGGTGTTGCGAAGTTGATCAAAAATCTAACCGATTTTGGGAGCGGGTATCAGATACCTATGTAAGGACTTTGGGAATAAGTATGATAGGACCGTTCATAAGTTGCAGAATAGACGTGGTACCTTGAAAAAAGATGTCAAAAAGTGGGTTGGTATCTTAAGAAATTTGCATAGAAACAATGCAAGCGGATGTGGAATTGATGATCTTGTAAGTTTTATTTTAAGATTTCTTAATGTATATCATTTTGTTTTATTGAAGGATTTCTAACTTGGGTTTTTGTTTGTTTTTTGTAGGAAAGAAAAGCTAGATTGGAATATAGTAAGGTTAGCAAGGGAAAACCTTTTAGAAATGAATAGGTGTACCAACTTTTCAAATCCCATGTTCTGATTCAATCCAGAAGAATTTGATCCTACCCAAAATGAGGAAGATGAATCGGAGGCTCCTGGTGTTAATGCTTCAACAAGTAGTGCTCCGCAAGAAGCAACCCAAGATGGCATGAAGAGGATGGCCCTCGTAGACCAACGTGAAAAGGGATCAACAAAGGGAAGCCGGAGCTATTGGCCATCAACGCGAACCGACCGTATTTTGAAACATTTAAGTGAAGATAATGCAAAAAAGATGGCAAGGTTGGATGTACAAGAAGAATATTTATTAATCATTGCAGTGAGACAAACAAGAAATCCTTGGATTTAGCTTTGGAGAAACATGAACTCGAAGTGTTGGATGTGGTGGTTGAGACCTTGTGGGAATGGAAATGGAAGAATTTATGTTGGATAAACAAAATAAGATTTTGGAAAAACATGGTTATCCTCCTAGAACACTTGGTGCAAACTATGGTTATCCTAGCACTAGCAATATTCGTCATTTCAATATATGAAACCATGTAGCTTATGGAACTATGTAGCTTCAATTATGTTTTTTTCTTTTTTTTTCAATTTGATGTAGTGGAATCAATGTAGTTGAAGTATTTTTAGTATCAATCGAGTTTCAATTTCATTCAATTTTATCTTCTTTTTGATTCAATTTCATTCAATTGTATATTAAACCAAAAAACTAGTTTGTTCAAGAGGAAAAAATGATAAAAAAAACTAAGTATACGAGTGGCTCCTGGATGTTTTTTGTGATTAGCGCAATTAAGATTGGCGTTTGGCGCAAATAAGAATGGCGCTTAATGCTATTCTCAATTGCGTTTTGTTCTACATCATTCAGGAAGCAATTGTAATGATGTTGTGTGCGTATTACTCCCTTTTGGGACAATTCTATCTTAATGAAGAAAATAGTGAAGAAGACGGTTTCTTCAAATCCTCCAAATGGCCGAATCTTAATTCAATGGCCATCCCTCAAAAATCATCAGATTTCTCTTTGAAATTCATGTTCTTAATATATATGTTGGTGTATTACAATGTACAAGACATTTGTATTTTATCATGTATTTCACTTTTGATGTATCTGGAATTGTTGTATTCAATTTTATCTTATCAATGAAACGGCAAGAAATTTCAAGCATTAGTGACCCTATCCAATGATGACACGTGGCAAAAGAATACATATAAAATCTTCAAATTTTCCATGTCCATCTTAAATATAAGAATCCAGCTTCTCATGATTGTCCTTTCTCTAAGGTAAATACTTAATTTAATATATATTCATGTCAACAACCAATGGCAAGTCGACATTTATAGTGAAATTATGCTAAAATCGAAGTTGAATGATCCATTGTTGTATCAGAATAAACTCGGGATCCATCGTTAATGGTTTTTAGTTTTTTTACTTCACCCCTAAGAGCAAGCTGCAGTGGGACGAGTAAAACTAAAGACTAAAAACCAAAAAAAATTAAAAGAAATAAGTTTAGTCCGTGGTGAGACGCTACGTTTGGTGGAGTAAATTTGGTGGAGCGGAGTCATATAGGTTCGTCTGAAATGGGGCGTAGATGTTAAATGCGTTTGGGTTGGACGTAACTTTAATGTACGCCTGATGTCGAGCGGAGTCTAAAGTTGCGTTTGGTGTGGAACGTAATTTGTAAAACCGACCCATGGAGAGACGTAATCCAAAACTACGCCTGACGAGGCGCAAACTCAAAATATGCCTGGTGGGACGCAATTATTACATTACGCCCGATGGGGCGTAACTTGGAACTACGCCCGATGGGGCGTGACTTGTAACTACGCTTTGATGGGGTGTAATGTTTAAACTACGCTTGATAAGGCGTAACTTGGAACTACGCCGATGGGGCGTGACTTTTAACTTCCTTTGATGGGGCGTAATGTTTAAACTACGTGTATTTACGTGAACGTAGCTCTAATTGCGCCCCACCGCACACTCGTCGTCGCACGTTTGTAAAACCCTTCTCATCTCCTCGTTTTCATCGATAGAAAGGAATTAGTAAACCCTTCCATCGTTTTCATCGTTTCACTTCTTTTGTTTTCATCTCGAGGCCTTCTTCTCTTCCTTGCGTCAATTTCTTCTCTCTTTTGTTAGATTCACTATCCAACAACAACAACGTACAAAAGAAAGATTCACTTTAATTTTGTCGTGCGATGAGGTATGTGATCTCAATCTTTTGTTAATTCAATTTCAGCAAATAAAGATCAAAGTATTGAATTATTATCACCCTTTAATCGTATTATTTCTTGATTAGAGATCAACCCAAGTCCTAAAATTTTGTATTGGGTTGAGATCGAATCTGAATTTAAAGGGAAAAATAAATAAATTTTAACCCTAAACGTAGACATATGGTGAATATAATTGCATTTGAGAATTTTTTATGCCCCACTCTGTGATTCATTATGTCTAGTTTTAGGATGATTCTTGTTTTGGGGTGATTATTGTTTGGTTAATTTGACTATTGTTTTGATTGTTTTGATTAGGATTATTCTTTTTTGAAATGATTAATGTTTGGTTAATTTGACTATTGTTTTGATTATTCTGTTTTGGGGTGATTTATTGTATGTGTATGAGATGTCGATTTCCGGTTCAATAATCGCATAAAGACGAACAAGAAACGAAAAAGCGTAGATGATTATAATTTAATCTCTAGTGGTCAAATTAAGGAGATTGATGTTCCCTGGTTAGGGAGGTTTCTCTGCCAGTGGAAGATGATAAACCACACGCTTCTAGGGATATCATAGTTGCGAGACAACAATAACTCTCGGTATACACATCGTGGTAACTCGCATTCGATCATTACTCACTATAAGGTTATTTCTAGACTTAGTCCTAGAGTCAAATATATTATTGAAAGAGCGGGATGGGATAGACTATTGAACATGGAATTGGCAAAAAAACCCCCATGCCATGGTCGAATATATTGTGGAGAGGTTTTGGGATACGGCGAATACTTTTCACTTCCCTTTTGGTGAGATGGGGTTCACACCTCTTGATTGGGTCATGTTGAGGGGAGTGATTATTGGAGATGGGGTTGATGTTACGTATGATTCGAAAAGTACCAATTTAAATATGTCCGTGATAATATTTTTCCAGATATCCAAGATGACTCGCTTTGTGCAAAAGGCGCGTCATGGAAATCTAATTCAATTCTGTTAAATTTTTGAGTTCATATTTCGTACCGAGAAAAATTACTTGCATTTGAAAATGATAAAGCCATTACTTGAAAAAGAGTAGTAACGCTTTTTTATGTATGTTTTGGGACAATTTTTCTTTTCTAATGCAAAGAACTATATTGATGCGGGATGGTTAGTTGCTTTTGACGATCTTGATGCAGTTTCCACCTATGATTAAGGTGGTGCGCTTTTCGAGATTGTATGCGGTATCCGTATAATGGTAGTAGGAAGCGAGTAAGACACTAAGCGGGCCCTTCCAAGAATTAGAGGTAAATTGTTTTCATATACTTCTTCTTCCTTTCAATGTTTAATTTATTTGGTTGAGAAAGATTCATTTTTTTGCTTGCTATTTTGATTTAGTTTTGGGGCTACGAATATTTGGGCATATGTGCACCCGAGATAGTCCAGCCTAAGGATGATCAACCAATATGGCCTAGAAGTAGTAGGTGGAAACCAAAGAAGAAGATAGTTGATATTGTTCGTTGTAGAACTTTACTTAATAAGTTGACCGCGGACCAAGTTACATGGCAACCTTGGGAATCATGCAGACAAATCCTTGAATCTGATATTGGAATCAAAACTTGCGTGAACCAACTGCTGGTGATGTTGAACTGCTGCTTAAGCAAAACAGAAGCAGGGGATTTCCAAGGATGATGGGTAGTCTAGATTGCATGTATTGGAAATGGGATAAATTTCCGTCGGCAGAATCAGGGGCTTATACCGCGTATAAAGGGAGCGAAAGTATTGTGTTGGAGGCAGTGGTGTCGTATGATCTCTGGTTTTGGCATGCATTTTTTGGTATGCATGGCTCAAACAATGATATTAATGTGATGAATCGTTCGTATGTTTTTCAAAGTCTTGTCACAGGAAAAGCACCACCAGTGAACTTTGTGGTAAACGGACATTCATATGATATGTCGTATTATCTCGGTGATGGCATATACCAGAGATTGCTACTATTATTATGTCCATTAAACATCTAGAGGGGGAAAAAAATTAAATTTTCAGGGATGCAAGAGGGTGCACGGAAAGATGTAGAGCGAGGATTTGGTGTTCGCAACAACAATTTGGAATCATCAAACAACCTCGCAAGAATGGGATCCAGATGTGCTTTCCTATATCATGAAAACTGTATTATTTTACATAATATGATAGTCGAGGATGAGCGTTTCCCAGTGATCGGCCACATATATATGAACAAAGAGAACCCATCACGATTGCTATATCAAGATAAAATAGTGAAGCACTTTCCCAAATTAGAGCCGAGCAACGTGGTCGTGCAATGCGTAAAAACAAACGCATATTAACTTGCGTGATGACTTGATCGAACACATATGGTCAGAATACGGGGATAGTTAAATAATTGGGCACAAGGATAGGTATAACTTTTTGATTTGTTTTTATTAAAAATTTATGCTTGTCATTTTTTTTTTACTTTAAATGTATTATCTCTTCTCTATGTACTCATCGTCATATTTTAATTAATTCTTGCTAAGTAGTTTAAAAGGGTTTTAAAGTTAATTCAATTTAAACGAAAATAATATTAAAATCCAAAAATACATAATAAATGGCAAGAATAAAAATTAATATTAAAACACAATTAAACTACTAAACCTATTAGACATAATACGCATATGCTCAAGATTGGTTTCTCTTATTCCGCACAATGTCCGCCTTTAGAAGTTCGAAATACTCTCTTTGTAAGGGATCCAATTTATCGAGATCCTCCATTATGATGTGTAAGTCTTCAGCTGCCGCTGCCTGAGCTTGTTTGCGGAAAACTCGGCTGCTCTTTGTTCCATCTTGAATTTTGATTGTGCTTCGTAATGGGAATTAAAATGTTGTTGTTCTTGAATAAGTTGTCGCATCATTTCCTCTTGGGCCGTTGATTTTTCTCTCCCTGTTTTCTTTAGTCGTTTCGCTTCTTTCTTTCCCAAATACTTACCGCGTTGTCTTTTCTCTATGTCTCCTATCTCACTGTCATTAACGCACTCGGCTTGAGTTCCTTGATCATGTTCTTCCCCATCCTCTTCGTCATTCTCATAATTTTCCTCATCGTGCGTTGTGTCAAACACAAATGTTGAGCGTCGATTATATTTTATATTTTCCAACATAATTGGGTAGCACACTTCGTTCTTAAATGGCTTCCCATCATTACAATCCTTGAACCGCAGCCTTGCTTCTTCGAGGTATTATTGTTTTCGGTAACAGTTTAGTTCATGTGCAAGTAAACAATACAAAATAAGTGTTACAAAAATTGTAGAAAACTTACCGCCCTTTCAGGACCCCATCCAGTATGATGTTCACGTTTTATTTCCCCCTCTTTTGCAGAGAACAAAGCCACATCTTTGCTTATTCCCTGATATCGTTTTTGCCACGAGGTCCAAGGCCGCTTCGGCTTCTTAGGTAATATTTGTTCAATATCATGTTTGATGCGACTCCATAATTCCACTTCGGATTGATCAGTTCCAACACCGGGATCTTGAGATATGAGTAAATGAATTTTAGACATCGTTAAGTCTTCGATTGTTGAAAAATTAGGACCTCAAGGAATTTTTGGTGCCATTAACCTGAGTTCAATGAAAAAACTCGGAAACTAATTTGAAAGACAATGGAATGAGTTCAATGAAAAAACTATTAAACTGGTTTGAAAGACAATGCAATGACTCTGTTCTTGTTGTGATAGAGAGATTGAATAACTCGTCTGTATTTATAGGCCGCAGCAGTTTTAGTTTCTAACGGTCTTAAATGGCCAACGTTCTAAAATTTCCAACGTTCCAAATTTCCCAACGGTATTACGAATAATTTTAAATTTCGAAAATACATGAAAATGGTGGAAGGATTTATTACAAATAATTTGAAATTTCGAAAATACATCAAAACGGTGGAAGGATGGGGCGTAGATTTAAAATGCGCCCCATGTAGTAACAGGCGAAACAAATAACTTGCGCCTAGTCAGGCGGACTTTAAATGTACGCCTGGTCAGACGTAACTTGTAACTACGCCTGGATGAGGCGTAATATAAAAATACAGCTTGGTATCAGGCGCAAATGTAAACTACGTCCCATCGGGCGTAGATTAAAGTTGCGTTTCAAGCAGGCGTAGATTAAACTTGCGTCTCATTACCAAACGCAAATTAGAGTTCCGCCCCAATCAGCTTTTGTCAAATTACGCCAGACCAAAACTAAACCAAAGACCAAATATAGTTTGGTTTTTGATTTTAGTTTGATATTTGGTCTTTACTCCTCTCCGTAGTGTCTGCGTTTTCGACCAAAAATTTGGTTTTAGTGGACGACTGTGGATGCTCTAAGTATCATTTCAGTAACTTTTGAGCACCTTGTGGGCTCGCAGCAGCGAGGAATCTAATGGTTTTTACTCCTTTTAATCAATCTCCTTGTGCGCTCTCGCGTGGTACAGTAGGTTTTGGTTTTTATCGTATCAACATATTTTTTGAGTCTCGTTCGGAGATGTGCGCTCCTTTCGATCAACACAGTTTTAACTCTTTTTAATTGATAGGATGTAATTGTCGGTGTCACTGTAGTACAGTGATAATAAGTCGCTCGGTAATGATACCAGTGACATGAGTTCGAAACTCGCCAGCACCAAATTCTTTACCAATCAAAAAAAATAAAAAATGTCAGGATATAGTTAATCCTCTTTAACTCTTTGATCGAGCTCCTTGTGGGCTGGGGGCAAGACAACGACAGACCAGTTAGTTGAATTGTCGCGACACGTACTATAGTGATTTCAACGTCTCTACCATACTATAGGGACCTATGTTGTGAAAGGCGAGCGCCTTTGGCGCTTAAGCGCCAAAGGCGCTCTAAGCGATGGACCAGCGCCTAGGCAAAGGCGCCTAGGCGCAAACTATGCTGTTTTTTTTTTTTCTCTATTTTTGGGGCGCCGCACAGGGCGCCTAAGGCGCCCTAGGCGCTAGGCGCTCGGCTTGGCGCCTCGCCTTGCCCGAGCGCCTTTTACAACACAGATAGGGACTACTGTACCATATAGCCTTTCATCATGTTTAGATTAGAAATGAGCACAAACGGTCCTTATTGACACTCGACATCCACTTGTCAAGCAGGCTGATGACAAAATCGAGTCCAATTTCGTGCACACTCCTTTAAAGAGTGTGCACGTAACAAACCAATCTGATTGGTTCTTAAAAACAGGTGGTTAGCAGACGTTAGTGGACTAAATTATTTTATTTTAATTTAATTTAAATCTCAGTTAAGGAAACAATATCTAATCCTAATCTAAAATGGAGGCAACATTACCGGAGTTTATTCTCCCCTGACATTGTTTTTGGAAGTTTCCCCAAGGGACGTTGAGTTTGAGAAGATGGTTTGATGGATCATGTACATTTTTCATAGATTAGGTCCTCCTGATGTATGCTCATTTATGATTTTTATTTTGCATAATGTTTTGTTAATTTGTTTAGTTTATGGCTAATCAACGCTCACGAAATCAAACTCTATATATATTTCCATGATTCAGAAAAAGCAGTTGCTTAATTTTTGTAACATGATTAGAAGAACCCTAGAAGGAGCCATGAGATTGATGTCATCTTAATTATTGACGAAGGACATGACTGGCTAATCATGGATATCAGTCCTCCCGATCACTATGTTCCCATTTTCGCAGTCCTCCTCCTGATCACTCTGTATCATTTCAATTGGGATTATAGGATGTATTTGATGTTGATATCAATGGTAACACTTTCTTAATTTTCTTAGAGCACGATGATCAAACTAATCATCACGTTTTTGATCGGTTAAAAGAATCATTCCACCCATAGAGATAACAATTTGGTTGATAAACTGTTTCTTTTTTCTACACTAAATCACTATATTTTAGGGGATCTCACATACGATACATATTTTGTTTCCCCTTTAAGATTAAAATTAAATTTAATTAAAAAAAAAAACTAATTTTAATGAGTATAAAACGGCAGTTTTGAAATAACCAATAGGGTTGTTTTGTTTTGTGCACACTCTTTAAAGGAGTGTGCACAAAATTGGACTCGACAAAATCTTCACTCCCAAAGATAATTCACAATAGAGAAGCCAAAGATTCTAGTGACGTGTCACTTCACTTCTTGTAGTAATCTGAGTACTAGAATCTAAATGTTTTGACACTAGACATGCACTTGTCAAGCTGATTTGTAATCACAAGATTTCAGTGATGCGTCACTCTAGTTTCTCCCCACAACAAAACCGAACAACTAAGCAAACCTCACCCCACCACCACCATTTCCCTCCCCCTTCCTTGCTCTTCTTCTTCTTCACTCACACTCCCAAATCTGTTTCTTGCAGCATATATTTCATATTTCTTGACACGTTACATAACATAGCTTCACCACTTAATCCCTTCTTGACACTAAATCCCCATAATCAGAGTTTGTTACCTCTTGCTTCAAAATATGCCGCCACCACAAGAAATAGATGGGTACGAGAATGCAAACCGGTCATCATTTCAAATGTTCTTTCAAGGTTGGGTACATAGACAACAACACTATCTTGAGCAGCTCGTATCATCAACAAACAGACCAGAAGAAGAATTGAGCACATTGGTTTCACAAGTATTATCACATTACCAACAGTATTATGAAGCTAAATCCATGGTGATTCGTCAAGATGTTTACATTGTGTTTACACCACCATGGTTTAGCCCCTTCGAGAGAACTTTCTTGTGGATTGCTGGTTTCAAACCTGGTTTAGCTTTCAAAATACTCAACAATTCAGTTCGGGATAGCCTAAGTGAAGATCAGAGGGAAAGAGTTAGGGAATTGATGGCTGAAACTAGAGTAGCTGAGAAAGAACTCAGTGATGAAATGGCTAGGGTTCAAGAAAGTATTGTTGCACCACCTATCGTAGATATGGCGAGGTTAATGCATCATAACAACAATATGCCCAGTGATCGAGATCATCGCAACGAAATTGATACTGGACTTCGGAGTTTGAGAGAAACAATGGAAACTTTAGTCGAGAGTGCTGATTTCTTAAGGATGACAACCGCAAGGAAAGTAGTGGAGATTTTGAGCCCTGGTCAAGCTGTTACGTTCTTAGCTGCTGCAACTCAGCTTCAACTTAAGGTTAGAGAAATGGGTTATCAGAGAGATGCTGAGCTTAGGAGAAGAGCTAGGAGCAGCAGAGCCACCACTCGGAGAACTTAAGAGACTATGCTTATTTTTTTTTTTGGTTTCTTTTTATGCCTTTTCGAGACTATGTACATAAGATTGTGATTTTCCTTTTTCTTAGTGGAAATGTGTAAACTTTCATTTGGTTGATTTACAGACTATGCATTTAGGTTCTTTAATTGAGGTGATTGAAGTCCAATGTCATCCCATTTTAAGTGTTATGCCTTCAATTTATAATGCACAGACTACAAATTCTAAAATTGGTGAAGTCTGTAAGCGGCTTCAGATTTAATGAGTTATTTTTATTTATTCAGAGCTAGCTCGAGTCCTAGAACACATACTAATCTCATTCTCAAATACACCGGACTAACATTAAATACACATTCTTTTGCATTCTTTTGAAACAAAGAAGACTTCACAACATACAACACGATTTATTAATTTTGTCCATGGATGAGGCAAGAAAATTCAACGACGTGGGAAATTGTGCAAGAGGTTTTCTTACATTCGGCTATGTTTTATAACAGGCTTGATACTTGCAATACCAGTTATTTCTCTTCCAGTTACCAAACAGTTGATATCGTAAGTACCTTCGTATGTGTATATAGGCTCTATATCACAGAATGCCTGCAAAATTCCCCCCAAAATAGTCAGTAGGTACTGATTTTTCAACACTTCAAGCTAAACAAATAATTGGAAAAGAGCTTCAGAAGCAAGGAGGAAGCATACCTTCGCAACTAAGAAATCAGCCAAAATTCCATTTCCACCAAGTAACTCTCTACCGAGGGCAACAGTCTCCCTTGCCCTCAAGCTAATCCATGCCTGAAAATAAGAAATTTGTCATGAATTGGAGCGTTTCTGGAGTAAGTGTAAGAACCACATTTTTCTTGCGGCGCCACGGCAACGAAATAAGATATTTACCTTTCCCATGCCGGCTTGACCGATTGTCATTTTATCTGACTCATACAATTTGCATAGGCGCCACCCAACAAGAAACATGGCTTGAACATTACCCAACATACGAACAAGTTTCTCTTGGTTGAGTTGCAATGCTGCCAATGGTGCTCCAAACTGTTCTCTCTCCTTCAAATATCTAATTTGCATACTTTGTTACGTTTTAGAACACAGAAATGCCACGATAAAGCATACTAGGAAAAGGTATAGGTCCTGCGGGATATCTTGCATTACCTGAGGCACATATCATAGACACCCATGCATATGCCAATTGGTTGCCAAGCAACCATAACACGTGAAGCAGCAAGCACCTGTTACAAGTAAGTGTTATAGTACAAACGTATTTATCTCTAGAGAATGTTGAATCACTGGCTTGCAAGTAAACATGATTTTAGATACTCCAATTCAAGGCCAAGCACTTTCTCATTACCTTGTTTGTATCCTGGAAAGAATTGACACCAGGTAACCTGTCTTCATCAGGGACAAAGACATCCTTCATTACAATATCCCCGTTTTGAACCATCCTCAAACCAATTTTGTTTTCTATTTTAGTAGCCGACAGGCCAGGAGATCCCTTTTTAAGGATGAACCTGAAAGCAGTAGACAGGGATAAGTTACAGATTATCCTACATCAAAAGAACGTACCACTAGATATCCAGGCTGAACTCAACACACACAAATGCTGACAGAAATTCAGTTGATAATCATATACTCTGATTACAGATCCGGACCCAAAAATAGCAATGGTGTTTTCCCTGATATTACAAGGAAGGGTACATAACGTCATAGGTACAAAACTAAGAATCTTCAATGTAAACTGTTTACCCAATCAAATCACTCACCAAGTGCTGGAAACATAGTTTCTGGATCCAACATCAAATTTCTCTAGGTATCTATATGAAAAGCATGAATAGCTCTATAGTTTCTTTAACTGTAAAAGAGTAAGCGTGGAAGAACTATGCTGATACACTTACGCGTTTACTTGCTTCGTAGTTGTGTTCTTCGCAAAAATAACCAATACGTCAGCGAAAGTACTATTTCCTATCCATCGTTTTTGTCCATTGATTAACCAACCTCCAGCTACCTGTACCCATCAATCATATTGCCATAAATTGAAAATTGCTATAGTAAGAAACTTTGAAGTGACATGTACAAAAGAAGGTACATAAAAATAGTAAAGGATTACATATCACCTTTTTCGCCGTTGTTTTTAAAGCACTTGCATCACTTCCATTATCAGGTTCTGTTAATCCCTATGGAGCAATATACATGTGCATCATCAAAAAGACAAGAATTTTTTTCTTATGATTAATATTTCAAATTATATCCAAGCAATGCACCTTACCCAGCAGCCAATGAGACGTAAATCAGCCATAGAGGGTAAATACTTCTCCTTTTGTTCCTCCGAACCTAGCAAACCTATTATTGAACAAGGAATAGAAAGTCACTAGACTTATAACACAATGACCAGCATCCAGTCTTCCCGGTTACCAAATAACCCCAACGATAAGCATGGTACAAATAACATAAACAACCAAATACGTAGATATTACCAAATGTGAGCATCGCCAAAGAAGAATGCACCAAAATAAAAGTAGAACAGCTGGCATCAACTCTAGCAATTTCTGCAGTTGCAATAGCACTTGCAGTAATAGATAGTCCTGGACACCCATAACCCTTCATAACCATAAACGATTAGTATATATCCCACTGCAAAACATCATCCACCTCAAAATAGACATGAGACACACTATATACTTCTACTACCTTAATGCTGCTACCTGCCACTTTCAATGTAGCAAGCTTTGGAATAAGGTGATATGGGAACTCAGCTTTCTCCCAGTACTGAAAGAACAACCAAATTTAACCATAAATTTCACATACAAGATAGGTAGAAAAATGCAACTAACTTGATCAACAGTCTAACAAACCAGTTCTAGTAAAAAAAAAACATAAACAAATACCTCGGTCATGACAGGAGCGATTTCTGTTTCCATAACATCTCTGATCCTTCTCCTGAGAGCTTGTTCCTCGGGAGTCAATAGATCATCGGATAAATAATAGTCCCAAGCTACAAAATTCAGTAAATGTACAACAAAATGATCAAAAAACTACATAAAATTATCGATAACAATTGAATTAACTGTTAGATATCGTAAGCATAATTGAAAGAAAAAATCGTACCAGTTGGAGGAAAGACTGATGCTGCAGTTGCCTGTGGAAATGCAAGAGAGACATCTAGTGCTGGTAATCCAACACCTACAAATGAAATGAAATTGGAATTAGACAAAAATCCAATGAATTTTCTTAAATTGTCAAAGAGAATTAACAAACCTTGCTTCTTGGATGACGAAGAAGAAACAGTCATGGCTCCACAGAGATTTCGAAAGAGATGAGGTCCGTCTGGTTTTAGGGATTCCTGATTGATAGACGTCAGTGGAGTTTTTTAGTGTTTTAAACAAAAAAAAATAAGAAAAAGAGAGAAGTGTGCCTTTGGAACTTCTCCTCTTAAGAAGAAATCAATGAGGTGGTTGGACCCATATTGATGATGTGCAACTTGGGATATTGGGGTGTGGATGCATGACAACCGTTGGATTTCCAGTTACTTAATTTAAATGATAATTATGAGATCAGTAAATTCAAATGGTGTTTATCTGGATTAGTTATGGATAGATACAACACAGGATACAGCTCAATAGTTCTCTGCTTCTGTTGAGAGTGCGACTTGATCCTAAATTCATCAAGGCACGCAGTTCAAGAAGTTACCTGGATCTCGCCCAGTCTCTGTCATGTGCCAATAAAGACAAATATTAAAGGTCCATGAAAAATCTTAAATGAAAAAGAGCAAAAAACTCAATGGAGAAGTGGGGCATCGATCCCCATACCTCTCGCATGCTAAGCGAGCGCTCTACCATCTGAGCTACATCCCCGATTTTGCTATTATACGAAAACATTTAAACTTAATCATTACTTGTCCTGTGCATGGTTTGCCCCAAGTAGCATCGCAATCCATCTTTTAATATTTACTTATATTTTATTTTCCAACGGTTTCAACTTTCAACTAACCATTGCTTCAAAGAAAACACCATCAACGAAAAAAAAACATGTTAAAAACTAGTTTTACCATGCTCCATGTCTACTTTAATGATAATCATGCATTTTAGAACTAAAATTGATTTTGCGAGACATAAAAGAAAGAAAAAGAAAATAAAAATGTATTTTAGTGATGTCACATGGTATACACTATGGATGATACATTATTTCAAAACCCAACAGAAGAACATGTATTTTTAAGCCTCCACACTTTTTTTTGATTTTATTTTGCAAGCACGAGTTTTTTTTTATATTAATAAAATCTTTATCTTTAAAGTCAACAGTTTAGTGATGCTAAAAAAAAAAATCAAAACCCCAACACGGAAAAAGTTATTAATTCATTTTTCTTTCTTTTCTTTCTTGGATATATGAAAGTTAATGCAACATACCAAACTTAGATTACCTGGCTTAAGGGAGGAAGGTGTCATGTATCCCTTATATAGTCGGTCGTTAGCTTATAATATCTTTTTACAGTTAGCAGTAAAAAAAAAATGTATACGAAAAATAGACTTGCAAACTCGAAAGAGATTAAGTGTTATGATAATACAGAGGTCATATTAGATCTTCTCGCATATAAATGAGGTTGATCAAATCTGTGAGGTTTTCATTTATCCACTTTCATTAATGATGGATTTGTTACATAAGCTGGAAATTGCAGCAGGCATAATATTATCAAATCTACTAATTAAATTGAAAGTCATTGCTTTAAAGTTTGCTGGAGTTTTGTAGTGTTTCCGAAAGAGGCACTCTTCTTGAATTTTTCCTCTTTAGCTTGAGCATACAGTTCCATAAGCTTTAGACGAGTTGGTTCAGAATCGCTTTGAAATTCAATGTTGTGTCCCGTTAATTTTGTAGCCCATTGGAAAGCACTTTCAGCAGCATTGAGTTCAAGTTTTTCCCTTGTTCTTCATCCTGAAGACTGCCCTCTAGCTTCTCTACAATAACCTACATCATCGACAAGAGTAAGACCAATTTCAGAGTCACAAACATCAGGAATCATTGATATGGCAATGCTAATTCGATATCACATGAATCCTGGATAGTTCCAAGTGTCTAAATTATTTATTCGTAGGTTTTCATCTTTCATTAGATCATAGTAGAGAGTCTGAGTCAGATTGTAACTCGGATTCGGAAAATCGAGGTATTCATTTATGTGTTTTACTATTTGAATAGCAGTATTTCTACTGTTTTGATCTTTTTTCTCGAAAACTTTGTCACATCTAGCTTTCCATACATGCCAGGTTATAGTACTACATAACTCTTCCCAACCCATTTTGATACCATTCATATATATTGACGTAAACCAGCTATTAATCCATTCATGACAAGTATGAAAGTTATTTTTCACATAATTCATATTGAAATTAAGATGATTCCATACTTGACATGCAAAGTTGCAATCTAGGAACAAATGTGTAAGGGATTCATCATGCTCATTGCAAAGTAAACATGTAGTATTTATATATGGAAGGACTGCAGCCACTCTCATACTATTAGGAAGTATAGAGTGGGCCATTTTCCAGGTAAACAATTTAATAGAATGAGAGACTTTCATATTCCAGATCTTGTTCCAGCAGGTGGTGGTATTTGTGTTACCATTAAGATTATTATACAGAGAGTTTACAATGAACTTACTGTTTCTATTTAGAGTCCAAGTGATTGTATCTTCTCTAGCATCCAGAGGGATTTGAATCTGTTTTATCTTAATAATTGTATCTCTATCAAAACAGATATTCAGTTTAGTTTCGTCCCAGGTTTTTGCATGGGTGATTAGATCACATACCTGATTGAAGTTGTCGGTTCCTGTTGATGGTTTCGGAAGACGAGGTCTCTTGTCTGGTATCCAAAAGTCAGTCCAAATGTTTATTTTATCACCTTTTCCTACAACCCAAAGGCTGTGATTTTGAATTTCTTCAATACCTGATTTAATACCTTTCCATATCCAACTATGTGTTTGTTATGGTTTAGGATCTAAATGCATGACATCAGTGTTTGGAAAATACCTGGCCTTTAGAATTGAGGAGCAAAGAGAGGTTGGATTTTCATTCAATCTCCAACCCATTCTCGCAATCATAGCAGAGTTGAAATGAGTAATATTTTGAAAGCCTAATCCTCCATCAGAAATAGACTTACTAAAGAAATCCCAAACTTTGAGGTAAACACCCTTAGGGGTGTTTATATCTTTTCCCCACCAAAAGTCTCTCTGGATTTTGTTAAGATCCTTACAAGTCTTTTTCGGCAACCTAAAACAATTTATTTGATATATAGACATAGAGGAGGTCATAGATTTAATCAAAGTAGTTTTACCAGAAGGGTTAAGTTGTATGTTCTTCCATCCCACTAGTCTAGTTTTCATGTTCTGCACTAATGGTTCAAAGCACTTAATTTTAGATCTATTAGTGAAGATAGGTGATCCTAAATATTTGTCATCTAGGGGTATTGGTTTAACATTAAGGATGGCTATAATGTCTCTTTCCTTGTCTGGGTTTATGTGAGGGTAAAGAAAACTCCTGAATTGCTTAGGTTTATTAGTTGGCCAGAAGCTTCACCAAAATCCTTGAAAATTTTGATAAGGTTTTCACTTGCATCAGTAGTAGCATCACAGAAAAGGAGGCAGTCATCTGCAAATAATAGATGACTGACAGAGGGTGCATGTGTGACAATTTTGTGACCATGGATGAGACTGATATTTTCAGCATGTGAAATAGTTCTAGATAATGCTTCCATGCAAAAGAGGAATAGGTAAGGAGACAACGGATCTCCCTGCCTAAGACCTCTAGTAGGTTTGAAGAATCCACAAGGGAATCCGTTTAACATTATAAACAAATTGGTGGTAGATATGCATTGTATTATAATGTTACACCATTTTTGGGAGAATCCCATTTTCCTCATTATTTTGATCAAGAAATTCCACTTTACCCTATCAAAGGACTTGGACATGTAAATTTGAGGCCAATAAGATTTTTGTTTTTGCTTTTCCTATTTCTCATGTTATGAATTAGTTCATGTGCCACTGTTATATTGTCAGAGATCTGCCTTCCAGGAATGAAGACAGATTAGTAAGGAGAAATGATTTGGTTTAAAAGAGGTTTCATTTTATTTGTTATGAGTTTAGAAATAATTTTATAGGATGTGTTGCATAGAGCTATTGGTCTAAATTCAGTAGCAGTTAGGGGTTTTGTATTTTTTGGTATGAGCGAGATAAAAGTAGAGTTAATCTCTTTCAACATGTGACCTGTAGAGAAAAAAGTTTGAATCATTTGCACTAAATCATTACTTATGGTTTCCCAGTTTTTTCACCAAACATGCTAAAGAGAGTATTCTTAATTTCAGTATAAGAGGGTATCATTTCAAACAACGCATTTTCACTGTCATTTATGCAAGTAGGAATTAAAGCTATCAAGTTTTCATCTATTGTAGGTGTTGATGGTGGTTTTTCCGCACTCCGTGCCAATGGCAAATCATGCCAGCCACACCTAGCCCAAGCTAGCCGCATCTCTATGCCAATGGCAAATCATGCCGCCCATACCAAACGCGCAGAAGCATGCCAACCATGCTAGCCGCACCTCCGTGCCAATGGCAAATCATGCCGCCCACACCTAGCCCAAGCTAGCCGCATCTCCATGCCAATGGAAAATCATGCCAGGCCATACCAAACGCGTCAAGCATGCCAACCATGCTAGCCGCACCTCCGTGCCAATGGCAAATCATGCCACCACACCTAGCCCAAGCTAGCCGCATCTCTATGCCAATGGCAAATCATGCCGCCCATACCAAACGCGCCGAAGCATGCCAACCATGCTAGCCGCACCTCCGTGCCAATGGCAAATCATGCCTGCCCACACCTAGCCCAATCTAGCCGCATCTCTATGCCGATGGCAAATCATGCCAGCCATACCAACGCGCAAGCATGCCAACCATGCTAGCCGCACCTCCGTGCCAATGGTAAATCATGCCGGCCACACTTAACCCGATCTAGCCGCGCCATGCCAAACACACTCTGCCTTGGCCCTAGCTACACTGGTCACGCCACGCCAAGCCAAACACCCTTACCTTGGCCCTAGTCACGCCACGCCAAGCCAAACACCCTTACCTTGGCCCTAGCCGCGCCATGCCAAAGTAGCGCCCCGCACCTAGGCTTGCAAACCATGCAACCTAGGCCAAATTGGCCACGCATGCCATTGGCACATGCCAACACGCTCGCTGGTAGCTTTTCCTACCAAGGCGCGACCCGTATTGGCCACGCATGCCATTGGCACATGCCAACATGATCGCTGGTAGTTTTTCCTACCAAGGTGCGACCCAAATTGGCCACGCATGCCATTGGCACATGCCAACACGCCGCTGGTAGCTTTTCCTACCAAGGCGCGACCCAAATTGGCCACGCATGCCATTGGCACATGCCAACACGCTCGCTGGTAGATTTTCCTACAAAGGCGCGACCCAAATTGGCCACGCATGCCATTGGCACATGCCAACACACTCGCTGGTAGCTTTTCCTACCAAGGCGCGACCCGGATTGGCCACGCATTCCATTGGCACATGCCAACACGCTTTCGCTGGTAGCTTTTTCCTACCAAGGCGCGACCCAAATTGGCTACGCATGCCATTGGCACATGCCAACACGTCGCCAGTAGCTTTTCCTACCAAGGCGCGACCCAAATTGGCCACGCATGCCATTGGCACATGCCAACACGTCGCCGGTAGCTTTTCCTACCAAGGCGCGACCCAAATTGGCCACGCATGCCATTGGCACATGCCAACACACGCCGCCGGTAGCTACCAAGGCGCGGCCCAAATTGGCCACGCATGCCATTGGCACATGCCAACACGCCGCCGGTAGCTTTTTCTACCAAAGCGACCCAAATTGGCCACGCATGCCATTGGCATATGCCAACATGCGTCACCGGTAGCCTTTCTTACCAAACCGTGGCCCTAATGGCCGAGCATGCCATTGGCACATGCCAACACGCCGCCGGTAGCTTTGTCTACCAAGGCGTGGCCCTAATGGCCAAGCATGCCATTGGCACATGCCAACATGCGTCACCGGTAGCCTTTCTTACCAAAACCGTGGCCCTAATGGCCGAGCATGCCATTGGCACATGCCAACACGCTCGCCGGGTAGCTTTTCTCACCATGACGTGGCCCTAATGGCTAACATACCGTGGGCACATGCCAACATGCGTCACTGGTAGCTTTTCTTACAGTGTCGTGACCCTATTGGCCACGCATGCCATTGGCACATGCCAACACGCTCGCCGGGTAGCTTTTCACCATGACGTGGCCCTAATGGCCAAGCATGCCATTGGCACATGCCAACATGAGTCACTGGTAGCTTTTCTTACCAGGATGTGACCCTATTGGCCACGCATGCCATTGGCACATGCCAACACGCCATTTGGTAGCTTCCATTACCCCGTGGCCCTAATACACGCCTCGGTAGTCACTTACACTCAACGTACAACCTACCACCAAGGCATTCCACACATGCCATTGGCACATGCCACACACGCCACTAGCAGCTCGGCATTGCCACTTGCGCTCGAGGTGCAACTCGCAACAAAGGCATTCCGCACATGCCATTGGCACATGCCACATGCGCCCTAGCAGCACCACTTGCACTCAAGATGCGACCAACACTCGAGACATCAACACAAACCGGGGATGCTTTCCAGGGTCTTGGTTTGGCGGTCACAGCATGGGCACAGACACTACGCTCACATTAAGAAAGCGTGAATAGGAATAAAGCGGTCAAATAAAAGAGGAAATAATGGTGAAAACGTTTTCACCCATTAACACCATGCGGTTACCACCTCCTCCCATTATTTCACCCTTTACTCTCTTCCTTCATGAGGCCAGTGGTACATTTCAATCTCGACTTGTATAAATAGGTCTTACCTATTTCCACCGGACAACAAGTCTCGGTAGGGTTAATAAAGTGGTTATTATATGCTGGAAGTGATTTGTAAGGAAATCATATATATCATTTTTAGATTTTAACCAGTTACCATTGCCATCACTTAGGGTATCAATCCTATTTCTTCTATATCTTATTCTGGTTGAGTCATGGAAGTACTGCGTATTTCTATCTCCTAATGCTATATGTTGCTCCTTGCTTTTAATTTTCCAGAATTCCTCTTTAACCTTGTACCAGTTTGTTAACTCAAAAGTAATTTTGGCAAGATCCCTAGACTTAATTTTGCATCATCCAATTTATCCTTAGTTTTTTGGATATTGGTGTTAATGTTGCCATAAATTTCTATGTTCCATTTTCTAAGGTCATGTTTAACATTTACTAGTCTTTTAGTAAAGCAGAAAGCAGGAGAGCCATAAATGTGCATATTCCAATCTTTTTCAATTAGAGGTCTACATTGAGGATGATTTATCCATGGGCCAAAGTATTTAAATGGTTTAGCACCATCGTTCCAAATAACATGATTGTTGAGGCTAATATGAACATGGTCAGAAGGCAAAGGCGGCAAGTGAGTTATGTTAGAGGTAGGATAATTATTAAGCCAAGCATTGTTAACAATTCCTCTGTGTAGCCTTTGTTCAGTGAAGTCTGTTCCTATTCTTCTATTATTCCAAGTAAAAGGATAACCTGTAAAACCTAAATCATGCAACCCTAATGAATTTAACATGTCAAGGAGTTATCAGCTTCCACTTGGTTAAAAAGAAATCTACTTTTTTTCTCATTTTCATAAAGAACAACATTGCAATCTCCCAGAATGATCCATGGTTCAGTTATAAATCTAGCCATGTCTCTAATCATTTGCCATGAACTGAATTTGAGGGGTCTATAAGGACTACCATAAAACCAAGACAGGATCCAATTAGAATTGGTAGTTTGGTCTAGGATCTTGGCATTAATTTGATTTTCAGAGTAGTCTATAATGGTAAGGTTCACATTGTTTTTCCACGCTAGAATTAACCCGCCAGCAGAGCCTACTGGTGGAACAATACAATAATTTTGAATGTTAATTTTTCTAAGTATGATTTCTACATTTTTGGTATGTTGTTTAGTTTCAGATAAGAAAAGAATGTCCGGGTTTTCATGGTTGAGCAAATCTTTTAAACTATTATAAGTTTCCGATTTATTAAGATTCCATGAGCCTTGGCAATTCCAAGCTTTAGTCTTAACAAACTGCCAGAAATAAGAGACTAGAGGATATGAGAGTTTTTCTAGATTACTTTTATTATGTACAACAAAAGTGAGGAGATCATAATTTTTTAATCCAAAGTCTCTACCATAGAAGCAAGCCAGAAAAAGGCGGTAGTTGAGTTATTTAGCGTTAATTCTATCACATTAGAGTAAAGTAAAATACAATGATCAACAAAGCAATTGTAAAGGTAAATGATGGTGCTAAACACAAAATAGGAGATTAAAGAATAGCTAAAATTTACCGGTACACTACAATTTTCGTCAAAAAAACCCCTGATGGATGCAAATCACAGTATATATTTTACTCATGTTTTCTATTGATATGAAATTTATCAAATTTTATGTTAGCCAATCAACAAGCATTTCAAAGGCACTTTTGAGATGTGCAGATAATAGAGTAAGGTGGCAGTTGTTAACAAACACATCCAAAATGAGAAATTCCATAATGGTAATCTTATCTATGTGGTCATAATATAATACATTATCTTTAATCAAATCAATATGCGGTAAGAAAATTAAAAGAGTTTCAAGGTTCAGGGGTACCTCATTTGCATCTGAAACAACTGTCTTGATTAGAATAAAATCTATTGAACCAGCAGGAGAAAACATTGAAGAATTGTAATTGATTGACGAAGTAAGATGCCCATCAAAATTAGCAGATGTCGTATTACCAATTATGTCAAAAGACTTCATAATCTTCCAAGTTTTATAGCTGAAAATAGAGCTTCGGAAAAATTTATTTCCTCAAATTTTTTCCTGTAAGTCATTGCTTGATACCCATATATTCTCAACCATACCGATTCCAGAAAGAGAAAGCGGGATTAAATTTTTGTAACGATTATACTTGGTAGTAGAAATTTTCTTTGATTTGTAATAGATCGGGAGATAGATGATAGAATGGTTCGGGTATTGTTTTGGATGTTAAAGCTTTTTTTTTTCGTAAAAATGTTGTGAAGCGGTGGGTATAGAAAAGATAAATAGAGATCTAATCTTTTGTTGCTGCGCAAATAACTTTTTGGTTTTTTTCCCAACACGTGTCTCGTTCTTTTGGTCCATGCATAGCAGGAGATGAGGTAATTGCTAAGGGGGGACATTTGATCGCCTGAGTCAACACATTTGGAAGGATAGGAAAAGAAATAGAAGTTAAAAACAGGGATTATTTAGTGAAACAAAAATAGATGAGAGAAAATTTCTAGATCTAAAGAAACCCGGCGGACGGATTCAAGGGAAAACAGATTAAAGAAACTGAAACGGAGTAGAAGATTCAATCTACGGAACAAAACAAGAATTCACAGACCAAATTGAAAGGAGACTTTTAAATTGGTTCTAAAATAGAGAAATTAAAGGAAATAAATAGAATAAAGAGGGGTTTGAAAAGATCATCTTCAATACAAGCACAATAAAAATTAGAGCATTGAAGATTGGTGACAGATAAAGCAATGAGTATCAAATTAAAATTAAAAAACAGGAAGGTCAAACTAATTAAAGCAAAAAGATATAAGAAAAAGGGTAGAAAAGAAAGAATCATGTGATAATGATGTTTAGAGAGGTGATAATCCGCTAGTGTCTTCGAACACTTCCTGAGACTTGATTCTTTGTGTCTAAAGTAGCTTGTGTCTGTGGTATCAAGTAACAACACTGGCTTAGTGTCTAAGAGTCTTAGTAACAATGGAGGCTAAGTGTCTTTGAATCTTGGTAATTTTAGTATGACTTCGTATCAATGATGTTTTAATAACTAGGGACCTTTGAATCTTAGAATTTTAACATCTGCAGTAACAATAATGGCTTGAAGATTTCAAATCATTATGGTTTTCAATAAACTCCGGTGAAATTCCGATCAAAAGTTACCCTTAAAGTAGGGTAACAGATTAATAACGGACTAATAACGGTAAGAAAGATAGATTTTAGGTTAACATTTTTCCGATTCCGAAGAAGGTAACAGATTATTACAGTTGGCAGTAATAGAACGAGTGAGTTTGCTTAATCGGGTAATTAGTGGTTAATGTTAGTTATAATTTTTAGGGCACTACTCGGTTGACCCATAAGTTTTATATCTCAAAACTAAAACTATATCTCAAGTTTGTTGTCAATGTTAGTTGATCAAAACTATATCTTGATTTCTAGTCTACTAGGTTAAGTCTCAGACTAGATATAGAAATTGTAATTGAGTATCAGAATGGGATATATGAGTTTCTGGAATACAGAGAGGGTTGGCGAACCGGTTCGCAAGTCGAAAGTTCATAATGGGATAGTTCACGAACCGTAGAGATCTGAATTTTCTATATTGGTAAAAAACGCTAACAGTTAGCGAACCTAATTCGAGAAATATGTCCATCTGTGTTCACGAGCGGAGTAGGGTTGGCGAACCTGGTTCACGAACCATTGCACCCTAACTCGTGAACTGTGCCTTACGGTTCACGAACCGTTTCACCAACGGTCCTAGTAAACTTCAGCAGATGCTCAAAGACTTATTTTTTAAATACGTTTAGCATTGCTACGTCTCTCATAAATACCTATAAGATATCATAGATCACTAAAATACGTGTATATGCGGATCATGATTAAACTCTTAAGTGTTTAAATGAACATCAAATTGCTTTAGTTCATAATGCATATTTGCCAAAAAAATGGTCATTGAACACGGTACCGTTACCAGTTCATTGTGTATATTCTTTTATGTAAGTTTCAAGAATAATTATCAAATGCTTACTTGAAACCCTAATTAGAGTTTCATTTAAACGGAGAAAGTGTATACTTGAATCTGAAGTTATCTTAGCTTGAATTCAAAGCAACCCTGAGTCTTGAACATCTATAAATAGATATGTTATTTCAACTAGGAAATTTAATCCCCGACACTTTGTGTCCTAGTTTATAGCTATAGTGGTCCTCTATTGACCTAGGTTTCCTCTGAAAAACATAATTAGGTCTAGGATTTAAAAACTTCACTTGGGGATTCTTGAAGCCAGGTCCGACTATCTTTACCCTAATAGTTTGTGAACCCTGATCTTGTTTTTTCTGTTATCTAGGTTTTTGTAATCTCTTTCAGGCAAGATAGATAGAAATCACAAAGTTCTCTTCATCTCATACTTTGTGGCTCCTCAAGATAGATATCTGAAAACTTCTCTTAATTGATTAGTTCAAGATCGTTTTGATAGGTGGTTAAAGATCCAGGCTTCAGCTAACTGAGTGTAAGTGTTCTGGATTGTGAGGTTTGCTAGATAGCTTTGTATATTGCAAAAAGATTTCCAATCCTTAATCTTTGATATAAAGGGAAATCAAATAGGCTTATCTATTATAGGCAAATTGGTATCAAAAGTCTTCACTTAGGTTGAAGCAACTCTTATGCTTTAAAGAATGCCATCTAAGGGAATCAATTGCGTAGAGCCTTGCGAGGTTCAAGAGACATAAGGAGCGCGACTGTAATTGAATCGCTTGGAGGGTGTATTCAGTCTCAACTACATTTCAATACAAAGTATGATAGTATGCTAGTGTCTGTAGTGACTTAATACAGTTTGGTGTTCAAATCTGGACGACGTCCATGGTTTTTTTTCTGTCACGGTTTCCTCGTTAACAAAAATTATGGTGTCTTGTATTTTTCCCTTTCCTCGTTATATTGTTTATCTTTATAATAGAATTTACACAAGTAATATGTATTCAATTCTAGTAGATAAGTCCATATGATTAAGATTGATTGCAATACTTGTTTTTTGTAGAATTCGTATCTTGAAAGATAGATAAGAAGTTCACACTTGGCAGAATTCCGATCTGAATATTTGGATACGACTAGATTGATCTTGGATATTGATTTTTGAGATCATTCAAATACTCTTCTTAACAATAAGGTTCACGGACTCTATTGTCTATACATACTTATTCAGAAGAGATAGAGATATAAACTCTATATAGATATTGTCATGGATCATTGAGTGGGTCAACTTTCTATATAAGATATAAGTATGTAATTGAAAGTTTATCTAAAGTCAAATCACTTAATCGATTTAGGATGTTGTTAAGCACTACTCGGCTGAATCCCACCAAGACTGGTATGTCAAGTTTTGTTTTCAAGTTTATTTACGAACTCAGTCGCTTGAATTGTATATTAAAGTCAACCTCGTCAGGTTAGAATTCGAATATAAAAATGTTGAGACAATCACTAATTACTCGATGAAAAGATGAAGTCTTATTGAATTATCCTTCATATTGAGGTTAGTAGCTATTTACTTTGACTTGTTTTATTTTTATCGAAGTTCTTTAAGTCGTATTCATTGAAAACATAACACGCAAATTTTATTTACATGGATTTAGTTGATTATATGAATGGATCATTCTTATGATTTAAATATTAAAGGAAGGATATGTTAGAGCACTGCTCGGTCGAACTCGCAAGCGTTGATATCTCAAGCTTGTTTGTCAAGTTTATTTGCCAAAATTATAAGTCTTGATTTCTAGTCTACTTATAGATAAGTCTTGTATTAGGATATAATGTGTAGTTCAGATTTAGACTTTACGACGTTCATCGAATGAAGACGAAGAACTATTCAAGGGAACTTGTGTAACTTCATCAACAAAAGGTATGTGGAGACTTGAACTCATCTATCACTCAAAAGTCTATCTACTCTATATCTTATTTGAGACAAAAGTCGTATTTCTATATAGACTTCAATTATACACATTTGGTATTTCGAGCCGAGTTTATCTCGCTTATCTATTTCTCGAAATATGTGTTGGTAAGCTTTCGCTTTAACCAAGTTCATCTTTTATTCTTGACGAAAGTCAAAAGATGATAATGTGAAAATCTCCTTGTAACATCTTACATGAGTTGTGTGATGCAATCATTTGGTGTAGACTCGGAATGTTTTGTATTGATCATTCGATCACTTGAAAATTGCTTTGGAGCTAATAGTTGTGTGAGACATCTATTGTCGTCTTCTGTGAATGTTTCAATGATTGAAATGAGAGTTTAGAACATGTAACCATGATTGGACATAAACATAGTGTGTGTATTCACATTTGTGTAAGTTCCAAGTCCGGGAACCATAGTATGCGTACCCATACGCGTACTGGTTGGTCATTGGAAGTCCGGGAACTAAGTATGCGTACACGTACCTGTACGCATACTGGCGTAAGTCCAAGTTCCGGAATTCAACTGAGGTTGGAAGTATGCGTACCCGTTCCCGTACTGGCGAAACCAAACTCAGTCCGGTTACTTAAGTATGCATACTCGTTTGCGTACTTGAGTAGGTTATGTTCTAAAATCGGGTTGTTCATGAACTAATACATACATTTATAAATTAAGGAATGCAATCGTTTGCAAACCGTGGCTATAATGTTCATGGAAAGATTCGAGTGAATCAAAATTGATTTTGCTTCAATTGTGTTTTGTATACTTCTATTAGAATATAAACAATTGAACAACTCTCTAACTAGTTTCATTTGAGTCATTTGAACTAGTTGTGATAAAGATGAATAAGGTTGATATGGAAGTGTTCATATGGCTAACCTCGGTTAACTATTGTTGAACCAACTAAGTGTACACGTTTAGGTACAGTTACCTTTATCTAAATGTTGGTACATTTCATTTGTGTATGACAAGCTAAGTTCGATCTAACGGTTGAAAGATATTAGCTTGAATCTAATCAGGTTTTCATCTAACGGTGAATATTGAATGCTTTGTTACCAAGGTAGCATTGATTGCAAACCCTGATTTGGAGACTATATAAAGGAGAACTCTAGCAACTGGGAAACCTAATCCCCACACCTCTTGTGTGATAATAGTTGCGACTAGAGTCGATTCTCCATTAACCTTAGGTTTTTCTAAAAACCAGTAGGTTAACGACTTAAAGACTTCATTGGGATTGTGAAGCTAGACCCAATTATTTTATCTGTAGTTGTGTGTTCTGATCTTGATGTTTTGTATTGTGATTGAGTACTATCTTCTTTAAGTTTTGCTCGAGATTTATTCTCCGATAGGCAAGATTGAAAAGTAGTCACAAACACCTTCGTCTCATCGTGTGTGATTCCACAATATCTTGTTTCGTTAATCGGTTAAGCTTATTGTGAGGTGATTGATATTACTTGGCTGATCTTCGGGAATATAAGTCTGGTTTATCAATTGGTTCCTGTTCACCTTGATTTATCAAAAGACGGAACAAAACTCGTAGGTATATGTGGGAGACAGATTTATCTATTCAATAGACTTTTCTATGTGATACAAATTTGTTTATCAAGTCTTCGAATTTGGGTCGTAGCAACTCTTAGTTATGGGTGAGATCAGCTAAGGGAATCAAGTGCGCAGAATCCAGCATGGTTCTAGAGGCGTAAGGAACGCAACTGTACCTTGATTAGTGTGAGAGTGGTTAGGGCTCAACTACATTCCAGTCCGAAGTTAACTTGGAGTAGGATAGTGTTTGTAGCAGCTTAATGCAGTGTGGTGTTCAATCTGGACTAGGTCCCGGGGTTTTTCTGCATTTGCGGTTTCCTCGTTAACAAAATTTATTGTGTCTGTGTTATTTCTTTTCCGCATTATATTTGTTTATATAATTAAAATATCACAGGTTGTGCGTAATTCAATCAATTAGATAATCCAACCTTTGGTTGTTGATATAAATTGATTGACACTTGAACATTGGTCTTTGGTACCGTTCAAGTTGTTTCACATAATAATCAAGCTCGCGGATTTCTATCTGTTTTATTTGTTAATTACATTGTGAAACAGAGATACAACTCTTGGATATATTTTTTGATTGAGCTCGCTTTATTAATTAGTTGGTGCTCGCAGAAGTATATTGGGGTTTGTCCATACATATTTCCTAAACGAAATATTGGGTGAGGTTGTTAGACCCCCGCTTTTTCAGGATATATATACATTAGTTGTTTTTACAGATTATTGTATAGAGTTACGTAGTATATATAGTTGTATATTTTCGTGGTTTTTATAGAAAAATTATGACTATCGTCATGGATTAATGTTGAACTTTCAGAAAACTAGATATATCTATCTAGTGATCAATCCAGACTTTGATTTCATGTTAAGAATATTTCTTCTATGACATGAGTTAAAGTTTGTTTAGAAAATAATTAACTTTCGATGTTTAATAGGATTTGTGACCAATTCTATGACTGATCCTAGACTTGTATTTTCTAAACCTCCATCTTAACTTATATCTTTTGGATTTCGAAATAGAGAAAAGTCTGAATGGAAAGTTTTGTCTTAGGAATCATTGAACATACTTTTAAAACTCTAATATATAATTGTTCATATATATTCCTTTGTTACTCAAGACTAAGATCCCACTCATACTATGAGAAACATACTCTAATATATCTTTAGAATCGAAATCAGTATGTTTATCTTTCGAATTTTCCATATAACTAGGTGATTATATTTGGAAAGTTTAAGTTATGTGATGGATAAATATTAGTTGTCATACTAGTAGGATTTCTCATATATGAGTTGGAAATATATTTTAATATTTTATGACAATATTATGCGTCTATAATATCGAAAGAATATAAGAATATTTGATTTCCAAAATTGGTTTTGGAAAGAATATATTTTATTTGAAATTAGGGTTTTTCTTTTTCCAAACAAGCCTTGGTCATTACACCATAAATTGTGGAGCTTGTATTCTTGCAGACTTATCCTAGGTTGACACTTTATGTGATATTATTGATTTGATCAACATAGTTTCCAGCCAGTAAGTTCGATTTGGATTTGGACAAAACCGTTTTGCATTTTAAATCTTTGGGTTAATTTGCTTTACCTCCCCTGGCCAAGATCATAATTTGTTATCAACATGAAAGTTAAATTTTTTCCGTCCAAAAATCGGTTATCTTAGAAGCAATTTTGTATGTTTTATATGGGAGGGTAAAAGTGAAATTTAAAAAAAGGTCCACGTTTTAAACCAGTTTTGGACGAAAAATTTAACGAGGGGAGGTTTCACTAATTTAATTTTTGTAGGGAAGGTAACGCAAATTATGATCTTGGCCAGGGGAGGAAAGCAAATTAACCCTAAATCTTTTTATTGGGATCAAAGAATTAATAGAAGTATCATTGGTGGGAAACTAGATTGTAATTTAGTTTTTGGCTGACATTACTTGTTATTGAACTAACTCGTATAATTATCTTTCTATTCTGCTATAAGTGCACTCACGACTTTGAAGATTTGACAGTTGCAAATCTAAGTGATTCTAGATATGTTGGGATAAAACTATTGAATTTCCAAAGTTAACAGACTACGTTCGTGAAAAAATCATTAGTGGAGTCAAATGCACGTTGTTACTATTCAAGATTAAAAATATTAACACTTTGAAGACTTAATTATTTTTATTTTTATGTTTCTGATCTCGCGTGATTATCTGCTAGGCTTGATTGTCTTGGACAACAAGTTTTTATCTTTTATAACCGTAAAACCTTATAAATACTGATAAGGTGTTTGTAATTCTATCATAAACATAAGTATTGTAATTGAGTGGATTACTTTTTTAATCGTAAAGCTTGATTGATCTTGTTGATCAAGTAGTTTTAGATATGCTATATCTTGTTGATCTTGATATTGAACATCTAAACAGAAGATACTTGACTCCGATAATGATCATTAATATCTTTGGTATTGTGATTGGATTAGTTAGTTTCTCCACAAACATTTGATGATTGCTTTATGTTTGTAATATGTACCAAAGGAATTGGAAGAAGAAGTCTTTACAGGGGTGAAACAATACTTGGAAATGTATTTTGTTAGGATGTTCACGTGTGTTGGCTAGATTGGTTGTAGGCCCAGAGATACTGAAGGAACAAAGTAATTAGTGTTAGTTTATTCGGTCTCAACTATAAGAGTTGCGCGCGGTAGTAAATTTGTACATCTGCTTACTTTTGAGATTATTTAAAATTGGACTAGGTCCAGGATTTTTCTGTATGGCAGTTTTCATTAGCAAAATCTTTTTGTATCATGTGATTTACTTTACCTTTCCGCATTACAATTGTTATAGCTATAATTAAAGTAAATACACTTGTATGTTAATATACATCTTGGATCGATCCCATAATCTATGCCTTAAGTGGTTTCGTACATTATATCCATCATCTTTTTTTTGAAATAATTTTGAGTCGTTATTATTATGACGTAAGATTATACAAGGTGCATCTCATATAGGTTATTGCAAAAGAAATGGTTGTGTACTCGATACCCTCGTCTTTTCAGATGTGTTCTTCAGAACCAGAAGACTCTGATTCATCTGAATCAAATAGGTTATTCTGCAAATGATCCAAACTTATTCTAGTATAAGAAAAATTTATATCAAAGCATCCATGATCCATGGGGATTAGAGGTTATAGGTTGCAATTGAAGGTTGTGGATGCCACCGCTTAAAAAATGGAAAAAAAAGAAACTATTTGATATTGAAGCTCAACTTACACGTGAAGTTGAAGCTCGTTTAAAAGCATAAAAAATAGATGAGTTAAAAAAATGAAGAAATTCATTTCTATCATTAAGATGATGTAAGAGTAAGACTACACCAAATAAGCTTCACCACCTGAAGAACAATTAGTCGAAGAAGTTGGGGTTATGAAAGCTATGAAGAATGACGAAGGGGATTCTAGTAAATTAATTGAAGATAACAACATAATTAGAGGCCATGTTTGTAAACCTTTTGATTATCAATTTTTTAGTGTCGCAGAATTGGAAGAAAAAAAAATTCTACCCGTGTTGATAATTGGTTATCAAATTAAAGAAGTTACAAGAGATGATATAACTAACGTCAAAATAATACGTCATGAAAAAAATTGCTAAAATGAATTATAAATATTTTGGAAGATCAAAGGTGTTACTCAGCAACAAATTAGATAAGGGATGTTTTTATTTCAGTTTTGGTTATGCTTGTTCACTTTACGATCATGGAAAGTATGAATTTATATGAGACACCCGGGAAATTTCGCTTCCAATTAGCCGTGGATTTCTATAAAGTTCCAAATTCTCTGAGCTGTCATTTGGGATGCAAGGGTTGAAAACAGTTTATAAATAAGAGCAAAAGTTATGGTATTATTAAACATAACAAAACAAGATTCATTTACACAAACCAGTTAACTAAAAGTGGTAGTAACAAGAATTTCGCAACCACACGATAAACTTAACAAGTTATTTAACATGAAACCATTTAAACATGAACCACACTTATCTAATTATGGTACCCCTTTTACAAACTATAAAACCAAGAAAATATAGCAACATTTTTTACAACCCAAAATAGTAGGAAAAATACAATGTCAATTTTCACAAACCAACCCAGATAAACACGTGGATATATATATGAACACAAAGTGAACTTACTCAATTTGACCCCCAAAGCTTTAGGAACCAATCTTAGTAATCTTATTGCCTCAAGTCTCCCTCAAACTCTGTGAAAAATAAAACAAAAAGGTGAGCCACATCCCGGTAAAGGGATAACGTAAGTGGAAGCAATGCCCAAATAATGATAACAATAAAATATTGAATCAAATACAGCATAAACAATGTATTAAGTTGCTAAGCACATCGATATTGAAGTATCAAAGGCCTTACAAAGTCAATACACAAACGAAATCATTTAAAGAAAGTGAGTTTGAAATAACCAACTGTGAGGGTCCAACCAACTGTCGAGGTTTATCAGAAAGCCACCTTATCGCCCCAGACGATCTTCCGCATGTCACTGTTTATATGGATCACCCTTATAGGACCCGACTAACTCTTCAGTAGGGTCGGTAACCAAGAGGATGCTCAACACGATTGATAAATAGTTCGCAAGCATCGTTAAATACGACTTCGAACAAACCATCACAAATATCTATTTATAAATCATGAAAGACACTTACCTTAGCTTTTCTCGCATAAAACAAGTTCATAATTTCATGGAAGTATTAAATCATAGATCTTGGAAAAAATCAGAACCATTAAGTTCATTCAAATCAAAGAGTTTGCATAGAAAGTTCGTTTTAAACCACTAGTATTTAAAACTTACCATCGGCTTCATTTCAAATCAGACATCAACAAACTTTAATATTTTATAAACTAGAAAAGGTATCCTTCCGTACAAAAATCATTAAAAAAAATAATAATTCAATAACACAAAGAACAAGGGAAACATAGTGTAAAACATGAGTATAATTTTCAGAAACTTCCGTTAGAACAACATGTGTTCAGTAATTTGTGTAGGATTTATTACATAATAAAAAAAAATGGTTCTTAGCTTATCTTAAATAAGAAAGGATGATCTATCACATGAAATTATGAGAAAAAACAATAAATTCAGAAACATATCTCATGAAATTATGAGAAAAAACAATAAATTCAGAAACATATCTAAATCTCTCCAATAATACCTATTAGTGCACTTGATTCATATTAACTACAATTTTGATTGTCCACACCGCAACATTCACACGGACTTCATCCGAATTTACTGGTTCTTGGATAAATTTAAATAAGAGAAGATAATCTTTCACATAAAATTTATGAGAAAAAATAATAAATTCATAAACCAAGTCGAAATACCGCTTGTAAGTTAGACAGTAAAACACTACAAAAAAAACCTACAGATTTAGCAGTCTTGGCTTCAAAAACCACACAAGCTTTTTTTTATTTAATCAAAATTCATTGGTTCTTAGCTCATTTAAAATAAGAGAAGATAATCTATTATAAGAAATTATAAACAAAGATAATAAATTAAGTAACAAGGTCGAATTTTTCTGGAGAAGTCAAAGACTATTACAAAACCCTTCAGTTTTAAGAGTCCAAACTTAAAAATTCACACAAGAGTCATTCCTTTTCCAAAATTTGTGATTGTTGGCTAATTTGGATGCATATAAATACCTCTTTTACATAAATCTTATAAACAAAAATAATGGTTAAAGGAACTAGGTGAGAAGCTAGCCTGAAAACAGGATAGAAAAATTGTTTCATAAATCCCCGAATTGTTTTAAAGTGAGTTTCAAGAGGAAGTAAAGAGATCGATTCCAAATTTAGAGTACATGTGGATAAGTTTTATAAGATGTATAGTTTAAATGTCAGATTAGAAGAAATCTCTAACTTGTTTCATGAACCCTAGAATCAAAATTAAGAAGTACAATCATAAATTCGTTTTAATTAAACATCCTAAATTCATCACATAAAGTATCATAAGAGTATGAAGAAGCTTCAAATTCCACTGAACATGAAATCAGAGAATAAAAACCATGAAAGTGAAATCAACAACAGCTCCAAAGAAGAATTTCCCCCTACCTTTTATGGAACAAACGAATCCAAAATAACCAAACTGAATCAAACGAGCCTAAAAGGCTCTCATCTCTACTTGGTTATGCTGCCTGAGCTTAAACATATTCCCTCTGTATTTTGCGAGAAACTCGTTGTATTTGTGACATAATTTGCTGAGGGAAGTTGTTCGATTCGCTGCAAACTCACACCGTAATCCATTTTGCGTTTCTTGCACTTACCGTTCACAAACTTCGGCATATAAGGACCACTACTAACAAGATTCCAAAAAAAGGATTGAAGGGCGGTGTTCTTTCGGAAGATCCGACACTATGTAGAAATTTTTAGTCCATTCGGTTTCTTCCTCAACATCCGCTTCTATCTTCGCTTGTCTTACACGTTCGTATATTTCTTTAGTTTCTTTGTGGTATTTTGCTGCCTCTTCTTCTTCTATTTTCCTTTTAAGTATCTCGTCTTCCATTGCGGAAATTGACTTGGTGGTTTCTTCATTCCTTCTAAGTTTTTCTTGTATAAGGGCAATTGAGTTGGTGGTGGATGATAATGGATTTCCTATTGGAGTGGATAATTTGTTCATCTTAAGTTTTTCTTTTTCCATGGAAAAAAAAAAACTCGGTAGTTGGTGATGGATTTGCCATTGGAGATAGGTGGTGAAGCTTACAATTTTTTTGAGGTAACAAACACAATGGGTAACTCTATTGATATAAATAAATGAGGACTCAATGGTTGTTTTTCCACTTTATCAAGCCGGCATTGTTGTTACTATGCCGGCTTTAACAAAATGACTGTTATATTTCAGTACATCGCAGCCGGCATTGATAACAAATTTAACATCAATGCCGGACAGGTAACCGGCATTGTCAGAAACATTAAAACTACGATGGTACTAGTCACCGACATTGTTAGAAACATTAAAAATACGCCGGTACTAGTAACCGGCATTGTCAGAAACCCTAAACACTACGCCGAAAGTTTACTTTAGTGTTTTTTGGTTTAAAAAAAAACTACCCGTAACTTTCAAACACCATTAACCCATCACTTTCAAAATGGTTATTGCTTGGGCTAAAGAAGAAGATACTGTTATTTTCGTAGCGTGGGTTGTGATAACAATACATGATATCACTCACTCACTTCTCATGAGGGAATCCAATGAGCAAATGTGAAACCGTATTCATACGGTATTTATGGCGTTAGATGGTAATCGTATTGTAGTTGCAGGAAATCCTACACTACACCCCTCACAAGAATCCATACAACTAAGCCATTGAAGATGAACAACTATGAATTTTATCGATTAATTCCTTGAATGTTTACAAGATAAAATGGAAAAGAGCTAAAGAAATTACAATCACTACAAACTTTCTCTCTCTTAAAGACTTGCCTAACACTAGGAAAAAGATCTTCCCTCAACAATCCTGCTCGACTCTTATATAGGGTATTACACAATGGATGACAAACTAAGTTTTCCTTTATTTTCGGGAATGACTTGCGAAATATCGCAAGTGTACAAATATATAATCTCGCAACTCTCCTAAATCTCGCTAGGTCTTCACATCTTTCTCGTGTTTTAGCATTGTCGTCATTCATTATCGTCATTTATATTACTCATTTGCAAGACACTTTCGCAATGTCATCGTTATTGATCTCGCGAAGTATTGATGTCGCGATATTTCGATCCTACATCTTGCCTCTTCTCATGCCTCTTCTCTCGAAGAAGAGAGTGTCATGAGAACCAGTATTTTGAGATGCCGCAACCGTTTGTTTTTCATCAATTTTTGCCGACAAGATTCCGTGGATTAGGGATGACTGTTTACACGTGTCTAAAATTTTCCCTTTTTACCGGCACATTTAATGTTATCCGGTTACTCTTTTCTTGTCTATTTAAAGGGGAATTCCTTATGAAAGTATTTCTTTTCTTTTACTTCATCTTCTTCATCGTCTGCAACTTTTTACTGCTGTTTTTCTTCATCGTCTTCTTCATTATTTTTCTGCCATTATTCTTCTGCTACTGTTTCTATGGAGCCATCAAGGTTTGTTAATTTTTCTGAATTTGATCATTTTGTGATTGATCTCTTTTATTTAAGTTGTTTTGTTTTGATACTGTTCTTCTTTTAATGACTCCCCTGCTGTTTTTGTTTTAGCAGGAACAAATCTAACACCAAGTTCACCATTGTGAACCCTACTATCTCCATGGGCTCGCAACCGAAAACCACTGTCACTAAAAGAAAGCCTGCGAATAGCAAGGTATTTAAGAAACATTTACTTTTTTAATAACAATATTGTTGCCTTTGTTTCTTATTTAACTTGTAATTCGCAGGATGATAAAAATGTTGATAGGTCCCCCAAGAAACCTCGCCGTTCTAAACCTGTTTCACCTGCTGTTTCCTTTCCTATATTCAAACTTACAACTCCTCCTGCGAAATCTTTGCAAGATAAACCTACTGTTTCTTCCTGCGAAAATATTGTTGATGATCTTTCTCCTATGCCTGAATATTTCATAGATCAAATCCCTCATAACAGTCCCGCTGCGAATGAGCCCATTTATTCTTCTATTGTCAATGCCTCTACCGTTTCCCCAGTCATTGATCTTCATGAGACTTCCTCTTCTCATGATATTCCTTTAACAAAAATGACTCATCTATTCCTTCTTCTATCGTCGTTACTTCCTTATCTGAGCAAATCCCTCTTACTAAGGAAAATTTGGAAGGAATAGACGTGGCCTTCAAAGTTCTATCAGATATTGTGAACGATGCCAAGAAGACTTCTGTCGATCCTATCAAATCTAATGTCTGCGAGGTTTTGAGCAAATACCTTGGCTCCAATATAATTTCGCAAACATCTTTGGAGCAAGAAGTTAATACTTTGAAGAATGATCTCCAAGCTATGACTGCAAAGTGTAATATTCTCCAACTTGAGAATCAAAACTTCAAAATGTTTCGCTGGATCGTGATAATCTTCGCAAGAAGAACGAAGAATTTTTTCGTCCTTGTTCGCCCTTCAAGCTTTAAACCAGAAGGAAAATGGAGATATATCGCTTGGAATCTACCGTTGAAGAAGTCGAATGGATAGAGATGCTTGGATGGAACAATATAACCAATTAGATAATCTTCATACATATTCTCGTTGATCAAATAGATAATCTTTCTAAAGAAAATGCCGACTTAGTTCTAAAACAAGACTCATTAAGTAATGAATTATCTCGCCTCTCTTACTCTCTCGACTAAAGCTAATTTGGAGTTGGAAACTTTATCGATGAAAATGGAATTCTTTTCAAGAGAAGCGAACTCGTTAAACAAGGTGGCGATTTACTCGCAATGGGGCCCCGATGTTTGTCAAAAATATGTAAAGAACAAGAACGATCTATTTGTTCGAGAAATCAACTCGAAGAAGTTATCGCCGAGAAGGATAAACTTATCCAGGGTAGAATAATCTTAAGTGTAAAGGAAAACCAATTCAAGGATCAATGTTCCAAGTTAGAAGAGTCCAATTCTTCTCTTGCGAAAGAAAATGCCTTACTTGTTTCTAACGAAAAATCTTGCGATCTCGTTTCTCGAAAAAGGTTTAATTGGAGATAATTTTGACAATGCCATGGATCACTTGGAGAATAGTTGTTCGGCTTTAATCCAATATCTTACTCGCAAAAGGAAGGTAGTCATATTATTTGACTACCTTAATCCATTTATTTATTATTTTGTGATATTTTCTTGCGAATTCCAAAATCAATGATTTTCTATGTTCTTTTCTTTTGCAGATTCTCGAGAAAAATCTTCATTCCTCTATTGCCACTCTAAAATCCGATTATTCAAAAATTCACAAAGAAAATGGAATACTCGCAGCTTCCCTTGCTCGCTCTCGCGATCGTGCGTAAAGAAGATTCGATTATATGTCCGATCGTAAAGATATAAAGAGTAGAAATTATCGTAAAGCACTCCTTCGTCAATTTCATCTTAAAGCCGAAGTTCTTGTGAATGATGTTTTACTATCTAAATCTCTTGATCCCGTATCTATCGAACTCTCGGGATGTAAGCGATGATGAAGTTCCTAACCCTCCTGACAACGATTATGACTACAATAGTGGTGAAGAGTTCGCAAATGAAGAGACAATCCCTCCTAGTAAAGCTGTCAACAATGATCTGGGTGAAGGAGAATCTCGGTGGAAATATAATAACCGGCGAAAATATGGATAAAGTTGTCAAGAAAATCCAAGATCTCCTTCTCGAGAAAAACCGATATTTGAGAATTGACTTTCTCTTGTAATTTTTCTTCTTGTACTTGTTATTTTTTTTTTACGTACTTCAATCATCTTTTAGATGTGTTCATCTATGCTTATTATTACTCTTTCTTACAACGAGTATAATTCTTGATATTTAATAATTACTATTTTGTTTTCCATTATCTTCATTTATGTCGAAATTCATCATTGCGACAAGATCGCATGACGTCTTTACATTTTCATGTAATGACCCATTGATCTTGCCTTATCATTGCTCTTGTGTGGTCTTATTTTGCCTTCCTAGTTAAAGGTCTTATTTTGCCACTCATTGCGACATAAAGTCGCATGACGTCTTTACACTTTCATGTAACGACCCATTGATCTTGTCTTATCATTTCTTTAGTATTTTTGCCTCTGCAGGATATTTTTCTTGCGACAATATGACAGGCTTAAATGTTCTTACGAACGTAAAGCCCCATGACATTGCCGTCTTTGCGACGAAATCGCAGGATGTCTTTACATTTTCATGTAAAGACCCATTGATCTCGTCCTACCCTCGCGTTAGTATTATTGCCTCTTCAGGATCATCGCACAAATATGACAAGCCTAAATTTTCTTGTGAAAATAGAGCCTCATGACATTTGCGTCTTAAGACACTTATCAGCTCCCTAATGGAGGGTGCCGCCCTTATCATCTCCCTGGTTGCCCCTTCAAGGAGGCGTACATCGGCCATACAAGACTAGCTCCTCCCATCCGGTCTTAACAACAACCAATTGTTTTAGCAGCCTCTTATCCCTTATACCTATAGGGTCTTATGGTTACGAGACCGCACCCTAAGTGGAGTTTTCTTCGGGCCGAAAGATGTGCCAAGACTTGCCAAGAATGGCCGAGACACTTCAAATGCCCTGTGCACTCTTGGCTCAACCGTACCTCTGGGCGCCTTGGTCATACACCGACTCCTTGAAGAGACCCGGTCGTCCAACAGGTGGTATAACCTTATATAGTTGGAAATCCAAGGTATCTCTCCGGATGGGCTTTATTGACCCCAAATTTTCATGACTAAAGTTCCGTGGGCGGTGTAACCTTTTCCCGAGCCATGTCAAGAGATACCCCTTATATGACGCACTTTAGGTCTTACATTTTCCTCTTACGAAATATCATTCGCGAACTAGGGTGTACGCCATAAAGGTTTGTCCCATTCGTATAAATCATTCATTTTTGATTATCTCTTGTTATTTTATTTGCGAGATATTCGCACATTCTTTCTTTATTTTATGCAATTTCGCAATCACTCGTCGCAAGAACTTTTCATATGAATTCATTTCATTTCATCCATTCAATATTTCGCAACCTATTCTTTCCCTTCCATCTTCTATGGGTAATATTTCTTGAGATATAATCTATTCCACGGTCTATCCAATCTTTGTCCCACATCTTTGCCCTCGTGATCCATTAATCTATATGCCCATGTTCCAACTATCTCCTTGATGATATAAGGTCCATCCCACTTTTTCGCCAACTTGCCACCACTTTCTCGCCGATATATTGGTGTTTCTCTCAATACCATATCACCCGGTTGAAATTCGCGTGTCTTGACACGTTTGTTATATTCTCTCGGCTAATCTTCGCCGATAATTCTCCATATGTTGTAGTGCTATTTTCTCTTTTCCTCTAATTCATCTAATTTAACCAAAATGTTACCCGCACTAAGATTTTTCTCCCAAGCTTTTTCTTTGTTGTTGGAATAATAACTCGTCTCTAAGGAAACTTCAACTCCATATGTTAGACAAAATGGTGACATTCCCGTAGCTTCTCGCCTTGTTGTATTATAAGCCCATACTCCATTATGCACTTGTTCACACCATGCCTTATTATGTCCTTTCTAACTTCTTCTTCAAAAGATATCCGCGATTGTTTTATTTGTTGCTTCCGCCTGTCCATTGGCCTCGCGGGTATAAAGGAGTTGATTTCCACATTTTATTTGAAATGCATTAAGCAAGCAATTCTATATTTTGTCCCTCAAATCAATTTCATTGTCGATACCAACTGTGCTGGAATTCCAAATATGCATATTATTTTTTCGAATATGAAGGTAAAAATATCTTTATCGCGAATGTGTTGTAATGCTTTACTTCGCCCACTTTGTGAAATAATCTGTAGCGACAATCGATATCTCCTCCGCATGCACTGTAAAAATGGTCCTACAATATCTAACCCCCACTTTCCAAAAGGCCATACACTTGTTGAAGAGGTTAATGGTGCTCCCGGTGCATGTATTTTCTTTCCGTGCCTTTGACAATCTTCGCAACGTCTTGATATTTGTTTCGCATCTTCATGCATATATGGCCAATAATAGCCTTGCATTTTCGCCTTATGTGCTAAAGATCTTCCGCCACTGTGATTGCCATCATCCCCACGTGTAACATTTTTAACACCGTTTATCCTTCCTTTCGTGTTAAACATCTAAGTGAGGGTCCATTAAAGGATCTTTGGTATAATACCCCGTCTCTTAATTCATAATTTGTTGCACGGCTTTTTAATTTGTGCATCTCTAATCTATTTCTTGGCGTTTCTCCTTTCATTAGATAAGCATGAAGTTCTATTCTCCAATCTTCGCAATAGGGTCTCTGTGTTCCATCTTCTATGAGCATTACTTCGCTTCTTCCTCTTCCTCTTTGTTGAATTGACGGTGATAGAAGTGTTCAGTATTTTTATGCATCTCGCAGCTTGGATCTCGTCATCATACTTGATATAAAAGCAAAAGCATCCGCGAGTCTATTGTCTCTTCTTGATATGTGTCTCCATTTTATTTTTGGTATCTTCGCCGACAATTCTTCAACAAGTTTTTTGTATTTTTTCAAGGATGGTTCATTTGTAGTATATTCTTCTTTTATCTGGCGAATAGCTAACTGGGAATCACTGGTGACCCTCACATTCTCCAATTTCATTTCTATTGTGAATCGCAAAGCATGTATTATAGCTTCATATTTTGTTTCATTGTTGGTAGATGCAAATTCCAGTCTGAAAGAAAAAGCCATTTTATTGCCTTCTGGCGAAATTACAATGATCCCAATTCCGCTACCTTCTCCATTTGACGATCCATCTACCAATATTTCCCATCCGTTTGGTTTCCGCTTAATAAATCCCTTGGATTTCCATGTTCTTCTTCTATATCCATCATTTCTTCCACGCTTCATCCTCTTCCAATGGAAATTCTGCTAAAAAGTCTCGAACAACTTGTGATTTGGGTGAAGATAGTATTTCATATTTGAGTTTGCAATGACTTACTTGAGCATTCCATCTTTCAACCCTTCCCGACCTCTTTTGAATTTTTCATTACCGACTCAATTGGTACTTTTGTCATTACCTTAACCGTGTGTGCTTCAAAGTAGATGCGAAGTTTAAATGTTGGGTAAACTAATGCCAAAATTAGTTTTTCAATTTTTGAATAATTTTTCTCCGCGGCATTGAATGTTTTGTCGATGTAATAGATTGGCTTTTCCACTCTTGCGTCCATTCGCAATAATACTGCGCTTAGTGCATACGAGGTTGTCGCAAGGTAAATTAGTAATTCTTCTCCCGGTTATGCTTTTGTAAGATTGATATATCCATTAAATGTTCTTTTATTCCTTGTAACGCCTTTTCACATTCATCCGTCCATCTAAATTTCGCCCTTTTTTAAGTATGTCAAAAAATGCTTGCACTTATCGATGATCGCGAGATGAATCTTCCTAGCGAAGCTAATAGTCCATTTAACTTTTGCACATCTTTCACCGTTGTCGGTGTCGGCATATCGTGAATTGCTTGTACTCTTCTGGTCGACTTGTATCCCTTCTTTTGACACAATGTATCCTAAAATTTTCCTGATGCCACCCCAAAGGTACATTTTTCCGGATTTACTTTTGATGTTGAAATGTCTCATTTGTTCAAAAATTTCCTTCAAATCCCGTACATGATCTTTTGCTTCTTTACTTTTTACTAACATGTCATCCACGTATACCTCTAGTGTTTTATGTATCCATTTTTCGAACACTTTTTCTACCATCCTTGGTATGTTGCTCAAAGATTTCTCTGACCAAATGGCATTTTTGTGTAACAAGATAATCCTCTTGGAGCGAAAAAGGAAGTATGCTCTTGGTCTTCTTCGGCCGAGAGGAATTTGATTGTATCCTCTTGTATCCATCAAGAGAGGATATCCTTTCATTTCTCGCCGACTCAACCATTTGCGGAATATCCGGCAAAGGAAAACTATCTTTTGACAAAGCTTTGTTTAGATCGGGTAAAATCTATGCAAATTCTTATCCCTTTTTCTTCTTTGGGACTACGACCATATTCGCTATCCATTCGGGATATTTTGCTTGTCTAATAATTCCTGTGATCAAGCATCTTCTCGTAACTCTTCTTCTATTTGAGGATGATATGTTGTTGCAATTTTTCTAATTCTCTCGCTTTGAATGGTCTTGCATTTTTATCAATATCTAATTTATGGCAAGCTACATATGGATCTATTCTGCATCTCATCCATATCCCACGCGAAAATGTCTTTATAATCTCGCAACAAATCAATAGTCTTTCTTTCCTCATCTCGCTTTCCATTTTAGTCCCAATTTTTAACATCTTGGGTTCTTCTTTAGTTCCGATATTCACTTCCTTTGTTGGCTCTACCGCAGTGTAGCTAGCCTTCGTTTCTCCCATGGGCGTTGGTCCTTTTACTTCCTTCGCAAGTTCATTCTCTTCGCCATATATTCCTTTTCCTTCTTCTGCTCTTATCATGTAAGTTCTAAATTCTTCTTCCATTTTCGCTGTTTTTGCCATCTTCTTTGCGATCTTTACGCCTCTTCACTTGTTCTTCATAATGTTTCACTTCGATTTGATGATATATCCTTCCTTTATCGGTATCTCCTCCGATTTCGCCAATTCCACAGATAGGAAATTTGACACATTGATGAAATGTCGATGCTTACAACTTTTATTGCATGTATCCATGGTCTTCCCAACAGCATGTTATATGGTGATTCCATATCCACTACACATAACGTCGATGTGTTTCAATTTCTCCCAACAAAATTCGTATTTTTATCTCCCCTTTAGGTTTTGTTATGGATTTGCCGAAACCATAGATATGATATGTGGGAAGTCATTTCTTCAATTTTGTACCTCAATTCTTTATAAGCATGATAAAACATTATATTCATCGAACTCCCGTGTCCACCAAAGTTCTATTTATTGCCCATTCTTCCATTATTTTTGTTGGTTTTCCTTCTTTGCTTGAGTTTATTGTAATCACTAGTGGAGTCGTGTGGCTTAAATTCTATCTTGGTATCTCTCGTCGTGAACATAATCTTCTGTTTTTCCCATTCTTTTAAGGGTAACACCTTCTCTCGTTGTTATAATTTTCTTTCCTTCAAAATATCTTTGTGTATTCTCCTCTCGATACTTTCATGAAATTCATTAACCATTGTTTTGTAATCATACTACATTCCAATTCTCCATTACTCTCTTTGATTCTGGTTTTCTCCAATTTATCCATCATACTCTTGATTTGAACAATTTTAGCGACAATATCCAATCTCTTATCTTCAATCCCCCTCCTTCTAGCGCCAATATGTAGTTGCAGTAGAAATCCTACACTACACCCCTCACAAGAATCCATACAACTAAGCCATTGAAGATGAACAACTATGAATTTTATCGATTAATTCTTGAATGTTTACAAGATAAAATGGAAAAGAGCTAAAGAAATTACAATCACTACAAACTTTCTCTCTCTTAATGACTTGCCTAACACTGGAAAAAGATCTCCTCAACAATCCTTGTTCGAGTCCTTATATATGGTATTACACAATGGATGACAAGTTTGTGTCCTTTATTTTCGGGAATGACTTGCGAAATATCGCAAATATACAAAAATATCGCAACTCTCCTAAATCTCGCTAGGTCTTCACATCTTCTCGTGTTTTAGTTGCCTTCATTCATTGCGCCATTTATATTACTCATTTGCGACACTTTCGCAATGTCGTCGCTTATTGATTTCACTGAAGTATTGATGTCGCGATATTTCGATCCTACATCGTATTGGAAGATCAGCCAATGACATTTGGATAAGAAAAAATGAGATCGACGAAAAGTATCAGAAATTGCGGGAAGAAGAAGCCTTTGCTAAGAGAGATTTTCCTTGGTGGACGATCGAACGCCGAGTAAGTGCCTCCCTAACTCTCACTCAAATCAACAATGATTAACGGTAACTTATTTTTCATTCGTTATTTTCAGAAAAACCTTGGTCTTCACTGGTATTTAAGTCTATATCACAAAGAATTTGAGCATAATGAATGTTACACGATCTTGAAAGACAATTTTATGGGTTACGACTAAGGGTGGAATACCAATGTCATATTCCCTTTATTCTATATGTTATTTAATTTTCCTTCAAAGTTATTCCTCAATAGATGTATGAGGTTATCGGTTTAATGAATTAGTTTTATAAATTTCGGATCAACGTTCAAGGTCGTTAAGTCACATAAACTATGTTTACTTTTCAAAATGTTCAATACCGACATTGTAAGAAATATATCGAGTATGCCGGAAATCATAAGCCGGCGTTGATTAGTATTTGACTTCCATGCCGAGAGAAGATTTATTTTATACAGGAAACCATTATATTTTGTCACTCTTTCCCGGCATAGGTTTATATATAATTCCAACGCCGACACACTGACGGCATAGAATGATATTAAGATAATATGCCAAAAATATAATTTATTTCAAATCTAATCGTTTTCGTAGGAATCACGGATGCACTTAGCATGTGCATCAAGCCTTTTAACCCCTAGGTTACCCTAGTGGACGAGTTATAGTCTCGTGGGGGTTTACATAGGGATCTACCCACAAAACCTACACAAAAAACTACCCACAAAACCTAACCAAAAACTACTAAACCTATCGATCTTCTTACAAAGAATCCGACTCCGATTCACCCAGCAGGTGGTACTCCGTAACTTTGGATACCATGAAGTGAACGTTTTCATCAAACGTGAATGATTCCCCCTTTTCCTCTAAGTAGTGCGCTTTCACGGCTTCGTGCTACAAAAACAACACACAAACTTATTTTGTTACATATAAATTGAAAAAAATGGATTGTGTCGAATAAACCATAAAGATACTTACGAGTTGTTGAGGGGACAAGCTAATGTGGCTAGCGTGTGAGATCCGGTGTTTGATTTTTAAAAACTCAACTACCGCATCTAGGATGATTTCGTGCCTATCTTTGATTTGTTGAACACTTTTTATTTTCGGGATCCCATAATCTTGCATAAATTTGTTATAAATTTTCGCCCATAAGGTCCTGGAGGAAGAGTCATCTAGAACATGAGTTTTGGCGTACCATGCTTTGGTGATTGCTAAATCTTCCTCGGAGTCAAACAATGCCATTTCTTGTATGTGGAGGTATGAAATGAGTAGTTGTGGAGTATATGGACCAAGAGCTAATATAATGAGCAAGTTTGGGGCAAATTAGGTCCAAATATGAGGTGTCTTTATATATTGAAAGACCCTAACGGCTAGTTTTTTCAAAATCATCCCAATCGGCATTGCAAAATTTATATGGAGCATGTCGGCATTTTGTTACGGTATTGACTGATATTCAATGTCTATGCCGGTAATGATTATATTTTATACAGAAAACCATAACGTTTTCCAGTCATTGCCGACATTTTTTATAATCCATTTCAATGTCGTAAAGTAACCGACATTGATTTCAAAATCCATATTCATGCCGGCATAAGGGAAATTCAAAAAGTAATGGCTAGTTTTTTGAAAAATTATGACCGTTGGAGTTTCATTCTATATAATACCCCCCATTCCCTTGGAAAAAATATACTCAAAGCAGCCACCAAATAACAAAAATCCTTCTCTCAAGAACTCTAGAGTAAAACAATAGATCAAGCAAGCACGGTTTAAGATTTACATGTGATGGGTGATTCATCATCAAGCTCTATTTGCAAACCACCATCAAGATCTACTTGCAAAGTAAGTAGACTCACCATTAATAATACTAAATCGACAATTAAAATCTTATCTATTAGGACGTATCACTAACAAAATCTTCTCCCATAGAGTCATCATTGCAACTGTCAAATTTGCAAGTCACCTTCTCATTTAGCCGTGCACTGTCCATATATTTATTCGAAGTGTAGAAATTATGATGGGACACGCTGGTTTTGGGTTGCAAAAAGTGATGATGCCGACGATGGAAGAATATTTCTAAGGTGTTTGAATCACCCAAAATGCGATGAGTTTGAATGGTTAGACAAAGATGTTGCACTATCAGAAACAAGAGAAAAACATAAGGACCAATGCAAGCCTATTGGTGGGTGATGGGTGTTTTATGAAGGGAACAAAACATGATGAAATAGCATATGAACCAATGAAGATGATCCTTGACACGGAGATTCCAGACTATGTCTTCGAAGATATTCGCGAAAGGCTCAAAGGTGCCGCAATTGTTTAAAAGGGATACTAAATAGGAGATCATCTTAAACCAAAAGTACTTAATTCGCATGTTTTTTAGTCTGTTGTTATTTAAAGTTTCAAATCTAATGTAATATATTATCTAGGAATGAAATAAAAAGAGCATTCATAACTTATCTATAATCATAGTAAGCCGGCATTGTAGTTTTATACAAACCAATGCCGGCATTCTGAAAACCAAAATTTAAGAAGGGTGCATAGAATGCCGGCATGGACAGATATCTTATTTACCATGCTGATATTCTGCGAAAATTCCCCAAGTTTAAAAAGTCAGATTTCCGGCATGGATTTGATAAATATTTCTATTCCGACAGAGTCCAAATTTTATACAGGAATTGTGTGACTTTCATCCCTATTTAGCGGCATAGTTTTAGAAAAAAATTCTCTACCGGCATTAGTGTCGGCATGGAATTGTAATGACTTAACAACGCTAGAATAAGTGTTGGCGTTTCTATATATAAACATTTCAATGCCGGCGCATATCCAATTGTGTAAAGAAAACTTAGGAAAAAAAAACTTTTTTCTAAAAATCTAAACACGTTCAACGTAAACCAAACAGCTGAATTGTGCTTAAATGTTCTTAATCCAGCTACCATAAACAACAAGCAAACCAAACAACTAAAGAGTTCATCATGAGTTACAAACAAAAACAAGTTTTAGATTGTTCAAAACCTCAAAATCACCTTCAAAATAAAGAAACACAAATACAAATCTTCTATCAATTGGTCATTTGCTTCTTGGAGGCCACCTTCCTCGTTTCCCCGAACAGAGCTTTTGCACTTGGATCTTCCATTTTATCAAGTTTTTCCTCGACTTACTTCATTTCTTCAGGGAATAACACCTCTCTTTTCTCGTTCTTGCAACCAAACATCTTCCTCAAGTTGACAAGCCGACGCCGCTAGTTTCATGCATCCAAAACATAATTAGTATATATATACTAATATAATATTACGTATACATTAAACGACTAAGAAATTAACAATACTTATTAGCAATCCAATAGTCTTCTGAAGTCCGACAATTATAGGTGGTGCCTCTGTAGGAGTTGGAACGGGAGGATTTTCCTGGTGTGGAACTTGAATGTTATCTGGTCGCACAACAAAAGGGCGTGAGTATTCCAGGTAATTCGTCATGTAACCAGGATCGGCTTCATCGCCGTTTTTCGTAATCTCTCAATTACTCATATCTACCAAACGATGTTGTTCCCTATCCCTCCAATGTGCTGGTTCTGGAGTTGGCGCATACTCTACCTTCAACCTTAAGGCACTTGAAAAACACTGAGCATATAGAACCATGTACTTGTCAAACGAGAGTTGCTTCAACATAGTTTGTTGCTTATATCCAAGTTGCTGCATCACACATCGGGGATCAGTCATAACGTGATCCCTTTGGGTGGAACAACGGTCCATTGTAATATGCAACGTTACCAAACCTCAAAAAGTGGCGGTTTTCTCTAGCCTCCTTGTAAGGGTCGAACACAACCTCTTTGGTAGTCATCGCGTCCAGAGCCAATCTCATATATGTCATTCGACGATTTTTACCGTGCTTCAAAGTATTTTTGAACTCGTATCTCCGAGCTCTAGGCTCATCGGGTTCGGAACTTTCTTTTATCGACAAGGCTTTGTAGTTCTTGAACAATGTTGGGAAGTGTTCATAAGCCCACACCTATGCCAATGTGGAATGATACATATAAGAAGCAGTAATTTGTTTCTAATAATAACGGTACATGTGAACAATATATAAGAACATAAGTTTAAAAACAAAATTACCTTGAGTAGAGTGAAATTCCTGACAAATTGATTAGTAACACCCTTAGAGGCCCTTCTCATCTTCGTCATCAAATGTACAATTACCACGGTGCCCCAAGAATAGCCAGCGACCTCTTTCAACGGACCAAGCATTGTAGGTGGTTTGCACTCACCCTGTTCCCACTAGCATCAGGGGATACCTTAGTGCCCAAGATGAATAACAGGTATGCAGTGTCTGTATAACGAATTTGGGCGGGATCCCAGTCATCCTCCTTTCGTTTCTCCTCTGTCCCTTCAAACCTTTCCTTAAGCATCTTCAGTTTGATTGTCTTTGTCCTACAAGTTTAGATACATAGAAGTGTTTCACAGAAGTTTTGTAGTCCCAACAAAACAACTTGTTAGTCAAAGCGTGTAACTTCGACCATTCTAGATCCGGACACTTATATCCTTCTGCAATTGATTTGCCTCCAACCCATAAGCCTAGAATGTTCTGAGCATCTTCAGGCATCAAGGTCATCTCCCTAAATGGGAAGTGCATGGTATCAGTTTCACCATGAAACCTCTCGATCGATCCCACGAGAGAAGGGTTGTCAAATTGACCGTCACGTAATCATACTTCAAATAATTTTCAACCAAAGGATATAACCCAAAGAGTCCTTTACTAATCGTTAAACCTCTTCACATTCCTTAGCCAAAGTCCAATCACTCCGCATTTGCCTTGGTGTCATATTCATGGGAGTTCAAACACATACAGGTTTTGGTCCATTCGGCGCCCACCACCACTTTCTTATGATCCTACAATTAGGAGACAGTGAGATTATACATAAATATTAATAAAAAGAAAGTTTACCTAAATATGAGACATTGAAAGAAAGCATACATAACAATACATTTCATCTCCATTACTCGCCAATCCCTGCCAATTCCTGTGATTTTAATCCCACCAATGCCACAGTTCATCAAAACCCATCTGCTGCTAGACGGCAAACCCACATCATCTACAAATTTCAACAACATAAACCCCTCTTCATTCCTTCAGCGGCGAGTAATACCAATTTACGAGAATAACGCCCTCAAGCACCACCTTCTTTCCCTTTGTTATAACCACCACCAAACTCCATCGGAACCGGTCGAACATGAATTTCTTATTTTTTCTTGTTCACATCCCGTGAAACCTCAAGATATCTGGTTCACGGCAACATCCAACGGCAACCATCTTTTAATTATCGGTTCCCAGGTATCACCCAATTTCACAAGAACCCCCGGATTCTCTCTCATGATTCACCATCCAAGTCTCGTGAGCATAAATTCACGACAAACCCTAAGTCTAAATCGAATCCAACTCTGCAATTTCTTCTCTCGATTCTCCTTACCTCGATCTCTTCTCTCTCAATCTTTGAACAAATCCACAACAGCAATGGCTGCTTCTGTTTGTAGCTCTGGATGCAAAATGAACATCTTCTCTGCTCTTATTCATCTCCCATTCGTTAATCGACACATTCTCTTCTCGACCAATCTCAAAGGCCCATACAGCATCAACCTCTCAATCTTCATCACAAAATCACTCGAGCCTCTGAAATTCGAAGCCACCAAAGTCTCTCGTTCTTCTTCTCCCCGAATTTCTTATGATTCGGTTTCAACATTTGGGAAAAAACTCGACTAGATTGTAATAGAGATGGGATATTAAGACACCCCAGGATAGGTGCCCCTTAACGAAGAATAACCTGTCTTTAGCGAATCCAGATGACTCCCCATAGCAACAGACCTGACTTCCTTTAGCGAGTTCCTTTCAAATGTACGCCCCCTTAACGAGTGATTGCCCCTTAACTTAGAGTGGGGTTGCCAATAGCACTTGTCCGAATACGACCATTTTGCTCCGAGCACAAGGTAAAAATTCTTACATAGGTTTGATAGATTCACTGAGCCCACGTGTCCTTGTAGCCAAATAGGAGTTTCGGATCGCACGCTTGACCCCAAACTTTACCATCATCACGGGCGGGTAACATGTCATTAGGATGAGGAAGGTGTGAACCTTTTATTTTGACTAGTTTCTTCTTCCCTTGTTCTTTTTCTACTTCACCTTCACCTTCACCTTGTCCCAATCCTTCACCTTGCGTCGCTTGTTTACTTGGCCCACTGTCTTCCTCTAAAACTTCGCTTTGGCTTGCTTATTGACTTGGCTCATCCTTATCATCATCCTTATCATCTTCCTCTTTATCGTGCCCATCATCTGATTCTCTAGTACGTTCACGGATTGCTATTTTGATACGGTCCCTACTCTCCCAAACTTTCCCTCTTGCAGAGCCTGTTCCCAAACGCTTATTGCGTCTAAATTCTTTCCCCCGAGGAGGCAGAGACTCAGGAGTGCCAAGAGAGTTCTTCTTTCTTTTCTTAACGCCACCATCTTTAATTTTTACTTTCTTAAGTTCCTTGGATTTAGCCCTATCAAAAAACATAAGAAATAAATAAACAATAACTAACAATATCATATCTGATGCCTGCATAGATATGTTGAATAGAGACATTAAAACACAGGTGCCGACATTGTTTAACGAAAACTCGACCATCCCGAGACAACTAAACGACATTTAAATTTAAAAATAAACTATGCCGTCTTACACACAAAAAATAGAGTTTTTCGTAGTCTTTTACTAATAATCCAGCATTGTCTATCGACAACTCGACCATGCCGATACCGAACGCTGGCATGGATGAGAAAATGCCGACAATGCCGGTAGTCTCAACACTCCTATGTTATTTTTGTATACCGAAAGAACACTGCCGGCATAGACATACAAATAATAAAACATTGCCGTAACCCAATGCCGCCGTGGTATTCAACCTAAATCAATGCCGGGATTAAACATTCAGTTTCAGGTGATTTTAGTTTTTTAGCCGGCATAGTATTCATACTTAATTCAATGCCGAAACACTATACCAGCATGGTATTTATACTAAATTCAATGCCGAAATTAATTACCGGCATTGTACTCATACTAATTTCAATGCCGAAATTGACTGTAACTCAACTGTTTGAGTTAGGGTTCGCGATTCTAACCTAAACCCACTGCCTTAAATCGATTTAAACACTCATAGAACATTTCAGAACCACTTACCTTCTCACAGATTCCATTGATTCGAGAGTTTGATGGTTTGAATCCTCTTCTTCTTCCTCAAGAGCAATCCGAGCAAGCCTTTGTTCATGTTTTTGTTGAGCTACTGATTGATTTGGATTGCAAATTGGGATTAGGTTTCTTTCGTGGAGGCATGGTTATAGATTCGGGTAATCGACGAAGATATTTTTGAATCGACGATTAATCAACTATGAAGAACAATTGTGTTAACGATAAAGATTTTTTTTTTTTTCAAAACCCTAACTACCAAGAGTGTCGGAGATGAATGGGGATATGATTTTGGATTTTTTATTTTAAGTTTTTGATTTTTATTTTGAGGGAAAGGTATTATAGTTTTTTCATAATCCAAAGGGTATTTTAGTATTTCCGCCCAAAAAAACTCCCCTTAGCAGACACTATTAGATGGGGATAGTAATTTACATCCCCAATTACTTTGCATATCCCCCAATTGCGCGTTCTAAATTTTAAGAACCCCTCGAGCCTCGGCCCATGATACCTGGGGTCTTCTAAGTTATGCCCTTACACCGACTCGATTCTTTTTTTCATAGATTGATTCTAACCATTCAGGCTATTAAATTGCCATTCTTGGATGGCATTTAGAGTTCTAACAAACTTAGAAACAGAATTAACAACATTGTTTGTGTCTCTATAGGGAATAGGCACATTGCATTACATTTAACATGACTCAATTCACTAAACCATTACAGTGCCCTGCTCTCAGTTCATTTGGTCTCCTCAACATTCTTACTAATTACGCGCCTTGTTTTCTGCTTAGCCGGGAAGGTGATGGCCACTTCCCAAAAGGCAAAAGTCTATTGTATATGGAAGACCACTTGTACAATACCCTAATACTATGGCGACTTGTCCCACTTTTTTTATTTTTTTATCGTTCAAATAAAATATATTAAAATGCACACAAGCCGTGTGCTGGCGGATACAACTGACAAAGAGCTAAAGGCCACCAAAACAAAGATAAAGCTAAAGCAAAAAAAATTCTAAGAATACAAAGAGTGTCAACAGAAGAAAACACAACTTGTAAGACATAAATATCAAAGGGATACTAACGAACCGCAATGAGGACCACTATTTATTGTCAATTAACATACTCGTCAACCTCTTCTATAATTGAATCATCATGATTTTTTGCGAGATCGCTAAACATTTTTTTACGATTAGTCTTCCGAGGTGGAAATTCCAAGCCCCATGAAGATCCAAACTCCAAGAGTTTATCTGCCGAGAGGAGCTTTAGAAGCTTTTTCTTTTTAAAACATTTTTTGTGACTTCTCCCACTTCTACGATACAATCGGTTTTACATCACCACACCATGGAAACTTCAAACTCAATCATCAGAAAGACGGTATCTGTCGAGCGGGTCCTTGAACGGAAGCCTCTCATGATAAACTCTCCAAGCATAATCTTCGAAGTTAAACGAGCAAAATAGTTTTTTATCTTCAGAGATCCGCTTGCTGCTACTAGTACTACTATTATCCATACGGATCATTTCAGTGTTGCGGCTAATATCTTGATCATCCTCATCGCCTGATTTACAACCAGTTCTGTTACGCACTTCGCTCGTGTCGTCATTAGTATCGGCGGTAGTGGGAACCAACGCTGGTGCAGGATGAAGGAAGTTGTCAGATACAGTACTGTCTGTAGGAAGAGTTAGCAGAAGAGACATAGATATGCAACGAGTCGACTCCCCCTGCACTGAAACCGCCGTTGGTCTTCCTCTAACCTTCTTCAACTTCCCATTGCTCCATACCTAAATTACACGTACAATTAAGCCATCAAGATACCCAAATAAAAGTTCTACGAACCCGGTCGCATCTCTTGTGTATTTTGGTTTAGTGTTGTCAAAACCGGTCGAACTCGAAACTGAATCATTGAACAAGAAAACTAGAACTCACCTGAGCAATATCTCCAATAGTGACCAGGACCGAATCAACTTGAGGTGATACAGAAACCCAACCCGAGTCAGCCAGCAATGAATACTTGCGACACCTTATTTGGTACTGGAGAGCTATTATATACGGATAAAATCGACCGGAAAAACCAGAAGTATTACCGGGCACACCTTCGGATATCCACATTAACGAACTAAACCTGCTACTTGCAGCGCCATCTTTTTCCAATGGGTTCACAAAACCGGCAGCATGCGATAGAGCTTTGATAGTCTCCGAACCAACTTTCTCTAAAGAATGAGCGAGCTCTTTCAAGGATGATAATGACTGAGTTGACTCAGTTGGGCAAGACGTGTCGAAACAGAATGACTCGTCATTTCCATCTTGGCCGTCTTCCTCACCATCATCATTGTAGTCAAAGCTTAGAGGCCATATATCAGAGAAAAGCTGGTGTTTTTCATTGGATGGAAGGTTCAAAAAAGAAAGCGCTTCCTGCTCGGCGGATATAGCAAGTTTTGAGGGTATGTTGTGGTTGGTGAGTTGAAAGAAACCAAGTTGGGAAGAGGTGGAAGAAGGAGAAAGGATGGAGCTGAGGAAGTTTGGATTGTCCTGCGAGAATGCGACAGAAGGTGGAGAGGTGGTACGAGGGGCGAGACGAGAAGGGAGAGACAGAGTGGGTGGTAGACGATGGAGTAAACGAGAGAGAGCGTCCGCTGCATCAGAGGTGGAGGTACGGTTTGGTTGTGCTGATGGCGTTGGTGGTGGTGCTGCTGTGACGCCGCATAAAGTCGGCGCCGGTGCCATCTGCGGATTCTCAGCTGATGATGCCATGACAGAAGGATGTTCTGTGTATATGTTGTATTTCTTCTCCTTCATTGTTTGGTATAATAAGGAGGGATCCCATTATTATTTATATAGTATGGACAGTACAACTATAATACGAAAATGAGGAGGACTTGGTCTCTGTAGTTAGAGAGCAACATCAACGTGATTAGACGGGTATTAAACAAAACTAATAAAAAAAGGTTAGTAAGCCTAATTTTCAAAACACAAACCACTTGGAAACAAACAAGTTCAGCAATTTTGTAAGTGTGTAAATAACAAACTTAGACCATTCATGGCTGCTCCAATGATGTTATTGACCACGACAGAAAATGTGGCAGCTAATAAGAACAATGGAAAAGACATTTTAGAGACCAGTACATACTTTAAATGAGAAAGGAAGATTATATACCGAGCAACTCAACCAAAAACATGATAATGATGTATTTAGAAAAGAAGCATAGAGTTCAGAATCAAGTTGCGCAGAAAGAATTCTTGTTGTTTAGTTTATGAGATGAGACTAAATGGGATCTAATGTGCCAGGAATTTTTCGATATTGTACCGCACACGTCTGACTGTTGATTTAAATATTGATTCAAATGGCAGGCCTCATCCCACGTAATGAGGTTTCTGCTGTTGTTGCCTCTAAAAAGTTCTACCCTTTAGCCAACACAAATTATTCTTTTCAGGTGTATGTGGACTGGCACACCACAACCAGACCCGATATACCATATTAATGAATATGTTCATGCAATTGCTAACAGAGATCCCCACAAGATACATCAAAATGCTGCAGGGCCTGTAATCTTGAGTTGAATGGTTGAGCAAGGTATTGACTGACAGACCCTCTTCCCAAACAAAATTAAGAAACTAGCCTTGGCATGTGATCCCTAGTAAAAATTGACCAAAGGATGGATAACCAACATGGTTTACTGATACAGGGTGTGGCTTTTGATTAAAGGACCTAAAACTCTTTATCAGCTTTTAGCACATGCTCAAAGGTAAATAACTAATAAACCTAATCTTTCACTTCAAAAGCAAGACTCAGGACCAACTCAGACTCTATTCCACTCCAAAGGAGCATTTAGCAGTGCCCGGAAAGGAAATGAGGTGTATCTGGAACTAATTTTGTTTAGTGTTAGTTGAGAAAGTAATCTGATTAGACAGATAAATTGTCATTCCAGTTGTGCAACTATGATTTCCATCATGGGTAAGAGTAATCATATATCAGTAATCAGTCTACCAACATAGTACTTTCTTTCAACATATGCCTGCATACCTATTCAATGCCTTACAATAACTCTTTTAAGACTTCCCAGCACACTAGGACCAGAGAACTCCTGCTCCACGTCCATCGACAATTCTTGAGTTGGATAATCTTTTGCTGACAATGTCTTTCAACTCAAATTCACTTGGGAATCTCTTCTCCTTCAATTTTGAGAAAATCTACATCCACATCGAACAAATGAGAGGAGAATCAATATCACATTTTCATGACACAGAAATATTATATTATTATAGTATGATAAAGTCGTGACCTGTACTCGTTTAAAAATCGAAAATACATGTCAAGACTATTATGCTACCCATAATAGTTATCCGAGTTGTAATAAAACAAATCAGTGTAAAATGGAGTTGGACAAACGAGCAAATCCTGTTGTTTTATTGAAAAAAACTCGAATAGCAAACAAGATAGTTCACTTACCAACTCATCATTGATTAGAACTTCAAAAGCTCCAGAACTTTGCAAGAAGGATTGCAGAGCATTTCCAAGAAGCCAAGCAGTTGCAATGGTTCCAAATCTATTTTGGCGCATCGTAAAGTAGAAGGCAGGTGGTGTCACAAATCCTAGACGTGGGAAAATCTGTTCACCCGCCATAACAATACCCATAACTCCTACTTGAAATACTGGCACCACTTTGCTAAGCAAACGTTTTGGAAGAGGTGCTGGATAATTCTCAAGGACAACTTCGATCCCAGGGAAAGAAGTCTCGAGCATCTTTGCCATTGTCACTGCATTTCCCCTGCCAAAATCAACCGTATTAAATTTGTAGATAGTAGAGAACATGAGCACATAAACAACAGACATACGGATGACACTTCCAAAGGTTGCAAATCAATAGAACAGGTAGAAATAAATGGAAATACGAGATCAAATAAAGCATGTACATTGGCAAGTTATCATTCATACAAGTAAATCTCTCAACAAATTTTCCCCAATAAAGTTAACATTTGAGCAGATCATATTTGCAAGATAGATATGTCTTAAAGAGACTTCTGGTGGGGGGGAATTCTCTGGTGGTCTTTATCTCTAACAATAGGATAAAATTTGCACTCATAAAATGCAGGGTGGTCCAGGGCCAGGCTTCAGAAATATGAAGAAGTTTAATAATGCACTGTTAGCAAAAACTGCCTGGAACCTAATTCACTCTCCAAAGGATTTATGGGTTACAATCTTGAAATGCAAGTATTTCAAAAATTGTCACCCACTTTATCACAAGGAAGTCAAAGATTCAACCTGGGCATGGAAGAACATTTACATGGGATTAGATACAATAATGCATAATTCTGTATGGGATGTCAGAAATGGCAACTCTGTGCATTTCATATTCTAACCATAACCTCATAGTTGCCAACTTCACAGATCAGGACACCAAAAACTGGAAACAGGAACTTGTTGAAGCCTTCTTTACTCCAGAAAATGGTCAGATAATCCTTAGCATTAGAGTCCTACTACTGGTGAAGATAGGCTGATGTGGCCTTACACAAAAAATGGGTCTTTTAATGTCAAGTCTGACTATAAGTTGCTTGCTAGAGAATTACCTAATTCCAGCAACTCATATTTTACTCGCCCGCTATTCGAGCATTTTCATCTAGCAGCATCACAAGCCAACTATACCAACTGTATGTTAAATGCTGTTGGGATAATACGTGCAAAAACATTTGTTAAATGAAAAACTTGCCCAGATTAACTAGATTGATCAAATGCCGTTCAGATCTTGAAAAGGTTGGTTTGTTATGCTGCTAGATAAAAAATGCTCGAGCAGCGCGCGAGCAAAATATTTTCCCTTTTAACCCTGTCTATAAATCTCTCTGGAAAGCCCCAGTCCTACCTAAAGACTAAAGTCCACCTGTTACTTTGGAAGTGCATGGAGATATTCTCCCAACTAGGTGCAGAACTAACCAGGATACTATTTTCTGTATGTGTAATGCCAACCTCCCTGAAACTGCTGAACATATCTTCTTACATTGAGATTTCGCCAAATCAGTGCGGTCTGCTGTCTCTTTTGGTCTCAAGTCATTATAGATTCACAATCAAGTATTTCCATTAACAGTTGGATTAAGAAATGGTTGGATCCTAATACTAGTACGACCGTTGCCACGGTGGTTGGGCCGACCGAAGAAGAATCTGAAGATGGGGTTTGTCGGCGACTATTTCGTCCCGTTTCAGAAGAGGTGATACTTTCACTCCGTTTCGGTAAAAGTGATACTTTCTCCCCGTTTCGGAAAAAGTGATACTTTCTCCCCGTTTCGGAAAAAGTGATACTTACTCCCCGTTTCGGAAAAAGTGATACTTTCGCCCCGTTTCAGAAAAAGTATCACTTTTTCCGAAACGAAGCTAAAATATCATTTTTTCCGAAATGGGGCGAAAGTATCACTTTTCCGAAACCGAGCAAAAGTATCACTTTTCCTGAAACGGGATGTGAAAGTATCACTTTTTCTAAAACGGAAATTAGTCGATCCATAAACCAAAATATGGTTGCATGATGTGTTATGCATCATTTGTGGTGGTTTGCATAATGGCTATGCATTCAATTTTTGAGAAATATACCTAAAATGAGAGTATCATTTTTCTTGAAACGGAGGGAGTACATCGTTTTATTAATTGCAACGGAAAATTAGTTGATGCATAAACCAAAATTTTGCTACATAAAGTATTATGTATCCTTTGTGGTGGTTTTCATAATGGATATACATTTAATTTTCTAAAATTGTGCCTAAAATGATAAAATACCTCCGAATTTTTCGTAAAAACTCTAAATTTGATATTGGTGTTTGTACTTGTTGCATAGAGTTTTTTATAACCTTTCCAACGAGATAAAATTTGTAAAATTTCAAGGCACGGATTTTTAGATATGTTATATTAAAGTTTGCTTTCCAATTATACCCCTGAAAAGATAGGATACATAAGGAGTTATAGTAATTGGACTAAAAGGGAGGGACATTTTTGGTTTTTCAGCATGGACCATTCTCAATCTTTTTGTGGTAATTGATCACTTAGATTTTACAAAAAAGTGGCCATATAAAGGTCCTCCCTCGCTTCGCTCGGTCGGCCCAACTAATAGTGAACAACAATGCTCAGTTTTTACTACTATATTGTGCATCTGGAAAGAAACGTGTTTCAAAAAATTTCATGAGAAACAGCTCGGAAGACACAGTCAGATTGACCATAAGTTCCCTTTCTAATAGTTCTGAAAATATACAACCAGAAGAACAGTTACAGTGATTCAACCTTCTGTAGTTGAACTTCCAAATGATTGTACTATAGCATATTGTGATGCTTCGTTTGACTGAAATTCTCACCAGTCTGGCATTGGAATCCTTACTGATCTCACAGGGGCTTATAAAGGTTGGAAAGTAATCCCAGGTGTGAGCAGGGACTCTGAGCAGGCAGAAAGTTTGGCTATGCTTCCAGGGGCCTGAACAGAGTTTGCTTCAGAAGTGATGCCCTGAATGTGATTTCTTGTCTCAAGAACAACAATAGTCAACTTAGCTGGCCTAATAGTTCAATTTTAGATGATTGTTTAGCTTTGTTAGGTACTTCTTCTTTCGCAAAAACTGAATATATCTAAGTAGAGATTTCAATGACTAGAAGGTACGCTGTAACTGGTGAACGGTTGGACAATTATCCTCCAGTTATTCACCAAACTATGTAATCCATTCTATATCTCAATAAAATAATTTTCCTAGCAAAAAAAACCTATATATTCAACCAAATTCAAATAAGAGTAAAGGATCCACTAATAAAAGATCTGTCCAATGTCATCATTTGTGAATTGCAACCACATATGATGAGTTCGACCAATAGTTTTGGGTTCCAACTAGAAATTCCAATTTGAAATATGAAATCTCTATCTTCTTGAATACTCTACCTACAGGATCAACATCGTTTCTATCACCAAAAATTAAGCTTCTGAAAATAAAGTAACAACATACCCACATACACTTCAACTACCAGAACCTCACAAACTAGTTCTAATCAAGTCATGTTCAAGACATCTGGAAACCTAATATTCAGTTTCATGAATAGACCTGAATTTCAATTACTTCTAACAAATAGCCAGGTAACCAAAATCCAACCTAACTCAATCAAATCACAAAGTCAAAATAAAAAGAAAAAGAAAGATCTAATCGAATTTATGTATGAAAAAGAAGAATCAAAACCTGTAAGAACATGAGGAGCAGAAGTTAATGGTTATCGTATTACCATAACCAACCCCACCACCAATTGTCTGCTGCATTCAAAACAAGGAAAACATTCAATATAAAATCGAAATTCAACAAAAAAATAAAAAAAATAATCAGTTAAATCAAGAGTTAAGAAACCTGAGTCGGCAAATCTAGGGTTTGCTGAATAGGAGGATGCTGTTGTTGATAGTGGTGAATGGGTTTAGCAGGAATTGGTTTAGATGGAGGTGGTGGTGAGAAGAGATTAAGAACGTCTGAACAGAAGAGGAATAGTGGTAATCCAATCAGTATCAATTGTACTCGATCCATTACTAATCAAACACCCAAGGCAGAGAGAGATCAAGAGAGAGTTGGGGAAGATGAAGAATAAGACGAGCGACTCGGAACTGAATCAGATAAAAGAGTCTCTGGTAATCCTAATGTTGTGTTGTATTCTAATGCCAAGACTACTGACGGATAAGGGCAACTCCTAAATCGGAAAGAGTTTAAGCTAGCTGACAGTGGTCGGTGTTTGGGCCGTCATCTAAGGTGTGTGGTGTGGTTCTTATTCCCATGCACCATTCAAGTCTCGCGGTTTTTCACTTTTGCATCCACCATGGGTACGGTAAAGTGGCAAAAATAATGGCTTAAGCGTCAAATATACTACTTAAGCTGCATGCGCGATAGAGTCTCTACCGAGCCTGTAAAGACACCATCACCCGATGGTATCCAAATCGCTCGATGGTCATATTATAGCGCTAGCAATAGTCTTTATGTCGCTCGGCAAGCATCGGCTAATAATTCATCTAACGGTTAGAAATTCACCACCTATAAATGCTCACCTTCAAATTCATTTCAACTTATACCAGAATTTCTCAATCTCTCACTACTCTTCTAATCTAAAACAAGATAAACTAATTACACCTTCTCTACCCTTCATAATTTCCTAATTTTCTGTAATATGGCTTCTCAATCTCAACCCCAATTTCTGGGAAAAGTAACAAAAGCACCAAAATTCGAGGTCTAAAATTCACTGCCGCTGAAGATGAATGTATTTGCCGTAATTATTATTTTTTACTCGAGATTGTATCGATGGTGCACAAAAACATGGTAACACCATGTGGGAATAACATATTTCTAAAATATCAAGAATAAACCATGAACATCTTTAGAGCATTGCTCAGTTGAACTCACAAGTGTTGCTATCTCAAGCTTGGTTTAGTTGTCAAAACTATATATCTTGATTTCTAGTCTACAATTAGTTAAGTCTCGATTTGGATAGAAGCGTAGTTGAGAAACGGACATCACGACAGTCATCATTGCGTTCTACCGTTTGAAGGCGAAGATCAACCGAAGCTTTTGGAGAACTTCTTCAACAAAAGGTAAATGAATACTGAACCACCTGTTTCTCAAGTTATATTCATCTTTCTATATATGAGACATTGTCGTAACTAATTAGACTAATGCAGGCATATCAAGAATTTCGAGTCAAGTTTGTCTTGGTAATTAGTTCTCAAAATATATGACTAAGCTTAATGAACATTTGTTCATACTTGATGAATTTTGGTTAAGAACAATTTATTGTTCATAATCTAAATTGTGATTCAAGATTATCATTCGAAAATAGCCTAAAACAATGATACGTGTCATTGATGTTATTTGGGAATATTTCGAATTGATTGAGAACTATTGTAATTCTGGATACATGAAAGTATGCATACCAGTTTCATAAATTGGAAAAGTTGTATAGGTCCGGAACCGTAGTATATGTACTTTGTACAAGTACCGGAGTAGCTATATGACAACAGGGCAAGTACGTGTACCGGTATCCATACTACAAAAAGTATGTGAACTCGTGAACTTGGAATGGTACGCATACCTAGTATGTATGCCGAAAAAAATTGTTGGTTTTGAAACCTGTGTGGTATCCATACCCGGTATGCAAACCGGAATAGTTTTGTATGTTCAGGAACTTGTATTTGTCTTAAGGGTACACATACCCGGTACATGTACCATGACAAATATAGTCACGAACAAGGATGAGTACACGTATGTGGTACACGTACTTGCCCTGTCGAATATTTTCAGATGCACATAAAATTATTTCTGTGAGATAATTAGCATTTGAATAAATCTCTAAAAACACTATATAGATCGATTGATCACATAACCTATGGTTGTGACTCAAACTTCAAGTTTTAAGTGTTTATGAAAATGATCAAGTTTATAGTTTAGTTGGCTAGTTTCGGCTAACCAGTCATGAACGTTGTCTTTATACACGGTTCGTTTACGGTTCAGCCTAACCATAGTGTATATCTTGATATTTCAACCACATTTCAAAGATTCATATAACGGTGGATATTGTTTGCTTGGTTCCAAAGCTATCTTAGCTTAAACCTAAAATAACCTATGCTTTGAAAGTCTATAAAAGGGGAACCTCAAAAACTGGGATCTTTGAATCCCGATAATACTTCTTGTGTGGGCCTAGTTGTAAACTAGATACGTCATCTTTTTAAAACCCTTCAAGGGTTTAGCGAATAAAAAGACTTCATAGGGATTCGTGAAGCCAGGTCCAACTATCTTTTATCTTGGTAGTTCATGTATCCTGATCTTATTCGATTGTTGAGATGCTCACTTGAACAAGATAGATATAAATCGCAAGGTTCTCTTCGTTTCGGACTTTGTGATTCCACAAGTTTAATATATGTGGGGTGAATAATAATCTAGGCTGCTCTTCAGGAAGCATAAGTCCGGATTTTGAGGTTAGCTAGAATTTGTCTATTGCTATCGATTTCCATTCTCACCTTGATCCATTGATCAAAAAGGAAATCACACATATATGCTAATCTGTGGGAGGCAGATTGGTTCAAAGTCTTCAATTAAGTTGAAGCAACTCTTAGGATGTAAAGGACGTCAACTAAGGAAATCATTTGCGTGAAGTCTTGCTGGGATTCAAGGGTCGTAAGGAACGCGACTGTAATGAATTTTTGTGAGGTTTAATTCGGTCTCAACTACATTCCAGTCCGAAGTTAATTGGTAGTATGCTAGTGTCCGTAGCGGCTTAATACAGTTTGATGTTCAAGTCTGGACTAGGTCCCGGGATTTTTCTGCACTTGCGGTTTCCTCGTTAACAAAATTTCTGGTGTCTGTATTATTTCTTTTTCCGCATTATATTGTTTATCTTTATGATTGAAATATCATAGGTTGTGCGTTAATCAATCATAGTAGATATGCCCGACCTTGTTTGTTGGATACGACTTGATTGATTACTTAAGAAATTGATCTTTGGAATCACCCAAGTACTCTCACACGCAAATCAGGTTCACGGACTAGTCTTTGTAAACTTTCTGATTGTTAGAGAAAGAGATATAACTCTGATTTTTTTCCCCTCGATTGAGATTCATTAAGTTGAACTCTCGGAATTTTATTTAGGTTTTATCCATACAGGTTGCCTAAGAAAAAGTTGGTAGTGTATTTTGGTACCCTCAGTATTTTCAACCGGTATCTGAAAATACTCAGCGTATTTTGGTACCCAGTGTATTTTGGTACTCTTAGTATTCCAAGGTGTTACATATCAACTTTATTTAGATGATTTCACATAGTACGAAAATACTTAGCACCCATCTAGGAGATTTAAGATACAATCATCCCATGTAAATTCCACAGCCACACAACCCACGAAGATATAGCAATTAAGCACAAGTTCAGTTAAGAACTCCCCCCCATTTGATGTCATTCTCAAGAGAACAACATGACTGACCTTACTTTATGAAAAATAAGGATCTTATTTGACATTAACAAATCACATGGATTTGGATCTTGAAAATCGACTTTTAAATTAATCTCAATGCCAGTTACGAACAAAGAGATAATTTTAATCGGTATAAATCAACATAAGAAAGTAGATCGATACTTCGAGAAAATTATCAAAGAGTTTGTTCTATTTTAGTGTATAAATAAACATAATAGATTTAACTTCTGAGCATATATGAAATATCAGCTCGATTCACGAAAACGTAAATGAACATATATTTCATAAGACTTTTACAATAATTAAACCAATAATGATTACATACTGCAAGTTCATCTTCCAAAAACTGTAGAATTTAAATAAATAAATCTAAAAACATGCAATATGAAAATCATTGGAAATAACTTGTGTAATCACAATTTTTGCTATACCAAACCCTAGTTATCCTTTTCAAAAGCAAGAATAAATTCTCACAAGAAGTTTCCTAGAAATGCATCGGATTTTTGATGGCCTGAGCAAAGAATTCCTTCTCATTGTTGAAAAACTAATCGATAATAAGATCATTTAGTTTTTCTAAGTCTTCAGAGATGTCTGTTAACTCACTAAGTTCTGCCCTCAGTTTACTCAAAGTATTTTCCGACTGAGCCAATGAGTGTTCATAGTAAGTTATCTCATCTAAGGAGCATTGATTCGAAATTTCAAATCATTCCTCTTAGACACGAAGTTCTTCACTTTAGCCATAAAATCATTATTCTGTTGACAAATAGATAAAAGACAAGTCGAGAAAGAACCTTTTGCATCTTTGGTTGATATCTTCTTTTGGTTCCTTGGTGATTTGATTCTTTCACGTAGTTAGACGTTGACAGCTTCTACTGCATCCTTCTTGGTGATAACTCTTGTTATAGGAGCCATGGAACCGAATTTTCTTAAGAAGATAAGAGTATGTAGTCAATCCTTAATAAAGAAAAATGATCTTCTATATCAAAGACATTGTCGTCCGTGAGCCTAAATGATAATACATAAACTTTGACTAACTTTTAATTATACCAATTGTGGTTACTCGTTCTCATGGGTTTTATCATAGTTTATCACATAAGATTGAAACATCATCTTAGCTCAAACAAACAGGGTTTAGAGCACAAGATATAGTTAAACAATATTTAAGAACCATTGATTGGTAATGGAACACAGTTATGTATTCTAGATTTTGGAGCTAGCTCGACAAGATCATTCATACCAACAATTATATGTGATTATTATGAGATGAGTCATACAATAATAATAAATCACCTAAAGTAGTCAATTTATACTTGAGCAGCCTTGTCATCACAAGAGGTAATGTGATGAGTTTTTGTGCAACCTCATTTTCTGAAGCTAAAATATCGAGCCTGCATTCATTACTACAATTAAGTAGTGATGGGGTGAGTGATGGGCTGAGATGGGCTTGTGGACATACAACGCACGACAAGATCCGAAATGAGTATATCCATGGTAAACTTGGGGTAGCACCAATGGAGAAGATACTCACGCAACATCGGCTGCGCTGGTTCGGGCACCTCCAACGAAGAACACCTGATGCCCCGGTTCGAGTAGGACGCATCAAACGGGCCGAAGGTAGAATGAAGCACAGAGGAAGACCGAAACTGACCTGGGATTAACTGATTAAACGGGATTTGAAGGCCCGAGGCTTGGAGAGAGAGTTGGCGCTCGACAGACCAGCGTGGAGAGCAGCGATCCACGTGGAAGAGGTATGTACACGAGGTACGTGACTCGACCCTATTACTTTTTTGAATCTCTCTTTTGAGTAGGACTGTGTAAACCGTGAACATGTAAACCTCCATGGCAGAATTGTGAAAGGGGGATCCCCTGTAGCTCTGCAGCTCAGCAGATTGTGAAGGGGAATCACCCGTAGCCCCGCAGCCGGGGACATGGTGTATGTGGATACTCCACCTAAATGGTCGCGAATGCGTAATCCCATGGAAGTGATGGGCTAGTGCACCCTCTGTACCAAAAACGAACAAGACACGGAATGTGTCAAGGATTACTCTTACCTTTGGGTAAGTTGCGTCCAGGCCCGCAGACAGCCGGTGAAAAACTTAGTCGCACTTTTGGAGATAAGATCGTTATGCGGTTTATCTCTGCTCTACCTGGTACTTGCTACTGGAAAAAGAGCTTTGGTTATTGGTTATTGGGGTGAGTGGAACACTCACTACTTGCGTCACTGGGGGACTTTTCAAGGCCCTTTGTATATTCATGAATCTTACCTTTTCTGGTTCTTTTACTCCGTTGTCTCATCGGATTTAAAGTTCTCGTATTATTCTTCAATAGTTGACTCATTTTATGCATGTCATTCTAAAGTTATTCTTCTTGAATTTCCGACATTTTTCCTGAACATGTGTCATATTTCGTAGTTTTGAATTCCGCTTCCGCCAAAAACCGACTCTCTAAAAACAAAAAATATGTGCACATACATTTTATGGCTTATGTATCTAAGTAAATAAAACAGCAAAAAAGATAAAGTGGATTAAAATAAATAAATATATATATAATATCGAAATATATTAAGGTGTGATTTTTATGATGACTTTTGGTCAAACATAATGCATGGGCTTTTTCTCCCGTTTGGACGTCAACTCACCACATTTTCATTCTTTGGATGCGTAACAGAAACTTGCAACCATGTTTCCCGTTAGAAGTTCAACATGAAACTAAACTCAAAATCACCTCAAGGAAGGAATTTAGACTTACATGATAGGATGATCGCCTAGAGGTTTGAGACAGGGAGATCCCCTATCTCCCTATTTATTTATACTTTGTTTAGATGTTTTTTCTAAAGCTCTGAGTGAAGCGGAAAGAAAGAAAAAAATAAATGGAGTAAAAGCCTCTATGAAAGGCCCAGCTGTTTCTCACCTCTTTTTTGCAGATGATATGCTTATTTTTACTAGAGCCAACCCATCTCAGGTTCAACATCTCTATGATATTATAGATAATTTTTCCAAAGCCTCTGGCCAAGCTATTAACTTTGGGAAATCAGGTATGTCATTTAGCCCTAAATCGATGATTATGTCAAGAACTCTGTCACTAATATCCTAGGAATACAAAAGTTGAGTCTTCAAGAAAAATACTTAGGAGTTCCCTTATTATTGCAAAAAAACAAAACAGAGTCTTTTTCAGGCATGTTAGACAGTTATAGTGGTAGATTGTCTGGCTGGAAATCTAAATTTTTCAACCAACCTAGTAGAACAGTTCTTACTCAAAATGTTCTAGGTACTCTAGGAACACATCAAATGTCTGTGTTTAAAATGCCAAAGAAACTTACTGATAGAATTGATACTATTCAGAGAAGATTTTGGTGGAACAAGTTTGATCAGCAAAGAGGTTTGTATTTCATTAATTGGGATAATGTAGCAGCTCCTAAACATAAGGGAGGTCTTAATATCAGGAAGACTAGTATCTTTAATTTGGCTTTACTAACCAAATTGGCTTGGAGAATGCTGCAGGAACCAAATGCTCTTTGGGTACAGGTCCTAAAACATAAATATTTCCCTGATTGTGAACCTTTATCAGGTGAGGTAAGTGGTAAAGGTTCTTGGATTTGGAGAGGAGTCTTAGATGGTCTGGAAATTGTGAGAAAACATCACTGCTGGGAAATTGCTAATGGTAACAATATTTACATTTGGAAAGACATATGGGTTCCAGAAATTGGTAAAACTCTTCCTACAACTTACATGTCCTCTAATATGAAATTTGTTAGTCAGTTAATTGATAAAGACACTAGAACTTGGAATCTTAATACTTTAAATGCTCTCTTCCCAAAAGCTATAGTGGATAAGATATGCAAAATCAGAATACCAATGATAGGAAATGACCAGATAAGGTGGCTAGGAAATAGAAATGGAATTTTTACAGTGAAATCTGCTTACAATATCTTGCTAGAGGAATCTCAGGTTGCTAATGTAACTAATAACACTACTTTTCCCTGGCAGAGGTTGTGGAAGGTCAAATTACCTCCAAAAATCCATCATCTTCTGTGGAAATGCCTACACAATTGTGTACCCACAAGAGAAAAGCTTTCTAGATATGTTGATAGTATACCTAACAACTGTCCTCTTTGTGATAGCCAAGTAGAAACAATGCATCACTTGTTTATAGATTGCCCTGTCTCTACTAGTATTTGGAGGGCAATAGACAATAATCTAATCAGTACCTGCAGAAATGGAGAATTTATACCCTGGCTTGAGAATGTGTTTAAATCTAGGAATTTCTTTGTGGCAGATGTTCAGAAACAGGTAAGGTTAATTGGCTATATTCTGTGGCACATATGGAGATTACGTTGTTCAGTAGTATTTGATAATGCACGAATCAGAATTACTGAATATATATATACTATAAAAGTGTTCATATCTGAATGGGAGAATTCTCTGAATGTTACTCAGAATGCTAATCAGGTGGCTCAGGAACACAGATGGAATCCTCCAAGAGTGAATGTTTTGAAAGTGAACTTTGATGTTTCTTATATAGATGAAAATACACCCATTGGAATTGGACTAATTATGCGTGACCATGCAGGAAAATTCATGGGAGCCAAAGGGGAATGTTCAAAGGCAATAAATGAAGAGCAGGAGAAGCGATACCATGACACTAGAAGCTATCAAATGGGCAAAGTCTAATGGAGTTCGTAATCTCCATCTAGAAGGGGACAATAAAAATGTAGTAGCAGCAATAAATGGAGCCATTGGAAGTATCCAGTGGACAACAAATAGTACGATCCGGGAATGTAGGCAGCTTTTAAATTCTTTTTGTTTTTGGACCTGTTCCCATGTCAAAAAGGAAGCTAATGGAGTAGCAGATGTAATGGCAAAAAATGCCAGAATTAATGGTGGTTCAATTTGGAACTTAAATCCACCTGAATTCCTTCTAAACTCTATTCAGAAGGATCAAAACTGTAATTTGGTCTAATTAGTAATAAACTTCTTTTCCTAGCAAAAAAAAAAAATGATAGGATGATCGCACTGAAAAAAAACAAATAATAAGACACTAGATTGATTAAAACAAAGAAGAAATCGAAACAAATAGAAACCTAGAGCATAGAATCATGAGAAAACAATGGGAATTTTATTATCAGAAGACTGAAAGAATTTGTGTATTTTTATCGCATAAAAGAAAAACTTATCACCTACCGTGTAATTTTCGCGCAATAGAATTGGAACGATCGAAAATACCCATTAAATACCCGGAACCGGTGGGTATTTAACAGTTTCAACGGGTCCGGTTCTGGGCCCAACCATTTTAGAACCGGACCCGGAACCGTTAGGAACCGGAGCAAAAAAAAATAATAGGATCCGGTTTCGGGTAGTATGATACCCGGGAGGACCCGGACCCATTGACAGCCCTAATCCTATGTATATATTTTGACTGTACATAAAATAAGACCTATAAAAGAGAGGACTAACAGACTTCTCGTACTCATCTTTCTTTCGTTCTCTGTTTTGAGTTTTGACGCAATGGATTGGAAACCTATCTAAGAAATTTTAAAAGCTTAACCTAGCTAGCCGACCCCTTATATCATCTCCATTTCCTTCTCTATTATTTTCGTATCCGGGCGATGTAGTAAAGTATGGAGTTAATGAAGATTTTTCTTGCTATCATAGTGGATGTGACCGTTGTTTCGAGATTTTAAGCGATTGATGTAGGGGTTTCTGCGTAATACTAAAAACTAAACCATTTTGACATGATTTTTGTTTGCATCATATTTCTATGTTATGATGTGTAGGGGTTTTGATGCGTGTCGTGTGTGCAATCAAATTAGTGATCTTATTTCCACTCAATTAAAAATAATATAATGGAAGTCAAGGTCGTTCCCACGAAGAGCAGGGATTTTTAGTTGTCGAAAACGTCACAAAGGGGGGTTTGGTTTTAGATTTCAAGGTAAATAAACAAAACAATTAAAAAGATTAAGTTGTAAGCAATATAAAGAGAGATGATCGAGGAATCCTTCTTCGTTACTAAACCGTCAATGAGTTAATATATTCATCCATTCATCATTAATCATAGATTATCATTAACCGTGGGATAACAACTAGCGCAGTGCTACCCCCTAAAGTCCTTTGGTCATTGGATACCGAAGCGCTCGAATATCATATTCTATTCGTCCAAGCCACCAAGTAGTAGCGCACTCAAGGTGTAACTTGGTCGAATGCTTTATGTTTTATGGCTTAGGTTAATCTTAGTAGTTAGACTCTTAGCGCAAGGTCCACTTTCTAATGTTGCTCTACACGCGATTGCTCCACAGAATCCTTCTGCAAGGTCTCACGTTTTCTATTTGTGTAAGGATTATTCAACAATTACACGGATATCCTAATCCTTTACTAGAAATAGATCAATCAATAAACTACTATAGTTCGCCACCTAGAGCAATCAATTTATCAATCATATACGTTAATTGATGTAGAAGCAAACGATAATCGTATGAAGAACTCAAAATAGATGCATATATTAAACCAAATCAAGTCTAGAACTTAGAATTCATCCTAAATCAAGTATGGGTTTAGCTACTCATGGATGTAGGAGAATCAATGTTATACAATTGATAAACTAGAGAAGAAATCATTACGATTGATGAGAACCGCTCCGAACCCTAGCTTTTCCTCCGTTATGTTGTTCCTCTCTTCCAAGACTTGCAAAATAATGTAAAAGATGATGTTCTTAATGTTTAGGAGGTGTCTTTATATAGTTCTCACGAATCAGGTCTTCAAAATCCTTCTGGGACCGTGTTTTCTTCGATTCTTAGCTTTAAACACATGCCAAATACCTTTAATTACGGTTGGGTTCGTTAACATCAATCCAACCGTAAGTTTGACCATCAAAACTCGCCAAAAATCCCCATAGTTATGGTTGGGTTCAACCTAGCTGAAACTACGACGAGAAAATTATGTAAAAAAATCCCGAGAATTACGGTTGGGTCCGAGTCTCTTGGACCTGGCCTTAATTATTCATGTATACTTTTTGTTCTTCGCTATTTCGGCCGTAACTTCTTCATACGATGTCCGATTGACCTCATTCTTTTTGGGTTGCATTCGTATCGTCGTCCTCTAAAACATAAAAATGCCCAAATATTAAGATATCTTCACTTAATTTTACGGTTGGGCTGGACCTAGCCGTAATTCTTCTTGTGTATTATGTTGGAAATTCATCTATTTTACGGTTGGGTTTTGAGAAGATTTTCCCAACCGTAAATTCTCCTGTAAATTGTATCCAAGAGTTGCGTTTGCACCTTTCAACTTCTTCTTTTCATGCCGTGATGAACTCTACTCTTCTTAGATCTTTCTAACACCATTTCCCTTGATTTCGGATGATTCCTCTAAAGAAACAAATAAGAAAGAAAAAAAGAGTAATACAACATAGAATGCAAGAATTATAGCTAGAACAAGTATGAAATGGACATTAAAATCATGTAAATTAAGCACTTATCAGGTTTCTACGTAATACTAAAAACTAAACTATTTTGGCATTGGTTTGTTGCATTGTTTTGTCGTAAAATATATATTACATATATACATTGATGTTGTTGGATTACAGTTTGTTTTCGTGACTTGGACCTTATTGAAAAAGAGGGGGTACAACAACCACACCCAATATTTCGCTTAGCAATCTGTATGGACTAACTCCAATATACTTTTAAGAGAATCAACTAGACTCAATCTTATTAGAAGTATATCAAAGAGTTATAATATCTCGATCTCTCAATTTAATTCTTACTCAAGCAAATAGAAATCTGCGAGTCTAATTAAATACAAGAGAGATAACTTGGATGGTACCAAAGACCAATATCCAAGTGTCAATCAATGTAAATCAACAACCAAAGGTTGGATATTATAATTTATTGATCTAACACACAACCTGTGATATTTCAATTATATAACAAAATATAATGCGGAATAGAAATAACACAGACACAAGAATTTTGTTAACGAGGAAACCGCAAATGCAGAAAAACCCCAGGACCTAGTCCAGATTGAACACACACTATATTAAGCCGATATAGACACTAGCCTACTACAAACTAACTTCGGTCTGGACTGTAGTTGAACCCCAATCAATCTCACACTGATCCAAGGTACAGTTGCGCTCCTTACGTCTCTAATCCCATCAGGATACTACGTACTTGATTCCCTTAGCTGATCTCACCCACAACTAAGAGTTGCTACGACCCAAAGTCGAAGACTTTAATAAACAAATTTGTATCACCTGAGAAAAGTCTACGATAATAGATAAATCTGTCTCCCACAGAAATACCTACGAGTTTTGTTCCGTCTTTTGATAAATCAAGGTGAACATGAACCAATTGATAACCCGGACTTATATTCCCGAAGAACATCCTAGTATTATCAGTCACCTCATAATAATCTTAATCGACACGGTGAAAGAAGATATTGTGGAATCACAAACGATGAGACGAAGATGTTTGTGATTACTTTTATATCTTGCCTATCGGAGAAATCAATCTCAAGCCAATCATTATGATTGTACTTAGTACGATAAAAACAGCAAGATTAGATCACACAACTACGAGAAAGTAGTATCGGTTTGGCTTCACAATCCCAATGAAGTCTTTAAGTCGTTAACCTACAGGGTCTCGATAGAAACCTAAAGTTAAAGGAGAATCGACTCTAGATTATACAACTAGTATCACACAGGAGGTGTGGGTATTAGGTTTCCCAGTTTCTAGAGTTCTCCTTTATATAGTCTTTCAAATCAGGGTTTGCAATCTAAGTTACCTTGGTAACAAAGCATTCAATATTCACCATTAGAAGAAAACCTGATTAGATTCAAGCTAATATCTTTCGATCGTTAGATCGAAACTTAGCTTGTTACACACAAATGAAAGCACATTTTTGGTTTGTATAACCGTACCCAAACATGTACATTTAGTTGGTTCAACAGTAGTTAACCAAATGGTTATCCATATGAGCACTTTCATATCAACTATATTCTTCTTTACCATAACTAGTTCAAATGACTGAAATGAACTAGTTAGAGAGTTGTTCAATTGCTTAGATCTTTATAATTGATAGGTGTCTAAAACACCTTGATATTTTTCTATTATTTATGCTTTCTTTGCTAAGTTTTCTTGTAAAATATTTATCTTATGTTTGCTTTTGAGTTCTTAGGTACTTTGGAGTCAATTGGAACAAAAGAATAAGAAACAACGCAAAAGTCTCATCTCATGTGCAAATGCTGTTGGAGGCGAACTGTTTCTCATTATTTGCTTTTATTTCTTCATTTCTGTCTAAAAAGTATGTCGGCTTTAGTGATGCAAATTCTGTCTGAAAAGCATGACAACTTTAGTGATGAAGAGACATTGAAGAGAAGAAGTGGATTTGAGAAGTAAAAGATGGCTACTGTTGGTGAAAGAATTCAAAGAAGAAGAAAGCGTTCATTTGGAGCGAAAAGGAGCAAAAATACCAATTCACAGGTGAGCGAAACTAGCTACAGTTGAGCAAGAAAGAGATTAGGCATGTCAGTTCTCCGGAACCGACAAGCAATTCATCATCTGGGTACCCCTTATCTACTCTATCTGGGTGGTTATATCCATTCCCCCTCTTACACATACCCTAAAATTCAGAGAAGAGATAATTCTTCTCATTATCATTATTATCTGCTATACCTGAAAGAAAGAAGGAGATGGCGGCTTCATTAAATTCTCAGAAAGGAAATTCAGAGATGAAGATGGAATGGAGGAAATCAAAGGAATTAGGGTCTAATCATTGGGAGAAAGAAGATGGAGATTGCGGTGTTAAATTGAGTTCTGAATCGAGACATTCAAGGTGATTTAGAAGATGGGTTTCTGAAACTGAAGAGGAGAAATCGGTGGATTTCTGAGATGGGTTTAGCTCAAGATAGGGTTCTCTGTGAGTTAAAGAAAAAATGGCGTTGATGTCATGGGATGTGGATCCGAACAAGGAAGAATGAGGGTTTGTTGAAGACGATTGAATATGGTGTTGTAGGATGAACGGGTTCTGGTGGATGATTTTGATAGTGATAATTCGAAGATGAGAAAAAAATTAAAGTTGGTACTGCTGTAGAATTTGAAGGAGATCGAAGATTGAGATAAACACAGAGAAGGGGGGAATTGAATTTGATGCTGTTGCAGTTACGATGGGACTGAAGCTGTAATGAAATTGGAGTTGCAGTTCATGTTCAGAAGCTGTAATGGAAATGAAGTGCAGGTACTGGTGACAGTGAAGCTGCAGTTCAGTGGGGTGGTCATGGGTTTGACTGAAATGGAGAATGGCCCATGCAGTGCAAGAATGATGCAGTGCCGCTGTTGATAGTTGGAGCTCAAGTTACAGGTAGCTGATTGCAGTGAGATGAGTTGCAGTTGATAGTGCTGTGCTTTGAGCTACAATGCAGAAAAGATAGATGTGTGTTGGTCTTTGTTTGAGTGGAGTTGTGATTAAATGGGCACGGCAGGTGATTGAAGCTACAGTTTAGGTTGTAGAGAAGGAACGAAGCGCAAGGATGGCTGGAAGGGAAGCTGTGCAGAGCCATCATGGCGCTGCAGTAGATTAGGCTTTTGCAACACTAATCACATCCTTGGCAAAACAGTTTGGCCTGGCAGTCAGATTCTGACTCGCCCAGTCAATGGCTGACTCAGTTCTTACTCATACGCCATTGGTGACTATTATTTAGCCGTCAACTCTGACGATTGACCGTTAACTCTGACCGGCACTTGATTATTTCCCGGTCACTTGAACTACTTTCCGGTGAATTTACAGACCAACTTCCGGCTACTTTCATGGGTCTCCGGCAACACTTTTGTCCAGAATTTCTACACGGGTTTTGTCTCTCATTTGGGCTTGGTGGACTTCTATCTATTGGACCTTTGAAGACTTGACCTAAGAAGAGACATAAAAGGGAAGATTTTTACAACTTTATATCACGTATTCTACTTGGAGTTTTTGGGAGAGAGCCGCAGCTAGGGTTTGCTTTCGTATTTATTTTTCATCTTCTTTATTTTCAATTATTATTTGATGATGAACTCCAAAACTATGAGTAACTAAATTATCTTTGATTAAGGGCGATTTCAAAGCCCGGAATATGGACTTACAATCGATATGAAGTAGCTTTTTCTTTGCCATTACTTTCGTTATTGTTTGATTTCTACTATGATAATAATGTTTATGGATTGTTTGTCAACTATTTAAGTTCGAAATTAAATAGTTGATTCATAGTCTTATTGCTAGTTTTGAATTCTTCGACCCGTAATTGTCTAGAAAGATAAACATAAGTAGAAATATATGGGTATTGATGATGGGACTTTGTTAAGTACCCATATGTAGAAATTGACATGTAGGATCAGAATATCGCGACATCAATACTTCGCGAGATTAATAAATGACGACATTGCGATGGAGTCGCAGGGAAGTAAAATAAATGACGCAATGAATGACGACAAAAAACATGAGAAAGATGTGAAGATTCAGCGAAATTTAGGAGTGTCGCGAGATTGAATACTTGTACACTTGCGATATCTCGCAAGCCATTCCCGAAAATAAAGGACAGCTTAGCTGTCATCCACTGTGTACTACCCTATATAAAGGGTTGAGTCAGTCTGTTGAAGAGGAGAGTTCTTTCTGAATTGTTAAGCAAGTCTTGAAGAGAGAGAAAGTTTTAGAGTGATTGTAATTCTTTAACTCATTTCTATTTCATATTGTAAAGATTCAAGTATTCAATCAATAGAAATCATAATCATTCATCTTAAAATGACTTAATTGTGTATATTCTAGTGAGGGGTGTAGTGTAGGATTTCCTGCAACTACATAATGGCGCTAGAAACAGGGAGTGAGTAGAGATCAACCTTGTGAATTGAAAGAATCAGGAGTAAAAAGAAAGAAATTTCGTATAATTTTCAACAACTTACTGAAATTGAGAAATGGCTAGAAGAAGGAATGCATCAGAACAACCAACAACTGTTAGAAGAAGTAGGAGATTAGCTGGAGAAAGGAGAAATGAAGTAGGTGAACCATCAAGAGTAAACGCAAGAGATAGAGAAGAAGGTCAAATTCAACCACCAATTCAACCAGCACCGAATAGAGTAATAGATTATGATAGGGTGAGTGTGCATACATGGAGATCAGATTTTATGGAAGAAAGAGAAGAAGTGCAACAATTGATAAATAATGGACAAGAAGAGAGAAATTGAGAAGAGATGGGAGAAACAATTCGTGGAAATGAAGAAATCGCAGCATTAGAAGCTTTGAGACAAACAATACATGAAGAAAGGCGGTTAGAAGCGGAAGAACGTGCAAATTTAACAAGGCAAAACCATGAGTTAAGAATGGAAAATATGAGGTTGCAGAATAGAAGGTCGAGAAGTAATACCAGGTCAAGGTCAGGATCGGTTAGAGATGATATGAGAAGAACGTTACCTGTAGAAAATGTTAATGAAGAAAATCTAGAAAGAGAGCCAAATCTCGGTGAAGGATGCTGCGAAAGAAGGGAAGTGGTGTGTATTCCACGTCCTGAGATTTTACAGAATGGCCAAAATGATGGAAATCAAGAAAATAGGCAGCAGAATAATCCAATTGGTGAAGAAAATCAGGAAGAAGGAAGAAGAATACTACAGGGGAGAGAAACACGGAGGAAACAAAAGGAAATTGAAGATGACATCGAAAGACATTATATTGAACAAGCGCGTCTAGCTTGCGAAAGGGAAAGATTAAGAGTAGAAATGGAAGAACGGGAATTGGAGGAAGCAATTCGACAGAACAATCATGACAATCGAGAAAGAAGGCTCGAGCAAAACCGCAACAATGGAAATATCAATGAAGAATATGAAAGAGTACAAAGAAGAACTGATAGAAAACCAAGAATAGAAAATGATAGGTATAATGGTGTGCGAATTCGTGAACGAGATGAAGGAGAAAGTCGCAGAGAAAGAAGAGAAGAAAATGCTGAACAAGAAAATCAAAGCAGACATGAACGCAGAAGGAGAGAGGCAGATCTAAAAAGACCAATAGATTCGAATCCTGATGTAAACGAACAAATCTTAAGAGAGTTGGCAGAAATGAGAGGAATGTTGAACAATAGAAGGGGAGGAGGAAGAAGACAATTGGATGAGGCCATCGAAGAAGCTGCGAAAACCCCCTTTACACTAGAGGTGCAGTTAGGAGGAATACCCCCAAAGTGCAATTTACCCGCATTAACCAGCATTTTTGATGGAACAACTTGCGCAATACAACACATCAAAGCGTATGTGAGATGTATGCTACAATGGGAAAATCATGACGCCATATTGTGCAAATATTTTGCATCAAGTTTAACAGGAGAAGCACTGAAATGGTTTGAGGGTTTACCAAGAAACACAATCACGTCATTCAACCATTTACAAGCTATATTCTTAGGGGCATATATAAGTAACAACTCCTCGCGACCAGGAATTGAAGATGTATTTGGGCTGAAACAAAGAGTTGGTGAAAGTTTGAGACACTTAACTGTGAGGTGGAAGATAATTTGTAGGGAAATGGCTGGACGAGTGGATGAAAGATATCTTATTCTATCATTCATAAACGCTATGTTCGCAACCAATTTGTTATATATTCAAATTTTTAGAGTCAAGAATACAATTACAATGACTGAGTTGCGAGAACTTCAGGAGGAATATATTGCTCTAGAGGAAAGGTAAAATGAGATGGAATCATATCCAGTTGTGAATACAAATTCAAACGCTGCGAATGCAAGCTTATTACCCAAGTTGATAAACATAGTAGCGAGCACTTCGCAAGGGCAACAAGAAAGGATAATAGATGATGGACAACCAAAGATAGTAGCTATGGGAAGCCATGATCAGGAAGAATTTGAAAGAGAAAGGAACTACTACAACCGTGGCGGCAATAAAAAAATTCAAAGACTTGATCATCCGCAAGAAACTTATGGAGGTCGAAGGCAGAATTATCATGGAGGGCAGCGAAGTCACAGAGTAGTATGAGAGGAAATCAAAATGCCACCACTAAATACTAGTGTGGAAAAAATATGGGGAGCTATAATCTTGATGGAAAACATACCTGCACCATGGAATATGGGGAATGAGCCACCACCAAGTGATAGAAGCCACGAGTTCTGTTCTTACCACCGCTTTCATTGACACCTAACAAATGACTGCAGGAATATAAAAAGAATCATCCTCAGAATGATTGACCAAGGAAAGCTGAATCATTTTCTAAAAAGTGAAGAGAAGATTCAACCGTTACCACCACCGCCAGAAATGCACAGGACAAATTCAGCAAAAGGGAAAGAAACATTCGTAATAGAAGTTGGAACGAAAGCGAAAAATTTGTTTTGCAACTCCATTATACATTCATACCGAGCAATTGAAGATTTTCATGATAATGTTCTAGTAGGGTTTTTTGCGAGGGATGCTGATAATAGAGAAGTGATGAACATCGCGAAGGCGTCGCAGTTAAAAGAATGGCAAATGCAGATTATTTCTTTCACCGCAGAAGAGATTCCTGAAGGCAGAGAGACGCATGATAGCCCATTGGTCGTAAAATTGGAAATTAATCCAAAACCTGTAGATGGCGAAGATGATGAAGCAGAAAATTCCTGGGCGATCAATAGAATCTTAATTGATACGGGGAGCTCAGTGAACATTCTCTTTTACCATACTTACAAGACTATGGGTGGGAAGGATGAAGAGTTGATACCTTCGACATATAAAATATACGGTTTCAATGGCACAACGAATAATCCTAAAGGAGAAGTTCATATGAGAATACCCTTGCAAGGATTATCAATTGAAATTTTGTTCTGTGTAGTCGATGTGGAGTCCCCTTATAATGCATTGATCGGAAGGCCATGGTTGCACGAAATTCTGGGTGTAGCGTCGACTTATCATCAGTGTATAAAGTTTCCTCATCCTAGCGGTGTTGGAGTTATAAAGGGAGACTGGATGAAAGGACAAAAATGCTATGAGATTGATGTGGAGAGTTGCGAGGAAAGAGCTGCAAAAAGAAAGGGTTGGAAGCAAAATATAAAAGATGAACAAAGAAGAGAAAGGTTGATGGTGGATACCATAGATACAAGAGATGAAGATACATCGCGAAGCAAGTGCATGAAAACAGTGGAAAATCATGATGGAAAGGAATCATTAAGAGGTTTGAATGGTGCGGAGCGAGAGAGCAAGCAGAGCAAAAAGTGTAAGAAATGAATAATCATTATTATCGAAATCAATGATAAAGGCATATCAAGAGTAAGAGGAAGAAACAGTAATTGAAAAAGAAATACGCGAGAATCTCGCCATCAAGAATGTATGAAAATTTGATTGAAGAATCGAAAACCAAAAATGAATAAACAATGCAAGATTGTGCGATAGCTTCGCAAACAAAATAACAAGAGAAAACCAAAAATGAATGATTGAATGAATTAACAAAAATGAAAGAGTGAGTGAATGGGACGAACCTTTATGGCATACACCCTAGTTTGCGAATGATATTTCGCAAGAGGAAAATGTAAGACCTAAAGTGCGTCATATAAGGGGGTATCTCTTGACATGGCTCAGGGAAAAGGTTACACCGCTCCTGGAACCTGAGCCATGGAGATTTGGGGCCCATGAAAGCCTATCCGGGAGAGATACCTTGCATTTCCAACTATATATATAAGGTTATACCCTGGTTGGACCCCCGAGGGTCTCTTCCAAGGAGTCAGTGTATGCTCAAGGAGCCGAGGTACACGGTTGAGCCAAGAGCGCCTAGGACATTTGAAGTGTCTCGGCCATTCTTGGCAAGTCTTGGCACATGCTGCACTCGGCCCGAAGAAAACTCCACTTAGGGTGCAGTCTCGTAACCATAAACCCTATAGGTATAAGGGATAAGAGGCTGCGAAAACAACTGGTTGTTGTTAAGACCGGATGGGAGGAGCTAGTCTTGTATGGCCGATGTACGCCTCCTTGAAGGGGCAACCAGGGAGATGATAAGGGCGGCACCCTCCATTAGGGAGTTGATAAGTGTCACAAGACGACAATGTCATGGGGCTTTATATTCGCAAGAACATTTAGTCCTGTCATATTGTCGCAAATGAAATATCCTGCAGAGGCAAAAAATACTAAAGAAATGATAAGACAAGATCAATGGGTCATTACATGAAAGTGTAAGGACGTCCTGCGATCTTGTCGCACGACGTCAATGTCATGGGACTTTATGTTCGCAAGAATTGTTAGGCCTGTCATATTGATGCAAAATGAGGGGTGGAAAAATAAGACCTTTAACTAGGAAGGCAAAATAAGACCACACAAAAACAATGATAAGGCAAGATCAATGGGTCAATACAGGAAAATGTAAAGACGTCCTGCGATCTTGTCGCAACAGTGAATTTCAACATAAATGATAAAAAAAAAAAAAAAAAAAAAAAAAAAGGGGAATCGAGTAAGCAAACTTGCGAATACGATTAAATTTCTTCATTTATTTGTGAAGAATCAGCAACAACAGTTGCGAAATGAAGAAGTATCATTACTTAAAGATTATCGACTTGATTTATCTCATGTGAAAATAAATAACAGAGGCAAGTATGGGAATGATTAGAATAAAAATTTGTTATTTATTTTCAAATGATAGATTTACAGTAAGAGATTACAAAATGGAAGGTTAGAAGGATAAATGTACAAGTATCACAAGAAGAGAAAGGAAAATGGAACAATCTAGCAACTTATTCCTCTTCATCAGATTCTTTATCAGATTATTCTTCTTCGCTTACATCACTATCAGAGACATCTGAACAAGGCATATTTTCAGGAATTTCATCGAGAAGACAAGGATAAGAAGAAAGAGGAATGTTGTGATCATTGCAAATCTGTTCAATAGTTTGGTTGCGAAAACGAACAGCATCATTATTGAAATTCGCCACAGTAGTTTGTAGTTGCTTCTTCATCTTAGAATATTTGTCATTGCGAAGAGAGAAGTCTTTTGCAAGTTGTGCTTTCTCAGATTCAAGTTCCTTGATCCTAGTTTGAAACCTCTTCTCAGATTCTGCGAACAAATGACAATGAGTTAGCAGCTTAATAACAGTTTTATAGAAAAGAAGCGAAAAAATAATGAAGAACAATAAACAACCTTCTCTGTCAGAAATCATATCTTTAACCAAGGCATTATGCTCAGCATGAATACTGACGTTAACACCTAAGTTATTTCTGGCATTATCTAGAACCTTCGCAGCCCAAGCGAATTCATCATCATTATTATAACGAGAAGTGAACGAATTTGATTTTCTCGCTCGTTAAGTATGGCATTTTGGCGAAGGGATTCATCTCGTTCAATTTGGACTTCAAGAATAGTTTTTTGAAATTTTGCTAATGCTTGTGCACCTTGATTAGCAATGCGATCCTTATCATCTATGAGGCTGCTAATATTTTTCCTTAGAATATTATTACTCTCTTGGGACTCAAGATATAGACTTTTAAATCGGTTGGCTAAACCTAAACTAGATCTATGTTCAATTTCTAAAAGATGAAATTTGGATCGAAGTTCATTTAATGAGAGAGAATTAATCTTGTTTGAAGAACTACTTAAAGATTCATTGAGATGAGCGAGAAGAGCATCATCATCCATAGGTTCAGGGAATGAATGGAGAAGGATGGCTTGCTTAAAGATTATAAATGTCTGCGAAAATGATAAGTCAGTCAAAGAAAAATAAATGATAAAATGGAAATGAAGAAAAGAGAAGGGTGTTATACCATAAAGTTGCTGATTAGCACTTTGAAGAGTAGATATTTTGTCCTTTTGGGAAGAAGACTCAACTTCCAACTGTTGAATTTTAGCATCCTTCTTGCGAGATGTCGCAACTTCAATTTCTAGTTCTTTGTTCTTCTCCTTAAGTTGAAGATTTTTCCTCTCAAGATTGTTGCGTCTTTTCTCGAGGTCTGAGGCAACAACAAAGGAAGCTCTCCCAGACTATAAAGGAAAGTAAAGAAATTGTTAAGATAAGGTTTATAATCGAAATCGCAAAAAAAATAAAAAATAAATATGAACATACCAAAGCACTGAGTGCATTTAAGAAACTGGGAGTCATTGTTCGGGAAACTCCGCGAAAAGAATCATTATCCTCTAACAGGGGGGCATCGCAGATATTAGCGAGAGCTTCGCAGGTGGCAGATAAATGATCATCCCCCAATCCTTGCATAGAATCAGAGAACACACTAGACAATTGCGCCATAGCAGAAGCGACCGAATGATTCTCCTTTGCAAATGAAGTATCAGCCTCATTTTCACCTTCATCAGAACTCTCGCTGGTTTGGGAACTAGAACGAGAAGAGGGATGGACTTTCCGTTTTTTAGAAGATGGAGCAGAAGATTTATCCTTGTGAAGAGTGATTTTATTCTTGCCCTTAACCTTCGCAGCTTCGGAAATGTTAACTTCTTCAACAACCTTCGCACACGAATGAAGATAAGAAACAGAGGCAACAATATTGTTAAAAATAACAAAAGAAAGTATTTCTTACTTCATCCGTGATTGATCGGAGTATCGCCAGAGTACTCGCTTTTGGACGCCTTTTATAACTCTTTTTCAATTTGGCAATCTGAAAATTTTACAGGTCTAATAAATATAAGAGGAAGGAAATATCGTAAAGCAAACCTGAAATAGGAAATATACCTCTTTTGCCTTCTCGGGTGATAGGTGTAGAATACACCGTATTTACTATATAGAGTTTATGCTTTCTTTGCTATTTTTCTTGTGAATTATGTACTTTACGCGTGCTTTTGAGTTCTATAGGTGCAATGGAGTCGCGCGGAGGAAAAGAAGCGGAAATCACCCAAATTGAGTCAAAGGGCGAAATTGTCATTTCAGGGGAGAACACTATCTGGAACCCAGTCAATGTTAAGGGGTAACTCTTTTGGAGGAATGCTTAAGACAAACCAGTTAAGGATAAGGGGTTAGAAGTTGGCTGGCCCTTATCAGAACTGATCACTTATTAAAGGCACCCAAACTGGGGTGGTTCTTATTTGTGGGTATATTTATCCACCCCAATCATTGAGTCAACCCTAAATCGAGGTTTGCTCATTCATTTCCGTCATCTAAAATTCAGAGACAAGCTGCACAGCAGCCATGGAATCAAGCAGAGTAAGTTTGGTCCAAACTCAGGTGACAAAGACTGTGATAGATTGGTATGAGATTGATGATTCTGAGCCATGAAGATTAAGACAGAGAAGATGATTGAATTGAGAAGAAAAGCAGTTCTTTTGCCGCCGTTGTTCAAGAAATTGGAAGAGAAATGAATCGAGAAAATGTGAAATCAGAGGTGCGTAGATTGAGATGAGGAAGCATAGAAGAAGAATGGGTATTGATTGATGCCGTGATAATGGTGGAATCGATGAAATAGGGTCTTGTACTGTTGAATCTTAAACTGAGAGAAGTTGAAATTCATGGGATTTTGGTCGAGACAAGGCTGGGGTTGGAGTCATTCACTGGGAAATCAGTGTGGTTGATCAGGTTTGTTAACACTGGGTTTGCTGTTGATTGACAAGGAATGGGAGAAATTGGTTGTTCTCAGGGAAGATGAATTTAAGAGCTGAGCAGGTGGTCTGATGCCATTGAGAATTGCAGGTTACATTGGGGATTTGCTGCAGTGGTATTTGTGGGTATGAGCTGCAGTGGGCTGGAGCAGTGGCTAGCATGGAATGGCAAGGACTTAGAGTTGGCCTGTGTTGAGAATGAAGATGAAGCTCAGCCAGGGGTTGAAGTTGGCGATGAAGGCAAGAGAATTGGATGGATGGAGGATGAGATTTAGGTTGAGGCTCTGAGATGAAAGAGCATTGAGTTGATGGTGGTGTTTGCTGTTCAAGGGGTTGCTGGTATAAATGGTGAAGCAATGGGAGTATTGCAGGTCAAGTCTGGGCTAGGAGATAAGTTCCTAGTGGTGGTGTCTTGTGCTGGTGATTTGTTAATGGTGGTTTTACAGCTCGAGTTTGGAGTTGAACTGGGCTTAAGTGCAGCTGTGTTTTATTGCTCAGGAGGATGCATTAATAGAGGAGCTGGTGGCAATTGTGACAAGGCAGGGAGCTTGAGTATGGTAGTTGCAGCCATTGAAATTGCAGGAATTATAGTTGGAATTGCAGGTCTTAAGCTGTATGAACTGTGAAGGTATTGCAGTTGGCTAAGCAAAAGCTGAGAAGCTGCAGGATGGTGGTCCTGCTAAGTGCTTGAAGGAATTGTGTTGCAGCTTAGATGGTGGTACTGAGATGAATAAGTTGGGTTATAGATTTAAATATGAAGCTGAGCTTGTGAACTAAGATAGTGGTGCAACTGTTGTTTGAGTGGAGCTGTGTCTACAGCTGTGCTTGAGTGTGAGGTAGTGAAGTAGGTGGAATTATTTCAGGTGGCCAGGAGAGCTGGGTATACTTGCTTGATGCTCAGATGGCAACAAATGGTTGTACACTAATGTGGTGGGTTTGATCTGAGTTGTTTGGTCATGTTGGTGGTGTCAGGTGCTGAGCTTGAGCAAATGAGGATGATACAGACTCAATGCTGTGTTGGAAGCCTAAGCTGGTACTCAAGTAGCCTAGGATTATGGTGTTTGATTAGTTAAGTGGCCAATTAATTGAACTTGCATCTTAGTCCATAGCTATTTTAGGGTTTTTCATCAAGCGATAACCTTGAATACAAGTAGCATGATATGTTTACGGTTTGTAGTGATACACTCGTAATCATATGTAGAGTTTGACCATTGTCCGAATTGTTTTGCGCAACGCATGACAATTGCATTGATTAGCCTATTTCTGAAACTTAATGCTCCTAGGAATTGAACTTGATTAGCGCAAGGCGTTAGGTTATTCTTTAGGTAGAATTCACATACGCAGCCCTAATGTGTGTGTTGATGAACTTGAGAAATTAATAGATTATCTTGCTTTCTTGATTCTCTAGGCTTTTGATAACACAAGAGATTAAATCGTAATTCTATTCATATATGCAAGCACATGTTTAAGATTGAAGATGAATTCCTTGACCAATATCTCTCTCCATTGATTACTTTCTACAATTTGCTTTGCTTTTAATTTGTTTTTATTGTTTAAATAGAAATAAGAAATCCCCCCAATTGGTTACTTTAAGAAATTGATTACGAAATAACTACAATCGCCTCTCTGTGGATACGAACTCTTTCTTATCATATACTTTAGGAAAGTGAAATTATTTTTTGTGTCGGCTGACAACCGATCAAATTTTGGCGCCGCTGCCGGGGAGGCATACGGCTAGTTATTAAGTTTTTAGTTTCTTTTTACAATTTCTGCTTTCATCTTTGCTTTTTGTTTCTTATCTTGTTTCTCACTTGTTTGCGAGAATTGTTTGCAGGTACCTAATCTCTGGCTTCTAAGGATTGGAATTATCCAAGGTGCGGGATAGCTACTCGACGCGGCACAATACTCCAACCAAGTCAAGACACAACGGACGAGCACGAGGAGGAAGTAGGAGAAGAGATTTTCCAACAACAAGAAGAATGAAAAGAGGTTCCAATCGTAGAGGAAACACACGTGGAAGAACAAGGAGCAATGGGTGATGCAAATCGTTCACTCAAGGACTTAGCTTCTCATAGGCTTGATATACAACAGGGGTGTATTCAAACGGACTCTACTTTTGAAATTAAACCGGGGTTGCTTAGAGAATTACCAAAGTTCCATGGCATGGTGAATGAATATCCAAACAAACATCTTATGGACTTCCACACCATTGTCACGGCCATGCTTCCAGCGGATGTTGCAGCGGATGGTGCAATGTTGAAAGTTTTCTGTTTCTCTTTAATGGATAGTGCTAAGGATTGGTTGTTCTATTTACCTCCCGGAAGTGTCACAACATGGAATGGGTTGAAGAAACTCTTTTTAGAGAGATATTTTCCTACATCAAAGGCTACTCAAATTCGCAAGGAGATTTGTGGGATGAAGCAAAATGTGGGAGAATCTCTATATGAATGTTGGGAACGATATAAGAGATTGGTGGCAAGCTGCCCTCACCACCAATTTAATGATGCTATGATCATTCAATATTTCTATGAAGGACTCCAATCAAGTGATAGGAATCTCCTCGACGCTGCGGGTGGTGGTGCACTAGTTAACAAGACCGTGGCACAAGCTAGAGAGTTGATTGAAAACATGGCAGCGAACTCACAACAATTCTTGAGTCGTGGTTCGGATGTGCTTCTAAGAAGGGTGAGTGAAGTGAGCGAGGTTGAAGATCTTCGTCAACAAATGGGTAACATGAACGCAATGCTTCAACAAGTTGCAGCCGCGGTGATACCGAGTTCCTCTCAATCTTATGAAGACGAGCAAGCTAATGCGATCTTTCCGAATCAACAAAGACGGTATGATCCCTACTCCAACACTTACAATCCGGGATGGAGAGATCACCCCAATTTTAGCTATGCCAATAAGCAAGGAGCGATTCAACAACCTAGTTTCAACAACCCGAGTGGATTTCAACCTCAACAACAACAATTCCAACCGAGACAACAATTTCAACAACAACAACAACCTCAAATGGGGTCCAATATGGAGGAGTTCTTTGAAATCTTTTATGCAACGAACGGAGAGTTCGGTTAAGGAATTGCAAACTCAAGTTGGTTCTATGGCTATGGAGTTGAATCAATTGAAGGCACAAAATGGTGGGAAACTCCCTTCTCAACCTATCAACCCAAAAGAGGGTGTTAATGCAATTACATTGAGAAGTGGTACACAACTTGTGCAACCCGAAGTTGTTGATTCGGGCGTGGTGGAAACACCAAAGGAACCTGTTTGGAGGAGAAAACCGAGGATTCTCCCCAAACTTCGAGGTACCTATTCCTAACTCTAAAACTCCGGTTTCTACTTATGTTCCTCCTCTACCTTTCCCTCGCAGATTTGCAAGTTCTAAGAAGGCGGAACTAGAAAAGGAGATTTTAGACGTTCTAAAAAAGATCCATGTGAACATACCACTCATAGATGCAATCAAGCAAGTTCCAAAGTATGCAAAGGTGTTGAAGGACTTGTGTACCAATAAGCAAAGGCTCAAAGGTAATGAAGTGCTTAGTGTGGGGGAGAATGCTTCGGCAATCTTACAACACAAACTCCCACTTAAGTGCAAGGACCCGGGTAGCTTCGACATTCCGTCACAATTGGTAACACTACATTTAATAAAGCTATGTTGGACTTAGGTGCTTCCGTTAATGTCATGCCTGCGTCTATGTACAATTCACTTGATCTTGGTCCTCTTAAAAAGGCTGGAATTGTGTTGCAATTAGCCGATCGTTCTAATGTCTACCCAATGGGTATTGTTGAGGATGTTCTTGTGCAGGTTAATCAACTTGTATTTCCAGCGGACTTTTGCGTGTTAGAGATGGATGAAGGTTCACCGGACTCGTCTCTTCCATTGCTACTTGGGCGTCCCTTCATGAAAACGGCGAAAACCATTATTGATGTTGACAAGGGAACGCTAACTATGGAGTTTGATGGAGAAATAATACGTTTCAACATTTTCGAGACGATGAGATATCCTAGCGATGTCCACTCTTGTTTCTCCATTGATATGATGGACACATTGGCGCAACAAATGTTTGAGTTGAATGGTGTTGATACTTTGGAAACCGTGCTCACTACACCTATCGACAATGGTTATGCGTATAGTGATGAGATGAAAGAAACCATTGGTTCTCTTGACTCATTACCGGAAAAATCAGCAACTAAGAATATTTCATATGCTTCTTTACCTTGCAATAATGAAAAACTTGTGCCATCTATTGTTAAACCTCCAAGTTTAGAATTGAAACCTCTTACAAGTCACTTAAAGTACTTGTACTTGGGTGACAACGAAGATTTACCCGTGATTGTTTCTAACGAGATTAATGAATTACAGGAGCAAAAACTTCTACGGGTGCTAAGGACGTACAAGACGGCCATAGGATGGACAATCACCGATATCAAGGGTATAAGCCCTGCCGTTTGTATGCATAAGATTCGTGTGGAGGATGATTCAAAGCCTACAAGGGAAGCGCAACGTCGTTTGAATCCTCCCATGATGGAAGTTGTGAAAAAGGAGATACTCAAGCTTTTGGAAGTGGGTGTTATCTACCCCATATCCGATAGCAAGTGGGTAAGCCCGGTACAAGTCGTACCAAAGAAATCTGGTGTGACGGTGGTGGAGAATGATAAGAATGAACTTGTCCCAACTCGTGTGCAAACCGGTTGGAGGGTTTGTATTGATTATAGAAAATTGAATGCCACCACTAGAAAAGATCACTTTCCTTTACCTTTTATTGATCAAATGCTTGAACGTTTATTGGACACTCTTACTATTGCTTTCTTGATGGCTATTCAGGTTATAATCAGATTGTGATAGCACCGGAGGACCAAGAGAAAACCACTTTCACTTGTCCTTTTGGTACTTTTGCTTATAGAAGGATGCCTTTTGGCTTATGCAATGCTCCGGCTACCTTTCAAAGGTGTATGGTAAGTATCTTTTGAATATGTTGAAAACATAATCGAAGTGTTCATGGATGACTTTAGTGTCTTTGGTGATTCATTTGACCTTTGCTTGAACAACTTGGCTCTAATCCTTGAACGATGTGTTGAAACAAATCTTGTGCTAAATTGGGAGAAGTGCCATTTCATGGTAACTCATGGCATAGTTTTAGGCCATATTATATCTTCTAAAGGCTTGGAAGTTGATAAATCTAAGATAGACCTTATTCGTGCTCTAACCCCTCCCACTACGGTGAGGAAGATACGTTCTTTTCTTGGTCATGCGGGTTTTTATCGTAGGTTCATCAAGGACTTTTCCAAGATAGCATCACCACTTTGTAACCTATTGCAAAAAGATGTGGTTTTTAACTTTGATGAGAAGTGTGTGGCGGCATTCAATCGTTTGAAAGAAATTTTGATTTCAGCCCTATCATTAAACCACCGGATTGGAGTAAGCCGTTTGAGCTCATGTGTGATGCAAGTGACTATGCGGTTGGTGCGGTGCTTGGGCAACGTGTGGGAAGCTTCCTCATGCTATCTATTATGCTTCTAGAACGTTAAATGAGGCCCAACAAAACTACACAACCACTGAAAAGGAGTTATTAGCCATTGTTTTTGCTTTAGAAAAGTTTCGCTCTTATCTAATTGGTACAAAAGTTGTTGTCTTTTACGATCATGCAAAGACTAGATACTTGCTTACAAAGAAAGAGGCGAAACCGAGGCTCATACGATGGATTTTACTCTTGCAAGAGTTTGATCTTGAAATCAAAGACAAGAAAGGAATTGAGAACACCGTTGCGGATCATTTGAGCCGACTTTCGTGGACAAGGAGACTATCCCGTTGCGTGAAAGTTTCCGGACGAGCAACTATTCTCCATTGCCTTTGGAGAACCATGGTACGCCTGATATTGTTAATTACTTAGTGTCTAAACAAATCCCAAAGAACTTGTCTCGTCTTTGAGAGGGACAAACTTAAGAAGTTAGGAAACCAATACATATGGGATGATCCATACTTATGGAAACATTGTAGTGACAGTGTAATACGTAGGTGTGTTCCGAAATTGAATTTAATTCTATTTTGTCTTTTTGCCACTCATATGCTTGTGGAGGACATTTTGGGAGTAAGAGAACCGCTCTCAAGGTATTAGAATGTGGTTTCTTTTGGCCAACTTTGTTTAAGGATGCACATGCATTTTGTATCACATGTGATAGGTGTCAAAGAACCGGCAATCTAGGTGCTCGAAATCAAATGCCGCAAACTATTATTCAATTTGTGGAGTTTTTTGATGTATGGGGAATTGATTTTATGGGCCCTTTTGTCAATTCTAATGGGAATTATTATATTTTGCTTGCTGTGGATTATGTCTCGAAATGGGTGGAAGCTAAAGCCACCCCAACTAATGATTCTAAAGTTGTTTGATTTCGTGCAAGCTAATATTTTTGCAAGGTTTGGAATTCCAAGGGCTATAATTAGCGATGGAGGTTCACACTTCAAAAACAGGTTCTTGCAAAGCTTGTTAAGGAAGTACAATGTGTCGCATAGGATTGCAACACCCTACCATCCGCAAACAAATGGACAAGCCGAAGTTTCCAACCGAGAGGTGAAATCCATTCTTGAAAAGACGGTGAATCCCACAAGGAAGGATTGGAGTTCGCGACTTAATGATGCATTGTGGGCGTATAGAACCGCATATAAAACACCTATTGGGATGTCTCCTTTTAGGCTTGTTTATGGTAAACCTTGTCACTTACCCGTGGAAATTGAGCATAAGGCGTTTTGGGCTATTAAGCAATGCAACATGGAGTTGGATGGGGCTGGAAAGCAAAGAAAGTTACAACTTCAAGAGCTAGAGGAGATTCGCAATGATGCATTTGAAAGCTCACGGATTTACAAGGAAAAACGAAAGCTTTTCATGATAATATGATTTCTAAGAAACAATTTTGCATTGGGCGAGAAAGTGCTTTTGTTTAATTCTCGTTTGCAATTATGTCGGGTAAATTAAGGTCACGTTGGATTGGACCTTTTATTGTGACTAATGTGTTTTCTCATGGTGCAGTGGAAATTCGTAGTTTAGCTACAGGTAATGAACTTAAAGTGAATGGGCACCGGTTGAAACCATATTATGAGAACTTCTCTTCGGATGTCGTGGAAGGAGTTAATCTTGTGGAAGTACTCCCTCTGGAGGAGTCATAGAAAGCAAGGAGTCGGTCGGGCTGACGACTTTAAACCAAGCGCTAATTGGGAGGCAACCCAAAGGATGAGTATTTCTTGTCTTGTATTTATTTCTTTTCTTGTTTTTAGTTTTTCTTGTTTTGTTTTCTTTGTTTTTGCTGATTTCTTATTAGGATTTCCCACCTTGACTTACATTGTCGATTCAATTTACATTGAGGACAATGTAAAGTTTAAGTGTGGGGGAGTGGTTTATGTTGTAAGTTTTTGCAATTTTTCAACTTTTTTGTGAACTAGTGAATAAGAAAACTCCTCCAACTTGTAGTTAGTTTAGAGTCACATAGTATACATGTCGCTAAGATTACATCGAGAATCTCACAATAGTGACTCGAACTTAGAGATGACAGAGAACATGATCGGGTTTCTTAATTGTATGAGAGTTAAAGTTGGATTTAACCATGCCGTGGCAAATAAGGTGCAGTGAATTCGGTATTAGAACAGTGATCCCCTATAGTGGAGACTACCCATGTTACATAATGTGAGGCACCAACCTTCAATTCTTTGTACCTGTCTAAATTTGTGCTTTTAGAGTGTGTGTCACCGTACGTAAATTCCGGGCAGAATGGTGAGCTGTCCAAATTCCCACCATAGAAGCACTATTTTGATCTCTTGAGTGCTATTTTTATCAACCATGTTGGTGACATCGAATTGCTAACTTACATTCCACTTGTGATCTTGTTCGCAGGTTAGCACCATCCACCTTATCTCTCTCTACACCAACAGGTCCATAGAAACACCATCATCATCAACAAGAGGAGCATCACAAATTCGAAGGAAAGTTGAATACGTTCGAGGTTTACAAGCAACACTACAGTAATGGGCAGATTTCAGATTTGAGTAAAGCAACAAAAACAGGGGCAGAATTTTTATAAGTTGAAGACTATAATACAAGAGCGGAAATTATCAAGGATGAAAGTTCGAGAAGTTTATGATATCAAGACATATAAGTTGTGAAGATTCAAGCGGTAAAGTACTTACACCATGGCATTGTACTTATATTTTTATTTTAATTTATTTGTATTTTACTTTCTCTTGTCTCAAAAAAAAAAAAAAAAAAAAAAATTTAAAAAAAAAAACGAAAATTAAAAAAAAAAAAAAATATAAAAAAAAAAAAAAAAAAAGAGACAAGAGAAAATTTTTATGTTTTTTAATATTTTTTATTATTTTTTTTTATTTTTTTTTATTTTTATTTTTTTATTTTTTTTAATTTTTATTAAAAAAAAAAAAAAAAAAAACTAATTTTAAAAAAAAAAAAAAATATATGAAAAAAAAAAAAAAAAAATTGTATTCTTTCAATAAAGCCTATGGAAAGAAGGAATATCTATAATGAAGTTTCAAGCGACAAGAAATTTGAGGAAAGAATCATATTGTCAAGATTCTACGAAGTTCGAGAGTTATCATCAAGAGTTGAAGACCGAAGACGAAGATGAAGACACCGATAGAAGACCGAAGACGTTTCTATGGATCTTTGTGAGAGTGGTGCTAGCTGCACGCCGAACGGATTCACTGTAAGTAAGCATATTCCCACCTTCGTTAAATGGTTTGATTTCCTTTCGAAGAGATCGTCATAAAAATGGGTTTTCAAAAATATATAAAAGATGTGGGTTTTCAAAACATTCGGAGGGTTAAGCCTTCCTACCATTCAACGTGTCGCAGGATTCTCTCTTCATTCCAACCGGACACATGTGTGACCCATAAAGAGCTGTTTATTATTGAGAGCAATATCATAAAACCCTTTCTTGTGAGGCAGAGTCGAGACTTTTGATCACTCCGAACCCGAATTTTAGTCGAGAAGGGATGGTTATCTCTCTCTCAACTTTTAAGAATGAGATTGTGTTCATTTATGTGTCTAACTTCTTATGACTAGTGTGCAGAATATCTATGTCTTCTTAGCGCGTTGGATACTATCATTACGGAGAACTAGTAAGTTGGAAATTTAGGTTTTGTGGGTATATCTCTAGTAAACCCTCACGAGACTATAACTCGTCCACTAGGGACACCTAGGGGTTTAAAGGCTTGTTATTTATGCTAAAAGTGTCCGTAGCCTCGACGACACGGAGTTGTTGTATTTTATTGTTTTGTTTGATTTGCTCGAGGACTAGCAAAGTCTAAGTGTGGGGGAATCTGATAGGTGTAGAATACACCGTATTTACTATATAGAGTTTATGCTTTCTTTGCTATTTTTCTTGTGAATTATGTACTTTACGCGTGCTTTTGAGTTCTATAGGTGCAATGTAGTCGCGCGGAGGAAAAGAAGCGGAAATCACCCAAATTGAGTCAAAGGGCGAAATTATCATTTCAGGGGAGAACACTATCTGGAACCCAGTCAATGTTAAGGGGTAACTCTTTTGGAGGAATGCTTAAGACAAACCAGTTAAGGATAAGGGGTTAGAAGTTGGCTGGCCCTTATCAGAACTGATCACTTATTAAAGGCACCCAAACTGGGGTGGTTCTTATTTGTGGGTATATTTATCCACCCCAATCATTGAGTCAACCCTAAATCGAGGTTTGCTCATTCATTTCCGTCATCTAAAATTAGAGACAAAGTTGCACAGCAGACCATGGAATCAGCGAGTAAGTTTGGTCCAAACTCAGGTGACAAAGACTGTGATAGATTGGTATGAGATTGATGATTCTGAGCCATGAAGATTAAGACAGAGAAGATGATTGAATTGAGAAGAAAAGCAGTTCTTTTGCCGCCGTTGTTCAAGAAATTGGAAGAGAAATGAATCGAGAAAATGTGAAATCAGAGGTGCGTAGATTGAGATGAGGAAGCATAGAAGAAGAATGGGTATTGATTGATGCCGTGATAATGGTGGAATCGATGAAATAGGGTCTTGTACTGTTGAATCTTAAACTGAGAGAAGTTGAAATTCATGGGATTTTGGTCGAGACAAGGCTGGGGTTGGAGTCATTCACTGGGAAATCAGTGTGGTTGATCAGGTTTGTTAACACTGGGTTTGCTGTTGATTGACAAGGAATGGGAGAAATTGGTTGTTCTCAGGGAAGATGAATTTAAGAGCTGAGCAGGTGGTCTGATGCCATTGAGAATTGCAGGTTACATTGGGGATTTGCTGCAGTGGTATTTGTGGGTATGAGCTGCAGTGGGCTGGAGCAGTGGCTAGCATGGAATGGCAAGGACTTAGAGTTGGCCTGTGTTGAGAATGAAGATGAAGCTCAACAGGGTTGAAGTTGGCAGTGAAGGCAAGAGAATTGGATGGATGGAGGATGAGATTTAGGTTGAGGCTCTGAGATGAAAGAGCATTGAGTTGATGGTGGTGTTTGTTGTTCAAGGGGTTGCTGGTATAAATGGTGAAGCAATGGGAGTATTGCAGGTCAAGTCTGGGCTAGGAGATAAGTTCCTAGTGGTGGTGTCTTGTGCTGGTGATTTGTTAATGGTGGTTTTCTGACTCGAGTTTGGAGTTGAACTGGGCTTAAGTGCAGCTGTGTTTTATTGCTCAGGAGGATGCATTAATAGAGGAGCTGGTGGCAATTGTGACAAGGCAGGGAGCTTGAGTATGGTAGTTGCAGCCATTGAAATTGCAGGAATTGTAGTTGGAATTGCAGGTCTTAAGCTGTATGAACTGTGAAGGTATTACAGTTGGCTAAGCAAAAGCTGAGAAGCTGCAGGATGGTGGTCCTGCTAAGTGCTTGAAGGAATTGTGTTGCGACTTAGATGGTGGTACTGAGATGAATAAGTTGGGTTATAGATTTAAATATGAAGCTGAGCTTGTGAACTAAGATAGTGGTGCAACTGTTGTTTGAGTGGAGCTGTGTCTACAGCTGTGCTTGAGTGTGAGGCAGTGAAGTAGGTGGAATTATTTCAGGTGGCCAGGAGAGCTGGGTATACTTGCTTGATGCTCAGATGGCAACAAATGGTTGTACACTAATGTGGTGGGTTTGATCTGAGTTGTTTGGTCATGTTGGTGGTGTCAGGTGCTGAGCTTGAGCAAATGAGGATGATACAGACTCAATGCTGTGTTGGAAGCCTAAGCTGGTACTCAAGTAGCAGCTGGAATTTGAGGTGGGAAGGCACTGTAGCTGTTGGATGGTTAGGGTTGCAGTCTTGAGGCTAAGAAGAAGCTATGGTGCTGTTGCTTGCAAGGAGTCTGTGTTGTATGGAATTGTTAACTGAGATTGGAATGAAGCTGCTGTGATCTGTGTCAGCAGCTATGCAACGCAAGAAAGCCTAGGCTGTGAACTAGAGGAGCAGGTGGTAATGTTAGTAATTGCTTAAGGAGTTGACAAGAATTTGTGGTAAGCTGAAAAGCAGTACAAGGAAGGTTGGTTTCGCATAGAGCGCAATGTGAGCTGCTGGTGAGGTCGCGAATGTGAGCGGGTGAAGTGCAGTGTAGGCATGCTAGGATTACAGGGCTGGAGTTGGTGATGATGGTGCATTACAGTTTCCAGGCAGCCATCATGGCTGAAGCACAATCATTGTGCATCACAGTTTAGCCTGTGCAATGGCTCAAGGCCTGGCATTTCAGCTCAAAACAGCTGATTCACATCTGAGTCATGTTCTGACTCGGCTTGACTAGTCTGACCCGATCCGATTCAGTGAGCTGACCCGTTGACCCGGCCGTTCTGACTCGTTGACCGGTGACCGGGCGGACTTTGCCGGTCACCGGAGCTGTTTTCCGGTGAACATCCGACCGATTTCCGGCCACAATCCCAGATTTCCGGCGACCGTTTTCGGGGCGTATTTTCTACACGGGTTTCTCATCCTTGTGGGCTTGGTGGATTCTCACCTAATGGACTTTGAAGACTAGACCTAATTTTAGAAGTTGGAGAAAGCTATAAAAGGGAAGGTTCTCTACAACATATCATCTCATATCTTATTCTTGGAATTGTGGAGAGCCGTTTTGTTTACGCTTCTAGGGTTTGGTTTTGTTCTTCTTCCTCTTTGTTTTATTATTGAATATTGATGATGATGAACTCCATAGCTATGAGTAGCTAAATTCTCTATTATTGGTTAAGGATGTAGTCCGATTTCTAAAACTTGTGTGTGCTTTATGTATTAGTTTTCTCTCTTGTTTATCGTTCAATTCTCTGCGGTTTTTTATGATCACATGATTGAAGTATTGTGATAGGATTATGGTGTTTGATTAGTTAAGTGGCCAATTAATTGAACTTGCATCTTAGTCCATAGCTATTTTAGGGTTTTTCATCAAGCGATAACCTTGAATACAAGTAGCATGATATGTTTACGGTTTGTAGTGATACACTCTCGTAATCATATGTAGAGTTTGACCATTGTCCGAATTGTTTTGCGCAACGCATGACAATTGCATTGATTAGCCTATTTCTTGAAACTTAATGCTCATAGGAATTGAACTTGATTAGCACAAGGCGTTAGGTTATTCTTTAGGTAGAATTCACATACGCAGCCTAATGTGTGTGTTGATGAACTTGAGAAATTAATAGATTATCTTGCTTTCTTGATTCTCTAGGCTTTTGATAACACAAGAGATTAAATCGTAATTCTATTCATATATGCAAGCACATGTTTAAGATTGAAGATGAATTCCTTGACCAATATCTCTCTCCATTGATTACTTTCTACAATTTGCTTTGCTTTTAATTTGTTTTTATTGTTTAAATAGAAATAAGAAATCCCCCCAATTGGTTACTTTAAGAAATTGATTACGAAATAACTACAATCGCCTCTCTGTGGATACGAACTCTTTCTTATCATATACTTTAGGAAAGTGAAATTATTTTTGACGCATACTGACCAGTGATCATCGGGCCACTTAAATTCCCAAGGATGATAGTTTGCGAGATTCGCAGGAGTGTATGAGAGCACGCAATATAAGGTCCGCTCAAAAATAGAGGAACAACCCACCATTTCTCATCTTTGAGTACCGAGGAACATTATTTTTTGCCCGAGTGCCAGTCAATATCTTGCATAAGCAACTTATCACTGGAAATATTATCTTTTCTCTTCAATCGAGCACCCCAGCGAGATTTATCATTTCTCATATTTATTACTTCATAATTTGCAAAAAAAAATTCTACAGTATACTTCTCCGTGACTATTTCTAAATTTGCGAATCTAGGATCTTTGACATCATCAGGATATAAATATCCCTTACCAGCGCCACGGTTGGCGAATTCAAGCATTAGACGGATGCAATCACCGCTTAATTGATAAATAGCTAGCGAGAATTTCTCATGAGCAAGAATTTCATAGAATAAAGGCATCTCGGGATTGTAGAGAGGAATGGGAAGACCTGCATGGATTTGACCTAGCGAGATTATGATTTTCTGATTATCACACTGATGATCAGAAAACAACTTTGCAGAAAGTATAGATGAAGATTCTTGATCAGGAATGGTTGATAGGATGAAGCCCTTCTCTTGTAAATTCTTTTGAGCTTCATTAAAAAGGGGTTTATATGTACGACCAAGTGAAGCCATTCTTAGAGTATGGGAATGATTAGAGAATTGAAGATCAAAAGAGAGAAAGAAGGGAAGGTTTACAGTAGCAGAAACGCAGGTTGCAGAGGAAGAAAGTTGAAGAAAAGTTGCAGAGAGAAAATAAAAGAGAAAAAGAGAAGGGTGAGAGAACTATATATAGAGAGAAAAATCCTCGAGAAAACAAATGCATTTAATGCGAGATGGGACGTGAATGGTCAAGAATAAACGGTTGAAAGAGACGTGTCAAGAAAAGAGTGGAAGAAGAAACATTTGTAATAAATTTCGTGTAAAAGTACGAGAGTGAAACAGATAAAGATGAACAATTGATGGACAGTCGCGGCATTTAGAAATATTGGTTCTCATGACATTCTCTCCTTCGCAGAGAAGACATGAGAAGAGGCAAGATGTAGGATCAGAATATCGCGACATCAATACTTCGCGAGATTAATAAATGGCGACATTGCGATGGAGTCGCAGGGAAGTAAAATAAATGACGCAATGAATGACGACAGCCAAAACATGAGAAAGATGTGAAGATTCAGCGAAATTTAGGAGTGTCGCGAGATTGAATACTTGTACACTTGCGATATCTCGCAAGCCATTCCGAAAATAAAGGACGACTTATTTAGTCATCCACTGTGTACTACCCTATATAAAGGGTTGAGTCAGTCTGTTGAAGAGGAGAGTTCTTTTTGAATTGTTAAGCAAGTCTTGAAGAGAGAGAAAGTTTTAGAGTGATTGTAATTCTTTAACTCATTTCTATTTCATATTGTAAAGATTCAAGTATTCAATCAATAGAAATCATAATCATTCATCTTAAAATGACTTAATTGTGTATATTCTAGTGAGGGGTGTAGTGTAGGATTTCCTGCAACTACATGACACTAGTAGGTGATTCATTCTTTTGAATTCATCACTAGGAGCAACCTTATCTCACAAAACTTAGAGCAATTATTTAGGTCACACCTAGAAAGCGTACCTCTAGGAAACTTGGCAAGTAGAAACACATTGAGTCGAGCGCTTCCGTATCTGGTGAGCTTAGGGGATAATAACGGGATAGTTGAGCGTACTAATTATCCTAGGGTTGTTAGTAACGATATGATGCGAAGAACGTAGTTATATGTCGATTTGGTTTATATTCCGTGGCCTAGAATGAATCCTTAATCAATTCCATCTCATATTTGAATACAACTTTGTGATTTTCAGAATTTCTACAACAAAAACAATCTTGCTAAGAGTAATTTTCATAACAACTTTCGATTCATACCTCCCTTGGGACGAATCTGCTTTCATTATACTACTTGCTAGTGTAAAGAGAAGTAGAAAATATTATTTGCGAGTTTGACACCTCGTCAAAATTGGCGGCTTATTTCGGGAGGCGAGTGGAAAGTTTAGTTGTTATTTTTATTTTTAGTTGTTACTTTTGCTTTTATTTTCAATTTCAGTTTACTTATTCAACCTCTTAGAATCGATTTTGAGTACTATTTCTTTGGTGAATGCGTGGAGAGGGCATACCAAGTCCAATTGGTATACGTCTTCGTTCGGGCACTTTACTTAAAGACTTCATTCGAGCAGTGAACACTCCACTTCCTCCTAGTTCTTCACCTAACAAATTCTCGGATTCTGACAAAGAGGAAGATAACACAATAGGAGGTCGACCACCTGCTCCAAGAACACTCAAGGAGCTCACTTCTCCAAACATTGACCAGCAGCCTTTATGTATTCATCTGAATGGAACCATTGAGTTGAAGTCGAAATTGATTCACTTGCTGCCCAAATTCATAGGTTTAGCGGGAGAGGATCCTAATCGTAACTTACAACAATTCCATCATGTTGTGACTAGTTTGAAGCAATCAACAGAAGATGCCGATATGGCTATGATGACAGCTTTTCCTTTCTCCCTTATAGATCGGCAGAGAGTGGTTCTTTTGCTTACCCTATGGAAGTATAACCACATGGAATGGAATGAAGAAGTTGTTCCTTGAGAAGTATTTTCCGGCATCAAAATCAGCTGTGATTCGCAAGGAGATTTGTGGTATTAGACAAGTATCGGGAGAGACTCTCTATGAGTATTGGGAGCGCTACAAGAAGCTTTTAGCTAGCTGTCCACACCACTAAATCAGCGATCAACTTGTGATTCAATACTTATATGAGGGGTTACTTTCTAATGATAGAAATTTGATCGATGCCGCAAGTGGTGGTGCACTTACCAACAAGACCATTGCGGAATCTACAAGTTTGTTGGAGAATATGGCTGCGAACACTCAACAATTCTACACTCGAGGTGAACCAATGGTAAGGAAAGTGAATGAAGTTGGTGATTCTTCACATTTGGAACATAGAATGGGTAATATGGAGAGGATGATGCAACAAATAGCAGCTGCCGTCATACCATCATCATACACCGAAGACGTTGAGCAAGCAAGTGCCATGTACCAAAATCATCAAAGGCCAAGATATGATCCATACTCTAGCACATACAATCCGGGTTGGCGAGATCATCCCAATTTCAGCTACGCCAACAAGCAAGCTGCAGTTTCCAATCTGCCTTTCAATCAATAAGGTGGATATCAATTCTTGCAAAAGCTACGTCAAGAAACTCAAGGCATGAGTATAGATGACAAGTTGAATCTTATTATCAACACAATGGTGCAAGATAAGAAAAACATTCTCAGCACAATGATGCAAGATAAACAAAAGGCAGAGATGGATATGAAGGACATGCGAACACAAATGGGTCAACTAGCTACTACTGTAAGCAAATTGAAAGCACAAGCAGCTAGAAAAATTCCTTCACAACCGTTGAATCATAGAGAGAATGATCATGCTATTGATCTACGAAGTGGGAAGCAAGTAGAGAAGCGTAAACATCAGGTATCCCATGAACCTGATTTGGAGAAAGAAGAAGGTGAAACGGCCCTAAAAAGGTGACCTGGTAACAAATTCTAACCTTAAAACTCGTGTTTCTACTTATGCTACTCCTCAGCCTTTTCCTAGCAGGTTTGCAAAGTCGAACAAGGAGACATTATATCAAGAGATTTGGGAGATATATAAGAAGATTGAAGTGAACATTCCACTCATTGAGGAGATAAGGCAGGTTCCTCGCTATGAAAAGTTCTTGAAGGAATTGTGCACTAACAAGCACAAATTGACCGGTATTGAGGTAATGAGTGTGGGGGAAAATGCTTCGACATATCTTCAAAAGAAACTCCCACCTAAGTTGAAATATCCCGGTAGTTTCACCATACCATGTACTATTGATAAAATCAGATTTGAACGTGCTTTGCTAAATTTAGGAGCATCCATTAATGTCATGCCCGCCTCCGTTTATGAATCAAGTGAAACTTGGTCCTCTTAAGAATACCGGTATTGTTATATAACTTGCTGATAGATCTAATACTTACCCGAAAGGGGTCATTGAAGATGTTTTGGTGCAGGTTAATCAACTCATTTTTCCGGAGAATTTCTATGTTCTTGACATGATGGATGAAGATTCACCATCGTCTACTCCCTTGCTGTTGGGTAGACCATTCATGAGAACCGCAAGAACAAAGATATATGTCTTTAAAGGCGCCTTAACTATGGAATTTGATGATGATATCATAAGTTTCAATATATTTGAGGCTATGAGATATCCTAGTGATGTGCATTCATGTTTTTCTATTGATATTATTGATTCTCTAGCTCAACAGATTTTGAATTGAATGGTGAAGATGCTTTAGAAAACACCATAGTGGAAGGTTTAGGTTATGGAAAATACAAAGACCTTGAAAGTGAATTGTCTATTTGTGATGAACTTAAGGAGGTTGTTTTAGCTCTTAACTCATTACAAGAAGTTCCACAAAAGTATAATGCGTCTTATGTGTCTTTGCCGCTTACTAATGAGAAACTTTTACTAGCGATTGTGCATGCACCTATTCTTGAGTTGAAACCTCTTCCGGATCACCTCAAGTACATATATTTAGGTGATAAGAAAGAGTTGCCGGTGATCATTTCCAAAAACCTTACCAAGGTGCAAGAGGAGAAACTTGTTCGAGTGTTAAGCGAGTACAAGTCTGCCATTGGGTGGACCATTGCCGATATCAAAAGAATCAGTCCTTCCACATGTATGCACCGAATACTTCTTGAGGAGGGGGAAAAACCAACAAGAGAATCTCAACGTCGCTTGAACCCTCCGATGATGGAAGTAGTCAAGAAAGAAATCCTGAAGTTGTTGGATGTCGGGGTTATCTATCCCAATTCCGATAGCAAATGGGTGAGCCCGGTTCAAGTCGTTCCAAAGAAGTCCGGAATCACGGTGGTGATAAACGAAGATAATGACTTGGTTCCAACTAGAATTCAGACCGGTTGGAGAGTTTGCATTGACTACCGAAAGATCAACTATACTACTCAAAAGGACCATTTTCCCTTACCATTCATTGATCAAATGCTTGAAAGGTTGGCTTGGCACTCTCACTATTGCTTTCTTGACGATTTTTAAGGTTATAACCAGATTATAATAGATCCGGAAGATCAAGAAAGGAAGACGTTTACTTGTCCTTTTGGCACTTTTGCGTATAGACGTATGCCATTTGGCTTGTGCAATGCTCCAGCCACTTTTCAACGTTGTATGGTAAGTATATTTTCAGATTATGTGGAAAGAATCATAGAAGTGTTTATGGATGATTTTAGCGTGTATGGTGATTCTTTTGACAAGTGCTTAGATAACCTTGCACTTATTATTAAACGATGCGTAGAAACTAATCTTGTGCTTAATTGGGAAAAGTGTCACTTTATGGTGAATCATGGGATTGTGCTAGGCCATTTTATATCCTCTAAGGGGTTAGAAGTGGACAAGGCTAAGATAGATTTGATTCGGAACTTATAATACCCCACAACGGTGAGGGAGGTTCACTCTTTCCTTGGTCATGTAGGTTTTTATAGGAGATTCATCAAGGATTTCTCCAAGATTGCAATGCCCCTGTGTAGACTTTTGCAGAAAGATGTGGCATTTGATTGTGATAAGGAATGCAAGGAAGCTTTTGACACCTTGAAAGATTTGTTGACTACCGCACCAATCATCAAACCACCGGACTGGAGCAAGCCATTTGAGTTGATGTGCGATGCAAGTGATTATACCGTTGGAGCCGTGTTGGGATAGCGAGATGGTAAAGTTCCATATGCCATTTATTATGCTTCTAGAACTCTGAACGGTGCACAAATAATTACTCAACTACTGAAAAGGAGCTCTTGGCCATAGTTTTGCACTAGAGAAGTTTAGATCTTACTTGGTGGGTACAAAGGTGGTGGTTTTCTCTGACCATACTGCTCTTCGATACTTGCTCACAAAGAAGGATGCTAAGCCAAGGCTCATAAGGTGGATTCTTCTTCTTCAAGAGTTCAACTTGCAAATCAAGGACAAGAAGGGCAGTGAGAATACTGTAGCGGATTATTTAAGCAGATTGGTTGTGTCCGAAGAAGTGATTCCTTTGCATGATAGCTTCCAGGATGAACAACTCTTTGCGGTTGTTAGCACAACTCCATTGTACGCTGATAGTATTAACTTCTTAGTGACGGGACAAGTACCTAGTTCATGTTTACATTTCAGAAACACAAGCTCAAGAAGATCGCTAAGCAATATATATGGGATGAACCTTATTTGTGGAAGCATTGCTCCGATCAATGATCCGCAGGTGCGTACTTGAATCCGAGTTCCAATCAATTCTGGAAATTGTCACTCATATGCTTGTGGTGGCCATTTCGGAGCCAAGAGGACAGCCCTCAAGGTTCTCGAAAGTGGTTTGTTATTGGCCTACATTGTTTAAGGATGCATATTTATTTGCAAGGCATGTGATAGGTGTCAAAGGATATGAAATCTAGGTGCTAGAAACCAAATGCCGCAAACACCAATTCTGTTGAGATTTTGATGTTTGGGGTATCGATTTTATGGGGCCTTTTGTGAATTCCAATGGGAAATTTTATATACTTCTTGATGTAGATTATGTATCTAAGTGGGTGGAAGCTAAAGCCACCCCTAATAATGATTCTCACTTGTTTGTGAGTTTGTGAAGGAACATATCTTTTCCATATTTGGTACACCTCGAGTGGTGATTAGTGATGGAGGTTCGCACTTCAAGAGATCCTTTGACGCTCTTCTAAAGAAGTATAACATTTCTCATAAATTTGGCACACCATATCATCCACAAGCGAGTGGTCAAGCTGAAATTTCCAACCAGGAGATTAAGTCCATCCTAGAGAAGACGGTGAACGTTACAAGGAAGGATTGGAGTTATAGACTCAATGACGCTTTGTGGGCATATAGGACAGCTTACAAGACACCCATCGGTATGTCTCCTTTTAGGCTTGTCTATGTTAAACCTTGCCATCTTCCCGGTCGAACTTGAACACAAAGCTTATTGGGCTATCCGGGTATGTAATATGGAATTAGATGCAACTGGTGAACATAGGAAACTTCAACTCAATGAGTTAGAAGAGATACGTAATGATGCATATGAAAGTTCACGCATTTACAAATAAAAGACCAAGGCTTTCCATGATAAAATGATTTCCCGAAAGAGTTTTGAAGTATGGAAAAAAGTTCTTTTATTCCATTCTCGTCTTAAATTGTTTCCGGGTAAACTTAGGTCCAGATGGATTGGACCATTTGTTGTTACTAATGTGTTTGTGCATGGTGCAGTTGAAATCATTAGTCCCAAAACTGGGATGGTTTCCAAGGTCAACGACCATCGTTTGAAACCATACTATGAGCAATTTGTGACGGAGAATCAGGATATGGTCACATTGAGTGATCCACTCCCTCTGGAGGAGTAATTAATTGGAGCCGAAAGTCGGGATGACGACTTTAAACCAAGCGCTAAGTGGAGGCAATCCGTCCGTGCCCTTGGCCCCACCATTCCAAGCCAACCGCACCTTGCCTTGGCCCCACCATGCCAAGCCGTCCGTGCCAAACCCTTGGCCCCACTATGCCAAGCCATCCGCGCCATTTTTGCCTTGCCCCACCATGCCGGCCTTCCCCATGCGGCTACCAAAACGAAGGCGTGCGACGATCAACGACCACCCTTCCATCCTAGATGCAAATCCTAGCCGTCCAAGGTCACCAAACAACGCATGGTAACCTTTGGCCCAAAACCCTAGTTTTGGACACGCCAAACCGCGCCAAGGCATGCCATGCCACATGTGCCAATGGCATGCCAACCGCCTTGCCGCGCCATACCATGCCGGCCTTCCCCATGCGGCTACCAAAACGAAGGCGTGCGACGATCAACGGCCACCCTTCCATCCTAGATGCAAATCCTAGCCGTCCAAGGTCGCCAAACAACGCATGTTAACCTTTGGCCTAAAACCCTAGTTTTGGCCACGCCAAACCGCGCCAAGGCATGCCACATGTGCCAATGGCATGCCAACCACCTTGCCGCGCCATGCCATGCTGGCCTTCCCTATTGCGGCTACCAAAACTAAGGCGTGCGACGATCAACGACCACCCTTCCATCCTAGATGAAAATCCTAGCCGTCCAAGGTCGCCAAACAACGCATGGTAACCTTTGGCCCCAAACCCTAGTTTTGGCCACGCCAAGGCATGCCACATGTGCCAATGGCATGCCAACCGCCTTGCCGCGCCATGCCATGCCGGCCTTCCCTATTGCGGCTACCAATACGAAGATGTGCAACGATCAACGGCCACCCTTCCATCCTAGATGCAAATCCCTAGCCGTCAAGGTCGCCAAACAACGTATGGTAACCTTTGGCCCAAAACCCTAGTTTTGGCCACGCCAAACCGTGCCAAGGCATACCATACCACACGTGCCAATGGCATGCCAACCACCTTGCCGCGCCACACCATACCGGCTTTCCTATGCGCCTACCAAAACGAAGGCCCGCAACAATCAACGACCACTTTTTCATCTAAGGTGCGAGATCTTAGCCGTCCAAGGTTACCACCAACGCATGTCAACCTTTGTCCCTAGTTTAGTCGCGCCTAAACAAAGCCAAAACCCTAACTTTTGGCCGCGCCTAAACTAAGCCATATTAAAGCCATACTGATCATGCTTTCATGCCACCGGCTACCAAACGATGGGTTGCAATAATTAACGGCTATCTTTCCTCTTAAGATGCAAAATCTCGACCGTCGAAGGTCACCACCGAGCCGGCAAGTCTCCCAAGCTCAACTCGCCGGACAACAACAACGTGCTACATGTTTTCCACGAAAACACTCGAGACATCAACGCATGCCACAAACTAGGGGATGCTCATTGGGTATTGGTTTGGCGGTTTACAGCGTGCGGCGTACACTACGCCCGTTATAAGAAAGTGTCATAAGGATGAGGCGGTTAGTAAATATAGGGAGTAATGGTGAAACGCTTTCTTTTATGGAACATAAATTCCAGGCGTTACCGGTTACCACCTCCTCCCATTTACTCACCCGTTTTCCATTTCTTAATGAGACCAGAGTACGTTTCACTTCGACTTGTATGAATAGGCATTACCTATTTCCACCGAACAACAAGTTCAGGTCAGGAGCATACAACACTCAGAAAATATTTGCTAGCTCTCCATCTGTGAGCTTCCCACTTTCTGATACAAGTCTTAAAACAACTACTCTTCCAGAATCAACTATTCTGGTATCAACACTTTCTTCACTTCCCTCCCTAAAACTAACCCTTCTACTTCACTTTGTGACCGAAGCAAGTCTGGAACGGCCATTTCTTGGTTTAGGCCGGATTTGTATAGATTGATCTCTTGAATCTAAAGTACTCCCTTGCAGTATATTTTTTAGGTTTAAATTCGTTTCTCACCCACACACCCGAAATTACCAAAATCAGCAGAAACCGTTTTCACCCTCAAATAATTTGGCGGCCTCAGTGGGAGATTGATCTTTCGGTTACAATGTCAATTCTCGACCATCAATCTCATGCTTCGACCCAAACATCAAGATGGTAGAAGAAGGCGACCCGCTCAGGGATCGACGACTCAGTTACCAGGCGACCCTATTATCAGTCTTGACACGGCGATGGATGACTGGGGACTGCCTAGATATTAAAAGCGAATGATCTAACCAGGGATCGACGACTCAATTATCATATGAGACGACTGGGGACTTTCCAAAATCACGGCGGTGCTTCCCATAAAACTCGGTCTTACACTAGGAAGGTTCCCTTTTCATCAGGAGACCTGAAAAACCGAGTAAGTCTTACCTAGACAAGATACATGGTTTGCTATTTCAAGTTTTCACGGGAATGATAAAACCGATAGCCATGTTATGTTTCACCCCATGTCATCTACCAACACACGGTTCCATGGGTTTTCTGGGATGTTTGCGTCACTTGCAATCGTAACCAAGACAACATCATTCCCAAAACAATCCATTCCAAAACAATCCATTCCAAAACAATTCATTCAAAAAGAATAATCCAAAACCCTCAAGGTAACATTTGTCTATCAACCCAAGAAATCCAAGAAATCAAAACCATAAACTAAGCATTTCATTTGCCTTCAAAAAAAAAAAAAAAAACCTAAAAATAAGAAGTTCAGAAGACAGAAATGCATTCAAGGAAAGTTTTTCAACAATGGATTGCTCTTCTTAGCAAGATCCTCCTTCGTGATTTGGAGAGACGCCCTTTTCAACTTCATCTTCCTGGACAATTTCTCGATTTCCGCTTCCTGCTTCTTCACCATATCCGCACAAGGACCTTCGACTGTTTCGACCAGCAACTTTTCAACCTCAGAGAAACCTTCAACGAACCAAGGAACATTGAATTCGAAGTTTACACACATGTCACAATGGAACCTCCAGCTCGAGATTACATCCTCAAAAACAGTATGACCGGTCACGTTGCACATGTCGTCAATCGAAGACAAAGCTTCCTCCACCCGCTTAATCATCGCAAATCGACTAGTAATTTTCTTGGTCGTGGCGATATGTCCGTATATTTCCCATATCTTAGTGTATAGTGCCGCATACTTTGCCGGCACACTAAAGCCCCCGATCAGCACGTGATCCATATTAGGACCCAGGTATGGAAGAGCGAAGGTGGCGCCCGCAACTGAATCAGCAACCGGTAAGGGACCCCTAACTACAATTGCGCCAGCAGCCCCTGAAGTACTCTCCACCACTTGAGTCGTGGCAACGTCTTCAGGATGATGAACTTCAATGTCCAAGTCACTAGCCGGCACGGTTTCCGCAATTGGAGGTATGGCCACGTCTTCACTGTGGCGGGTTTCTACTTCAAGGCCATCCCCGAGAACGGTTTCCTCTTGGGATATCAAGATTTGGTTTTACTCCAAAAAAAAAAAAAAAAAAAAAAGAAGAGGAAGGGGAGAGAGAAAGAGGAAAGAAAGAAAATGGAAGGCTCACCGATTCACTTTCGGACTCGCTGGAGGAAGATTCAACGTTGCTACCAGAAAAACTATCCTCCCCGTCATTTGGACTCCGAACTTTCTTCCCTCTCGGATCCCCCTTCACCATGGGTAGGTTCAGTATCGCTGCCTTCCGTCTCAAGAGACGGAGTCTTCTGACTACGTGCAAGTTTGGTAAAGGCATTCACACTGCTTGAGACCACAGGCAAGACGCAAGTCTGAGACGCTTTAAATGAGACGAAGATATACGTAATCCAACTAAATCAGGAAAAAAATCATACGTACTCGCATATTGGAAGAACTAAAATTCGGAAGAGCCGTCGAACCTGACTGAAAACCACCAGCACGGCTTTTAGACCTTCGCTCCTTCGCTTGGGGATTGTCCGTATCCGGGCTAGCGGACTTTCTCTTGGGCGAAGAAGGATCCCTCAGCAGTGGATGCTCCACTAAAATCGCAGGAGAAGGCTTACCGCGACAGTTTTCTACCACATCATTCACGAATCCATGGATAACGAGAAATTCATCCTGCCAAAATATGTTATATTTGGAGGTTGTTGATGGATTTCGTTCCGCAAGCAGAAAAGGCAGATTTTTACCCGGCACAAGAACACTATCATCGAGAACAGTTGGCAATGCGACTTCTGGAACAACTGGCTGACGAACGAGTGGGACCCCTTGGTCAAAACCCATATGCCGAGCTGCCCTATCGATATTGTAAGAGTTTTCTTTGCAAGATCCTCGAAAGAAAGACGGCACATGACCGGGCGTGCAGCTTCGCATGAACACCATCTCTCAAACACTCATATCCTATTTATCAGAAGACAAAGACATGCTCGGAGTAGGAGCAAAGATACTGATATGAGTTATGGACGCATGCACCGGAGCCCATGGACGAAGATTAACCATGTGCGAGTTGTCAAGAAATCCAACCAGGTTCGAACCAATCTTTGGGTGCCTATTCGACCAGCGCAGTATCCTAGAGCCACTCCAAGACTTGGGAAATACGGCCAACGGTTTTGGAGCATACCTTTCGAAGTTCTCCCATAGCCACGCTTGGAGAAAGGCGGCATGAATATACGAATCCACTTTCATGTAGCCATTTGAAGCGCACATGTCCGTAACCAGCTGATCCAAGTGTGTGTACAGAGAACCAAGAAACAAGCCACCAATAGGGAGAACAACACCTTTTGCCAATTTTATGGCAAACTTGATAAGTTCCTGTCTTATCTCCTTCTTACCCGAGCCGTCATCAAAAATATCTCTGGATAACCAAAGAGCCAAGAACGCCGCAACATGAAGCGTACTATTCTTCTGAATCAGCTCCAACTCCCCAGGAAACCATTGAGACACCCACCATCCATAGAAGCACCTCGTCTCGTTTTCTTTCCGTACGAATCCTTTTGATTTAGCAACCAGAGCGACGCGCATTTCTTCTTCATCTGCAGACAATTTGACATTGAGGTTTCCTATTACGGGAAGATTTAGCAATACGACCACGCTCTCTAAGGAGATAGTCATTTCACCCCACCTGCATACGGCCGTGTGGGTGTCCGGACACCATCTGGAAATAAAAGCAACCAAGCCTGGAATATCTTTCCTAATTTGAAGCACCGCGGAAGCCGCGACAGCATCAATGATCTGCGCCTTGGTCAAACTGGCTTTTACACATTCCTGGCTCATCATGAATCGCATCCATTTCTCAAAGGGACGCAACGGACTCACAGAGATATTAAAGTCGATAGGAAAAGCATGATACTCTTTCCTCTGAAGACAAAACCTTATTACTCCTCTGGCCGAACCGAGGGCCTCTCTTTCACTTTTAGGACCGGTGGAAGAATCGACACATACTTGGGATGGTTTCTCCTAATCGTGGCGGATGTTGTAAAGAAATCATCATCTATATTTGGATTGGAATTGCCAACGTCTTTCGGTACGACAGAACTTTTCTCAAATGACATCCTAGCAAAAATTCTCTCACGCTACTTCCACTTCCGAAATAACTACAATGGAACAATACGAAGAGAAATTATTACGGAAAGTACATGGAAATTATTTTATCAGACACAGGAGATCCATCCTGGACGCAGGCCAATTTGTTTCAAAGTCACAATACGTATAGGCAAAGAAATGGGGACTGACAGATCCTTCATCACCACCTCATGCCAAGGCCGTACCCTGCAGCGGGAAATTTACGTCCGGCCAAGGAGGCGCGCCCCACCATAGGAACCATACCCACGGCCACGCCAGGAAAAGGAGTAAAACCTAGAAACTAGGTTTTCATAAGAAGGAATGATGAGTTACCACTCATGCATGCCTACTTTGCACAATGAATTGAGGCGGTCAACATTGCTACGGTATTCACGCCTAAATGCTACTACAGGTTCGTGTAAAGCATACCTACGGCTAGGATTCATGCCAACACGGAAAGGACAATATTTTCTACAATATCATGAAAAGGTACGCCTGCAGCTAGGGTTTGCACTAACACAAGAAAACAAGAAAAAACAAATTAAAGAGGAAGTCTTTGGAAGACATACACAGGATTCGCTCGTCCGCTCTTGTTACCACACGGCCGAGTAAAATAAAATAAAATAATAATAAAGGTGTGAAATAAAAGGAGAGGCCGGCCCCTTTTATAGGCGTGATACTTGGGAGTTTGAATAAGGAAAGGACCATGCCAAGTAAGGAAAAGAGGCAACCGGGCCCACGAAGACTAATCACCATGCCAAGCCGTCTGCACCATGCCTTGGCCCCACCATTCCAAACCGTCCGCGCATGCTTTGCCTCACCAAACCATGTCATGCCTTACACCACCGTCCGCGCCATGCTTGCCTCGCCAAACCGCGTCATGCCTTGCACCATCATCCCGCGCCATGACTTTCCGCGCCAACACCAACAACTCTCCGAGCCAGCGTCATGATGTTCCCTAACCCAGCCAAGATGATGCATAGCTAGACTAAGCCGACGATATTCATCTCACCGCTTCACCGTCTACACCACAAATAGAATCTATGCAAGGCTGCCAAACACGGGGATCATGAACTCTCCTTACCTCTCGAAAAAGGTTAGTCGGACCTTCCTAACCATCTTTTCACGACTTGTTGTTTCGATTTTGTCCTGGCCTGTCACCATCTTATGCTTACCTCGCAACGATGCTCCCGTTCCGAGCTAAGCAGGGGACTTAATGTTGATGGTGGTTTTTAGCTTAGGGTTAAAATCGTAAAGCGTGGCAACTGACATGACGTCACTATGACCATTAGCACATTTATTGAATCGATCAGCACGCCTACGCAAGAATTACATGGGTACCTTTTTTTTACATGGGTCATGTTCCACGGCAGAACCCTTAACATTGACTGACATCATCTATGCCAAACCCTAATTCTCATGCTAACGCGCCAAGACATTCCAAACATGCCAGCCGCGCCACTGTGTCAATGGAAAACCATGCCAGCCACATCTCCGCTCCAAGGCATGCCAACCATGCCAGCCGCACCACTGTGCCAATGGCAAACCATGCCAGCCACATCTCCGCGCCAAGGCATACCAACCATGCTAGCCGCACCATGCGCCAAGGCATGCCAACCATGCCAGTCGCACCAATGGCAAACCATGCCAGCCGCGTCTACCGCGCCAAGGCATGCCAACCATGCTAGCCGTACCATGCGCCAATGGCATGCCAAACCCTTGGATCCACCATGCCAAGCGCACCTTGCCTTGGACCCACCATGCCAAGCCGTCCGTGCCAAACCTTTGGCCCCACCATGCCAAGCCAACCGCACCTTGCCTTGGCCCCACCATGCCAAGCCGTCCGTGCCAAACCCTTGGCCACACTATGCCAAGCCATCCGCGCCATTTTTGCCTTGGTCCCACCATGCCGGCCTTCCCCATGCGGCTACCAAAACGAAGGCGTGCGCCGATCAACGGCCACCCTTCCATCCTAGATGTAAATCCTAGCCGTCCAAGGTCGCCAAACAATGCATGGTAACCTTTGGCCCAAAACCCTAGTTTTGGCCACGCCAAGGCATGCCACATGTGCCAATGGCATGCCAACCGCCTTGCCGCGCCATGCCATGCCGACTTTCCCTATTGCGGCTACCAAAACGAAGACGTGCGACGATCAACGGCCACCCTTCCATCCTAGATGCAAATCCTAGCCGTTCAAGGTCGCCAAACAACGCATGGTAACGTTTGGCCCAAAACCCTAGTTTTGGCCACGCCAAGGCATACCATACCACATGTGCCAATGGCATGCCAACCACCTTGCCGCTCCACACCATACCGGCCTTCCCTATGCGGCTACCAAAACGAAGGCCTGCAACAATCAACGACCACTTTTTCATCTAAGGTGTAGATCTTAGCCGTCCAAGTTTATCAGCCAACGCATGGCAACCTTTGGCCCTAGTTTCGTCGCGCCTAAACAAAGCCAAAACCCTAACTTTTGGCCGCTCCTAAACTAAGCCATACTAATCATGCTTTCATGCCACTGGCTACCAAACGAAGGGTTGCAATAATCAACGGCTATCTTTCCTCTTAAGATGCAAAATTTCGACCGTCGAAGGTCACCACCGAGCCGGCAAGTCTCCCAAGCTCAACTCGCCGGACAACAACAACGTGCTACATGTTTTTCACGAAAACACTCGAGACATCAACGCATGTCACAAGCTGGGGGATGCTCATTGGGTATTGGTTTGGCGGTTTACAACGTGCGGCGTACACTACGCCCGTTATAAGAAAGTGTCATAAGGATGAAGTGGTTAGTAAATACAGGGAGTAATGGTGAAACACTTTCTTTTATGGAACATCAATTCCAGGCGTTACCGGTTACCACCTCCTCCCATTTACTCACCCGTTTTCCATTTCTTAATGAGATCAGAGTACGTTTCACTTCGACTTGTATAAATAGGCATTACCTATTTCCACCGAACAACAAGTTCAGGCCAGGAGCATACAACACTGAGAAAACATTTGCTAGCTCTCCATATGTGAGCTTCCCACTTTCTGATACAATTCGTAAAACAACTACTCTTCCAGAATCAACTATTCTGGTCTCAACACTTTCTTCGCTTCCCTTCCTAAAACCAACCCTTCTCCTTCACTTTGTGACCGAAACAAGTCTGGAACGACCATTTCTTGGTTTATGCCGGATTTGTACAGATTGATCTCTCGAATCTAAAGTACTCCCTTGCAGTACATTGTTTAGGGTTTAAATTCGTTTCTCACCCACACACCCGAAATTACCAAAATCCGCGAAACCGTTTTCACCCTCAAACAGTAATATAGAAACGGAAGTCTTGGTTACATATATAGATTTATCCCTTCAAGGTCTCTTTTTATGGAGTTAGATACTTTGTGTGCGTCTGGTTTTAGACCAGCAGGTCTGGTACTTTACCACCCGATCCTTTGAACTGTGTCGTTATGACTTCTGGTAGTACTGATCTTATAAACTCAACATTGTCATTTTATTTCGATTTCTAAAAGATAAGTCACCTGTCCTATTTGGATAATGAATGGGTATACAGATTTATAAAACGTCTTCTGTCTTCCTTTTTGATGTGGCCTTCAAAAGAATAACCTGGCTCTGATAGCAACTTGTCACACCCCGCGAATTCTGGGGCTAAAACCGAGTCCAGAATCCCGGAGCGCCACTATCGTAGGTCCAGATTTTTCCTTTTAAAATAAGAATAATTTAGAACTACGAAAGAAAATTCCAATAAATAAATAAATTATTTACAAAACAATTATAAATTTATCACGGGGATTTGGGCATCGGTATTTAAATATCATCGAGTTGTTATTTTCTTGAATTGTTTGATTTTTTTGGATTGTAATCATTTAAAATTGTTTGTAAATAATTTATTTATTGGAATTTTCTTTCGTAGTTCTAAATTATTCTTATTTTAAAAGGAAAAATCTGGGCCTACGATAGTGGCGCTCCGGGATTCTGGACTCGGTTTTAGCCCCAGAATTCGCGGGGTGTGACAACATGTCCCTTGCATCCACAAAAGGAACAATGCATTGAGAGCTCAACTTTAGAAGATTCGGCTACCTGTTTATTACAACCAACTGTTTTCTCTTTGTACGAGCCATCATGGATGAAACAGTTGTTGGTGATTGAGATCTTGCTGGAGAATCCAATACCATTAGTGTTACCAAAGGACTTTTGTCCAAACAACATAGCTGGGATCTTATTTGAACTTCCTGAGAGCCTTTGTAGATCACACTTGAGGGTATCAATCTCATTTTCTTTAACATACAAGGTCTAGTGAATTTCTCATTAAGTTTCTCCAACTCATGAATTTTTTACTTTAAGAGATGATTCGATTTTTTCCACAGTTTTCTTCAAACATAGGTTTTCTCGATGAATTTATTCACTTTTATTCAAGAATTCTAAAATCTCCTTTTCTGTCTGATATTCAGAAGTAAGCTCATCATGAGTTATCAATTGAAGCAATGAGAGCACTATTTCTTTTAAGAGAACTCCATCTTGAATAATTGAATCATATTGGATCTTGGTTTGCAGCGCCACTTTCCAGATTGTCTGTACCTTCGCAGGATATTTTTTACTTGCTATGTGATCATAGATATATTCTCTTCATCGTGATCAACAAAACACTCGTCATCCCAAGATAAGTTTTCCTTCGAAGAATTTATGTCGGTATTGGTTGTGGCTTTAAGTGCAGAAGTGTTATCTTTAGCCATATTAAGCTCGTGATAAAAAATCTTTAACTTCCAACGAGAATGTTTCTAGAAAGTGTTTCAAGGTTATTTCCTTCCATGATGGCATGTTTCTTAGACTCGTATCTTGTCGGTAAAATCATAGAATTTTCATCACAATGTCCTTTTTGGGAATAGTCTTCCCTAACACATAATATGTATTAACAATTCCAGACACCTTTTGATTAAATTCATCAAACGAATCTTCATCATACATACGAGGACTTTTCCAGTCAGAATTTAGGTTTTGAAGCCTAGCTTCTTTCTCTGAAGTATCTCCTTCGAATATGGTTTCTAAGATATTCCAAGCATCTTTATACTTAGTGCACGAACTCACTTGGTGTTGAAGATCTGGGCTTATGGCATGGATAATAGCGTTTAACCCGTCAGAATTATGCTTTGCAGCACTTATCTCGGATTCACTATTGTTGAAACCGAGGGGAGCATGTGTGAAGTGTGTGCAAAAATGCTCATTTGTTCGTGAATGTCACTGCACATATGATACAAAGATAACTTCTTAACGGATCGTGATTAAAAAGTTAAACTTTGTAGAGATATTGAAGTCGCCACCTGACTAAGAGGAGTCAGGACCCTTTTTAACTAGTTTGTATTCTTTCGGGAATAACAATCTAGCTATGACTTACATATTCATGGTCCGATATCATAGAGTCTAGGTAAGGAGATTATAGTACGGGATGGGAAGGTGTTAGACACCCATCAACAACCAAATCATATGATTGGCCTCTACTTCGTGATTAAAGGGGAAAATGATTACAATTTATCTTATCGAAATATATATGCGCATGCTTGTGATTTATAGATCCATAACACAAGACTGCTAAAATGAGAAGGAACTTTCATATTTCAAAAACATAAAACCAAGAAAAAATCATAGTGAATTTAAAGTCTCGTGCGAATATGAATTCAACACTTAGTTTAGGGCAACCATATATGTAATGGCAAAGAATTAAGAGCAATTCTATAAGAATGAAAGAGTATCACCTGGTAGTCTTGTGTGACTATGGGTTCAACATTTAGAGTGTAGGAAAACTCTAGATATAATGGAAAAAAATCATGAGAGATTCTAAGCATGAAAGAGTATCACTTGGTAGTCTCGTGTGACTAAGGGTCAATGTTAGAGTCGAGGACAACTCTGGATATGATGACAAACAATTAAGGGGAATTTTAAGCATGAAAGAGTATCACCTAATAGTCTTGTGCGACTAAGGTTCAACGTTAGAGTTGAGGACAACTCTAGATGACAAAGAATTAATAGTAAATCTAAATATGAAAATGTATCATCTAATAGTCTCGTGTGACTATAAATTCAACGTAAGAGTCGAGAACAACTCTGGATGCAGTTTGGTATTATAAAGAATTTTCTGTATCTCATGCAATAAAGCAGAAAATAATGCCTAGTAAAGATTTTTGAAGTATTAAGGTGGTGTGACCTTAGTGGAAGACCATTTTGATATCCATACTTAGAGGGGCGCAGTGGTGACAAAATCATTTTCGTTAATGCTATTTATCTAAAAATTAATATATTCAAATTCACAAGAGTGATCTTAGTGTGAGAGGGGAATCGCTCTAGACTCACACTTCGATAAACCCACTTATAGTGATGTAAAAGAACAAATAAATAATTAAGAAAAATTAATGATCAAGTATGTATGTGTGATTGTAGTGCGAGATTGGAAGACCATTTTATACTCGTGTTCGGGTTTCACCCACATAATATAATAAAATAAATAAACAAATAAAATAAGCAATTAAAATGCTCAAGTATATATGGGTGACCTTAAAACAAGATTGGAATACCATTTTATACTCGTGTTCCGGTTTTCCCATATTAATTTATAAAATAAATACTTAAGAAATATTAAAGATCAAGTATGTATGTGTGACCTTAGTGCGAGATAGGAAAACCATTTTATACTCGTGTTCAGATTCGCCCACATAAAATAATATGAACAAATCAAGCTAATTAATTGAAGGCCATTTTTAAGATCACTAAATATAAATCTAAGTTATACGAGGGTGAATGACCATTTGCACCCATATTTAGACTTACCAACATCGTTCATAAAGACAACTAATATATAAATTTTGGCGTGGGTAAAGGGAGTTATTATTTTGCTTCATTTTTTATCAGACCATAATTAACATAAAAAAATAGAGGAGTTTAGTTATTATACCTTCTATACAATAAAACTTGAAAAAAACCTTGCTTTGGAGTAAACTAGCCCTTAACCCGTGCCGTAACGGCACGGGCCTTGATGTTGGTTCATTTTTAATGTCGTTTAAAATATATCCCGAATACTTATGAACTCATTCTCGTCCGATGTATGTTAAATCTGGCTTGGTCATAGATATCGTAGGGATATCCCTTGTTTTGTTTTCTCTGTTCTATCAGGTAAATAACTAATGTTGCTAACACACTCCATTATATCAGAAATGGTTTCTAAAATTATACGCGTTGTCGCCATATAATATTTAGAAAAATATATACTACAAATAATTTTAAAGAGAGTTTGTATGCATTTAATATCTTTAATTAAGAAAATGAGCTACGTGATTTTCTACTTTCTTCCCCATTTCCGATTTAAAAAATATATACATAATATGCACTTTCTCAGACCTTTTTTTTACTTATTGGAATATATGCTATTGAAATTTTAATTCTGGAAATATATCTCTTGATTTGTAGGACCATATATATAGTCTTATGTTGGGAAGTCTCTTTGACAGATAAGTGGATATGGTCACCTCCAGAATCGTCAGCCTCTTTGGCAGTCGTTTGCTGTAACCATTGCATGGATTTTTATGGTCCTTTATGGTCCAGGAGTATGCAGCTTAATCGCAATATGTAATTTTTTTAGAGAGAAAGAAATTTCAAAACCGACTAATATGTAATTGGGGAGGCAAGATCGAAGTTCCCTTATTGTCATGCATCTTTCAATGATCGAGTACATATTTTTTGTTACTTAGATGTTTAATAAGACCATATACTTACCTTGGAAACTCGCTCATACAATCCGGTCATCTCTTACACCTGACAATAGGTTCCCATTATCGCCTTTAGAATCGTCAACCTCTTTGCTAGGCGTATGGCATAACAATGTTCTCTCTTTTCAATGTGGAGCAGTCAGGTGACCAATTGGCGCATTTTCGCTTCTTTTTATTTATACTACCTCCGTGTTTGAGGGTGAAAACGGTTTCTGCTGATTTCGGTAATTTCGCGTGAGTGGGTGAGAAAATGAGTCTAAACCCTAAACAATGTACTGCAAGGGAGTACTTTAGATTCGAGAGATAAATCTGTATAAATCCGGCCTAAACCAAGAAATGGTCGTTCCAGACTTGCTTTGGTCACAAAGTGAAGGAGAAGGGTTGGTTTTAGGGAGGGAAGCGAAGAAAGTGTTGAGACCAGAATAGTTGATTCTGGAAGAGTAGTTATTTGACTTGTATCAGAAAGTGAAAGCTAACAGATGGGAAAGCTAGCAAGTGGTTTCTGAGTATTCTATCCTCCTGACCAAAACTTGTTGTTCGGTGGAAATAGGTAAGACCTATTTATACAAGTCAAAGTGAAACGTACTCTGGTCTTGTAAGAAATAGAAACGGATGAGTAAATGGGAGGAGGTGGTAACCGGTAACGCCTGGAATTGATGTTCCATAATGAAGGAAAGCGTTTCACCATTACTCCCTGTATTTACTAACTGCCTTATTCTTATGACACTTTAATATAACGGGCGTAGTGTACGCCGCACACTGTAAACCGCCAAACCAATACCCTCTATGAGCATCCCCTAGTTTGTGACATGTGTTAGATGTCTCGAGTGTTTTCATGGGAAAACGTGTAGCAAGGTGTTACGTGTGGCATGGTGGCATGCCAGTGGCTATGGTAGAGTCGACATGGCTTTGCCAAAGAATAGGCGCGGCCAAATTTGGGGTTTAGATGCAAACCGTGATGTTTTGGCTTTGGTCCGTAAGTTAGGTGGCTAACTTGAACGGTCGAGATCCGCATCTCAGAGGGAAGGATAGCCGTTGGTTATTGCAACCTTCTGCTTTAGCAGCCAGCGTTGAGCATGGCTTTGCCATAGAGTAGGCGCGACCAAATTAGGGTTTAGGTGCAAACCGTGTGTTTTGGCTTTGGGCCACAAGTTGCCATGCGTCAGGTGGCGAACTTGTGTGGTCGAGATATGCATCTCAAAGAGAAGGGTAGCCGTTGATTATTGCAACCCTTCGTTTTAGCAGCCAGCGTTGAGCATGGCTTTGCCATAGAGTATCCGTGGCCAGATTAGGGTTTAGGTGCAAACCGTGTGTTTTGGCTTTGGGCCGCAAGTTGCCATGCGTCAGGTGGGGAACTTGTGTGGTCGAGATCTGAATCTCAAAGAGAAGGGTAGCCGTTGATTATTGCAACCCTTCGTTTGTAGCAGCCAACGTTGAGCATGGCTTTGCCATAGAGTAGGCGCGGCTAAATTAGGGTTTAGGTGCAAACCGTGTGTTTTGGCTTTGGGCCGCAAGTTTCCATGCGTCAGGTGGCGAACTTGTGTGGTCGAGATCTGCATCTCAAAGAGAAGGGTAGTCGTTGATAATTGAAACCCTTCGTTTGTAGTAGCCAGCGTTGAGTCATGGCCTTGTCAAAGAGTAGGCGCGGCCAAATTAGGTTTAGGTGCAAACCGTGTGTTTTGGCTTTGGGCCGAAAGTTGCCATGCGTCAGATGGTGACTTTGGACGGCTAAGATCTACATCTTAGATGGAAGGGTGGCCGTTGATCATTGAAACCCTTCGTTTTGGCAGCCATTGATGTTAAGGAGAGGCTGGCATGGTATAGGCGCGGCCAAAACTAGGGTTTGGTGCAAACCGTGATGTTTGGTCTTGGGCCGCAAGTTACCGTGCGTTAGGTGGCCAACTTGGATGGTCGAGATCTGTATCTCGAAGAGAAGGGTAGCCGATTGATTATTGCAACCATTCGTTTTGGCGTGGAGAAGTGGTGGCATGGTTTGCCATTGGCACGGTGGAGCGGCAGTATAGTTGGAATGCCTTGGCGCAGAGACGTGGCTGGCATGGTTTGCCATTGGCACGGTGGTGCGGCTGGCATGGTTGGCATGCCTTAGCGCGAGACGTGGCTGGCATGGTTTGCCATTGGCACGGTGGTGCTGGGCCGGGGCATGGTTGGCATGCCTTGGTGCAAAGACGTGGCTGGCATGGTTTGCCATTGGCACGGTGGTGCGACCGCATGCCTTGCGCATGAGACGTGGGCTGGCAAGGTTTGCCATTGGCACACGGTGGGAGAATTAGGGTTAGGTGTGTACGGAGAGGTGATGTCAGTTAATACTAAGGGTTCTGTCGTGGAACATGACACATGTATAAAAAAAAGGTACCCTGGTAATTCTTACATAAATACGCTGATTGATTCAATAAATGCGCTATTGGTCATAGTGACGTCATGTCAGATGTACGATTTTACAATTTTATCCCTAAGCTAAAAACCACCATCAACACTCCGGTATTTTTGTACACTCATAAAGAACAAATTATAAATAACCCGATCTGCCAACGTTCGTGATGGTCATCGTAATGACATTGTTTGATTTTTGATTCTTTACCGCATATCAATCCGGAGAATTGCAATCAATAAGAAGAGCAGAACACAGAGACATTATAACCTATTCAAGAAAACCGAACAATTGTAGAGGAAACTACATAAGTCAGGGTGCTTATCCGAAACCATAACATTTACTGGCGTCTTGGATTTTATTTTATTTTTGCAAAAAGTGCAACCTTATTAATTTAATTTTTGCCAAAAGTGAAATCATCTGCTTAGGAAGTTGAAATACGTTAGCTTGGTGATGCCATTCTCAGAACCACTATGGATTTATATCAAGATCGGAACTTAAATTAGATTATCATATCAGCACGGTTACACAGGGGAGAAGTCAGATCCACCAATGCCACTGTAGATCATGACCAAAGGGACTAATACTGAAATGAAAAAAAAAGAGGAAATTACACATCAACAAAATGCGCAAGGGAAACACACAGGAATAAAATGCGAGAAGGGAAACACACCAAAAAAAAATGCAGAAATACAAACATGATATACTATTCTCAGGTATTGTTTTATTTGGTGCAAGGCTTCATAATGCTTAATCTTCGGAAATGGTAGATGCCGAGAAACCTTCGGGCATCTTCTGAAGCCAGGGTTTCTTGCGAGGTGGATCATTATCAGCCACAGTCTCATCTTTAGCGCGGATGATTCCGGTATTCTGGGAAGATATGGTTGGAGTTGGCGCTGCAGGGAGCAAAGGCAGCTTTGCTACAGTGAAGCTTGGGGTATCAAGATTTCTAGGATAAAGGATTTTGGGTACCTGTACAAAAAAATTGAGCACCCACGGTGACTCATCCATCTCCAATAAACCTAACGCACACGTGCAGAAAATTGGTGTGGGATGGATAATCATGGCCATTGATTTATCTTTCCCCAGGACAAATCTGAACCACGACTAACACATGCAAAGTTAGCCAAATTATGGTTTTTAGTGTATTAAAATAAAATATATTAGATTTTAATATAAAAAAGAATATAACAACAACAAAAAATAGAAAAAATTTAATTGAAGACTTAAGTTTGTTCAATCTAAGCTTTATACATGACATTTGTGATTAAAAATTAAAAGCACGCACATCTGCGGGGTGTGGCAACAGTGGTATCATGTGATTTTGTTGTGGTGGCGTGTGACAACCCGGATATTCGGACTTCTAGTGGACACAGGTTCAACCTTGTGGGTCGGGTTCGATCCAGCTATCAAGTCCAAATTTCTGGACCGCCACTCGTATATGACCAGATTGTTCGTTTTAAAATATTTCAATAATCCAAGTTCAATTAAATTTACTAAATGAAATGAAATCTTACTTTTAAAATTAGAAAACTTTCAAATAATAATTATAAAATAAAAAGTATCAAATTAAAACAAAATAACACTTCGATTAAATTTAAAACGCGATACCCAAATCTCCGTGATATATAATAATTTCTTGTCTGTTAGTATTTCTTCTCTGTGGAAAGGGAGGAAAAGGGGTGAGCAACCACATCCCAGTAGGAAGTTTCCAAAAATAATAGGGTGCATGAAAAACAAACAAATGCAACAGATACAATAATTAAAACCATGCACGGAAATTAACAACACTACTTAAGCCATTCTCAACCACAAATACTTAAAATTTTCTTACTCAAAATGTTCAATTTTAAATTCTAGATCCTTAATCTAAAATTATTTATTGATGGAGATATAAATTTATTAATTTAATTAAGAGAAAATTTATAATAAAAAAAATTAGTAGATCATTTATTATGAGTAATTAGTGAAAAAACATTATTATGAGGAATTAATAAATTATTTATTATTAGTGTGAAACACTAATTAGTTAGGCATTTATTATATTAGATTTTTCTTAATGGGTCATTAAATGATAATCTAATTCGATAAATTACAGCCGTAGATTTATGTATTGAGAGAGTAAATCTCAACCACCACTTACATAGGCTAACTTAGCCAAACTGTGCTTTATACTCTTGATATGCTAAAAGTAGTTAAAGTACTAGTAATTTAATGCTAATCTCTTAAAAACTTAAAAACAATACTTGATTGATTAATCTATTTTTTTTGGATTTTCTTGATAATAACGGATTACAACTAGCATTAAATAACTAGATAAAATCTAAAACAATAGGGATTACAGCTAGTATTAAGTAGAATTCTGCTACTGCTAGTTCTATGATGGACCAATTTCCTAGTTTGCCTAGGTTTAGTTTCGACCAATAGGGATGGAGATATTTCGTAGGCCACAAATTGATAAAATTAGGTTAAAAAATTTGAATTTTGCGAGCTGACACAAAATTGATCAAATTTGGTGAATTTTGCGCTTTTGATACAAAATCACTAATTTTTATCTCAGAGAGTAGCGCAGCTTGCGTGCTCCTGATTGAGTACTTTCATGAAATCTTAATCTTGACACTTCAGGAAACTCATGCTGCTCAGCTGAGAACGAACATTAATTGTCGTATCATGTCAATATTAAGAGTTCAGCTGAGAACATAGCATAGGGTAAATACGTAGCAAGCCATGCATTAGTGAATAACGCAGGCGAGAGTTCAATAAAATTCATATAATACCTGGGAGTTGCAACCAACATTATTCTAAATAAATTTCGTATATAAGTATACTGAGTTGCTCAGTACATATGTAAGAAAAGAGCCGTAGGCACTCATCACCTTTAAATGGCTCTATTTCTTTGCAGAACAAAGGCACATAAATATAGGGTTTTACGGTTTTAACCCTGAACTAAAAACCACCATCAACAAACGCGGAACTGGTTTAATCACGATTTTCCACTTTCCCACTCTTTCACTCGAGCAACCGTCACACTTACTGGAGATCAATGTGTCTACATTATTGCAATATAAATAAGTCTTGGAATTCATGATGGAAACAATCTTAGACATACGTGAATTAACACAAGAATTCTCATCTGAAAAATCATTGTCAATGTGAAATTCAAACTTATTTGAACTTCACAGTTCACCAATTTGCAGAAACCTACAACACATTCACAATCCTTTGATCATCATTGATCTCACACATTTCTCAGCTTCCCTCTTACAAATCGATCCTCATCCCTCTTGGTAACCGAATTGACTCTGGAATGACCATTGTCTTGGTTTAGGCCGGAGTCCTACATATTGATCTCTCAAACTCAAAGTACTCCCTTGCAGTGTATCTATTTGCAAAAGGTAAAGGAAATTTGCTCGTTAGAGTAACCCACCCTCGTCTCACCATTTTTCCTCAAAAGCCGCAAATCGTTTTCTCCCATCAATAGTAAGATATAAAAATTAATCACAACATTTTTTTCGCCTCAGACTCTTGTGATTCCGCAATAACTTCTTATGTTAATCATATAGGTTATTGTGAGGTGACTAATATTTCTAGGTTTCCCTTCGGGAGTATAAGACCAGATTATTAGTTGAGTTTCCTGTTCACCCCGATTTTTATCTTAAGACGGAAACAACAAATAAAATAGACTTATATGTGGGAGACAGATTTGTTTATAAGTCTTCGACTTTGGGTGTAGCAACTTGTAGAATGTAAAGGACGTCAGCTAGGGAATCAAGTGGGCAGGGTCTTGCGAGATTCAAGAGGCGTAATGAATGCGACTGTACCTTAATCGGTGTGAGACTTGGTTAGGGCTCAACTACATTCCAGTCCAAAGTTAACTTGTAGTAGGCTAGTGTCTGTAGTGTCTTAATACAGTGTGGTGTTCATGTATGGACTAGGTTCCGGGGTTTTTCTGCATTTGCGGTTTCCTCATTAACAAAATTTCTGGTGTATGTGTTATTTCTTTTCCGCATTATATTTTCTTTATATAATTGAAATATCACAGGTTGTGCGTAGCTCAATAATAGTTGATAAATCCGACCTTGTTGTTAAATAAGACTTGATTGACACTTGGACATTGGTCTTTGTTACCATCCGACTTATTCTCATATCAATCGGGTTCATTTAATTTCTATCCGGTTTGATTTCTTGATTGTGTTGAGAAAGAGATAAAGCTCTTTAATATATTTCTGATTGAGAGTAACTTGGTGCTCTCAGAATTATATTGGAGTTTAGTCCCATACACATTTCCGAACTGTTTGGATGGTAAAATATTTTACCTCCAAACACGAATCTGATGATGATGTTGATATTGATCGAACTACTACCTTTCTCTTTACGTGAACAGTGTTGGGGGCGGTACCTGCAAAAAACCCTCCGATGCTTAAGTTAGCTAGAGTTTTTCACATGAGTTTTAGTTGGGTAGATTGCATACCTTTTGGGGTTGTGAACCCATGTATTTATATGTTGTAAACTAGGGTCTTACCTAATTTCTAGGTAAGCATAAATTGTATTAATTTTCCCTGCATGCCTCATGACATAAATTGTATTCATTTTCTCTGCGTGCCTCCTGGCATAAATTGCATTGATTTTCCCTGCAAGCCTCCTGGCATTTGATTTGCATTGTATGCCTCCTGGAATATTCCAGAATATTCCCTACAGGAATTGGTCAACAAACCTTCCAGACTCTCCAGAAACTTCCTCTAGGGTTAGCTATGAAAAGAGCTATAAGTAAAGCCCCAAAACAAGAGGTATTGGATTAACCCACGAAGTGGGGCAGAAACATCGTAAAGCCAACAAAATTGGGGCTGATTAATCTTCCGAATCGGTAGCTCGGCTCGGCTGGAGAGTTGACTCGCCTGAACTGATTTGGCTTGGCTCGGTGGGCGGAAATATCCTGCAATGTAAAGTAGTAGGGCGAAAATAACTGGAAAATACATAAACAAGATGCACAACGAAGCACTGGAATTTTCCGGAAGGAATGTTGACGGACGGAGTTGGACGGCGCCGGGCAGGGCCGCCGGCAACCTGCTGCTACCGTTTTCGGAGAAGAAAACGGTGATGCTGTCATGACGGCGTTACCTCGGACGGTCCTGATTGGCTGACTGGTTAACAACGTTAAAATAACTTGACAGCGTCATAACTCTTCTAACGGTGTTATGTCATGATGACGTCACCACACTGCTGAGCCGCCGATTGTGCTTTTACGTTGACGTGGCACACTGTCGGTTGGCACGTCTTTGACGTCAGCACTGCCCGACGAACGAGGCAAGTACACTCGACGTGGCACACTCTGGTTGGTACGTCTTGCTGACGTGGCACTGATGATGTGTCACTTCTAACGTGCAGTTCAATACTGACATGACATTGATGACATGGGCCCTCCTTTCCTTGACTCGAATCTTTGCACATGGGCTTCTATGTAGGGAAAATTAGGCGCAGGCCCAAAAAAAATAATATTCTCATTGTCAGGCCCACAATTAATTTTAGGTACCGTGACACCCATAATTATTTCCGTGACACCCATAATTATATGAAATTATTAAAAATGTCTGCATGACGGATTATGCATCCGCATGACGGGTTATGCATCAGGGGTATAATTGGCAACGCAACTTGGATATAACATAACTAAAAATCCGCGCCTTGGAATTTTACAAATTTTATATCGTTGGAAATCTTTTTAAGAGAGCTAAGCAACGAGTACAAACAACAATATCAAATTTTTGTTTTTCACGAAAAAATCGGAGGTGATCATCATTTTAGGCAAAATTTCTAAAATCGACTACATAACCATTATGCGACCACCAAAAAGATGCATAACACATTTTGCAGACGCATAACGAATTATGCAACCATTTTCTCAACTGCATAACAAATTATGCATCTGCATAACAAATTTATATATCTATAACAAGTTATGTAACCATTGTTTTGGTTGCATAATGCTTTATGCATCCATTTTCACGACAACATAACATGTTATGCAGATATTATTGTAGTGCACGACAAGTTATGCAGTCTTTTTTTTTATTGGTTTCCATACAAACAAAAATGTTGTTGCATAACGTGTTATGCAACTATTTTCTGGACTGCATAACAAGTTATGTAACAACTTTTGTAAATACATAATAGGTTATGCAACCATTTTCATAGTTGCATAACAAATTATTTAACCATTTCTATAGATGCATAATCCATTTACTAATTTAGTTACTTTCAATGCTAACACTTTAGTGAAAATTGAAAACCAAGATTTAAAAACCAAAATGATAAACAAGCTATGGAGTTCTTACAACAGACCTTCAAGTCATTTAAATAATTAACACTATCTATTAAAAAAAATGATAACACTTGCCATGGTTAATGTTGTGTACATCGTGTAGTATATAGGTGATACGACTGCTGTGTTGAACGTATAAGGGTTTGTAGACAAAATAACCAAAAGTTAAACATACTTCACTCAAAGATGGACAAAGAGGGATTTCAGCACCTCTTTACGCTAGCACATCCATTTGACTCAATCTTTCATCATATGTTGCAGAGAGGGAGTCCAGCTCATTTTGTTACGCTAGCACATCCATTTGACTTGCTTCATTTTGAGGTACCGACCCTTCAAATTTTCTTTAGCATGGCAAGTCTTGCAATTATCAGTCCGAGCACCCTCAAACTTCAGTCCCTGCCAGAAAATGTTCAACATATCTTTAAGTAATTAAAAGAAATCTAGTTTAGGTTAAGGAATTAAAAGAAAACTAGTTTAGGAAATGCGGCAAGTAACGGAAAAACTAAAGCATAGATAGAGGTTCAAGTCATTCTCGTGCGTTCACAAAGAACCGAAATTTGTGCCAAGCTTCTAGTTTTGAAGTGACTTACTCATATTACTTCAGAAATCACAACTGAAGAACCAATTTTTAGAATACCAAACTACATCTAGGTATCAAACTTATATCCAAACTCAACATCCACAAACTTTTCCCCAACAGAAAGAAAAAACCCTGAACTCTAAAAACATTAACTCAACAGTTATCATATTGATGGATGGGACCATGCATAACAAATACTTCCCTAGACTTCTTGATAGATAGCACCAAGGTTCAGATTCATTTCACTTCACTTTGTCCCAACAAAAATGGGAACTGGTTGATATTTAAAGTTAACACATATATCTAAGAAATTGATGGTTACTTGAATACCGGTAGAAAAAGGGTTCTTTCAGCTGCACGCCAGCACCTATAATCGTAACTAATAACTATTGTTGGCAGTAAAAGAAGTCCTAAATTGGTAGTGATATCCGACCAAACTTCACCATACATTCATATATACTTGTATCCTAGTTTTGCGAAACTAGCTAATTTAAAAGTACTGTACTGGAGAAATTCAGTATTTAGTAAATTGTCAAATATTGTGTTGGCAAGTTCAAAGAGGATGATTATATGGTAGAAAAATCCTTACTCACCAATGAAAGAAGAGTATATGATCAATTCCTTTGTTGCTACTAGCTTCTTCAAAATTTCTCCAATTCACAATTGAGATCTAAAACCTAAAATCGAATATTCTAATTCAAACTAAAACCTAAAACCAAAAAAAATCGCAATCGAACTGAAAGAAAAAGAGAAAAATTGATAAGAATCAAGAGTTGAAACAGATGGAACTTGGAGGGAATCTCAATTGCGCTTGGAGAGAACTTGTTTTTCGTTTCTTCTAGCTTCTCTCCGTCTCTGTTTCTAAAGGTCCCATCTCTTTCCTTGAAGGAAATGGCACTTTGGCCCTAAAACGAAGAAATCTCACGACAAAACTAAATTGTGAAAATTATGGGTCTCCTGATAATTTTTTGTAGTTAATGGGCGCGCCTGTGAAATTTTTTGTAGTGCTTGGGAGGCCTAGTTGGCCATTTTTGACGCATAAGAGGAGCATATTAGGCCCAAGTAAGCCCATTTGTAGTGTAAAATATTAGGGTACAAACATCGCCCCCTCTTAATCCATAACTTGTTATGGGTTAGGAAGTTCGGGTTTCCCAATTCTGTTCGCGACAAGACTTCGCATTGTTCTGGAGTGTTGCATAACTCGCCCCCAAGCGTGTTATGGAGTGTTATGCAACTCGCCTCCAGGTATTGTTATTTTTATGAGATGAGGTGTTATATATCTCGCTCCCAAGTGATTGAGGTGACATATAACTCGCCCCCAGTATGTAACTGTATCATGCTGCTCAATGCTCGCGCAAGGGTGAAGTTCCTTACTGCATTTTTCTCGCGCATGGAATGAGAATTCGTGTTTTTCTGCTATCTTGAATTCGCGTAGGGGGCCAATCCCACTATTCAAGATGCGCGCAGAGTTGATATGTATACACTTTCCCATGCTTGGACAGGATAAAATGTTCGCCACATTTGTAAACGTCCCATATGATGGGGGTACGTTTGGAATAGGGTACAAAAGCTCAAACTGTGCAGTTACTCTATCTGCAAGGTGTTGGAAATGTTGTTGACAACAGGATCAAACTGCACTGCTTTGCTATTTGGGATCGATCATGGATTCGAACCATCCGCAGCAGCGACTTATAATTAAAGCTGTGTTGCAGAGATGATGGATCTAGTAATGGCAGGTGAATGGGCGGTATCTAAATCTTTCTTGAATGTGGTTTTCAGTCTGGATTCTCAAGCTGTGTTGAAGGCTTTTACTGGTAACAAAATTCCTTGGATGATCCTTAACAGATGGAAGAAAGTCCTCTCGGTGAAAAAAAATTGCTTTCAAACATGCTAACAGAGAAGCAAATTTTTCAAAGCAGATAAAATTGCCAAAAAGGAGCTACCTTGAATAGAGGTGAAATTATGAGATATGAGAATAAACCAGATTTTATAGGAAGTATGGAAGATGAGAATACTAAATATTTTAGATTCTATTGAAAGTGTTAAAAATTTTTGTATCTTTTTTTTTTCTTGATTGTAATAAAACTATGCCTTGGAATGTCTTGGCTAGTTTTTGTTTGGTTTTTCCTTAAGTAATAAAATTATATGATTTAGAAAAGAAAAAAAACACAAGCAATTTTGATAGAATGTGGAATACCAAAATAATATTAAATATCTGAATATGAATAATAAGATAAGTATCTACGCCCAACAACAAGCGCCTTGTTAAAACCTTTGCGTGGAAAACCCAGTGGGATAAAACCATCATAAAGGAAAAAGAGTGCCGCAAAGCAGGATTTGAACGCAACTACTCCTATGCGAATTTAGCTAATGATAAAACTTCTTCAAGTGGATCGAATTCCATGGCTTCCATGGTTTTGAATCTTGAGTACCATCGAGGTTCCTTATGTAGTAGGATCCACGAGCTGCGGGCCTGTCTACTATATATGGACCTTCCCAATTTGCTCCGAGCTTTCCACAGTTTGGCTCTATTGTGGCAGCTAGAGTTTTCTTCAACACATACTCCCCTGGCTTAAATGCTCGTTCTTTGACCCTTCGGTCGTAACTCAGCTTGATTGCCTACTGATATCGAACCAACTTCTGCAAGGCTGTTTTTCTTTGCTCTTTCAGCAGCTCTTTATCTAAAACCAGTATGCTTTCATTGTTTGCAGATTCGACAGCATGGGTCTTGGTAGTCTTCAGGTGTACCTCAGTGGGTATGACTGCCTCTGTTCCATAAGCCAGTGTGAATGGGGATAATCCAGTGGATCTTTTTGGGGTCGTCCGGTAAGACCATAAGACTCCAGGGAACTCCCTTGTCCACTTTTCCTTTGCCTTCTCCAGCCTTTTCTTGAGGTTGTCCATAATAACACGATTTGTCTATTCTGCCTGCCCATTGCTTTGAGCATAATATGGAGCAGAAAAGTTGTGGCAAATGCCCAGGTTCTCGTTGAATTCTTTGATCACTCCTGAATTGAAATGCTTCCCATTGTCTGACACCAACTCGTGTGGGATTCCAAATTTGCAGACGATGTTCTCCCATATGAACCTTTTTACTTCGTACTTGGTAACATGTACCAATTCCACTGCCTCGACCCATTTGGTAAAATAATCAGTAGCGGCCAATACATATTTCACTCCTTTAGGAGCTCGGGGAGTGGTCCGACGACGTTTAGTCCCCACTTAGCGAACGACCGGGGACTTAAAATTGGATGCAATTCGTTGGTGGGCCTTTTAGGAATTGGAGCATGCTCCTGGCATGGCACACATTTCTGCCCGTATTCTTTTGCATCTTTCCGCATGTATGGCCAGAAGTAACCCAGTGCAAGTATCCTGTGCGCGAGACTGCACCCTCTAGAATGGTTGCCACATATTCCTTCATGAGCCTCTGTCAATATCTGTCGACCTTCTTCGGCTGATATGCATCGCAAAAATGGCTCCAAAGCTAAAGGTTTGTGGTATAGCTGTCCCTCGATCATTGAATATCTCCATGCATTATTTTTCACTTTTGAAGAGAGATACTCATCTTCTGGGAGTTCACTGGTTGTCAAATACCGAATATAAGGTTGACGCCAGTCTGAAGCGTTTTCAGAAGGATTGCCTGAATCATCTATCACTGGACTGTCAACATCCATATTGCTGTCAATGCTTTTGATATCTCCCTGTGATAATGTATTTACCCTCTCTCCCCCACTAGCGTATTCGAGAGCCAGAAAAAAGTGGTTGCCGGAGATGCTAGGTAACTCTTGGAAATCCACTATAACGAAACGGGTGGTATTAGTATTAACTACGGAAGATAGATATGCTAAAGAGTCTTTGTACCTATTTTCCAACCGTGGTCACTGCCCAATAAATAATTGGTCAAATTCATTTACCATCTCTTTCATACGATCTAAATATAAGGCCATCCTCTCTTCTTTGGCTCTATAGGTCCCTAGAAACTGGTTAACTACTAGCATAAAATCAGTTATCAGCTTCACGTTCTTCGCATTTAACTGTTTGACAGCTTTTAAACCGATAATTGCTGCTTCATATTCAGCTTCATTATTTGATGCTCGAAATCCTAATCTAGTCGCTTTCTCGATCCTTGAACCTTCGGGAGTAAGGATGACACATCCAACTCCAGCTCCACCAACATTTGATGACCCATCAGTAAATACAGTCCATAGTGGCTCAGGTGTATCAACCTCCATTGCGGACTCGCCCACATTCTGATTAGTAGTTGACTCTATGGGTTTGTTCAACAACTCCTCTTCTTCTTCTATAACCGTTATTATGTCTTCCACAGAAAAATCTGCTAACAATGCAGCCAGAGCGTGTCCCTTCTCTACAGTTCTTGTTTCGTACTTGATTTCATACGCCCCCAGAAAATTTGACCATATGGCTAGTCGGCTGGAATCATCAGCACGTTCCAGGATTCTCTTCAACGGATATTCATAGTAGACTACGATTTGTATCCCTTGGAAATATGGTTTGAGGCGACGAGATGCATGCAACAGTGCAAGTTCCATCTTATCAATTTTTTGTACCGTGTTTCCGCCCCCGTCAAAGATTTACTGACGAAATAAACAGGCTTTTCATGTGGATTAGTAACAAATAGCACTGCACTTACAACGTTCTTCGTTGCAGCCAGATAAACTCCGACAGGTTGTCCAGTTTTTGGACTCACCAATACTGGGGGAGTTGACAAATATTTTTTGATTTCATCGAAAACTCTTTCGCACTCATCCGTCCAACCAAAATTCACCGTTTTCTTCAAAACGTCAAAGAATGGTTTAAATCGATCCAACGAGCGTGAAATGAAACGATTTAAAGCTGCTAATCGTCCTGCTAGTTTCTGGACCTCCTTCTTCATTGTTGGGGATGACATCTCTTTGATGGCTCTGATTTGCTCCGAATTCGTCTCGATTCCTCTGTGCGTCATCAAGTATCTAAGGAACTTTCCTGAGGATAGCCCGAATGCACATTTTGCTGGATTGAGCTTCATACGGCATCACCTCAAGATATCGAACGTCTTCTGTAAATCGAGAAAATGCGACTCCTTTTGCTCAGGTTTTACTCCCATATCATCAATATATACTTCCATCGTCTTCCCAATCAAATCTTTGAGCATATGGTCTACCAAATGTTGGTAGGTCGCCCCTGCGTTTTTTAGCCCGAACGGCATTACGGTATAGCTGTAAACTCCTCTATCAGTCACAAAGGCAGTATGCTCTTGATCTCCATCGAACAAAGGTATTTGTTTATACCCCGAAAAACCGTCCATGAATGACAGTCTCCCGTACCCTGAGGTTGCATCCACAAAATCTATGATCCGCGAAAGTGGGTACGGATCACTCAGACATGCTTTATTCAAATCAGTAAAATCGATACAGACACGAATTTTACCATTCTTCTTTGGAAATGGAACGACATTGTATAGCCATCAAGGATGTTGTACCGGTCGAATAAAGCATGATTACAACAGCTTCTCGACTTCTGCAACAACTCCATCTTTTTTGCTTTGCGCCATATTCCTATTTTTCTAACGAACTGGATGACACTTTTCATCGATATTTAGCCTGCGGCAGGCTACGTTCGGATCTATCCCAGGCATTTCAGCAAAACTCCATGCGAAAACGTCAACGTTTTCCCTTAATAATGTAATCAAACCATCGTGTTCGTGCGCGGGTAGATCTGCCCCTACGAACGTGGTTTTGTGCTTCTTATCCCCGATCTGGACCTCGATCATTTTCTCGACTGTTGGGGGTTCAGCCGCATCCTCTCCCATATATGATTCTGGAGGGAGAGATTCTGTAATTGCTATTTTTGTTTGACTCGCAGGATATGGTTCCCGCTAACTTCTGATTTCCTGTATTCATCCATAGCACTCTCGTGACACTTGTGGGCGGCCATCTGGTCGCTTCTAACCTTCACAACCCCTTCAGGGGTAATAAACTTCAGGCATTGATGATACGTGGATGTGACTGCACTGATCGCATGCAGCCAGTATCGTCCTACGATCGCATTATAGGGAGCTCGACAATCCAGCAACAAGAAATTACCTAGAACGGACTTGTCGGCCATTGTTATAGGAATCTTTACTTTCCCAATCGCCTTTGTAATTTCGCCATCGAAGCCGATAATTGGATTTTATCCTCCTCGATCAAGTCGTGTGAGAGATTCATACAGGAATAGGCTCCTGAAAACATCACGCTCACTGAGCTTCCCGTATCCACTAGAATACGGTGTACACGGAATATGCCAATCCAAGCTGTTATAACGATATCATCATTGTGTGGAGCATATACCTATCTGTTTATGGGTGAAAACTATTCCTGTCGGATTTGGTAATTTGGGGGTGTGTGGATGAGGAATGAATTTAAACCCTAAACAAATGCACTGCGCGGTGAGTGCTTGTGATTTGAGAAATCAATCTGCATAACTCGGCCTAAACCAAGAAATGGCCGTTCCCGGACTTGCTTCGGTCACAAAGTGAAGGAGATGGAGTTGATCTTAGGGAGGGAAGCGAAGAAGGTGTTGAGATTGTGAAGGTGTAGGCTTGTTTATGACTTGTACGAAAGGTGAGCGGGCTTACGATTGATGCAAGCGAGGCTTTGAGTGTTTGAATACGTTTTGTATTAACACTTGGTTTCTGTCTTGTCTTGACTTGTTCCTTTCTTGTTGTTGGAAATAGGGAGGAGAACCTATTTATACAAGTCATTTGAGCCTTATTCACGTCTTTCGTGGGAAGTGGAGGAAGTGGGGTGATGGAGTAGTGGAGTTGTGTGTTGATGTTACACGACCAGTCTTGCCCACTTCTCCTGTCATCTCTAACCGTCCATGACTTCCTGACACGTTCTTGTGATGGCGCGTTGCACGCTGCACGCTGTAAACCGCCAGATCAATACCCCAGTATGTGTCCCCCAGTTTGTGACATGATTGATGTCTCGAGTGTGTGGATCGTGGGACCCACAGAAAGTTGCATGTAATGCTAGATTAAATAACTAAGTTATTTAGGAAGTCGATACTTGTGAAGTATCGTGTGTATTCTATGCAGAGTGCGCATCATGGTGTGGTAGAGTGACGGGTGGTGATCACCATGACGCCTCACTGACCAATTAACTCCTGACCAGGGTTGTATAACCAAGCAGGTGAAGTTGGACGGATGAGATGATCTTTGAGACCCTCATCTGCGATTTGTTGATGGAATTAGGGTTTTGAAGAGGTGCGCAGGCATCACTCTTCAGTTTGGTCTAAACCAAGCATGGGAGGTATTTTGGAAAGGACCGACCGGGCATGCGTGTAGACAGCATGGCGATGTACACGTCCGTACCTCACTGTCCCATGAAGGTGCGATCTAGGCCACTCAATTTGACCGGCAAAGAGGAGCGGTTGAGATCGATTTGCAACAGAAATCTGGTGCCGCAAAAGCCGCGCATCATGCCCACTTCGGGCGCGCGTTCCAAGATGACCAATCTTGGTTGGTCTTGGCCGATCGGTCCAGCGTGTAGGTGGTAGGCTAATGTTCACGCCTATACCGACTTGTCCCATGAAAACGTGATCTAAGCCACTCAAATCGTCCGGCGAAGTTGAGTGGTCGAGATTAGTTTGCAATCGGGAAGTGTGACCACGCTAGTTTGGGCGGACGATTTGGGATAACCTGGCATGGTATGCCTTGGCCGATCAGGTGAGGGGATAGATGGGTCCACGGTGGTCATGTTGGTATGACCAGACCTGCTTAATCTAATCTTGGACCCTCCATTCGTGCCAGAGAAGATGGATGCTCGTGATGCTCAAAACCCTAATTTTGGATTTCACGGCCGTGCGTCATGCTCTATTCGGGCGTACGAATCTAGATGACCAACCATGGTTGGTCCTGACTGATCGGTCAGGTATGTAGGCGGGCCCACGGTGATTGTGTTGACATGCTATGGGACCTTTGAATCTACCTCTACACCCTCCATCTATACCTGCGAAGATGGATGGTTGAGACTGTTTTGCGACACATGTAATGTGCCGCAAACCCTAATTTAGGGTTTTCCATCCATACTGCTCTGGTTTGGACGTTTTGGCAAGCTATGCCAATCTTTTGGGGAGGCCGACCATGCGGGGCACGCGTTGGTTCGGCAGCGAATATTCCATACCAGCTTGGGGGTTATGGAATTGATCTGGGCCATCCAATCATGCTGGTGAAGTTGGATGATCATGATCATTTCCGATCGATACGGACAGTCCGGATGCTCAATCGGGCTAGTATAACACACGAGAGTTGCTCAACCGGGCAAGTATAACACACCGAGAGTTGCAGCTTGTACGGGTATTTCGTACATGCTTTCATTATAATGCTTGGAGATTCGTGTTGCTATGCTGAGAGTAACACTCAGTCGTCATGCCGCACTAATAATGAGTACAGGAAATACAAGGCTGGTTACGCATTAATTAATAATGTTATAAATTCACAGGGTATATGGGATTGTTGCTACATGCTCCAACCAGGATGAATTTCGTGTATTTAATTCACAGAATGGGATTGTTGTCACATGCTTCATTCTAGGTGAATTAGTAAAGTGAAGAAGTATCCAACACTTATTAATGGCTTTATCTTTTACAAGATGTTAGCGCATAATTTTGGCTTTTACAATTTCAGCCCTTAAATGAAAATCCACCATCAACATTAAGTCCCCTGCCTAGCAAATAATGGTTACACTATTGTAGGGTAGGCATGAGATGGTGACATACATATGTGAGAAAGACAGGATAAAGGAAGTTTACCCGGAAGAGTATTGACCGACCGTTAGTTGTCCATGCCTTGTCCATGCCGTTGTGCTTGTATGGAATCCTTTGGTGGGACCGGTTTCCTTCTTTGGGTATTTGAATCAAAAGAGGAATCCAAACAAAAGAGGAATCCTTGATCTATTAGGATTTTTCTAATTTTTGTTTATAAAAGAGACCAACCCTTTTTTTTTTTTTCTCACGAATTTTTTTTTGTTTGGCAGCTCCGTCCGCGACTACCACTCAAGTTGCTCTTGCCGACGCGTCGCTGTATTCTTCCGCCGGAGTTCCGCTAAATCGCCCGCCGCCGTCCGTCCGCGCCAAGGTAAGTTTCGGTTTCTCTCTTCTTTTTTTTTTTTTTTTAGGAAAACCCTAATTTCTTAGGTAAAAACGTTTTTGTAAGATACATCATGCTTAGCTTTCCCATCAAGATTGATAGTAAAAACGCCCATATTTGCTAGGATGATTTAGTTCCGCGACTCCGTGAATATGTCGTTTTTGCTTCTTCTTCCGTTGTTGCATGCAAAACTAGATTCTTAGGTTATAGCTTGGAAAGAGACTTTGGCTTAAATTTCGTAAACACAATTCTCATGAACATAAGAAAAATCGTGTTATAATACGTGCACATGAATGCGGTCCCACCATGTGCGTTTGATCCGAACGTGGGTCCCACCCACATATGCTTGACTGAAAGTTGACCTTATACTAGCCTTGTGCTCTGAACCAACACCGGACTTGAAACTTGAGTAATACCAGACTTGAAACCAATACCGGACTTGAAACTTGAGTAATACCAGACTTGAAACCAATATCGGACTTGAAACCAATACCGGACTTGAAACTTGAGTAATACCAGACTTGAAACCAATACCGGACTTGAAACTTGAGTAATACCAGACTTGAAACCAATATCGGACTTGAAACCAATACCGGACTTGAAACTTTAGCCGGTGTTTGGACCCAATCCCAGCTTTGTGCATTCCAACGTGAATGCAGTTCACACATGTACCGTGTGTTTTTTTTTATACAAGTACTGACTCCTGTCTTTATTGTAGAATGAAGAAAAGAACTCCCGTTGATATGTCTTCTGGAGATAATGCTGGTGCCAAGTCGGGAGGTGTTGACAGCTTCAAAGATATGCCGAACATTGCTGATGAGTTGTTCACCTTGTCTTTTCCAAACATTAGGAAACATCCCTCTCACAGGATAGTCCTGCTTTCCGATTCAGAAAATATGGAAGCTGATCCATCTTCTTCTTCGACACTTGTGATGAGGTTCTGTCTTCGAAGAAATGAATATCCACCTTCTCCTATCGACTTCAAGACTTGTCATACTCCACTGGCTTCTTATGAAGGATGGATGAGACGCATGTTAAATAATAAGGACGTTAAAGCCAATTTGACCAAAGCGCAAATCCTCAATGCAGTCACGACATCTACTACTCTTGAAATTAAAAAAGATGTTGCAGGCTTGATTACTTTCATTTCTCGGTGGCGCCCTTCTACTCATACAACTATATCTAGATGGGGAGAGATGACTATTACTCTGGAAAGCGTAGCTGCATTGATGAACCTGCCTGTCGTTGGGAGTTTTTATTATGAGCTTTCTGACACGGAACAACGTGATTATGACACTATACTCCAAAAGGTGGGAGAATTCGACGATCTGGACAAGGAGGAGAAAAAGATACAAGATGCTTTTACACCTGGTGGGTATCGGAGTGGTCTCCTGTAGACCCAAAACCGGATCAGGAGTTGGAAAAAGAGCTCAGCGTGATTGTATTCCTGTCTTTGTGGCTATCCAAAGATATATATGACGACGGTTCTGGAAAGAAAACCATAAGGGGTGTCCTGGTTAAGATTGCTATAAAGCTAGTAAAAGGCGAAGTTCTTCCCTTAGGTGCCTTGTTTCTCATATGGACGCCTTAGCAATGGATATGCATGTTTCCAACGGGTACAAGAAGGTGGAGTCGTATGTCCACTTCGCTTTTCTTCATGCATTATTGTGGGAACATTTCAAAAGTTATGCTCTTGTTCCTGCAACTTCGCTCGGCAATTTGTATGGTGGCTCGAGAATACTTCGTTGGCAGAGGAGGCATCCCAGAACCGGTGCGAAAACTCGTGGATATCTTTGATAATGTGTCTTCAGAAATTTCCGTCCATGGGGACGATCCACTCTTCCATTGCTCACCAAGACTTTTGCTATTGCTTTTGACGGTCCTGATGTTGCGTTGCGTACCGATGCCAACACTATCAAATTTGGAGAACTTATTTATATGCACAGCTGCATTCCGGGATATATCCCGTCTTTATTCAACGAAGCTCTTACTGTGACTCCGTACAACATAGACAGGGCTGCTCGCCAAATGGGATTTGACCAGGGTGTTCCATTTATCCGTCCATCGGAGGCTCCGAAAGAACTTCTCCCGGGTATCTTTGATGCTGACGTGTTCTTGGCATCGCAGAGTCTTCCCTTCTAGCCTATTGGGAGAAACCCAATGGTAACCGATAAGTACAAGGAATTTTGGAGGAGGCAACTGTTGACTTTCAAGGAATTCTCGGAGAATATTGTGACAGATTCCCGTGGTGATCCATCTTCTGACGTTTTGAAGAAGCATTTCTGGTTGAAGCCACTTCCAGCCAAACGGACCAGAGCTGAGGATTGCAGTCCCCAAGCAGGAGAGAGATCTAAGAGGCAGGCATGTGGTTCGGTGATCCTCAATTCCTCCAATATGCAGGTATTTAAATCTCTTTCTGTTGATTCCTTCATTTCTCCAGAGTAAATTCTTCTAAGAGTGATCTTTGCTTGAAATCAGGGAATTCCGGAAGAGAATGTCTTCACAAGGTTGGCGCGCATTCAGAACGACAAGTCTGGTAACGTTGGCCTTCATGTTGAGAAGTCTGGCGGTACTGATCCTCAGAAGTCTGGTAATACTGATCTTTATGCTGGGAAGTCTGGCGAAACCGCTCCTTTTCCGCACCATGACAGAGATGATGCAAGTTCGGTTGGACAAGGTTCCCCTCTAAGTGATCTTGTTGATGGGGCCGTGATGGAATTAGCACCCAGAGCGAAATAGATATCGGGAGGAATGTAAGAGAGGCAACATCCGCTATTGTTGAGGTAGCTCCCCTTGAAGAACGTTCTGAGCAGGCTCCAATCAATAAAGCTATAGCGGTGACTTCTTCTGAAAGGCCTCCTGCAACTGACAAGGCTCCCGTGATTGGTGAAGTATTGGTAATGCAGCCTGGGGATTTGTTCGATCCTCCCTTTACTGTCCCTTATCCAGGTCATGTGTTGGTCGGAGGATTCAGCGTGCCAGCTCAGTTCGAAGGGTTGTACACGGCGATATGGGAGAAGCATGGCCACATTTCTACCACTACGAAGCTCAAGAGTCGTCTTGCATTGGTCAACCGCGTCCAGGAAGCTTTATTTTCTATCCATGGGATGAGCGTCACGACTGGCCGAACAGTTTCTGAGGAGATGATTGAAGACTGGAAGTGCCATCGAGACGTGTTTGCGCAGTACGATTTCAATGCTCCTTGGTTCTTCAAAGGGTTCTCCGAGATTCGGGAGCTCCGTAAATTACAAGATGAAGTCCCTTACGCAGACTGTGTTACTCGCCAGGAAGAAGAGGTTGAAAAGTTGTCTAAGGAATTGAAGCTGAAGCATCTCTGTACTTCAAAGGATGAAAGTCTCTCTTGCCCAGAAGGACGAGTTGCTGTTGAAGGACTTTCCTTAAAGGATTCTCGTTACCTACTTGTCTTTTCTTTTAGATGCTTTTATTTTTGAGTGATAGTGAGGATTTCCTTTGACTTCCGGTTTTGAATTAATAGGTAATTGAATTGGTTTATTTTGAGATAGTTTGGTGAATAACTTTTCTGAAAGAGGTTATTTTAAATGGAGTTTGCATCTTGGTCATGAATGATTGCACATGTCATATGAAATTGCAAACGTCGCATAAAAGGGAAGTATGAATGGAAACAAACATGGCATTTGATCATTGAGCCTCTTTCTCTATGTGCGGGATGCCAAGTCCCCAGTGAATTCTAAAGCTATCTTTCTTGTAAAATTGTTGAATAGAACTTACTCATTTTTGAAGCTTTACTTGTATCAACCGAAGTAGCCTCTCTAAGGAAATCATCCGCCGCATTAATCTCTCAGATAAGGAAAGCTATCCCTCTGAATTAAGTTTCTTCTGAACAATGCGTTTCAAAGCGTTGCATTCAATGGTAGGGTGATGAAGGAACCGGTGGAAATGACAATACCTCGGGTCCATTACTTCTTGATCGGTTGGTGGACGCCATACAGGAGGTAGCTCCACCCTCTACATTTCGCACCCACGCCTCCAAAGAACTCCAAAATATTTTCCATTGGGAACGAAAAGTGTAGGTACTTCAAGTCCAGATTTTCCTGCGTTCGTGGGCGTTGTGGTATCTCTAAATGGTTTAGATGTGGAGCACGTTTCGGAGATGAAGTTGGAAGATTTGCGGGTGCCATCATATCTCTGCGGATCGCTTGCACGGGTAAAGGGACGTGGAAGGTATCGTAATATCACCGCTAAGTGATCGAATTGAACGCTCCCATCCTCTGTATTCATGTATTTCCCGATTGATCTCTCCTTCCTCAAGCATTTCTTCGCTTGGTTGAAAGGTCGATGCAGATTGGACAGTCTTAGGGCTTCAACAAGAGTTTTGAGATATAAATCTTCTAGCGGGGCTCCGAGGCTGCAGGCTCCCTTTCTTTATCTGGCATACGTTGTAGTACTCCGGACAAGTCCTTTCCTATGTGGAGTTTCCTCGAGTCTTCATTATTTGATGGACCATGTTGTTCATCTTTCCTGAGTCTCCTGCGATTACGCGCTCTTTTTGCTTCTCTACTGGTAAAGGTGTGACCCCTGGCTAAGGATCCAGCGTTTCTTGCACTGTCAGAGTAGATGTCTGTCGACCCTCCTTGTAATTGTGTTGTTATATCATTCAAAAGGCGGAATGTTTCGCTCTGCCTTCTAGTGATACCAGCTTGATTTTCCAAGACAACCTCAAGCATTCTATCTATACTTCCTATGGTATCTGAACCACCTGTGGTTTTCGGTGAGGATACATCGCGAGATGAAAACCGAAAATTGAGGATTCAAAAAAAAAAAATTTTGTAACCGAGAGATCAACCTCCCACTGTGGTCGCCAATTGTTTATGGGTGAAAACTATTCCTGCCGGATTTGGTAATTTGGGGGTGTGTGGATGAGGAATGAATCTAAACCCTAAACAAATGCACTACGCGGTGAGTGCTTGTGATTCGAGAAATCAATCTGTACAACTCTGGCCTAAACCAAGAAATGGCCGTTTCAGACTTGCTTCGGTCACAAAGTGAAGGAGATGGGGTTGATCTTAGGGAGGGAAGCGAAGAAGGTGTTGATATTGTGAAGGTGTAGGCTTGTTTATGACTTGTAATAGAAATGTGAGCAGGCTTACGATTGATGCAAGCAGGCTTTGAGTGTTTGAATACGTTTTGTATTAACACTTGGTTTCTGTCTTGTCTTGACTTGTTCCTTTCTTGTTGTTGGAAATAGGGAGGAGAACCTATTTATACAAGTCATTTGAGCCTTATTCACGTCTATCGTGGGAAGTGGAGGAAGTGGGGTGATGGATTAGTGGAGTTGTGTGTTGATGTTACACGACCAGTCTTGCCCACTTCTCCTGTCATCTCTAACCGTCCATGACTTCCTGACACGTTCTTGTGATGGCGCGTTGCACGCTGCACGCTGTAACCGCCAGACCAATACCCCAGTATGTATCCCCCAGTTTGTGACATGATTGATGTCTCGAGTGTGTGGATCGTGGTACCCACAGAAAGTTGCATGTAATGCTAGATTAAATAACTAAGTTATTTAGGAAGTCGATACTTGTGAAGTATCGTGTGTATTCTATGCGAGTGCGCATCATGGTGTGGTAGAGTGACGGTGGTGATCACCATGACGTCTCCATCGACCAATTAACTCGACCGGGGTTGTATAACCAAGCAGGTGAAGTTGGACATACGAGATGATCTTTGAGACCCTCATCTCGATTTGTTGATGGAAACACTCTTTAGCTTGGTTGAAGAGGTGCGCAGGCATCACTCTTCAGCTTGGTCGAAACCAAGCATGGGAAGGGTTTTGGAAAGGACCGACCGGGCATGCGTGTAGACAGCATGCCGGTGTACACGTCCGTACCTCACTGTCCCATGAAGGTGCGATCTAGGCCACTCAATTTGACCGGCAAATAGGAGCGGTTGAGATCGATTTGCAACAGAAATCTGGTGCCGCAAAAGCCGCGCATCATGCCCACTTCGGCGCGCGTTCCAAGATGACCAACCTTGGTTGGTCTTGGCCGATCGGTCTGGCGTGTAGGTGGTAGGCTGGTGTTCACGCCTATACCTGACTGTCCCATGAAAGCGTGATCTAAGCCACTCAAATCGTCCGACGAAGTTGAGTGGTCGAGATTAGTTTGCAATCGGGAAGTGTGACCACGCCGGTTTGGGCGTACGATTTGGGATAACCAGGCATGGTATGCCTTGACCGATCAGGTGAGGGGATAGATGGGTCCACGGTGGTCATATTGGTATGACCGGACCCGTAATCTAATCTTGGACCCTCCATTCGTGCTTAGGAGAAGATGGACGCTCGTGATGCTCAAAACCCTAATTTTGGGATTCACGGCCGTGCGTCATGCTCTATTCAGGCGTACGAATCGAGATGACAACCCATGGTTGGTCCTGACTGATCGGTCAGGTATGTAGGCGGGCCCACGGTGATTGTGTTGACATGCTCTGGGCCCTTTGAAACTACATCTACACCCTCCATCTATACCTGCGAAGATGGATGGTTGAGACTGTTTTGCGACACATGTAATGTGCCACAAACCCTAATTTAGGTTTTCCGTCCATACCGCTCCTGGTTTGGACGTTTTGGCAAGCTATGCCAATCTTTTGGGGAGGCCGACCATGCGGGGCCCGCGTTGGTTCGGCAGTGAATATTCCATACCTGCTTGGGGGTTATGGAATTGATCTGGTCATCCAATCATGCTGGTGGAGTTGGATGATCGTGATCATTTCTAGACTGATACGGACAGTCCGGATGCTCAATCGGGCTAGTATAACACACCGAGAGTTGCTCAATCGAGCTAGTATAACACACCGAGAGTTGCAGCTTTGTACGGGTATTTCGTACATGCTTTCATTATAATGCTTGGAGATTCGTGTTGCTCTGCTGAGAGTAACACTCAGTCGTCATGCGCACTGATAATGAGTACAGGAAATACAAGGTTGGTTACGCATTAATTAATAATGTTGTAAATTCACAGGGTATATGGGATTGTTGCTACATGCTCCAACCTGGATGAATTTCGTGTATTTAATTCACAGAATGGGATTGTTGTCACATGTCCCATTCTAGGTGAATTAGTAAAGTGAAGAACTATCCAACACTTATTAATGGCTTTATCTTTTACAAGATATTAGCGCATAATTTTGGCTTTTACAATTTCAGCCCTTAAATGAAAATCCACCATCAACAATATCATGTCTGCTTCAGAGAACTCGATCTTTGTGCACCCAAGCTCCAGAATTTCTGCTGCATTTCCAGTGACAAAATCAATGTCATTGTTACGTACCGTTCCTTTAATTTCCTGAGCTTTCTCATGGTCTCATCTTCTGATGTCATTGAATGTATCCTGGCATGACTGACATTAATCACATGTGCATTAATCACATGTCTGTGCCAAATTTGTAGGATCAGAATATCGCAACACCAAGACTCTTGCGAAATCCATAAACGACACACTGCGAAGATATCACAGATTGGTAATAAAAATGACGCAACGGATGAGGACAACCTAAGCACGAGAAAAATGTGAAGACCTAGCGAGATTAGGAGTGTTGCGAGATTTAGCATTTGTACACTTGCGATAATGTCGCAAGCCAGATCCGAAAATAAAGGACAGCTTAGCTGTCATCCACTATGTAATGTCCCATATAAAGAGCCGAACAGGCTTAAGGAAGGGGAGATCTTTTTCGAGTATGGAGAAAGTCATTAGAGAGAGAAAATTCAGAGCGGTTGTTAATTCTTTAGTTTATTTCCTTTTCATCTTGTAACATTTGTGAGATTAATCAATAAAGATTGATTGTTCATCTTAAAATGACTTGATTGTGTGAATTCTTGTGAGGGGTGTAGTGTGGGATTTCCTGCAACTACATATGGCGCTAGAAACAAGGATTCATTGAAGATTGATATTGTGATTTGATTTGGAGTAATAGGAAAGGAATTTCATATAATTTTCAATAGTTCACTAAGATTGAAAAATGGCTAGAAGAAGACGTGCATCAAAACAACCAACAACTGTTAGAAGGAGTAGGAGACTTGCTGGAGAAGGGAGAGACGAAATGGAGGAATCTTCATGAATGAACACAAGGAACAATGGAGAAAATTAAGTTCAACCGCCAATTCAACGTACACCAATACAAAATAGAACTGTGGATTATGACAGAGTGAGTGTACATACTTGGCGATCAGATTCTGAAGATGAAATGGGAGAAGAGCAGCAATTAGGAAGCAAAGGACGAGAGGAGAGTGACCAAGAAGTAATTGGAGGAATAGTTCATGGAAATGAAGAGATTGCAGCATTAGAGGCATTGAGGCAAACAATACATGAAGAAAGGCGATTAGAAGCAGAAGAACGTGCAAATCTGACAAGGAAAAATCATGAGTTGAGGATGGAAAACATGAGATTACAAAATAGAAGGTCAAGAAGCACTACAAGGTAAAGTTCAAGATCAGTTAGAGAAGAAATAAGACAAAATTTGCCTATAGAAAATGCTAATGAAGAAACTCGGGAGGGAGTACAAAATCCAGGCGAAGAACGTCGCGAAGGAAGAGAAATAATGGAAGATCGTTATATCCAACGTGCTGAAACTCTTCAAAATGGGCAAAACGATAGAAATCAGGGAAATAGACAACGTCAAAGGCGAAATAATCAAGATGGCGAAGAAAATCAGGAAGAAGGAAGGAGAATATTACATGGGAGAGAAGCACAGAGACAACAACGAGGAATTGAAGATGAAATTGAAAGACACTACACTGAACAAGCATGTTTAGCTTGCGAGAGGGAAAGACTGAGAGCAGAAGTGGAAGAACGGGAGCTGCAGGAGGCAATTCGTCAGAACAATCATGATAATCGAGAAGAAAGGCGTGAACAAAATCGCAATAATTGTAATATCAATGAAGAATATGATAGAGTACAAAGGAGAGCGGAAAGGCGGCAAAGAAGAGAAAATGAGAGGTATAACGGTGTGCAAATTCATGAAAGAAATGAAAGAGAAGATCGCAGAGAAAGACGAGAAGAAAATGATGAACAAGAAAGTCAAAACAGATATGAACGTAGAAGGAGAGAGGCGTAGTTAAAAAGACCAATGGATCCAAATTCTGGTGTAAATGAACAAATTTTGAGAGATTTAGCGGAAATGAGAGGAATGTTAAATAATAAAAGAGAAGGAGGTAAGAGACAACTAGATGAAGCCATAAAAGAAGATGCGAAAACCACATTCACACAAGAACTACAATCAGGAGTAATACCCCCAAAGTGCAGTTTACCTGCGTTAACCAGCATTTTTGATGGAACAACTTGTGCAGTACAACATATCAAAGCTTATGTGAGATGTATGCTACAATGGGAGAACTATGATGATGTATTGTGCAAATATTTTGCATCAAGTTTAACAAGAGAGGCCTTGAAGTGGTTTGAAGGTTTGCCAAAGAATACTATAAAATCGTTCAACCATTTGCAGGCTATATTTTTAGGGGCGTATATAAGTAACAATTACTCGCGACCTGGCATTGAAGATGTATTTGGGTTAAAGCAAAGGATTGGCGAAAGTTTGAAACATCTAACCATGAGGTGGAAGACAATGTGTAGTGATATGTCTGATCGTGTGGATGAGAGATATCTCATTCTATCATTCATTAACGCTATGTTTGCAACCAATCTATTATATATTCAAATTTTCAGAATCAAGAATACGATCACAATGACTGAGTTGCGAGAACTTCAGGAGGAGTATATTGCTCTGGAGGAAAAGCAAAATGAGATGGAATCATACCCAGTTGCGAACACAAGTTCAAAAGCAGTGAACGCAAGCCTATTACCTAAGTTGATAAGTACAGTGACGAGCACATCGCAAGGACAACAAGAAAGGATAATGGGAGATATAGTCAGCAGAAACTAGTAGCTATGGGAAGTCGTGATCAAGAAGAATTCGAGAGAGAAAGAAACATCTATAGCCATGGTGGAAATAAAAAAATTCAAAGACTTGATCATCCACAAGAAACTTATGGAGGTCAGAGGCAAAACTATCATAGAGGACAGCGAAATCACATGATAATATGTGAAGAAATCAAGATGCCGCCACTGAATGCTAGTGTGGAGAAAATATGGGAAGCTATAATTTTGATGGAAAACATACTCGCGCCATGGAACATGGGAAGTGAACCACCTCCGAGCGACATAAGTCATGAATTTTGTTCTTATCACCATTTTCATGGACACTCAACAAATGATTGCAGAAATATAAAAAGAATCATCCTCCAGAATGATAGACCAATGGAAACTAAATCATTTTCTAAAAATCAATCTCAGTCTCAACCATTACCACCACCGCTTAAATTCGCAGAGTAAATACAACAAAAGGAGGAGAAACATTTGTAATAGAAGTTGGAGCAAAGGCAAAGAATCTGTTTTGTAACTCTATCGTACATTCGTACAAGACAATTGAAGATTGTCATGATAACACTCTCAGTAGGGTTTTCGCAAGAGATACCGATAATAGAGAAATAATGAATATTGCGAAGATATCGCCACTGAAAAAATGGCAAAAGCAGACTATCTCTTTTACCGCAGAAGAAGTACCTGAGGGTGGAGAAATGCACGACAACCCATTAGTGGTAAGATTGGAGATTAACCCAAAACCTAGCGAGGATGAAGATGATGAAGGCGAGAATTCATGGGCAATCAACGAAATTTTGATTGATACTGGAAGTTCCGTGAATATCCTTTTTTATCATACTTACAAAACTATAGGAGGGAAAGATGAAGATCTAATACCTTCAACCTACAAAATCTATGGTTTTAATGGTACTGCAAATAAGCCTAAGGAGAATTTCATATGCGAATTCCACTGAAAGGATTGTCTTATGAAATTTTATTCTGTGTAGTTGATGTAGAATCACCTTACAACGCATTGATTGGACGACCTTGGTTACATGATATTCTAGGTGTGGCATTGACTTTTCATCAATGTATCAAATTCCATCATCCCAGTGGTATTGGCATCTTAAAAGGAGATTGGATTGAAGGAAAGAAGTGTTATGAAATTGATATAGAATCTTGTGAAGAAAGAGCTGCGAAGAAGAAGAATTGGAAACACAAAGATCAAAGATAAACAAAAGAGTGAAAGATTGATGGTAGATACAATAGAATAGAGAGAAGAAGAAACTTTGCGAAGCCAAGGCATATTGAAGATAAGAAGCGGCGAAAATCTCGCAAATGAGACAAGAAAATGACAGAAAAAATCAAAAATGCGAGAGGCGTAAAGTAGCGAAGTAAGAGACTTAAAGAATGAATGTACTTGTTGTCGCCAAGTAGAAATTGGGAGGAGAAAGAAAAATGTATGATTGATTTGATGAGATTACGAAAGAGAGTTGATATGCGAGAAGAAGAAAATATATTTTATGAATGATAAAGATGAGATTGCGAAATTACAAAAGAGCTTATATGCAGAAGAATTGACAAAATAATCAGATAGAGGCGAACCTACTATGGCGTACACCCTAGTTCGTGAAATCAATAAGAGGCAAATGTAAGACCTAAAGTGCGTCATAGAAGGGGTACCTATTGCATGGCTCGGGGAAAAGGTTACACCGCCCCGGAACCCGAGTCATGGAGAATTGGGGTCAATAAAGCCCATCCGGGAGAGGTACCTTGGATTTTCAATCTAAGCTTATGACTTAGATTGGACGACCGAGGGTCTCTTCTAAGGAGTCAACATTTGATCAAGGCACCGAGGTACACGGTTGAGCCAAGAGTGCCTGGGGCATTTGAAGTGTCTCGGCCATTCTTGGTAAGTCTTGGTTTATGCTGCACTCTACCAAGAAAACTCCACTTAGGGTGCGGTCTAAGTAAACATAAGCCCTATAGGCAAAAGGGATAAGAGCTGCGAAAACAACTGTTTGTTGTTAAGACCGGATGGGAGGAGCTAGCCTTGTATGGTAGAAGTACGCCTCCTTGAAGGGGCAACCAGGGAGAAGATAAGGGCGGCACCCTCCATTAGGGAGCTGATAAGTGTCTTAAGACGCAAATTTCATGAGGCTTTTTACTCACGGGAGTATCAAGGCTTGTCATATTTGTGAAACAATCCTGAATAGGCAATAATACAAAAGAGAATATAAGACGAGATCAATGGGTCATTACATGCAAGTGTAAAGACGTCCTGCGATTTCGTCGCAAGACGGCAATGTGATGGGGCTTTATGTTCGCAAGAATATTTAGGCCTGTCATATTGTCGCATGAATAATATCCTACAGAGGCAACAATACTAGAGAAATGATAAGACAAGATCAATGGGTCATTACATGACAATGTAAAGACGTCCTGCGATTTTGTCGCAATGACAAGAGGTGGCATAATAAGACCTTTAACTAGGAAGGAAATATAAGACCACATAAGAGAAAAAGAAAAAATGAAATCTTGGAAGAAACCAAGAAATACTTACTTGCGAAAATTCAAGAAGAATAAATGCATGAGATTGAGGCATGAATACCTATCACTAGTCGAAAGTAACTTGCTCAATCTTTCATTTGAATGCAAATAACAGAGGCACGTATGAGAATGTATAGAATAAAAGCATATTATTTGTCTTCATATGATAGATTTACGCACTCATAAAATGAAAGGTTGATAATATATTGACTAATTATGTTGCAAGAAAGAATTGCTCTTTTAACATGTGCAGAAAGGAGCAACAAAGGTAGAGCTTGTATTTGAAGATCCAAGAAATTTGCAGCAAAAGATTACAAAGATAAAAGATTAAAAGAATGAATGTACAGATATTACAAAAAGAGAAGGAAGAAAATAGAACTATTTCTCGTTTGATTCTTCTTCTTCATCATCTTCATCAGATCCTTCTACTTCTTCATCTCCATCAGATTCCTCTTCTTCGCTAGCATCGCTGTCGAGGTATCCAGAGAAGACTTATTCTTGGGGATTTCTTCAAGAAGGCAAGCATATGCGGAATGAGGGATACTATTGTCGTCGCAGACAATCTTAATAGCCTGATTGCGAAAAAGAGTAGCATCATTCTTAAAATTCGCAACAGTAATCAGTAGTTGCCTCTTCAATCTAGAATATTTATCATCCCGAGAAGAAAGGTTCTTTGCGAGTTGCTCCTTCTCAGACTCAAGTTCTTCAATTCTTTTACGAAATCTCTCTTCAGCTTCTGCGAACATGTGACAATGAGTCAGCAACTCAATGACAATTTTATGAAAGACAAACAGTTAAATAAAGAAGAACAATTAACAACCTTCTCTCGTCGAAATCATATCCCTAACCAAAGCCGTATGCTCGGCTTGAAGACTAACATTAACACCTAAATTATTTCTCGGCGTCATCTAGAACTTTCGCAGCCCAAGCAAATTCATCGTCATTATTTATGAGAAAAAATGAGCGAATTTGATTCTCTCTTTCGCTAAGTATAGCATTTTTGCGGTTAGATTCATCTCGTTCAATTTGAACTTCAAGAAGAGTCTTTTTGAATTTCGCTAATGCTTGAGCACCTTGTCTAGCGATGCGATCTTTATCATCTATGAGATCACTGATTTTGGTTCTTAAAGTACTAATTTTTCTTTAGAATTAAGATAGAGACGCTTAAATTGGTTGGCTAAGCCTAAACTAGATCTATGATCAATTTCTAAGAGGCGAAATTTGGATTGAAGTTCATTTAGAGGAAGAGATTTAATCTTGTCATTTGAAAAACTGTTCAAAGAACTATTGAGGTGATCAAGAAGAGCATTGTTATCCATAGGGTCAGGGAATGAATGAAAAAGAATGGGTTCATCAGAAAGATTATAGACGTTTGGGAAAATGGTAAGTCAGATGAGGGAAGATAATGAGAGAACAAAACAAAGGAAAAGAGAAAAGTCTCATACCATAAAGTTGTTGGTTGGCACTTTGAAGACTAGATATCTTATTCTTCTGAATGGAAGAATCTGCTTCTAATTGCTTAGTATTCTCGCAAAGAGTAGCAGCTTCGGCTTCCAGTTCTTCATTTCTCTTGCGAAGTTGAAGATTCTTCTTTTCAAGAATACCGCGCCTTTTCTCAAGATCTGAGGCAACAGCGAAGGAAGCTCTCCCAGTCTGTAAAGGAAAGTGAAGAAGTTATCAAGATATAACTTAAAATCAAAATTATGAAGAAATAGGGGAACAAAGACATACCAAGACACCAAGCGAATTTAGAAAGCTGTGAGTCACTGATCTGGATACCCCATGAAGAGAATCATCAACATACGGTAAAGGAGCATCGAATATACTCGCAAGAGCTTTGCATGTACTGGAGAGACGATCATACCCAATCCCTTGCATGAAGTTAGAGAAGATGCTAAACAGTTGTGCCATAGAAGATTCAGACGAAAAATCTTCCCTTGCGAGAGAAGTATCAACATCATCATTATCTTCATCATCAGAGCTTTCGCTGGACTGAAGATTTGAAGGAGAGGGAGAGTGAATCTTTCGTTTCTTTGAAGGTGGGGCAGTGGACTTCTCCCTGCGAAGAAGACCTTTACCCTTGCCTTTAGTCTTCGCAACCTTAGAACTTTCTTCTTCTTCAACAACTTCAACACCAACCTTCGCACACGAATGAAGATAAGAAATAGAGGCAACAATATTGTTAAAAATAATAAAGAAAAGTATTTCTTACTTCATCCGTGATCGAACAGAGCGCCGCTAGGGTACTTGCCTTAGCAGTTCTTTTGTAGATTTTTCTCAACTTGGTAATCTGAAAATTTCGCAAGATTAATAGGTATAAAAAGGAGTGAAGATTATAAATTGAGCGAAATTTAGGAAGTGTACCTCTTTTTGTTTTTCGAGCCGATTAAAAACCCAAGGTTGATAATTGGCGAGATTCGCAGGGAGCACATTTGAACCTGAAATATAAGGTCCTTTCAAAACTAGCGGAAAGACGCACCAGCTGTCGTCTTTAGAGTGACGAGGAATATTGTTCTTGCATGAATGCCAGTCCATGTCTTGCATAAGTATTTTATCGCTGGTAACATTTTCTTTCCTCTTCAAGCGAGCACCCCAGCGAGTTCTATCATTCTTCATGTTTATTACTTCATAGTGTTCGAAGAAGCTCTCTAATGTATATTTTTCAGAGAATATCTCTAAGTTCTCAAATTTAGGATCCCTGACTTTTTTGGGATAAAGAGGTCCCTTACCAGCACCACGGTTGGCGAACTCAAGCATCAAGCGGATACAATCCCCGCTCAATTGGTAGATGGCTCGCGAGAATTTCACATGAGCAAGAATTTCATAAAATAAGGGAAGATCAGGGTCATAGAGAGGAATGGGAAGGCCATCGAGAATCTGACCTAGCAAAATTATGATTTCCTGATCATCACAATGATGATCAGAAAACAGTTTGGCAGAAAGAATGGATTTAGATTCTTGATTGGGAATGGTGGTTAATATGAAACCTTTCTCTTCAAAATCTTTCTGAACTTTGTCCAGAGAAGTTTCATATTTACGACCAACTGGAGGCATTTTCAGAGTATGGGAATGAAGATAAAATCGAAGATCAAAAGGAGTAGAAAGAAGAAGATTTACAGCAGCAGAAGCGGAAGTTACAGAGAGATGTTGAAGAAAAATTGCAGAGAAAATAAGAAAGTTCATAAAAAAGAAGAAGAGAGGAAGAAGAAAAATATATATAGAGAGAAGGATTCTCGTAAAGATAAACACATTTAATGCGAAGAGTAGACATGAATGGTTGAGAAATAGCAGTTGAAAAAGACGTGTCAAGAAATGGATGGAAGAAGAGATACGTGTAATAAATTCTGCGTAAAAGTACAGAATCATGTCAATACAGAAAAATATGAAAAAATGAACAGCTGCGGCATTTTGAAAGTACTAGTTCTCATGACATTCTCTCCTTCGCATAGAAGACATGAGAAGAGGCAAGATGTAGGATCAGAATATCGCAACACCAAGACTCTTGCGAAATCCATAAACGACACACTGCGAAGATATCACAGATTGGTAATAAAAATGACGCAACGGATGACGACAGCCTGAGCACGAGAAAAATGTGAAGACCTAGCGAGATTTAGGAGTGTTGCGAGATTTAGCATTTGTACACTTGCGATAATGTCGCAAGCCAGATCCAAAAATAAAGGACAGCTTAGCTGTCATCCACTATGTAATGTCCTATATAAAGAGCCGAACAGGCTTAAGGAAGGGGAGATCTTTTTCGAGTATGGAGCAAGTCATTAGGAGAGAGAAAATTCAGAGCGGTTGTTAATTCTTTAGTTTATTTCCTTTTCATCTTGTAACATTTGTGAGATTAATCAATAAAGATTATGAATGTTCATCTTAAAATGACTTGATTGTGTGAATTCTTGTGACGGGTGTAGTGTGTGATTTCCTTCAACTACAAAATTGTCCCAAACCTTTCCCAAAATCCCTTTTCACGTACTCTTGTAGCTTTCCAGCATCTATCATTCGCTGGACTTCGATCTGTAAGGAGCGAAAATTCTCAGTCTTGTGACCAATGTCTCTATGATAATTGCAGATTTGCTTTTATCACGTGTCTCCGCTGGCAAAGGCCTTGGGGGATCAAATCCTTGCTTATTTTCTCATACAACTCTGTAAGCCGAATGTTCAATGGTGTCAGCTTCATATCATGATGAATCTTATATCCAGCTTTCATTCGTTCCGCTTGATTTTTCTCTCGAACTTCACCTCGATCGTTATGTTGTCCACTCGATCGGTTCTTTGACTTGTCTTTCTTCCCATCATTTGGATGATTGGGTGATCTGTTAACTTCTGTTGTCTCTCGAGCTTTGGAATCATCCTCAACTCGAGTTATTCTTCTGCTCGATCATACAGTTCTTTCAGAGTCTTTGGTGGTCTCTTGACCAAAGAACCGTACACACATCTTTGATCACACTGGTATGCCAATTTGTAAGACGCGATGATGACTTGATCGTTAGCACCATCCACATCGGACAACTCTTGCTTTAAGCGTCGAGTAAACTGTCTGATGCTTTCCTCCTTCCGAATTCCCAGAAGGAACAATGCGTGGCATCCCTTACGATCACGTCTGTTGTATTTGTAGTGATAGCAGAATTCGTCAACCAGCTTATGGTAAGTCCCGATCGACTGTGCCGGGAGCTGATTGAACCACATTATGTTTCCACCAGTCAGTAACTGTGGAAACATCTTGCACATCAACTCATCGTTGTACTGCCACAGAGTCATGGCAGTTTCATAGTGTAAAACATGCTGATCAAAATCATCTGTTTTCTCATCGAATTCAGGCAGCTTGGGAACTTGAAAATTCATTGGCGGTCGGAATTCTCTGATATTCAATTTGAAATGAGCTCCTGCGGCTCGATGCAACGTTAATCTGTCTATCCTTTCCTCTATGGAGTGCTTTTTCGACAATAATTTCTCGATCATCTTTCAAAGGCGAGTATCCGTTATTACGCTTACGTCGCCATCAGAGGAACTGTCTTCCTGCTCATAGTCCTGATACTCTAGAATATAAACTTTAGATCTTATTCTTTTCCTTTGGGGTCCAATGGACTCTCGTACAGCTTTGCCTTGCTCCGAACGAGCATAGTAATCGTACGAAAATTCTCTCTCATCGTGCCGATCTCGAACCTCATCTTCGTCAATCCTAAGACGTTTTGAGCGGGTGGTAGTTCTGGTCGTATTGTGTTGTGTTTTAGTTGGCCGTGCTCGGGTTCCTGCTCGCCGGGCTCGTACACGCCTTCGTCTAGGTAGATCTCCAGTGACCAACATATTTTTCTCTGGTCTATCAATCGATCACTTCTCTGTTTTGGCCTGCACTTTGCGGGCTAACCCGACTTCCAAGGCGCTCCTATACAGACCGACCCTTCAGGTTGTTCAGATAACCAGTGATTGGTCGAGACTGGTTCTCACTTTCTAATCTCAGGAAAGCGTTCTCTTTCTCCACCTCGTTCAGCTGATAGCCCAACATTTCTTCCTCTATACTAGGAGTCGCCATCGTCCATCTCGCAGGTCATGTCGATCATCATTCCTCCTTGACGGGCTGCCGAATACATGCCCTCTATTTACTCGAACTCGTGGGTTTTTTCCATCAGGTATGGAGTCAAGATCCATTCCTTCGTATTCGACCATCGGTTATTTTTCACTTCTCCGATTATTCAGATCTGGGTTCTGTCACGAACACGATATCGACCATGTCTGTTTCCGGTAGGCACTGCAGGTGCTGATTAAACTGAGTGTCGAGTATTTCTAGCAGAAACGATCTTTCGTGCAGTTTGTCTTACTTTTGCCATAATCTCGATTCGGGAAAAACACGATCTCTTTTCTCGAATCCCCTTGGGTCGACACCAATGTTTGGATGGTAAAATATTTTCACCTCCAAACACGAATCCGATGATGATGTTGATATTGATCGAACTGCTACCTTTCTCTTCACGTGAAAAATGTGTGTGTGTGTGTGTGTGGGGGGGGTTACCCGTAAAAAAACCCTCCGATGCTTAAGTTAGCTAGAGTTTTTCACAGGAGTTTTAGTTGGGAAGTTGGATACCTGTTAGGGTTCTGAACCCATGTATTTATATGTTGTAAACTAGGGTCTTACCCTAATTTCTAGGTAAACATAAATTGTATTAATTTTCCCTGCATGCCTCATGACATAAATTGTATTCATTTTCCCTACATGCTTCCTGGCATAAATTGCATTGATTTGCCCTGCATGCCTCCTGGAATATTCCATAATATTCCTGCAGGAATTGGTCAACAAACCTTCCAGACTCTTCCAGAAACTTCCTCTAGGGTTAGCTATGAAAAGAGTTATAAGTAAAGCCCAAAAACAAGAGGTATTGGCTTAACCCATGAAGTGCGGAAAAAACATCGTAATAAAGTCAATAGAATTGGGGATGATTAATCCTCCGAATCGGTAGCTCGGCTCAGCTGGAGAGTTGTTTGGGATTCGAAGTGAATGAAATTATTTTATTTACTAATAGTGGCCAAATCGGTGTATTACCAAATCACGCCCCTATTGCCACTATTAGTAGATATAGGTATTTTGAGACTACGCCTTAATGACCAATGGTTAAAAATCGCTCTGATGGGTGGTTTTGTTAGAGTAGGCAATAATGAGATTACCATCTTAGTAAATGATGCGGAGAAGGGTAGACTCGCCTGAACTAATTTAGCTTGGCTCGGTGGGCCGAAATAACCGGGAAGTACAGAAACAGGATGCACCGCGAAGCACTGGAATTTTCCGGCAGGAATGTTGACGGACGGAGTTGGACGGCACGGCGGGCCTCCGGTCGTCTCCGTTGGCAACCTGCTGCTGCTAGCGTTTCCGTAGAAGATAACGGTGACGCTGTCATGACGGCGTTACCTCGGACGGTCCTGATTGGCTGGCTGGTTAACGACGTTAAAATAACTTGACGGCGTCATAACTCTTCTAATGGTGTTATGTCATGATGATGTCACCACACACTGAACTGCTGATTGTGCTTTTTTTGTTGACGTGGCACACTCTGGTTGGCACGTCTTGCTGATGTGGCATTGATGACGTGACACTGCTGACGTGGCACAATATGGTTGGTATATTTTGCTGTTGTGTCACTTCTGACGTGCAGTTCAATGCTGATGTGGCATTGATGACATGGGCCCTACTTGCCTTGACTTGAATCTTTGCACATGATCTTCTATGTATAGTGCTTGGGAGGCCTAGTTGGCCATTTTTGACTCATAAGAGGAGCATATTAGGCCCAAGTAAGCCCATTTCTAGTGTAAAATATTAGGGTACAAACACGAACGAAATAGTTGGGTGTGGTTGTTGTATACCCGCGTTTTCAATTGGTATCAGAGCTGGCAAACACGATAAACCTAATAAGTTTGTGTTTGTTTGATCCTAAAGTTTGTTCTGATGGGAAATCACTTTGAGAAACTTTTTATGTTCATCTGTGACGCACACTAGAAATCCTTAAAGGTTATTCAAAGTTTATTTTCAACAAGACCCTCTGATCTCTCAAGATAATCTCGAATCAACTAAGACGTTGAAATCTTAGCTGATGGAAAACAATCTAAGGGAAAAGAAAAGGGTTCCTCTAAGAAAATTTGGTACAGGAAACGTGCTAACAAAAGCTCAAGGATATCGAATATCACAAGACCGCTGCTCAATCTATTTGAGGAATACTATCATGATGGATCTACAAACAAAGATCTGTTTACGGCTTTTGAAGACGTTTTTAAATTCTTGAGACGACTTAATTCGATTAAGGAAAAGGTTATTCCTAGTGGTTTTTCCGATCCTGTCAAGACATGTATTCATGGTGTACAGATTGGTCATGATAACAACTCATATAAAATCAGTAAAAAGATTCCTACTGAGGTTGTTACGAGTTCCAAAGTTCGGAAAATCCCATATCCTAATCGTAAGAAGAAGGAATCAAAGCGAATAATTAACCTTGAGTATCATCACTACTATGATTATACCTCTGGTACAAATCACAAATATCGATATGAGATGGACCGTGAGCAGCCTCATGCCCATCTAGATTCTTAGTAACAAGAATCGGCTTAACCCCATCTTATATAGCTTGATATGGGGCAAGTAACCGATTGATAAGGTTTGTGCATTTTTATTATTTTGGGTTATTTTTTTTTTTCATTTTTTCTTTCAGGAGATTCAAAGTAAATTGTTTACAGTTAATGAGAAATGCTACTTAGCAGAATATTACCGAATAAACTATTTCAATGTGTTGAGGAAACTCCAATTGTTTAATACTATCAAAGTCAGGTTATTTCTGCTCACCTGAGTCTAAATAATGGTATGGAGAATACTTGTTCTTCTACCTTATCTATCACTGTGACTGGAAGTGAATATCAATATTTCTTGTGCTTTGAATATTTTAAAAAGTCGTTCATTGAGCTAAGAATAATTATCATATTGATATAAAATTTTTACAGTGTGTGTTTCCATTGTTTCTGGATTTTGTCTTGATTTTCAAGATATGTAATTCTGATTTTCATGGGACATGGTATCGGTATGGGTCCAAGCCCGCTAAGGATCTATAAAAGGTTACGGTACGCATACCTTTCTTCTTCCTCATATCGTCCGCGTACGAGAACAATTCTGTTCTAGGGTTTTCATACCATCTCCATTAAAACTTAAAATTAGAGGTCTTGGAAGGGTGAAGAAAGCAATCGTCTTCCAGGAAGCTTTTCAATTAAGATTCTAATCATGTTCTTTTTCTCTCAATTTACTATTTTTAGATAGTATGAGAAGTTCTAATGAAGATGATGAGAGACCAAAGAAAAGTGAAAAAAGCGGGGGGTATAACAACCATACCCAATAACTCGTTCGGCAATCTGTATGGACTAAACTTCAATATAATTCCGAGAGCACTGACTTAAAAGTGAACTCAATCAAGAAAGTTATTAAACATCTTTATCTCTTTCTCAATACAATCAGCAAATCGAACAAATAGAAATCCGTGAGCCTGATTGTAATGAGAAATACTTGGACGGTACCAAAGACCAATGCCCAAGTGTCAATCAAGTTATATCCAACAAACAAGGTCGATTTATCAATTGCGATTGAACTACGCACAACCTGTGATATTTCAATTATATAAACAAATATAATTCGGAAAAGAAATAACACAGACACCATAAATTTTGTTAACGAGGAAACCACAAATGCAGAAAAAACCCCGGTACCTAGTCCAGCTTTGAACACCACACTGTATTAAGCCGCTACAGACTCTAGCCTACTAAAAGTTAACTTCGGACTGGAATGTAGTTGATCCCTAACCAGTCTCACACCGATTAAGGTACATTCGCGTTCCTTACGCCTATTGAATCCCATCAGGACTCCACGGACTTCATTCCCTTAGCTGATCTCACTCATAACTAAGAGTTGCTACGACTCAAAGTCGAAGACGTATAAACAAATTTTTCTCCCACATATATGTCTATTCTATTTGTTAGGTTATTGTGAGGTGACTAATATTTCTAGGCTGCTCTTTGGGGGTATAAGACCGGATTATTAGTTCAGTTCCCTGTTCACCTTGATCTTTATTTTAAGACGGAAACAACAAATAGAATAGACTCGTCCGTGGGAGACAGATTTGTTTACAAGTCTTCGACTTTGGGTCATAGCAACTTCTAGGTTGTAAAGGACGTCAGCTAGGGGAATCAAGTACGCATGGTCTTGTGAGATTCAAGAGGCGTAAGGACGCGATCGTACGTTAATCGGTGTGAGACTTGGTTAGGGATCAATTACATTCCAGTCCGAAGTTAACTTGTAATAGGCTAGTTTCTGTAGCGACTTAATACGGTGTGGTGTTCAAGTCTGTACTAGGTCCTGGAGTTTTTCTATATTTGCGGTTTCCTCGTTAACAAAATTTCAGGTATCTGTGTTATTTCTTTTTCGCATTATATTTTCTTTATATAATTGAAATATCACAAGTTGTGCGTAGCTAAATTATAGTTGATAAATCCGACCTTGTTGTTGGATAAGACTTGATTGACACTCGGACATTGGTCTTTGGTACCATCCGAGTTATTCTCATTACAATCAGGTTCACGAATTTCTATTTGTTTGATTTACTGATTGTGTTGAGAAAGAGATAATGCTTTTTAATATATTTCTAGATTGAGACTCGGTAACTTGGTGCTCTCAGAATTATATTGGAGTTTAGTCCATACAGATTTCCGAACGAAATAGTTGGGTGTGGTTGTTGTACCCCCGTGTTTTCAGTATCACACAAATATGAAAGTCGATATATATTTACTCCGCTACGTGTACGAGTACATGTAATACGACTTCAGACATATATCAGTTTTATCAGTTTGTAAGACTGATAACACTGCCTTGTATTCCGAATATAGTAGTTCTATATTTCTCTAATGTAGTTGCAGGAAATCCCACACTACACCCCTCACTCGAATTTGTTTAATCAATCCATTTGAAGATGAATAACAATATATTTTATTAATTGTTTTCTTGAAAGGTTTACAAAGAAATGTAGAAAGAGCTAAAGAAATTACAATCACTCTTAATTTTCTCTCTCCTAATGACTTGCTTAACAATTCAAAAAGAACCCCTACAATGAGACTTACTCGACCCTTTATATAGGGTATTGCATAGTGGATGATGACTAAAGTTTGTCTTTATTTTCGGGAATCCTTCGCGAAGTATCGCAAGTATGTAAGTGTTAGACTTATCGACACTCCTAAATCTCGCCAAGTCTTCATACTTTTCTTATGTTCTGGCTGTCGTCATCTGGTGCGTCATTTAAATTATTTCCGTGCGACACCTTCGCAATGTAGTTGTTTATTACTCTCGCGAAGTATTGCTGTCGCGATATTCTGGTCCTACATCTTGCCTCTTCTCATGTATTCTCTGCGAAGTAGAGAATGTCATGAGAACTATTGTTTCGATATGTCGCCACCGTTTAATTTCTCGTTCGTTTTTCTTTACCGACAAGATTCCGTGAATTTAGGAATGACTGTTTACACGTATCTAAAATTTTATTTTTTACCGGTTTGTCCGGTTACCCTTCTTTTGTCTATTTAAAGAGGAATTCCCTTTGAAAATTTTCTTCTTTTACTTCATCTTCTTTATTGTCTGCAATTTTTCTCTGCCGTTTTCCTTCATTGTCTTCCTGCTTTAATTCTTCTGCTACTGTTTCTATGGCATCAAGGTCTATTGATTTCACCAATTTTGATTACTTCATGATTGATCTCTTTTATTGTAGTCTTTTATTTGGATATTGCTCTTCTTTTAATGTTTCTCCCACCATTTTTATTTCAGCCAAGGCAAACCCAGCTCCAAATTCACCGTTAAGAACCCTAATATTTCTTCAGTTCAAAATTGAAATCCTTTGCTTCTAAAAAGCATCCTGCGAGTGGCAAGGTATTTAAGAAACATTTACCCTTTTAATAACAATATTGTTGCCTCTGTTTCTTATTAACTTGTAATTCGCAGGATGGCAAAAATGAAGGTAGATCTCCCAAGAGGCATCGCCACTCTAAGCCTGTCGCACCTTCTGTTTCCTTTCCTGGGTTCAATCTTATTTCTTCTCCTGTTGTGCCTTCGCAAAGCGATTCATCTCTTCCAGTGATTGCCTCGCAAGAGAAACCAACCCCTTCTCTTCAAGATAATCCATCCTCTCCTGCGATATCCTCGCAGGATAAATCAATTCCTGAGTTTTACGTGGAATGAAATTCTTCAAAATGTACCCCTCTCCACTCTTTCTCTTAATACTTCTCTTTCTCCTTCACCTGTTTATCGACTTCTTCAACCGGCATTCTTATGATCAAGAATGATTGACTTTTCCTTCCCCTCTTCCGAGTCTACCCCTCTTACCAAAGAAAACTTAGAAGGGATAGATGTGGCTTTTAAAGTTTTATCAGACACCATGAACGATGTCAAGAAAACCTCCACTGATCCTATCAAGTCTTGTTTTTTTGAATCCTTGAATAAATACTTTGGCTCTGACACAGTGTCGCAAACATCTTTGGAGCAAGAAGTTAAGATCTTAAAGAACAATCTTCTCAACATTTCACTGGATTGCGACAATCTTCGCAAGAAGAATGAAGATTTAAAAGGTACATTTTGCCTCCTTTTTTTTTTTTTTTTTTTTTTTTTGAAGACTCAAGTCCTTGTTCACCCTTCAAGCTTTAAACCAGAAACGAAAAATGGAGATATATCAGTTGGAATCTACTTTTGAAGAAGTTCGAGCTGATAAAGATTCTTGGGTGGAGCAATATAACCGATTAGATAATCTTCATACATATGCTGTTGACCAAATAGATAATCTTTCTAAGGAAAATGCTGATTTAGCTCAGAAACACGACTTGTTAAGTAATGACTTATCTCGCCTCTCGTATTCTTTGACTAAAGCTAATTTAGAGTTGGAAACTTTATCGATGAGAATGGAATTCTTTCTCAAGAGAAGCGAACTTTATTAAACAAGGTGTCGGTTTACTCGCGAGAATTATGATATTTGTCAAAAATTGTGTAAAGAGCAAGAACAATCTCTTCGCTACGAGAAATAATCTTGAAGAAGTTACTATCGAGAAAGATAAACTTATTCAAGGTAGAATAAATTTAAGTGTAAAAGCAAACCAACTCAAGGATCAATGTTCCCAATTGGAGAAATCCAATTCTTCCCTCGCGAAAGAAAATGCCACACTTATCTCTAACGAGAAAAATCTGCGAGCTCGTTTGAAAGGATTAGTTGGAGATAAATTTGATATCGCCATGGACCAACTGGAAAATAGTTGTTCGGCGTTAACCCAGCACCTTATTTCGCAAAAGGAAGGTAGTCATAACAGTTGGCTGCCTCATCTATTCTTCATTTATCGGTGCTTCATAATTTTTGTTTGTTATAATATTTTTTGCTTTTATTCTTTGTTTCGCAGAGTCTGAGAAAAATCTTCATTCTTCCCTTACTGCTTTGAAGTCTGACCACTCAAAAATTCGCAAGGAGAATAAAATGCTTACTACTTCCCTTATGCATTCTCGCGACAGAGCAGAAAGAAGATTCAACTATATGTGCGGTTACAAAGATATAGAGAGTAAAAACCAGCAGAAAGCGCTCCTTCGTCAACTTCATCTTAAAGCTGAAGTTCTTGTGAATAGTGTTTTTCTTTGTCTAAATCTCTTGATCCCGTATTCGTTGCACCTCGGGAAGTGAGTGATGATGAAGTTCCCAATTCCCCGACAAGTGATTATGATTATCAAAGCTGCGAAGAAGTCGCTATTGATGAAATTTTCAGTAAGGATCCAAACGAAGGAACTTCTGATGAAAATCGTCCAACTGGCGAAAAAGAGGCTGATAAAATTGTTGAAGAACCAGTAACATCTCCTGTTGTCGAGAAAGTTGATGTGGAAAATTGAATTCTCTCTGCAATTTTTATTTAAACTCCCTTAATTGGATGACATTTTGCATAGGATGCTTTTGAATTTCTGTTGAAGTACTTCTTTTGATTTGGAGGACAAATTCCCTGATGATTAATCTCTTATTACTTTCTCTATATATCTTGCCTCACAATTATAATCTCGCAAGCATGTTTGTTTACCTTTATTTTTGTTGAAATGTATTATTGCGACAAGATCGCAGTATTTATTCACAATGAAGAAACCTATTGATCTTGTCTTACCATTAATTGTATGGTCTTATTTTGCCTTCCTAGTTAAAGGTCTTACTTTGCCATCCCTCATCGCGACAAGATCGCAGGACGTCTTTACATTTTAATGTAATGACCCATTGACCTTGCCTTATCATAGCGCAAGTATTTTTGCCTCTGCAAGATATTTTACTTGCGACAATATAACAGGTTTTAAATATTCTTTCGAACATAAAGTCCCATGACATTGTCGGCTTTGCGACGAAATCGCAGGACGTTTTTTCATTTTCATGAAAAAACCCATTGATCTCGCCTCACCTTCATGTTAGTATTTTTGCCTCTTCAGGATCATTGCACAAATATGACAAGTCTAAATTTCCTTGCGAAAATAAAGTCTTATGACATTTGCGTCTTTTGACACTTATCGGCTCCCTAATGGAGGGTGCCGCCCTTATCTTCTCCCCTGGTTGCCCCTTCAAGGAGGCGTACATCGGCCATACAAGACTAGCTCCTCCCATCCGGTCTTAACAACAACCGGTTGTTTTCGCAGACCTCTTATCCCTTATACCTATATGGTTTATGGTTACGAGACTGCACCCTAAGTGGAGTTTTCTTCGGGCCGAGTGCAAAGATATACCAAGACTTGCCAAGAATGGCCGAGACACTTCAAATGCCCCAGCACTCTTGGCTCAACCGTGTACCCCGGCGCCTTGAGCATACAACGACTCCTTGGAAGAGACCCTCGGGCGTCCAACCAGGGTATAACCTTATATATATAGTTGGAAATCCAAGGTATCTCCCCGGATAGGCTTTCATGGGCCCCAAATTTCCATGACCAGGGCTTCGGGAGCGGTGTAACCTTCCCCCGAGCCATGTTAAGAGATACCCCTTATATGACGTACTTTAGGTCTTACATTTTCCTCTTGCAAAATATTATTCGCGAACTAGGTGTACGCCATAAAGGTTCGTCCCATTCACTCACTCATTCATTTTTGTTATTATGCATTGTTTGCGAAATATTCGCACAATCTTGCTTTATTTTCTTCAATCTCGCAATCTATTTGTCGCAAAAACATTACATCACAGGCTCATTCCATTTCTCCCATCTTAATGGGTAATATTTCTTAAGATATAACCTATTCCATGGCCTATTTAATTTTTGTCCTACATCTTTGCCTTCAGGATCCATCAATCTATATGCCCCTGTACTAACTATCTCCTTGATGATATAAGGTCCATCCCATTTTCTTGCCGACTTGCCACCATTTTCTCGCGATATATAGGTGTTTCTCGCAGCACCAAGTCACCCGGGCTGAAATTCACGTATCTTGACACGCTTGTTATATTCTCTCGGCCAATCTTCGCCGATAATTCTCCATATGTTGTAGTGCTCTCTCTCTTTTCTCTTCTAATTCATCTAACTTGATTAAAATGTTACCCGACACTGAGATTTTTCTCCCAAGCTTCTTTCTTTGTAGTTGGAATCTTAACTTCTGTCGGGAGTACAGCTTCAACTCCATATGTTAAACAAAAAGGGACATGCTTGTAGCTTCTCTTCTAGTTGTATTATAAGCCCATACCGCATTGGGTACTTGTTCGCACCATCCTTTATTGTATCCTTCTAACTTCTTCTTCAATATGTCAGCGTGATTGTTTTATTTGTCGCTTCGCTCGGACATTAGCTGCGGGTATAGAGGAGTTGATTTCCCACATCGTATCCGAAATGCATTAAAAAAGCAATTCTATATTTTGTCCTTCAAACTGCTTCCCATTGTCAGATACCAACTGTGCTGGAATCCCAAATCTGCATATAATGTTCTCAAATATGAAAGTAAAAACATCCTTATCGCGAATGTGTTGTACCGCTTTCACCTCAGCCCATTTTGTGAAATAATCTTTAGTGACAATTAAAATATCTTTTCTGTCCCGTTCCTGGTAAAAATGGTCCTACAATGTCTAAACCCCATTTTCCAAATGGCCGGGACACTTGTTGAAGAACTTAACGGAGCTCTGGTGCATGTATTTTCTTCCCATGCCTTTGGCAATCCTCGCAACGCCTTGACACTTGTTTCGCGTCCTCATGCATATATGGCCAATAATAGCCCCGCATTTTTGCTTTATGTGCTAAAGATCTTCCGCCGCTATGATTACAAAGCATCCACACTATGCAACATCTTCAATATGATTTCCCATTCCTTTCTTGTTAAGCATCTAAGTGAAGGCCCGTTAAAAGATCGTCGGTATAGCACTCTGTTGATGGTGGATTTTCGTTTAAGGTTAAATTTGTAAAAACCAGAAAATCATGCGCTGACATCTTATAAAAGATAAAGCCGTTTATAAGTGACGGATACTCCTCACTTAATTCACCAAGAATGGAGCATGTAGCAACAATCCCATTACGTGAATACATGAAATTCCTCGAGGTTGGAGCATGTAGCAACAATCCCTTCCTGTGAATTTCATATCAGCCTTGTATTTCTGTACTCATTATCGGTGCGGCATGACGGATCGAGTGTTACTTTACAGAGTAACACGAACCTCCAAGCACCATAATGAATCCATGTACGAAATACCCGCATGGCCGATTCTCGGTGTGTTATACTAGCCCGAGCCCTCTCGGTGTGTTATACTAGCCCGATTGAGCCCCTCTCGGTGTGTTATACTAGCCCGATTGAGCCCCTCTCGGTGTGTTATACTAGCCCGATTGAGCATCCGGACTTGACCGTATCGGTCTCCGGATATGATTCGATCGCAGATCATCCAACTCCACAAGCATGATTGGATGACCACGGATCAATTCCATCACCCCTAAGCAGGTATGGAATACACACGGCCTTAGCTTGCCGGATATGATCGCGAGTCATCCAACTCCACAAGCATGATTGGATGACCACGGATCAATTCCATCACCCCCAAGCAGGTATGGAATACACACGGCCGACCCCGCATGGTCGACCATTGGCTTTTGCTTGCCACGAAACCGTCCATACCAAGCATTATGGGCGGAAAACCCTAAATTAGGGTTTGCGGCATATTACATGTGCCGCAAAACAGTCTCATCCATCCATCTTCGCAAGTACAGACGAAGGGTGCAGATGTAGACTCAAAGGGCCCAGAGCATGTCAACACGATCACCGTGTGACCGCCTACACACTTTACCAATCGGTCAAAGCCAACCATGGTTGGTTACAACAAATTCGTCCGCCCAAAAGAGCATGGTCGCGCGGCTTTGAAAGCCAAAATTAGGGTTTCAAGTCATCACGCGCGTCCATCTTCTCCGGTACGAATGGAGGGTCACAGATTTGATTAACCAAGGCCGGTCATACCAGCATGACCACCGTGGGCCCATCTACCTCCTCATGCGGTCGGCCAAGGCATACCATGCCCGGCTAATCCAAAACGCCCGACCAAACTCACGTGGTTACATCTCCCAAATCCTAAACTGATCTCGACCGCTCAACTTCACCGGATGATTTGAGTGGCTTAGATCACGTTTTCATAGGATAATCAGGTATAGGTGTGAACACCAGCCTACCACCTACACGCTGGTATGATCGACCAAGACCGACCAAGATGGGTTGTCTTGGAACGCACGCCCAAACTTGGGATGTCATGCGGTTTCCAACTCCTTTGCGGCAAGGGATTTCTCGCAGAACCGATCTCAACCACTCCTCTTTGACGGTCAAATTGAGTGGCCTAGATTGCATCTTCATGAGACGGTGAGACATGGACGTGTACACCATCATGCCGTCAACACGCATGTATGGTCGGTCCTCTACAAAATCCTTCCCATGCTTGGTTTCGACCAAGCTGAAGAGTGATGCTCGCGCACCTTTTTAAAAACCCTAATTTCATCAACGGTCGCAGATGAGTGTCTCAAACATCATCTCATCCGTCCGACTTCACCAACTTGGTTATACAACCTGGTCGGGATTTATTTGGTTAGTGAGGAGTCATTACCCATCACTTTACCACACCGTAATGCGCACACTGCATAAAATACACACGATACTTCACAAGTATCGACTTTCCGAATAACGCAGTTATTCAACTCAAGCATTACATGCTATCTCTCGTGGATCCATGATCCACATTCCGGATTTATCAATCATGTCACAAACTGGGGGATGCATCTCGGGGTATTGGTCTGGCGGTTTACGGCGTGCGGCGTGCAACGCGCCATCACAAGAACGTGTTAGGAAGTCATGGACGGTTAGAGATGAACAGGAAAAGTGGGCAAGACTGGTCGTGTGTTACCGACACACAACTCCACTACTCCATCATTCCACTACCTCCACTTCCCACGAGAAACGTGAATGAGGCTCAATGACTTGTATAAATAGGGTCTCCGCCCTATTTCCAAAAACAACAAGGGAATAACGGAGAACAACACAAGTTCAGACGAGACAGAAAAACCAAGTGTTAATACAAATCGTATTCAAACACCCAGAGCCTGCTTGCATCAACCGTAAGCTTGCTCATCTTTCTGTTACAAGTCATAAGCAAGCCAACACCTTCACAATCTCAACACCTTCTTCGCTTCCCTCCCTAAGATCAACCCCATCTCCTTCACTTTGTGACCGAAACAAGTCTCGGAACGGCCATTTCTTGGTTTAGGCCGGACTTGCACAGATTGATCTCTCGAATCTACAAGCACTCACCGCGCCAGTGCATTTGTTGAAGGTTTAGATTCATTCCTCATCCACACCCCAAATTACCAAATTCTGCAGGAGTAGTTTTCACCCATCAACAATTGGCGACCACAGTGGGAGATTAATCTCTCGGTCGTAAAATCAATTTCTTTGAAATCCGATTCAATTTCGTCAATTTCAAAAGGGTAGATCTTAGAACCAATTCAATCAGCAATTCATTCCAAGATGGTGGAACCGAGGTCCGGATCAGCGATCAACTCGATGGAGCCAAAGCATGGATGACACTTCCGGTGTTGATGTACCGTCGGTGGAGCTACGGCGGTCAATACATCTCGTGGAGTGTCACTTCTATCACCAACACTAGCGGAGCAGGGAGACATCCCGGTAGGTGTAACACCTCCCATCACCAGAGCCAGAGCAGCCGCAAATCCTGGCATCTCTTCGAGCGTAACGCCTCCAGTGGTTACCAGAGCAACAACTTTCACTCCTCCATCGGGACGAGGAGCCGGAGACACAAGAGGAAGACCGCCGTCTAGTACCATTGAAGACTTGATGGAGAAACAGGAAATTCTTGCTAAAACTCAAACAGATATGGCCGCAACTCGAAAAGAGGTACTCACTTTCCTTAAAACTTTGATCGAATGATTGCCGCAAGATTCACGGCAACCCTTGGAGTCGGCGAGAGATACATTCAATACACCCGGAGAAGGCGTTTCCACTCGACTCACATGAATGAAGAAACTCGTGTTGCTCCCGAGCGCCAAAAGGAGAGAGGCCAACCTTCCAACTTCATTACGCATGAAGATCTAGAGCGACTTCTCCAAAATCGAGGAAAAGGGGACCGAACGGACGTACACCAACATCAGCCGTACCCTCGGGATGTGCAACGGATTCCTTTACCAAGAGGTTACACCCCTCCCAGTTCTCCCTCTACGACCAGATCGGGTAATGCTCGTGAACACATTTCTCGATTCTTGGAAGCCTTGGGGGGAACATGAATACAATCATGTTTTACGCCTAAAAGAATTCTCAAAATCACTCACGGGGAGGGCATACACCTGGTACAACAACATTGCGCCTAACAAAGATATCCAATTGGAGCGAAATGGTCGGTGCTTTCTACGGGAAGTATTTCTTCGTGTCCGAACAAATCACGTTTTGGACACTGGGAAGAATTCTCCAGCGGAACAATGAACATCCCAACGACTTCGTTAAAAGATTCGTAACCAACCTTTGGACATCCACGACCCGAATGTTACCGAACGGCAATTGGTGGAATCATGCATCAACGGGATGATACCCATATACCGCGCTCTGTTAGAGAATCCGGGCTTTCAAACATTCTCTCGAACTCCACGAAGCTGCAAAACGTTAAAGAATAACTGCACCAGCACTACTAGAAAGAACCAGAGTTGTTCGAAGTGAAGATTTGCGTGAAAGTCGAGGAAGCAGGCGTCTCACAAACAAACAATACAACACTGGCCCTTCTGTGAGTGTGGTAAGCGGAGGAGAAAAGAGGAAAGCTTCGATAACGGAACAACAAACCAAGCGAACATCCTCAGCACACAAGACTTCGTCTCGAAAAGGAACAGACAAAACTCCCGCACAAAACGCCAAAGACACGGGTTTTCCTTTTCCCATGAATGAAGTGATAGAGCTCTTGGAAGCGTGGATCCAAGATGATGCCGTAAAACTACCCCTATCAGGCGTCCTCCGACCGAGGAAGAAATAGCAGATCCCAGATCTTTGTTGCTACCACAGGTTCGTCCATCATCCAACCAAAGATTGCAACAGGTTGAAACAAATATTCAGGGAAAAGGTAGAGACAGGGGAACTCCAGCTTGGAAACGAAGGTGTTCATAGAGATCCCCTACCTATCAGGAACTGCATGATTTCTGGGGACTCTGTTCGCAAGACCGTGCAATCTATGATGGAGCACATGTGTGAAATCTTATATTTCTCCAAAGGACAGCGTCAAGACATATTCACGGCCCTCAACCACGTTGTGTCAGGGAGACGTTTGCATCCAGTAGCAAAGACAGAACCCCAGTCTTTCCTGAAAGACATGAGCAACGGAAACTGGGGACTCCTAACCGTCACTCGTTTGAGAAACGTTGAGTTTGATAACGCGTTGATCGATACGACTTCAGAATTTAACATCATTACTGTCAAGACCTTGAGAGCGGCAAAGATCAAAGCGTGAAGCTACTCGTCATCCAAGCGTGGTCGGGGATTCAGGAGGAGAACTCAGAGATTCATACGGATACATCGACCTTGAAGTCAAATTGGGAGATGCCTCAACACAAGCAAAGTTCTACATAGTCAAAGAACATCCCAATTACGACATGATCCTAGGGCGCTCTTGGATACATGACAACAAAGCCATACTGGAAGTCTGTCCTCTACCGGTTTCGATACCTGAAAGAGTCTCCAACACGCCTGCTGGACCACCTGGTGACTGTCCGCTGCCGCATCAGCAACTTGCCAATGTGACACAACTTCCCGGAGAGAGCCTGTTGACATACGCTGAAGGGTTCCGATCTCAAGTAAGTCTCATCACGCAACTCTCTCCGCAACCTATTGCCCCTCATTCTGACAAATATCGGGACCGGCTCTAACCAACAAGCCCACCGCGGCTAGGAGATGCGAATGGGAAGCCGGCCCTTTCAAGCGTTTCATCAAGAGCATAGAAGCTGTCTTGGTCAAAGACGATAAGGCCAAGACACGAGTATCTACACGACCAAACCCATTTGGAATTGGAGACTTGGTGACGAAGGCGACTACATTCAATGTTGGAAACATGACGGTGAAGATGACCACTCTACCTGACTCACCCACCAAAAGAGAAGATGAACCGTACCTGGTAGCAGATGTTATCCTAGGTGGCTACTGCAAGCTCATCAACGCTGATAACCTGGAGGGCATAACAGTTCACTCGCGATGGCTCAAACCTTACCGAACTTAAGATCTTGTGCTACCACTTTCCAAACATCCTACACACCTTAAAACGCTGTGCTATATTTTCCAACATGTTTCCTTTTATAATTTCATGTCATATTTGTAATCCCTCCGGAAAATGATTGCAATACTTGCATTCATAGCTAGGGTTTCAATTTTCAATTTTCAATTGAAGCATTATTTTCATCCGAGAACCTCTTTACTCCTAAAAACACCAACCCCCGAGTCGGCTTAAATCAGTCCCTTTGGAGCAAGAAAAGAAACCCTAAGCAAACATCTCACGGGAAGAAGGAAATAGAACGTGTGCGGAAAATGATTTGAGCCATCTGCCCAGCAAAACCAGGAAGATATTGCATCACAGGTCCGTGGATATTACATTACGTATAACTTCTTTTATCACTAAGAATTATGTATGAAGGCGCACCCTTGCGCCTGAGAAGGTTCGGTTACAGTCTTGGCAAAGGATTGTAAAGGAAAGCTTTATTCAAATAATCAAAAGAAAAACCTTGAACTCAAGCCACCGAGTACGAGGAAGATGTTCGAGCATGCAGAATATACTTGGAAAGAAAAACAAGACAAAAGAAATTTCAATCATCAAGAGGGTCGGTCTCGCCCACATCACCGTCGGCTCCGTCACTGTCGATGCACCTCCCTCCGGTCTTCCTCAACTTCACGCATCGGGCATCCCCGGGCAGCGACAGCAGCAGCGCACTCCATCCCAACATCTTCGGCCAGGAGCATCAAAGGGCATAGCAACACCGGGGGCCACGCAAATTGCCTTCGAATGTTCGGGTTCGTGCGTATCGAGAATCAAGGATTATCACGCCGTCCCGAACAGGGTAATCACACTTGCCTTCATTCGGGGTCGTTCATGCTCAACTCTCCGCCTCTTCAACCGGGCCGCAAATCTCTCCGCCCTTGCGCTTACTAGTGTTCCGCAGCGTTTTCTCGCGCCTCCGCCGCTCCTCCATGTCAATTGCGGCTGAAAGTGCACAGATACGTCCTCTGACAATACGAAGGTGGGAGATAGACATCCCCTGTATAGCACAGCCGACTTCACGAAGAGGAAGATCGATCTTAGCCATCACTTCTCCATGCGCATGTTTTTCAGGCTTGTCAACTTCAAAACTTCTTTCTGGGGAAGCAACAGAATGAGCGTCTACCGCTTCCATGATAATCTGCAGAGAAGAAGAGGTTATGAGCACACACACACAAAAAAAAAAAAAAAAAGAGGATCATCAAAACTATCGATCAGCTAATCAGAAAATCAGAGCAGTACCTGAGATACCTGGGATATAGAATAAACGACCACGTTGAGATGATTCTTTATAATCTCACAAGTCGACAGAATCCCAGAAGGAAAAGAAGTCTTTACTTACCACCTATGAAGGCTGCTAATTCGGGATAACAATTGACGAGGCTTATCGGATATACCTGAGGAAAGCCGTATGTGATGAAAGAAGTACACCAAGGAGCGGCCGAGCTCATACATGTACAAGAGGAACCAAAGCGACTCACCGAATCAAGTCCCGCTTCCTTCGCATCCTTAATCAAGACCAACCGGCCTGTGGAAACGCCCGACAATGTGAAACTATCCGGTAAATATGTATTCACTCTAGCTTGGTCATTTCGTATGTCACCATCTCATGCCTACCACACAATAGTGTAACCATTATGTGCTAGGCAGGGGACTTAATGTTGATGGTGGATTTTCGTTTAAGGTTAAATTTGTAAAAACCAGAAAATCAAGCGCTGACATCTTATAAAAGATAAAGCCGTTTATAAGTGACGGATACTCCTCACTTAATTCACCAAGAATGGAGCATGTAGCAACAATCCCATTCTGTGAATACATGAAATTCCTCCAGGTTGGAGCATGTAGCAACAATCCCTTCCTGTGAATTTCATATCAGCCTTGTATTTCCTGTACTCATTATCAGTGCGGCATGACGACTGAGTGTTACTCTTACAGAGTAACACGAACCTCCAAGCACCATAATGAATCCATGTACGAAATACCCGTACAGGCTGATTCTCGGTGTGTTATACTAGCCCGAGCCCTCTCGGTGTGTTATACTAGCCCGATTGAGCCCCTCTCGGTGTGTTATACTAGCCCGATTGAGCATCCTCTCGGTGTGTTATACTAGCACGATTGAGCATCCGGACTTGATCTGTATCGGTCTCCGGATATGATCTCGATCGCAGTCATCCAACTCCACAAGCATGATTGGATGACCACGGATCAATTCCATCACCCCAAGCGGTATGGAATACACACGGCCTTAGCTTGCCGGATATGATTCGATCGCAGTCATCCAACTCCACAAGCATGATTGGATGACCACGGATCAATTCCATCACCCCAAGCAGGTATGGAATACACACAGCCGACCCCGCATGGTCGACCATTGGCTTTTGCTTGCCACGAAACCGTCCATACCAAGCATTATGGGCGGAAAACCCTAAATTAGGGTTTGCGGCATATTACATGTGCCGCAAAACAGTCTCATCCATCCATCTTCGCAAGTACAGACGAAGGGTGCAGATGTAGACTCAAAGGGCCCAGAGCATGTCAACACGATCACCGTGTGACCGCCTACACACTTGACCAATCGGTCAAAGCCAACCATGGTTGGTTACAACAAATTCGTCCGCCCAAAAGAGCATGGTCGCGCGGCTTTGAAAGCCAAAATTAGGGTTTCAAGTCATCACGCGTCCTTCTTCTCCGATACGAATGGAGGGTCACAGATTGGATTAACCAAGACCGGTCATACCAAAGCATGACCACCGTGGGCCCATCTACCTCCTCTTGCGGTCGGCCAAGGCATACCATGCCCGGCTAATCCAAAACGCCCGACCAAACTCACGCGGTTACACCTCCCAAATCCTAATCTGATCTCGACCGCTCAACTTCACCGGATGATTTGAGTGGCTTAGATCACGTTTTCATAGGATAATCAGGTATAGGTGTGAACACCAGCCTACCACCTACACGCTGGTATGATCGACCAAGACCGACCAAGATGGGTTGTCTTGGAACGCACGCCCAAACTTGGGATGTCATGCGGTTTCCAACTCCTTTGCGGCAAGGGATTTCTGCCGCAAACCGATCTCAACCACTCCTCTTTGACGGTCAAATTGAGTGGCCTAGATTGCATCTTCATGAGACGGTGAGACATGGACGTGTACACCATCATGCCGTCAACACGCATGTATGGTCGGTCCTCTACAAAATCCTTCCCATGCTTGGTTTCGACCAAGTCAAGAGTGATGCTCGCGCACCTTTTTAAAAACCCTAATTTCATCAACGGTCGCAGATGAGTGTCTCAAACATCATCTCATCCGTTCGACTTCACCAGACTTGGTTATACAACCCTGGTCAGAGTTATTTGGTTAGTGAGGAGTCATTACCCATCACTTTACCACACCGTAATGCAGTACCTGCATAAAATACACACGATACTTCACAAGTATCGACTTTCTGAATAACGCAGTTATTCAACTCAGCATTACATGCTATCTCTCGTGGATCCATGATCCACATTCCAGACATCAATCATGTCACAAACTGGGGGATACATACTGGGGTATTGGTCTGGCGGTTTACAGCGTGCAGCGTGCAACGCGCCATCACAAGAACGTGTTAGGAAGTCATGGACGGTTAGAGATGAACAGGAAAAGTGGGCAAGACTGGTCGTGTGTTACCGACACACAACTCCACTACTCCATCATTCCACTACCTCCACTTCCCATGAGAAACGTGAATGAGGCTCAATGACTTGTATAAATAGGGTCTCCGCCCTATTTCCAAAAATAACAAGGGAATAACGGAGAACAACACAAGTTCAGACGAGACAGAAAAACCAAGTGTTAATACAAATCGTATTCAAACACCCGAGCCTGCTTGCATCAACCGTAAGCTTGCTCATCTTTCTATTACAAGTCATAAGCAAGCCAACACCTTCACAATCTCAACACCTTCTTCGCTTCCTCCCTAAGATCAACCCCATCTCCTTCACTTTGTGACCGAAACAAGTCCTGGAACGGCCATTTCTTGGTTTAGGCCGGACTTGCACAGATTGATCTCTCGAATCTACAAGCACTCACCGTGCAGTGCATTTGTTGAAGGTTTAGATTCATTCCTCATCCACACCCCAAATTACCAAATTCTGCAGGAGTAGTTTTCACCCATCAACACACTCCATCTCTTAATTCATAATTTGTTGCACGGCTTTTTAATTTGTGTGTCTCTAATCTATTTCTTGGTGTTTCTCCTGTCATCAAATATGCATGAAGCTCTGCTCTCCAATCTTCTTCGCAAAGTGTTTGTGCTCCATCTTCTACTACCATTACATCGGTTTCTTGTTCTTCTTCTTTGTCAATTGACGGCATCAAAAGTGTTTGTATTTTAATGTTTCTCGCAATCGGATCTGTCATCATACTTGATATAAAGGCAAAAGCGTCTGCGAGCCTATTATTTCTCCTTGATATATGTCTCCACTTTATTCTTGGTATCTGCATCTACAACTCGTCAACAAGTTTCTTATATTTTTGCAAAGACAATTCGTTTATGGAATATTCTTCTTTTATCTGGCGAATTGCCAATTGTGAATCACTAGTAATCCTCACATTCTCCAGCTTCATTTCTATTGCAAATCGCAAAGCATGTATTATAGCTTCATATTCTGTTTTATTATTTGTTGATGCAAACTCCAATCTGAAAGAAAGAGCTATTTTATTGCCCTCTGGCGATATCACAACAATTCCTATTCCATTTCCTTCTCCATTTGATGACCCATCTACTAATATTTCCCATCTATTCGGTTCTGTCAACAAATCTTTTGGATCTCCATGTTCTTCTTCCACATCCATCATTTCTTCCACTGATTCATCCTCTTCCAAAGGAAATTCTGCTAGAAAGTCTGCGACAACCTGTGATTTTGGCGAAGATAGTATTTCATATTTGAGTTTGCAATGACTTATTTGAGCATTCCATCTCTCAACTCTTCCCGACCTCTTTGAATTCTTCATCACTGATTCTATTGGTACTTTTGTCACCACCTTAACAACATGCGCTTGAAAATATATACGAAGCTTAAATGTTGCATAAACTAATGCCAAAATTAATTTTTCAATTTTTGAGTAATTCCTTTCTGCAGCATTGAAAGTTTTGCTGATGTAATAAATTAGTTTTTCTACTCCTGCGTCCACTCGCAGTAACACTGCACTTAATGCATGCGAGGTTGTCGCTAGATAGATCAACAATTCTTCTCCTTCTTCTGCTTTTTGCAAAATTGATATATCCATTAAATGTTCCTTTATTCCTTGCAAGGCTTTCTCGCACTCATCTGTCCATTTAAACTTCGATCCCTTTCTAAGGATATTGAAAAAGTGCTTGCATTTGTCAGATGATCGCGAGACGAACCTCCCTAGCGAGGCTAACAACCCATTTAATTTTTGAACATCTTTTACTGTCGCCGGTGTTGGCATATCGCGAACTGCTTGTACTTTTTCTGGGTCGACTTGAATTCCTTCTTTGGATACAATGTACCCTAAAAAATTTTCCAGAGGCGACTCCAAAGGTACATTTTTCTGGGTTTACTTTGATATTAAATTGCCTCATTTGTTCAAAAATTTCTTTCAAATCCCGTATGTGGTCTTTTGGTTTTTTACTTTTATTAACATATCATCTACGTATACCTCTAATGTTTTGTGTATCCATCTCGCGAACACCTTTTCCACCATTCTTTGGTATGTCGCACCGGGCATTTCGTAAACCAAACGACATTTTTGTATAACAAGACAATCCTCTTGGAGCAAAGAAAGCGAGTATGTTCTTGATCTTCTTGGCGAGAGGAATTTGATTGTAACCCTTATATCCATCAAGAGATGATATCCTTTCGTTTTCCGCATTGCTTCAACCAATTGTGGAATATCTGGTAATGGGAAACTATCTTTAGGACAAGCTTTGTTTAGATCAGTAAAGTCTATACAAATTCTTATTCCTTTTTTCTTCTTTGGGACTATAACCATATTTGCTATCCATTCGGGATATTTTGCTTGTCTAATGATTCCTGCGTCCAACATTTTCTGCAATTCTTCTTCTATTTGAGGATGATATGTTGTCGCGATCTTTCTAATTCTTTGTTTAAATGGTTTTACATTCTTGTCAATTTCCAATTTATGGCAAGCCACTGATGGATCTATACCAGGAATTTCATCCATATCCCACGCGAAAATATCTTTGTAATCTCATGACAAATCAATGATTCTTCTTTCTTCATCCGCTTCCATTTTAGTCCCAATTTTTAAGATTTTGGGCTCCTCCTCTGGTTCCAACATTCACTTCTTTTGTTTGTTCTCTTGCGATATAACTAGATTTAGGTTCTCCCATAGGAGTTGGTCCTTTCATTTCCTTCGCGAACTCACTCCCTTTTCCCATGATTTCGCTAGGTATTCCTTTTCCCTCTTTTGCTCTTATCATGTAAATTCTAAATTCTTCTTCTTTCTTAGCTGCTTTTACCATCTTCCTGCGATCTTTTCGCTTCTTCACTTTCCCTTCATAATGCTTTACTTGATCGATGATATATTCTTCCTTTATCAATATCTCCTCTGATTTCACCAATTCCACTCGGCATAGGAAATTTGATGCACCGATGGAATGTTGACCTTCTCGCCTTAATTGCATGTACCCAAGGTCTCCCTAACAATATGTGGTATGGCGATTCCATATCCACTACACTTAATGTTACCTCGTGTTTCAATTTCTCCGAGTAAAATTCGTAATTTTATCTCTCCTTTAGGTACTATTATAGATTTTCCAAAACCATGGATATAATACCTTGGGAACTCATTTCTTCATCTTTATATCCTAATTTTTTGTAGGTATGGTAAAACATGATACTCACCAAACTCCCCGTATCCACCAAAGTTCTATTTATTGCCCATTCTTCCATTTGCTTTTGCCGATTCTTCTCTTTTTCTCGCTTGCATTTATCGTGATCACTAGTGGAGATGTATGATTCAAACTATCTCTAGGCACTAACTGCTTTGTGAACGTTATTTTCTGCTTTTTCCCATTCCTTCAAAGACGATGTCTTCTCCTCATCTTTAATCTTCTTTCCTTCAAAATCTCGTTTATGTATCCTTCCTCTAATATTTTCGTGAAATTCATCAACCATTGCTTTTGTAATTTAATTGTATTCCATATCTTCATTATATTCCTTGTTTCTTAACTCCTCTACCTCATCTGATTTAACATTTTCCTTTCTCATTTTCTTGATTTAAACGATTTTAACCGCACTCTTCAATCTTCAATCTTCTTCGAGTCCCTGTTTTTAGCGCATATGTAGTTGGCGGTGAAATCCCACACTACACCCCTCACTCGAATTTGTTTAATCAATCCATTTGAAGATGAATAATAATATATTTTATTAATTGTTTTCTTGAAAGGTTTACAAAGAAATGTAGAACAGAGCTAAAGAAATTACAATCACTCTTAATTTTCTCTCTCCTAATGACTTGCTTAACAATTCATCCAAAAAAAAACCCCAACAACAGACTTACTCGACCCTTTATATAGGGTATTGCATAGTGGATGACAGCTAAGCTGTCTTTATTTTCGGGAATCCTTCGCGAAGTATCGCAAGTATGTAAGTGTTAGACTTCGCGACACTCCTAAATCTCGCCAAGTCTTCATACTTTTCTTATGTTCTGGCTGTCGTCATCTGGTGCGTCATTTAAATTATTTCCGTGCGACACCTTCGCAATGTAGTTGTTTATTACTCTCGCGAAGTATTGCTGTCGCGATATTCTGGTCCTACATCTAAATCAATTCAAAACATTCCTGAATAACATCAATGACACATATCACTGTTCCAAGCTATTTTTGAATAATAAACTTGAATCAAGATTTGGTTTCGAACAATAAATTGTTTTCCACCAAAGTTGATCAAGGATGAACAAATGTTCATTAAGCTTAGTCATTATATTTCGAGAAATTCGTAAACTACATAATTTGTTCTCGACTTAAATTTTTTGTTTATGCAAGCTAGTCTAATTAGTTATGAAACAAGCGTTTCAAGGATAGAAAAGTGAATATAACTTGAGAAATAGGTGGTTCAGTCTTCACTTACCTTTTATTGATGAAGTTCTCCAAAATCTTCGGTTGATCTTCTCCTTCAAACGGTAGAACGCAAATGATGACTGGTACGTTTCTCAACTACACTACACCATCCTAGACCGAGACTTAACTAATTGTAGACTAGAAATCAAGATGTATAGTTTTGACAACTAAATTTGACAACAATCTTGATATAGCAACACTTGTGAGTTAGACCAAGCAATGCTCTAACAGTATCTAGAGTTATATCTCTATATCTCACAATCAGAAAGTTTACAGAGACTAGTTCGTGAACCTGATTTGCATGTGAGAGTACTTGGGCGATTCCAAAGATCAATTTCCCAAGTAATCAATCAAGTCGTATCCAACAAACAAGGTCGGACGTATCTACTATGATTGATTAATGCACAACCTGTGATATTTCAACTATAAAGATAAACAATATAATGCGGAAAAGAAATAACACATGCACCAGAAGTTTTGTTAACGAGGAAACCGCTGTAGATAGTGGATTTTCAACAAAGGGCAAAACCGTAAAATCATGATGCATGTTTCTGGCTTTCAGGCAAGAGAAGATTCATATTTTACAAAGCCACGATGAATATGTCTTTCGAAAAGCCTCCACTAGCCGAGCATTCGATCCCTGGCATTTCGTCGTGCCCTTTATGTAGATTAACATAATTTGGTGGTTCTCCATAGATTGAGAGCAATAACGCCTTCAGGACGTCGGTGATACTCACTGTTCCCTGACTATACGAGAGAGACCCCCCTCTACATATAATAACGATTGGGCGGTTCTCCGTAAGATTGAGAGAAATAACGCCTTCAGGACGTCGGTGACACTCACTGTTCCCTGATTATGTAGAGAGATCGTGTATGGATCCAAGCGGTTCTCCGTAATATTAAGAGCAATAACGTCTTCAGGGCATCGGCAACACTAGTTGATTCACTGACTATACGCAAGAGATTAAATTCTACCGTGACATTCACCACTGAATTCCTAGAAGATAATATATCTTATCTCATTACTCCTATTTCATGATCAAAATGGTAATAGATAAATGTATTACTCCGATTTCATGATCGAATCCACGGCTGATCTCATGAAATGGTAATAGATATTACTCCGATTTCATGGTCGAACCCACGGCTGGTCTCATGAAATGGTAATTTCACCACTTATTTTATTACTCTGATTTCATGGTCGAATCCATGATCCCATGGAATGGTAATACCTATTTTATTATTTGGAATTCATGGTCGAATCCACGGTTGATCCTATGAATTGATAATAAAAAACTACTCACTTTTATTACTCAGTTTCATGAATCATTCTCCGCTGAATTTTATAAATTAATAATAAATATTCAACAATCGGGCATCTGGACTACCACTGAGTAAGCCCCATAAAATGGTGCAAGTGTACTCGACAATGATGCACGAACGAGCACCCAAATGCGCGAACGCACACCCAAAATATGGACAAATGAGGAATCCCGCACAAAACATGAGAGAGAAAATAATAATATTAAAATAATAGAGAAGCGCCCATGGGCCGGGCCCACCGGCCGGCCGGCCGTGCCCTAGCCGCGGCCGGTCCCATGCTTCCTCCATTATTTTTCCTTATTTTTGTTGTTTTCATAAACTCATGAAGACTTCTCCATCCTAGCAACTTTCCTTGTTTGAGCAAAACTCGTGGTTTGTCCATGTTTTCATGGTTTCTCCAATTTGTGTAGTTTCACAAAAAATATACAAAATAGGGAAAGGTGTTGCGGGACCGGGCAACTTAGCCGGCTGGCCATGCCTTAGCCGTGGCAGGTCCCACACCTTGCAATCCCTAATTTCTCATAAATTGTTATTTTCTCATCTTGTGGAACTCCCCTGTTTGCAAAAATCATGGTTTCTCATATTTTGTCAAATATTGCGCAAACCATGAAAACGCCAAAATTCAACATGGTCACACGACCGAATAGGCTACTCACGAAAAATATATTAAAATATTATTATCTTAATATTCACAAAATATTGATCAAACGAGCATACTTGCTCATTCGAGCAAAAACGGGGATTTCAGTCAAAGATCGAATTCTTCTGAAAAACCTGAAATATCGCTCAAACTAGGGGTGCACATATCCTACCTTTACCCGCCACCCTATCCTACCCGCCAAAATTTTTACCCGTATCCTATCCAACCCGCCATTGACGGGTAGGGCGACGGGTAAACATTATTTTATCAGCCGTCAAATGGGTAGGGTGACGGATAAAACCCGAAATTACCCTACCCTACCCGCTTACCCGCCATTGGATGTTGACAGGTTAGATCACACTTTTCTTACACGCTTCTGCTTCTTCATTTCACGATCATCGTAACAAAAAAAACAAGAAACTCCTCCTTCTTCATTTGGATCCGGAAAGACTCTTGCCGGAAAAATATTTGGAATAGCGATATATAGGTTTGATCATGTAATTATTCATCCGTGTTTGTTAGAAATCCCTAATATACAACAGACTTATAAGCTGGCATTTCTTGTATCCATCCTCTGAATGCCCATTAGATGAAAGGACGGACGAGAATGGGAAATATGGATGAGTTGCCTGCCCTGCATCAGTGCTCTAATTTTGAGTTTCTTTTTTCTTAACTTGTTTTAACTTTTGTTATGGTTAATAGGGTTTCCATCCATACCCAGAACACCGTGATTTTCAGGATACAATGGCGCCAGAGTGTGTGTTGCTAAAGTTGAAAGCTGTGGAATTTCGGAGTCTTTTTTGCCAGCAGGTAGAACTCAATATCATAAAATTCCTTTTGGCGAACTCACTTGTTCTGGAGACTATGACACTTGTGTTTTTCCCAACTTCAAGGAAAGGCCGAAAGGAAAGATTTATGAAGACGATACCGATGTTTCCGAAAGCCAGTACAAGAAGCGTGATCAATTTCCTGGCGTGATACATAAGATGCCACCATAGCTACCCTAAGAAGGCTAATCAAACCATTTGACAGCTTTATTACCCCTTTTTCTACCCCCAGCTTATAAGTTTTTTTTTTTAAGCCTTTTTTTACACAGTCAAAGCAGAACCAGGAGAGGGATAAAAAAAAACGGTTATACCTGTCACCCTATCCTACCCGACCCACCATTAAATGTGTCGGGTAGGGTCTTACCCGTTTAATGGCGGTAGGGTGGCGGGTAAAAAATTTCTTACCCGCCATTCAGCGGGTAGGGTGGCGAAATAGGCCATATCCTACCCACCCTACCCGTTGTGCAGCCCTAGCTCAAACGCACATCAAAAAATGCTGAAATTCTCATAACTGAGACACGGGCATGCTCCCTTGACCGACCAAGGGCGGCCCCAAGGCTTGCAATAAGCCGGTCCCACACATTTTCACACTTTTGACCTAATTTGTGCAAACGCTTATATTGGGTCCAAACTCTTCACAATTAACTCAGAGTTTGTGCAAACGCCCATCAGCGGTCCCATGACCACCAAGGGCCGGTCTCACACCACCTTGGTCGGTCCCTCACTTTTCTATAATTAGGTTTTATCACATAATGCTCAATCGAGCACTATTTCAGTAAATGATGAAATCGCATTTAATCGTCATTCCTTCACCAACCGGTCGACTCAGAACCCAGGTGTACGCTCACTCGAGCAATTATGCATAATATGGACGTCCATAGTCCCATGTGGTCGGTCCCTCCTTCACTCATGACCTATTTTCAGCAATTCGTCAACTAATGAGAAATTGATCAAAATTTAGGGTTTTTCGAACAAACACTCAACAAATCATTATTCGAGCAAGTTCAAACACTAAATAAATTTAGGTTGATCCGCAAACAACATGTGGATTAATTAGGTAATATTCGGTAATCTACCAATATTTTAACTAATATTTTATTGGGTCACGTCACCAATAAATAAATAATTCCTCGAATTGAGCAATACTTGCTCAATTGCTCGATGTCCAGTAATTTATCAGTAGTTCTTCGAATTAAGCAATACTTGCTCAATTGCTCGAATATTGATACACGATCAATATTCAGTAATTTGTCGAATTGATCAATACTTGCTCACTTGCTCGAATATTGGTCCAACTATCAATATTCATTAATTCGTTGAATTGAGCAATACTTGCCCAATTGCCCAACTATCAATACTCTCCGTTGAATCGAGCAATACTTGCTCAGATGCTCGAATTTACAATAATTACACACGAGCAATATCAATATAAGAACTAACATGTTCAAATCCATGAATCGCTAATCATGTGCAATTCAACAAAACTTAGATTCACTATCTAAAACTAATAAAATACATGTCTGTAATGCAGATTCCACGATTCGTGAGACTTTAATCACTTCACATGGGGGATATCACTTAGGGTTTTGGTCTGGCGGCCTACGGCACGTGGATTCATCCACGATGAGAAATGTGAGTAAGTCGTGCAACGGTTGAAGCAGTTAGCAAAGTAGTGGGTGGACGGTTAACCAAGTCTCCGCACGACCTGGAACTGGTTTCACCACGATCTTCCACTTTCCCACTCTTCACTCATGAAACCGTTATACTTACCGGGATCAATGTGTTCGCTATTCTGACAATATAAATAAGTCTTTGGATCCAAGATTGAACAACAACAATTTTTCGAGCAATCACTCTCAGAAATTCCATCAATCATTCAGAACTTATTCGAACTCCAAAGTTCATCAAATTTGCAGAAACCTTCAACACATCCACAATCCTTGATCATCATTGATCCCACACAATTCTCAGCTTTACTCTTACAGATTAACCCATTGTAGGATCAGAATATCGCAACATCAATATCCTTGCGAAATCCTTAAACGACACACTGCGAAGATATCACAGATTGGTAATAAAAATGACGCAACGGATGACGACGAAACTGAATACGAGAAAGATGCGAAGATCTAGCGAGATTTAACATTTGAGTACTTGCGAGAATGTCGCAAGTCAGATCCGAAAATAAAGGACAGCTTAGCTGTCATCCACTATGTAATGTCCTATATAAAGAGCCGAACAGGCTTGAGAGAGGGAGAGATCTTTTTAGAGTGGAGATAAAGTTTTGAGGAGAGAGAAAGTTTAGAGTAACAATTATATTCTTGATTTCATTTCCTTCTTGTAAAAATTCTAACTCAATTAATAAAAAGGTAGATTGTTGATCTTAAAGATGTGTTAAATATTATGAATTCTTGTGAGGTATGTATTGTAGGATATCCTGCAACTACATATGGCGCTAGAAACAGGGATTGAAGATTAAAGATTAGAGATTGTTATTAAGATTGTTCAAATCAAGAAAACGATGAAACAAATTGATAAATCCGTTAAAGTAGAGAAATTAAAATCAAGGAATGTAATAGAAAATTGGAGTGTAGCTTGATTACAAAAACAATGATTAATGAATTCCATGAAAATATCAGAGGGAGACTACATAAACGAGATTTTGAAGGAAAGAAAATCATGACAATGGAGAAGGCATCACCCTTGAAAGATTGGGAAAAACAGAAGATTACATTCACAACAGCATAGATACCAAGAGAAAATTTAAACCACACATCTCCTTTGGTAATCACGGTAACCACACGGAAAGAAAAGGAAAAATCGGCAAAAACCATAGAAGAATGGGCGGTAAACAGAACTCTAGTTGATACGGGGAGTTCGGCGAATATAATATTTTACCATGCATACAAAGGAATGGGATACAAAGATGAAGAGATGTCTCCTTCAACTTATCACATTCATGGCTTTGGCAAATCTACAACAAAACCAAAAGGAGAAATAGAGGTGTGAATTTCGCTGGGAGAAATTGAAACACAAGTGGCACTATGCATAGTGGATATGGAATCACCGTACAACATGTTATTGGGAAGGCCATGGATACATGCGATTAAAGTTGTAGCATCAACATTACATCAATGCATCAAATTTCCTATGCCAAGTGGGATTGGTGAAATTAGAGGAGAGGATGATAAAGCGAGATTATGTTATCAAATTGAAGTGAAACAGTATGAAGGACGTGCAAAGAAGCGAAAAAATTGCAGGAAAATGGCGAAGGAGGCAAAGAAAGAAGAAGAATTTAGAGCTTATATGATAAGAACAGAGGAAGGAAAAGGAATACCTAGCGAAATTTCGGGAGAAGAAACTGAGCCTGCGAAGGAGATAAAAGAACCCACACCTATGGGAGAACCAAAGACTAGTTACACTACGGCGGAACCAACAAAGGAAGTGAATTTTGGAACTAAAGAAGAACCCAAAATACTAAAAATTGGGACTAAGATGGAGGCAGATGAAGAAGAAAGAACTATTGGTCTGTTGCGAGAATTTAAAGATATTTTCGCGTGGAACATGGACGAGATGCCTAGAATAGACCCGTCTGTGGCGTGTCATAGGTTGGAGATTGACAAAAATGCGAGGCCATTCAAACAAAGAATCAGAAAAATCGCAACAACATATCATCCTCAAATAGAAGAAGAGTTGTAGAAGATGCTTAATGCGGGAATCATAAGACTAGAAAAATATCCAGAGTGGATAGCAAACATGGTTGTGGTTCCAAAGAAGAAAAAGGGGATAAGAATTTGTATAGATTTTATTGATCTAAATAAAGCTTGTCCGAAAGATAGTTTTAGTTGCAGATATTCCACAAATGGTCGAATCGCAGGAGGAAATGATAGAATATCTTCTCTGCAGACGGATATAAAGGCTACAATCAAATACCTCTCGCTGAAGAAGATCAGGAGCATACTTCTTTTTTCGCTCCAAGAGGGTTATATTGTTATACAAAATGCCATTTGGTTTGCGAAATGCTGGAGCAACATACCAAAGGATGGTAGAAAAGGTGTTTGCAAAATGGATACACAAAACGTTAGAAGTGTATGTGGATGATATGTTAATAAAAAGTAAAGAAGCAAAAGATCATGTCCAAGACCTGAGGGAAATTTTTGAACAAATGAGACATTTTAACATCAAAGTAAATCCAGAAAAATGTATCTTTGGGGTTGCGTCAGGAAAATTTTTAGGCTACATTGTATCAAAAGAAGGAATACAAGTTGATCCAGAGAAAGTGCAAGCAGTTCGCGACATTCCAACACCAGCGACGGTAAAAGATGTACAGAAGTTAAATGGGCTCTTAGCTTCGCTGGGAAGATTCATTTCGCGATCATCAGACAAATGTAAACATTTTTTCAACATACTCAAGAAGGGGGCGAATTTTAGATGGACAGATGAATGCAAGAATGCTTTTCAAGGAATAAAATAACATCTAACGAATATATCTATTTTGCAAAAAGCAGAACCAGGAGAAGAACTATTAATCTATCTTGCGACAACTTCGCATGCATTAAGTGCTGTGTTATTACGAGTAGACGCAGGAGTTGAAAAACCAATTTATTACATCAACAAAACCTTCAATGCCTCAGAGAAGAATTATTCAAAAATTGAAAAGCTAATTTTGGCATTAGTTTATGCAGCATTTAAACTTCGCATATATTTTCAGGCACATGAAATAAAGGTACTGACAAAAATACCAATCGAGTCAGTAATGCAAAATTCAAAAAGATCAGGCAGAGTTGAGAGATGGAATGCACAAATAGGACATTTCAAAATCAAATATGAAATGTTATCTTCACCCAAATCGCAAGTTGTTGCGGACTTCTTAGCAGAATTTCCTTTAGAAGATGATGAAGCTGTGGAAGAAATGATGGATGTAGAAGAAGAACATGGAAATCCAAGAGATCTATTAACAGAGCCAGATAGATGGGAAATATTGGTGGATGGATCATCAAATGGGGAAGGTAACGGAGTTGGAATTGTTTTGATTTCGCCAGAGGGCAACAAATTGGCTTTTTCCTTCAGATTGGAGTTTGCATCCACCAATAATGAGACAGAATATGAGGCTGTGATACATGCTCTGAAGTTCTCAATAGAAATGAAGTTGGAAAACGTGAGAGTCACCAGTGATTCGCAATTGGTCATTCGTCCAATAAAATGAGAATACACTACAAATGAATCATCTATGAAGAAATACAAGAAACTTGTTGAGGAGTTGGCAGCGAGAATTCCAAAAATAAAATGGAGACACATATCAAGAAAAGATAATAGACTCGCAGATGCTTTTGCTTTTATCTCAAGTATGATGACAGACCCAACTACGAGATGCATAAAGATACATACACTTTTGGCACCATCAATCAATAAAGAAGAAGAAGAAGAAGAGGTAGATGTAATGATAATAGAAGGTGGAGAACAAACACCTAATATCGAAGATTGGAGAGCAGAACTTCATGCATACCTGATGAGAGGAGAAACACCAAGGAATAGATTGGAGGCGCACAAATTAAAAAGCCGTGCGACAAATTATGAACTAAGGGATGGGATACTGTACCGGAGATCCTTTAACGGACCTTCACTCAGATGCTTAACACGAAAAGAAGGAGAAGAAGTGTTAAAGATGTTACATAGTGGGGATGCTGGCAATCACATCGGCGGAAGATCTTTGGCATACAAAGCGAAAATACAAGGTTATTATTGGCCATATATGCATGAAGATGCGAAACAAATATCAAGGCGTTGCGAAGATTGTCAAAGGCACGGAAAGAAAATACATGCACCTGGAACACCATTAACATCTTCAACAAGTGTATGGCCTTTTGGAAAATGGGGCTTAGATATTGTGGGACCATTTTTACCGGGGTCTGGGCAAAGAAGATATTTGATTGTCGCTACAGATTATTTCACAAAATGGGCAGAAGTAAAGGCAGTACAACACATTCGCGACAAAGATATTTTTACATTCATATTTAAGAATATCATATGCAGATTTGGAATCCCCGCACAATTGGTATCTAATAATGGGAAACAGTTTGAGGGACAGAATATAGAACTGTTACTTAATGCATTTAAGATAAAGTGTGGGAAGTCAACTCCTTTATACCCTCAGTCCAACGGACAGGCAGAAGCAACAAATAAAACAATCGCAGATATATTGAAGAAGAAATTAGAAGGGCATAATAGAGCATGGTGTGAACAGGTGCATAATGCAGTATGGACTTACAACACAACAAGGCGAGAAGCTACACGGAATGTCACCTTCTCGTTTAACATATGGAGTTGAGGCTGTACTACCAACAAGTTATTATTCCAACAACAAAGAGAGAAGATTGGGAGAAAAATCTTAGTGCGGGTATTATTTTATCCAAGTTAGATGAATTAGAAGAAAAAAGAGAAAGAGCTCTGCAGCACATGGAAAATTACCGGCGAAGATTAGCCCGAGAATATAATAAGCGTGTTAAAACATGCTAATTTCAACCAGGTGACTTGGTGCTGCGAGAAACACCAATATATCAGCGAGAAAGTGGAGGAAAACTTGCGAAAAAATGGGATGGACCTTATATCATTAAGGATATAGTTGGAAAAGGGGCATATAGATTGATGGACCCTGAGGGTAAAGATGTGGGCCACAAACTTGATAGACCATGGAACAGGTTATACTTGAAGAAATATTACCCGTAAAAGATTGTAGGGAAAGAATAGACTGCGAAATGATGTATGATTGAAGTACAATGAATTTATATGAAAATCTTGTGAAAGAATTATTGCGAGATTATACAAAACAAAGAAAGAACATGCGAAAATTTCGCACAGATAACGACAAGAGATAATCAATGATCAATGACATATCAGAAAGAGGCAAACCTTCTATGGCGTACACCCTAGTTCGCGAATAAAATTTCGTAAGAGGCAAATGTAAGACCTAAAGTGCGTCATAGAAGGGGGTACCTATAACATGACTCAGGGAAAGGTTACACCGCCCCTGGAACCTGGGTCATGGAGATTTGGGGTCAATAAAGCCTATCCAGGAGAGGTACCTTGGATTTTCAACCTAAGCTTATGACTTAGGTTGGACGACCGAGGGTCTCTTCTAAGGAGTCAGCATCTGATCAAGGCACCGAGGTACACGGTTGAGCCAAGAGTGCCTGGGGAGTTTGAAGCGTCTCGGCCATTCTTGGCAAGTCTTGGCTTATGCTGCACTCGGCCCGAAGAAAACTCCACTTAGGGTGCAGTCTCGTAACCATAAGCCCTATAGGCAAAAGGGATAAGAGGCTGCGAAAACAACTGGTTGTTGTTAAAACCGGATGGGAGGAGCCAACCTTGTATGGTAGAGGTACATCTCCTTGAAGGGGCACCCAGGGGGAAGATAAGGGCGGCACCCATAATTAGGGAGCTGATAAGTGTCTTACGACGTAAATGTCATGAGGCTTTATTTTCGAAAGAAAATTTAGGCTTGTCATATTTGTGTGACAATCCTGAAGAGGCAATAATACAAAAGACAAAGATAAGACGAGATCAATGGGTCAGTACATGAAAGTGTAAGGACGTTCTGCGATTTCGTCGCAAGACGACAATGTCATGGGGCTTTATTTTTGCAAGAATTTTTAGGCCTGTCATATTGTCGCAACAAAAATATCAAAGAGAGAGTTAAGGCAAGATCAATGGGTTTTTGCATGAAAGTGCAAAGAGGTCCTGCGATTTTGTCGCAATGACAAGAGGTGGCACAATAAGACCTTTAACTAGGAAGGCAAAAATAAGACCACATGATGCAACAAAAGATTTATAAGAACTAACTATTACTTATGCAGGTCATCCATCGCAAGAAAGATAATGAGAGGCAGTATGGGAATTATTCAAAGATGAACATTATCTTTCTCGCTAGTAAGCACAATAATAAAAAAGTGAATGCATCCCAAAGATGACTAAAGTGCACTGTATGCAAGAAGTTATACAGATGAAGTAGTCCAATGAAATAAAATTACAAAAGAAGTTCAAGCCTCAACATCGACTTTTTCTCCAGAAGGAGATAATGGATGTCCTTCACTAATTTTATCACTCTCACCAGCTTTCTCGCTTTCTTCGCCATTCCTTCCTTCATCTGGATTATTATCGACAATCTCATCATTAGGAGGAACCTCCTCTTCATTTGCGAAATCTGCGCCACTTTCATAATGATAATCACTATCAGGAGAACCAGGAACTTCATCATCATCTACTTCCAAAGGTTCGACAGATACAAGGGAAAGAGATTTGGACAATAAGATATCATTTACAAGAACTTCAGCCCTGAGATGAACTTGGCGAAGAAGTTCCTTCTGGTGATTCCTACTTTGGATATCTTTGGAGTAAGCGAGATAATCAAATCTTCTTTCTGCCCGATCACGAGAACGAGCAAAAGTAGAGGCAAGTAATGCATTCTCTTTGCGAACCTTGGCATAGCTAGATTCCAAAGTAGAAAGGGAGGAGCGAAGATCTTTCTCAGATTCTACAAAAACAAAGAACAAAGAAAATCATTCAGGTGAAGGATTCGCAAGGAAGACATAATAAAAAGACTTAACAAAGAAAAAATGGTTGCGGAAGTCAAATTTTATGACTACCTTCCTTTTGCGAGATAAGATATTGAGTTAAAGCCAAGCAACTATTCTCCAAGTGGTCCATGGCATTATCAAATTTATCTCCAACCAAACCTTTCAGTCGAGATCGCAAACTCTTTTCATTAGAAATGAGTAAGGTGTTTTCCTTCGCAAGATAAGTGTAGGATTCTTCTAGCTTGGAGTATTGATCTTTGAGTTGACTTGCCTTTATGCTTAAAGTTATTCTACCTTGAATAAGTTTATCTTTCTCAGCAGAAGATGATTCTGTTACTTCTTTGAGTTTATTTCTCAATAAGCAAAGGGATCGTTCTTGATCATTACATACTTTTTGGCAAATGTTAAGTTCTTGCGAAGAGATCGCCACCTTATTTAAAAGAATTTGCTTCTCCTGAGATAGGGTTTTATTCTCATATGATAAAGTTTCCAACTCCAGATTAGCTTTAGTCAAAAAGTAAGAGAGGCGAGATAATTCACTACTTAATAAGTTTTGCTTCTGGACTAATTGAGCATTCTCCTTGGTGAGATTATCTATTTGATCAACAAAGTACGTATGAAGATTATCTAATTGGTTATATTGATCCATCCAAGCATCTCTATCCATTCGGGCTTCTTCGGCGACGGATTCAAACTGATATATCTCCATTTTTCGTTTCTGGTTTAAAGCTTAAAGGGCGAACAAGGGTTTTTTTTTTTTTTTTTTTTTTTTTTAAAAAAAAGTTATACCTTTTAATTCCTCATTCTTCTTGCGAAGATTGTCACGATCCAGCGAAACATTCTGAAGCTTTTGATTCTCAAGGTGAAGGTCACATTTCAAGGTCATGGCTTGGAGGTTACTTTTCAAAGTATCGACTTCCTTTTCTAAGGATGTTTGCGAAACCATTCTGTCAGAGCCAAAGTATTTACTTAAAATTTTGCAGACACCAGATTTGATAGGATCAATAGAAGCTTTCTTGACATCATCCAGAATATTTGATAAAACCTTGAAAGCAATATCCATCCCTTCCAGATTTTCTTTAGTAAAAGGGGGAGATTCGGATGAAGAAGTGATGATGGCAGAAGGTGGGAGAGTTGAATCATCTTTTGCCATAGATGTGTCATCCTAAGATGAAATTTGATGAAGGTTAATGATTGGGGCTGAGGTAGTGTCCATAGAAGAGGCATTGACAGCAGAAGTGGAGAAGGGTTCATTCGCAACAGGATTATCACGAGGAATTTCATTTATAGAGAGGTCAGTTACAGAGGAGAAATCTGCATCGACATTTTCGCGAATAAGAAGAGGGGATTCAGCTTGTGAAGATATCGCAGGAGGTGTTGAAAGCTTAAACATAGGAAATGGAACATAAGTTTCAACATTTTTAAGGTGGAAAGATTTTTTGGGGGGGCCTATCGACATTTTCATCACCCGGCGAATCACAAGTCAAATAAGAAACAGAGGCAACAATATTGTTATTAAAAGAATAAGTGTTTCTTAATACCTTGCTATTCGCAGGCTTTCTTTTTGTTCACAACGATTTTTTGCTGCGAACTCTTGGGAACATTAGGGTTTTGGATTGTGAACTTGGTGCTAGAGGTGTTTTTCTTTGAAATAGAAAATAATGGGAATTATTCAAAGATGAACAATATCAAATAAAACAATTTCTGTAGAAGAGATCAATCCTAAGAAGATCAGTTTCATCAAAATCAACAAACCTTGATGGCTCCATAGGAACAGTAGTAGAAAGATGGAGAAGATTTACAGAAAGATGAACAGTAGTAAAAAGTTGCAGATGACAAAACGATTCACAAAGAATGGAGAGATGAAGAAGACGAAGTGAAAGAAAGGAAATATTCTTATGATGGATTTCTTCTTAAATAGACAAGAAAATGATGACCGATTAGCATTTAATGTGCCGGTGAATAGGGGAATATTCAACACGTGTAAACGGTTATGCTTAATTCATGGAATCTTGTCGGCAGAAAATTTATGGAAAGAAATGAACAGCTGCGGCATTTTGAAGCATTAGTTCTCACATCATTCTCTCCTTCGCAGAGAAGACATGAGAAGAGGCAAGATGTAGGATTAGAATATCGCAACATCAATATCCTGGCGAAATCCTTAAACGACACACTTTGAAGATATCGCAGATTGGTAATAAAAATGACGCAACGGATGACGACAGCCTGAATACGAGAAAGATGCGAAGATCTAGCGAGATTTAACATTTAAGTACTTGCGAGAATGTCGCAAGTCAGATCCGAAAATAAAGGACAGCTTAGCTGTCATCCACTATGTAATGTCCTATATAAAGAGCCGAACAGGCTTGAGAGAGGGAGAGATCTTTTTAGAGTGGAGAGAAAGTTTTGAGGAGAGAGAAAGTTTAGAGTAACAATTATATTCTTGATTTCTTTTCCTTCTTGTAAAAAATCTAACTCAATTAATAAAAAGGTAGATTTTTGATCTTAAAGATGTGTTAAATATTATGAATTCTTGTGAGGTATGTATTGTAGGATTTCCTGCAACTACACCCATCCCCCTCTTTGTGACCGAATTGACTCTGGAACGTCCATTATCTTGGTTTAGGTTGTGTTCATGCTCTCCTAATGCTTCCAAGAATCGAGAAACATGTTCTCGAGCATTCCCCGTTCCATTGTAGAGTGTGAACGTTGGAGAAGTGCAGTCCTTTGGGAGAGGGATTCTTTGTGTAGCAGCGGGATATGGAGGCTGATGACAGTGCACGGATGGTGTATGGCCTTTTCCTAGATTCTCCATAAAACATTCCTGGTCTTCACGGGTGACGAAACCGGCAGGTTTTGGTTCTGCAGCTTTGCGGGTTTCATCGTCGTCAGGGACTGGAATAACTTCAGGATCCATAGTTGGAGATGTTACCTTGTCTTTTCCTTTCTCCTGAGTTTTATCTGACATCCTGTCAGTGAGAGTTTTGAGGTAGTTACATAGCTCCTTCTGGGTAGCAGCCATATCAGTTTGATTCTTGGCGAGAACTTCCTGAACTTTCATGAGATCAGCGATAGTAGGTGGATCTTATCTGATTTCTTCGGGAGATCGTCCGAAAAGGGGATTGCTTCCAATGTTGGTTTGAGGAGGAGTGGTATCAACAACACTGATGTTGGAAGCAGGTGTAGCTTCTGGAGTACCGCCATTGTTGCTAGTGCTAGCGTTGTTTGGGTTAGGATTGGTAACTGAACCTGACCTAAGATCAACCATTTTGTGGAAATGAGAGATTGCAACCAAGAGATTAATCTACCACCGTGGTCGCCAATCTGTGGATGGGGAAAAACGGTTTGCTGGTTTTTTAGAATCGAGCGTGTTGTCGAGACTCTTCGACCGAGCAAACTGCTGAACCTCACACAGATGCACTGCAAAGGGAGTGCTTAGTTTAGAGAGATCAATCAGGACTCTGGCCATGTTGTCTGTTTGAAGGAGTTTTCAAAATCACGACGGGTCGAGCATATACTTGGTATAATAACATTGCACCGTGGAGCATAGCCAATTGGGAGAGATGATTAAGGATTTTTTACAGGAAATACTTATTTGTTTCTGGGCAAGTTACTCTTTCCGACTTAGGAAGGATGACCCAGAAAAATACTGAAAATCCGAATGACTATGTGAAGAAGTTCAGGATTCAAGCTTTGGATTGTCATGATCCTAATGTTACTGAGCAACAACTTGTGGACTTGTGCATCAATGGAATGATTCTAGTCTATAGAGCCTTGTTGGAAAATCTCCGATTTCAAACCTTTTCAAAACTTCACGAAGCGGCCAAGAGATCAACAACCACTGCTCCAACTTTATTAGAAAGAACCAAGACGGTCAAAGTCAAGGAACCGAACGCTCGAAGCAGCACCAATAGGCGTTTAATCAACAAGCAGTACACTGTTGAAACTTCCATGAATGTTGCTGAAGGGAGCAAGAGAAAAGCTGAGACACAGCAAAACAAGAATGCTCCTCCGACGCCTCACCCTCCAAAAGCACCAAGGAAGGACAACCAGGCTAGAAATTCACAATCACCAGTTCAGCAACAACAGAACGATCAGAAAGTGCCTGACTTCCTGATCGGATTTTTTATAGTGGCAAGAAGGTTGTCGTTCACTCGGACTTGATGAGATTGATTTTTTTTGGATTTAATAAACTAAAAGAAAAGAAAAATATATACAAAATATTGTCACAGGACGAAGAGAATTACTGGGACTAGGATTTCGTCGAATTCATAACATAGGTTCAATTTATTTATTTTCAACAATTAAAGCTCAATAAATAAAATTAAAATGGATTCTGATTTTTCCAAGGTAGATTCTCAAAAGATTAGTTGTAAATCCTAAGCATGATGTATCAAAACATTTAAGCTAAGCATACCTCATCAAATTAAATGACAAACAATTAATTCAAATCATATTTCAATTAAAATGAATGCAAAAGTCTTAAAAAGAATTAAATAATTTTACCCATGTATGAAATTCGTCTTCCTCCGTCGTCCCAGTGTTGGAGTTTAGCTCATCATGTTGGAAACACGCTCAAAGTATGATTACATTGCTCAAAAGGTGCTTACAAGGATGAAAATATATGAAAACAGAGATTCGTAACACTTATATTTGTTACAATTGGCACTGTTACAGAACGATAAAACTTAACTGTCGCTGACGCTGTAGCGCTGCGACCCTCAAATATTTGTCGTTCACACTGTAGCATGAACGACTGTCCGCATGCGTCTTATGTTCTTCGTGTTCTTCAGTTCTGCAGCAAGAGAAACTTCTCTCTCCAACTCGTGATTTCTCACGCTGTTGATCTCTGTTTACTCCCCAATTACTCCATCCCCTTTCTCTGCTATCCCATCCTCCAATTTATACTCAACAGGTACAAGAATATTGCCTCATTACTTCCGGAAATCTTTCCATCATTCGGCAGTAAATAATAATAAACTCGGGATATATTATTTCCTTTCTTGCCTTGTTACGATGTCAATCAGTGTCTACACGCTCCAAACATGCTTCCAGATCATCAAGGAATGGGTCAAGACGTTTAAAACGCGTGCAATCTTTCCATATCAGCATCAGCATAATCCCGAGTATCTTCCTCCTCTGTTTTGCAAAGTCCACGCGAGATTGTAGCCAAATTTAGATTTAATCCAACGGCATACAAATCTGTTTGGTACGTCCAATTCATCCAAAAAATCCCAGCCATTGAGTCTCCTTGTTTCACGACCAAAATGCAAACCCTAAATACGCTGCCATGAACATATTCCTTGCCGTGTATCCTGATTTCTCCTCGCGGAATATTTATCCAATTGTAGACGAAGAATAGACCCATACCAACCCTGTTAGGCCCAAAGGTAGCTACCCAAACAATCACAGCCATTTAGTCTGACGGGAACAACTTCAAAATCATAACCCTAATTCTGGTTCTTTTGAAACCTTAATTTCCCGCCAAAACCAAAACTCAAAATGGTGAAGATGGTGTCCCCCTAACCAGCTGTGGGGTGCGAATAGCACTGGGTTGCCCCTTAGCAATTGGGTTACCCCTTATCCAAAGTGGGAGTCCGAATAGCAAATGTCCTCCGGGGGTGTTCCGAGCAACTTTTCGAATCGAATTTTCCAACAATCTTTATTTCCAAAAAAATACCTACAAACACACAAAACACCATAATAAGGACAAAAACGAGTACTAACAATACGAAACATTGAGGACAAATTAGACACATAAATGCGTCTATCAAATACCCCCAAACTTATTATTTGCTAGTCCTCGAGCAAAACTAATCCAGAAAATAAAATTTTAACTCACTAGGTGGCCCCAGTGACCGAGTTAATCTCAGGAGGGTTTACCAGAGGTGTACCCACAAAACCATTATTCCAGACCCTAGCTATCTACGCAGAACCTTGGAAGGCACTAAAGAATCTCCTTGGTTGGCATACAATCATTGACTACAGGAGGAAGTACCCTGATGCGAAATTCCAATTGTTGTACACGAGTTTGCACTCAAGCATACTAAAATTCATATAAAGTGACAGAGCTCTACTCAGATAGTTTCTAGACATCATAAACCGGAGTCAACCAATCACATGGATAGATTAAGAAGATGGATGTAGAAAAAAAAAACGTAGATGATGTTGACTAAGGTGAACCTAATCCTAATGGACTAAGATACCGGTCTGACTAATATCAACACAGCTGGCATATACAAGGGAACCAGCGGGTGATAATCCTACCTCTAGGTCAACACAACTGACATATACAAGGGCACAAGTGGTCGACTTTATTGAATTTATTCCGGATGGTCTGATGGTCTGGTCTCAAATTTTTTTTTTTTGGTATCTCAATCACTCTATTTTACCCAATCAAGAAAAGAAAAATAAAAAAAGAAGGTGAAAAGGATTCAACGAGATATGGCGAAACTACCATGTTTTTTTTTTTTTTTCAATTCTAACACATGAGCTCTGTGCTTTTATGAATAGACTCTTTAGATGTTTCCATCTAATCAGATTGGTTCCTCAACTCCTATAACCAAGATGCTTCCATCCACTTAGATTGGTTAGTGCTATCCTTAATAGGCATAAATTTCTAGGCTCTGGAGTTTATTTATTGCAACTAAAAAGTTTCTCCCATACCCCCAAACTTAAATCTAACATTTTCCTCAATGTTCTAAAGATAAAATTAAAAGTATGAACAAGGAGAAACTGTTACCACTTGAAGCAAAAGAGTTAAGGAAAGATATTACCGTGTTGCATGAGCATGGGTTACCTCCCAAGAAGTGCTAAGTTTAAAGTCTTTAGCCAGACTAAGAAAGGATTAGTTCACCTCACAAGATCATAACGTAATATCCGAAATATTTATGGGTCATCAAAACCAACTAGAGCTATCACAAGTAAAAGGAATCTGCAACATGCCAAGAAAATTAACAAATAAAGCACACCCTTGTATATTTTCCTATTTAAGACAACTACATCTAGCCGTGGTTCAGGTTCAGGCTCTATAACTGGGTCGAGATAAAATATTTTCATGTGCTGGAATTCCTCAAAGCTAAGATCCGGTTCAGGTTGTAAAGTCTGTAAAAACTCAAATAAGAACTTAGAAGCACATAATAATAACCTTAATAATTGCGGATCCTTAAAGTCAATCAGTTTTGACTCACACAATTGACCACGATGAAACTGGCGGTCAATCATAAGAAAATGTGTCGATACTAATTTCCTAAAGTACTTAGGCTCAGTCTCAAAACTTAATAATTGACACATCTGAAACTTATACGTTCCCACAATTGGTTGAAAAATATTTGGTGGGAAAACAAAGTCAATCTGGGTATCATACCCTGAATAAACCACATCAACCAAAGGATGGGTTTCTAATAACTGAACTTCCTTATGGACATCACTAGGTTCAGGAAAACGTGTATGAAGATAATCTTTTAAAATGGTTGAGGCACATATGTCAAGTCCCAAGTGAGGGACCTTTCTAAAAGTTAAAGCACATTGAGAATGATAATCACCCCCAAACTTAGAGTTTTCAGTGTCTCTAGAAAAACTAGTCACAACTTCCCTAATTTCAAGGTCATCAGATTCCTGAAAATGGTCAATTGATTATTCTAAGTCGGGTTCATCCTCACTCACCTCTACGAGTTCATTTTCTTTTTCTAAGTCAGTTGTTTCTAAATCGCTAGACTCACTACACCAAATCAGGAATTTTGTCACAGGCTATACCTGTTACTTATTAAATTTGTAACGGGTATAGCCTGTAACAAATAGGCCGTTATTAATAATTGTGATGGAGTTTTGTAACGTTTATATCTGTGACAATTGCGAGATCTGATCACATTTAAAAAGCGTTACAATAATTAATAGTCACAATTGACCTAATTTTATGATTGCGACACGTGTCATATTTGTTACATTTATCTTAACGGTTTTAACTGTTACACCAAAACTACAACAATTCGGCCAGGGACACGTGTCCCCTTTCATCACGGTTATAGTAACACATATAAGTGTTACCTAAATTTAGAAACAACTACTTGAGTGGACACGTGTCTTTTTGTCACGATTCGTAACATTTAAACTGTTAGTTTCATTTATAACAACACAGTAATGGTGACACGTGTTCTCTTTTGTCACAATTTCTAGTCACAGTTAACCGTGACAATGTTCTAATAACAAATAAAAAAATATGGGTAGCCCAGGTCATTATGATGGACACGGGCTTCCGCTTAAAGGCTCCGCAATCTGATTACAATCGAAACACGGGCTGCACATGCGATTACAATGAAACACGGTCCTGCAGTATATTCAAAACCTGCAATTCATACATTTTCTGGATCTACAAACTCTCCTGAAACTATCAATGTTCTGCTCATTATGAAATTTAACCAAAAATAATTGAAAGCTAACACTTGTGAGCTGCAACCAAATAAAAACAAGCTCAACTTCTCAATAAATCCAGAGTGCAAGTAGCCAGATGGACCCAACCTTGGAGAATTTTGTTTTGGTCTACTGCTGATGCCTGTTTAAGAATGCAAGTGAACTATGCTACTCGTAAATTCTATGAATTCAAAGCTTTCCATAGACCGAGTAGTTAATTATCTGAAGTGATAATGATCAATTCGTTATAACTACGTACATTTATTTCTGAAGGCATCTGAGATCTGTTGATGCACTATCTTAACGACCCCAGCAAGTTCTCCCATAACCTGCAATGGAAACAACGTCATTAGTACGCTGAAGAAAAATAACGTAACCTAAAATCAAGGAACCTAAAAATAACGTAACCTAAAAATAACGCTGACACTGAACTTTAGATAAAACCAGTATTTACTCAAATCAAGGAATAGATCCCAAGCTCTAATTCTAACATAAACCAGCTTATTATGATAAATTATTCTCAACATGCGATACACTCAAGAGCTGTATAACATGAGAACATACAAAGCACATACCGAGAGGAAAACATCCCGGACAAAGAATAATCCTACATAACTTTAATTTCATGACTTTCACGTTATTTGCTGACATCTAACATGTATAACGAAAGACTTTGATGATGTTGGACCACTTGTATGTTGTAGTTCATGACTTCTTTTGGTTTCATGCTTGGATGATCCTAATCTCATGTAATCTTCGTATTAGGTGCAAAATACCGAAGTTGAGAATGAAGGGACCCAAAATGATGAAACGAGCGACCCTGATATTATTGATAAGGAGGCAACTATCTCTGCACCTCAAGGCCATGACAGCGTTGTTGACGAAGTCATGGAGACCCAGATCGTTGCTACTTCAAAGTGATAGAAGAATCCCGGACACTAGCGGAGAATACTGAGGAAACTGTTATCCTGATTGTAGAAGTTGCTCCAGTAATTGAAAACCGTATAGTTGTACATGAATATCCAAGTGCAGGAGTTTCCTTTGATCCTCCATTTGATGCCTCACTCCCGTATCATGAGTTAGTTGGTGGATTCAGCGTTCCCATTGGATATGTGGGTTTGTATAAGAAAATATGGGAGAAATTTGGCCACATAATTGTCGACAGAAATCCTGGGCGTGCTTATGCTTTAACAATGCAGGTAAGTGTACTCTTGCGTGTTGTAAGCGATATATGCACTAGGGCCAGAAATGTCGTAACTCCAGATGTACTCTTTGATTGGGAGTTCAACTTGGAGAATTCTGAGAGACTTGGCTTCAATGTGAAGTGGCTTCGTAAGAAAATGAATGCTATTAAGGATTCATGTGAAAATAACATACCCTTTCCCAATGATGCTGTGATGGAGAAGGAAGACAAGATTGCCAGACTGACTGAAGAGCTGAACAAGGAGAAGGCGGCTTTACAGGCCTTGAAGGATGCAGAGGCGCAAAAACCTTTCTTCACTGATTTTCTTTGACTCATTCTCCATAATCTCTTGAACTTATGAATTTCTGAGAGATGTGAGGGTTTATTTGGGTTTTGATATCATGGTTTTGGATTGGTAGCTGGTTAAGGATTTTCTTTTGGACTTGATAGAGATTTTCTTTTAAGAAATATGAATTGAATTTTTGATAAATTGTGAATTCAATTACTTGATTGCAAGTATTGCAAACGTTTTGGAGGAATTGAAATACAATGAAAGAAAATCCTAAAATGCCAAATCCAGACGTCATGAATGCTTAAACGCCCAGTACCTCAAATGCCCAATAGTCTCAGACAAACGCCTTAAGCCAATTCTCGTGAATTACTGGTAAGGTTCGTCCATCCGTGTTGATCAGTTTGTAGTATCCTCCGGTGATGGACTTAGCGATCATAAATGGTCCTTCCCAGTTAGAGATCCTTGCAGAATGGAGATCCCGTTTAGTTGATTTGAGAACCAAATCCCCTTCTTTGAACTTGTTTGGCTTTATGGTCCGTGCCTTGAATATTTTTTGTTGACTCCATGGTTGGGGCACATATGGACACTGGTGTAGAGGAGGATATCCAGCATACTGTCTGTCATGTTTTGCCTAGTTTTCAGCAATAAATTTCTTGACGGGATGATCATCATGGATACACGCTGAACCCAGCCATTGGGTGTAATATTGTCGGGGTGAAGTTACCCATTCATAACCCTTGGAAATTGCTGAACTGTTCATGGCGTGAAGTCCCTGGACCAAAGTAGCATATTTGAACATCGGTAATATTGGAGCATGAAGAGGAATAAGACTTGCCTGAGCTCGAAACCTTTTGAAAAGGCATGTGGACTCTCTCCAGGTTCTTGTGCAAGTCCCGTAAAGGTTCCAAATTCCTTTAGATGTTCAAATGGTGGGGCGTTCTCCTCTTCTTCTTCTGACTCGGAGTCTCTGTCAGTAGTGGAGTGTGCTGAAGACATGAAGGTCAGTCTTCCAGTATGGATCCAAGTCCTTCCAAGGATCATGTCATATCCAGGGTCTTCCCGGATTATGTAAAACTTGGTCTCAGTGCAGATCGAACTTTCTGTAACTTTGAGATTGATGAAGCCATATGCATTCCTGGAAATTCCTTCATGGTCTCTAATTGCCGTAGGGGCGTGAGTAGCCTCTTGTCGAGTAATGTCGGCATCCCTAAGAGTCTTCAAAGGAATGATGTTGACAGCAGTATCAATATCAACAAACACCCTTTTAAATACGTTTCCTTTGATGTGCACTGTGGTGAGCAGTCCCCAGTCATACATTTCTTTGTCAGTGGCTGAAGGTTCAGGAGGTATATCTGAGATCAGCAGGCGTTTCCCAGAAATGATGTGATTCAAAGCCATAAACATATCTCCCCTTTGCGCTGTCGATAGATAGAGCAATTTGCAGACATGCTCTATAAATGACTGAACTGCTTCCTTGATTGGTGCTTCGGAAATAGAGAAAGTCCTGACAGGAAGGGGATCTCTGTGTACTCCTTCGGCTCCAAGATTAAGTTCTCCTGACTCAACCTTTTCTTTAAATATGCGCTTCAAAGTCTTGCAATCGCTTGTGGGATGGCTGACAAACCTATGGAAGTGACAATACCGAGGATTTTCCATGGCCTCTTCAGTTGGTTCCTTCCTGACATATGGAAAAGTGAAGGAATTATGAAGTGTGGGACCAGAAATGGCCAAGGCATGGCCGGCCGTCCAAGGGAGCCAATCCCATACGTTTTCCAAAATTTTGTAGTATTTTCATGATTTTAGGGAAATATGATAAAATCAAGGAGTTTTGCTAAAATTAAAGAGTTTTGTTCAAATCAAGGAGTTTCCATGAGATGAAGGAAACATAAAAAATAATAATAAAATAAGGGGACATATGGGCGTGTGGGACCGGCTTGGAGCATGGTTGGCCGGCAGGGCCCGGTCCCATGCGTTTTCCCTAATTTTATGTATTATTTCACAATTTAAAGGAAATTTCATAATTTGAAGGAAATATCATGAAATCAAGGAATTTCATGGGATTATGAAAACATGAAAAATATAATAATAACAAAAAGGGACGTGTAAAGCCATCTAGGGTTTGACCGACCAACTATGGCCCGTGCACACCTGTTTTCCTAATTTTATATTATTTTTCATGGGACAAAGGAAATATCATGAGATTAAGGAGTTTTCATGAAATTAGGGAAATAATAATAAAATAATGAGGAACCATGAGGTGTGGGGCCGACTGGGACCAAGGCATGGTCGGTTGGGCAATGGTCACGCCCCCATCATGTTTCCCCTAATTTTATATTATTTCCTCCGTGCGAAGGAAGCATCGTGAAAATGAGGAGTTTCCTCAAAACGAAGGATATTTGTTCAAATGAAAGAATTTTCATGAACTCAAGGAAAGTAACAAAAAATATGATAAAAATCTGAAACTGGCGTTGGATTGACCACGACACGGTCGGCCGGTCAGTGGGTCCATGCTCCCAGTGCCTTGGTCAATTTTTAATTATTTATTATTTTCTTTCCTATTTTGCATAGGCTCATCGTCTCGTCGTATTTTGAAATACTCGTTCGTGCGGTGATTGTTAGTGCATCGTCGTTGAGTACACTTTCACCATTTTAAATCGGGGCTTACTCAGAGGTAGCTCAGACGCCCGTGCGTTGAATATTTATTACTAAATCATGGATTTCTGCTGAGAAGAACCATGTTTCACAGTAATGAAATATCTGCGAAAATATTTGAACATTTTCGGAAATTCTGTGGATGAATCCAAGAATTTAGGTTTGAGACAGGCTTACTCGAGAGGTAGCTCGATGCCCATGCGTTTAATATTTATTACTAACCCATGGATTTACTGGGAAGAACCATGGTTTGCAAGTAATGAAATATCTGCGAAAATATTTGAATATTTTCGGAAATTGCAATGGATGAATCCAAGAATTTGGGAATAATTAACTTGGGATCTATACTAGCAGAGCAGGCTGTCTAGGAGAATTAATTATTCCGATATGAACTGGCTAGAGTTTCATATCCTTTATATAGTCAGGGTAAACTCGTTGTTTGTATCCTGAAGACGTTATTGCTCTATACTAGCAGAGCAAGCTGTCTAGGAGCCGTCCATCCCGTGATACTATATAGAAATAATTACTGAAGTATTCAGTATTCATGAGATATGTTGTTGCCTAGCCGTGAGACCACATATCTACATGTACTCTGAGAGAAAGTATTCTCAATCAGAGGATTTAATGAGAGACCCGTGTCTCGATACAGATATGTCGTTGTCCAGCCGAGAGACTACATATCTGTATGTACTCTGAGATAAAGTATTCTCAGTCAGAGGATTCGATGAGAGACCCGTGTCTCAATACTCGCATCGGATTGCTGGATCAGAAGTTCATATAATTATGGGTTTACGATTTTAGCCTTCGTCGAAAATCCACCATCTACATGGGTAGATTGCGAAAATCGATGTCGCATAAAGATTTTATAGCGGTTTTGCTAAAAGGCTGAGTTCTGAATTTTCTGATGACGTATTTCATTAAAGTTTTCTCACTCATTCGCGTGGATTCTCATTCATTCAATCTCAAATCAGCAATATTATACTTCCATCAAGAAAATATGAAGTGGGTACTTACTTGAGGAGTCTCCAAGTCATTCGAATGGTTAACAAGGTCGTCATTAACATTGGGAGCATCATTACCTCCATTCGGTTCCAACTCTCGAAGGTTCCCATTCTCACCATTATTTGAAGACGAATGAGCAATCTGGCCGTGTCGACTTCCCATAACAATCTCCTCCTGGACGCATCAACAATAATCAACATTATTTCATTCAAAGAAATCCCGAAATCACTTACACAAAAGGATACTCACATCAACCTCTCCATCGATGCTGGATTCCTGAATTGTTCGTATGGAGGAAAGATGAAGACCGTCAATAACCGATGGAGCAAAATTCTGAAATTAACAGTATTCTTTTGGGATCCTAATTACATGGAAGAGAAAATCGCAACGATCAGAGAAGTGCAAACAACTCACCAAAGAAGCGGCCGGGGACTGCATACTATTCGTTATCATTCTGTAATTCATCTTGCTCCTGCTTTCTCCACCCTGAGGACTGTCTTGCCATTCAGAGAAGTCTACAGGAATTTGAGGCCTCACAGCACGACCGCCTTACAATGAATTAATCGAAATAATTAAAGGTGCGATTACTATGCTTTTACCAAAAATAATAAGAAAATATATACCTGTGAAGATTTTGGAAATGTTTTTCTTTTATCACCACTAGAAAGAGGTTTCAACTGGGGGCGATCCAAGAGTATTTCAGCAGAAGGAAACACTCGTGTCGGAGATTTAATATCCATCACAAACTTATACAAGCGTTCGAGTTGTTGATTCCTGCACTCGCATAACCCGGGAGTTACGTAAATATCCCTAGGTAAAAGAAGACACATAATCGCTCCCTTCCACATGTGTGTTATCTAAACGAGCCTTCAAATACTCAACCGATTGTTTATTCATTCGATGACCTGGAGCACACTGATCGAGACCCATTTGTCGATCTGCTCTGTCAATATTATATTCTTCTACCTGAAATTCTCCTTGCATCACCGACACTATGTAACCGTGGAGTGCAACTCAAAGATAAAAGACTTCTCTCCATCACTCAACTCAGTGCCAGACTTCAAGGTGATGATCGCTTTAGTATCATTGAAAGTGATCAATTGCGAGAATAAAAGAGGAACTGTCGTACAAGGACGAAAGTTGAACTCAGACTCAGTGTCTAAAATGCTGGTGAGACGTGTCTTTGGTCGTGGTCGCTTTGTAGACCAACGCATAACCCTAGCATTATTTTTCTCAAAGATGGCATGACGAGCGTCAACATTTGGTCCTTGTAAGACCCTACGAGGAGTTTGAGCATATTTTTCAAGGTGCTCCCACATTAAATCTTGGAGAAACATGGTGTTAGCATATGTTTCAATCTTCATGAAGCCGTCGGAGACACTGGAGTCTACAACTAGGGAGTCTAAGTTGGCAAATAACGAACCCAAAAATAGACTACCAATGGGAAGTTTCTCACCTTTAGCCATCTTTATGGCGAAAGGAATCACACATGGCTTCAACAAATGTCCACTATCTTCAAGAATGTCTCTGGACATCAACAAGCATAAGAAAAAGAATGGTTAAGGTGCTATCGACAGGTTCTTCAGGAACTCCATCTCTCGGCCACCAGTATCTCAACCATTCAGCATAGCAAGTTTTGGGTGGATCGTTGAGTTTGTGCATTGTAGATTCCAACACGCTAGACATCACATCTTCCTCTGCTAAGAGTTCTCCAGGGAAATTACCAGTAATTGGAAGATGCAACAGAGCAACTACATTTTCCAAAGTGACAGTGAATTCTCCCCATCTGCATATGAATGTGTGAGTAGGAATGCACCAACGAGCACGCAGAGCCACCATACCTGGTATATCATGATTGATCACTAAATCCTGGGGCCGCTTGAATAGCTCGTGTCACTTGTGCACGATCCAACATAGTTCTTACATGGCTATAACCCAGCATGTGACGTGCCCATCCGGAGAAATGCGCCAGGGGTTTTCGAGAAAGTTTGAGTTCCACGTGAGAACCCAAATAGTGCTTCCCACTCAAACAGAATCTAATTATTGCCTGAGGACTTACCAACTTGTTCTGAGTAGTGCTTCTGGGATTTATGAGCAACCGAAATGAGGAACCTGAAGGAGGCCTTTCGGGTTTGTACTGAAACACAAAGAATTCGTCATCAACATTTGGAATGTTCTTGGTCTTATCCTCCTTTCTCCTAGAAGTCCTAGAATCATCATTTCTTGAAGATACATCAGCAGAAGCATCCTCTCTGAAAGAATCCTCTCTAGAAACATCCTCTCTAGAAGATTCTTCCGTGGAAACATCTTCAGAAACACTCTCCTAAGGATTGGTCATCTTCGCAATTGCTGTGACATCCATACGCAATTTCATCAACACGGTGAAATTAAAAAAACAAAATAATTATTATGCTCAAATCAACGTCTGCAAAAAATGGTAATTCTCAACTCTTACCTATTTACGATTTCACGAACTCAGTGATAACAGCGTAAAACTCTGAAAACTTGCTATTTTCTTCAATCCTGCAAGGATGAGCAAAACTCCAAGTCAAACATCTGACTTTTCACGAAACCATGAATGATTCATATAACCTTCCATATGGATATTCGCTGATTTTTATGTGTGCATACGCTATAAAGTCACCAAACTCATACATACACTACGAATTCATCAACTCGTAAAACATTGTTTGCTTTCAATAATTTTCCATGAATCAAAGTTTGATTTTTCTCTTTAACAAAAACGTGATTAGGTCACGTGTTTTAAAAAAAAAATTCGTGAGCTAATAACTCACGTAAATTGTGCATAAAAAAAAACTTTTTTTTGCTCAAACGAGCATTCGCCTATGAAACAAGAGTCTTTACTATTTTTGTGAAAGTCTACATGTTCCAAACAAAGTTTTGAAAGTTCACACATAAACTTTATCATGAACCACAGGTCTTTTCAAAATTCCTTTAACTCTAAGGATCATTATTAATTACTTTTACTACGAACCTACGTTCTTTTAAATATTTGTGAAAGTTCATGCTTTGAAAACAAATTTGGATTTTCATGAAATCTCATAAACAAAATTTTCTTTACTGCAACTAGACTATGTTTATCCAATAATATGTGTATCTCTTCCATATTAGGGATTTTTGCTCGTTTCTTAAACTATTGAACGAACGCGCATACGTATTTTCAAAAGCAAAAAATTTCATGAAACCTACGCATACATGTGCACATGGAATTTTGTTTTTAACAACTCATGAAAAATACCAAAACATACAGCAAAAAAAAAAAAGTCCGGACTTACTTGGTCGGCGTCGGTCGGAACTTGGCCGGACGGCAAACGACGGTGATCGGCGGCGACTGAAATCCGGCGAAAATTTTCTTCCCCGCTGCAAACTCGCGTGAGAATGGTGAAGAGAGGGAGGTGCTTGGTTGACCAAAAATAAAAGAATTTTAGGGCTTCTTCCCTTTTATATTAATTTTATTTCCAAAACCTAATAAAACACGGGTTTCCTTTTTTGGACTTGGGCCCATAAATCCTAAATCGACCAAAACTGGACTTTTGACCGGCCAAATCAGAGATGCTTCATCTCTCTGTGCTCATGGAATCACACTCTATCATACCATCAGGGTCCTCACCCAAACATTTGCTCGTACATGACACCATTGGAGCAAATCGAGGATTCTGATAATACCTTTGTTGATGTAGGACATTCTATGTTTAGGCCTTATTATTTTTGGAAGTGTTTTATTATTAGAATTACTTATATTTAGAAGTTATAAAGTTCTAGAACATTAATTATTTTAGGAATGTTAATTTTATTGTCTTCTCTACAAATAGGGGACAAGTTCTTTGTATTAGCACACATTATTATCAATCAAAAACCAATATTGAGTTTGCTCTACAATTATCATACTTTACTATCAAAATTATTTATTCACGCTTCCGTTATGCATTAAGTGGCATCACGAGCTTCGGCTTCGATCCTCTTATTCTATTCATCTAAACTTCCTTTACCCTTTCGTCACCTTTACTTATCGAGATCTCTGCATCTCTTCTTCCAAACCCTATCTTTTATTTTTATTTTCAATCCCATCTCCCTACTGTTTGAAACTTAAGTGCGTCCAGTACTTACTCTTTTCTATCACCACCTCTCCTTTTTTTCTTTTTCATTACGTACAGTAGCCCTAGTGTTCTCTTATTCGTTAATTAAATCCTATCTTTGTTGGAAAATCAGCCGACCATTACTTAATCATGAGCGGTAAAGAGAAAGACGGAGGAAAAGACAATCGCCTTAGTCTTGACGATCTTATACGTTCTATTGCGGAGTCCAAACAGAGACTTATGGAGTCCCAACAGAAGCTTACGGATGCTCAAGTCGAGACCCGACGTCAGATTACGGAATCTCAACTCGAGACTCAACGTCAACTTCAATTAATTTCGACCAACTTGGCTGCTTTTGTTCTTACTCGTAATGGTGAAAATAATAACCATCAAAACGGTGAAAACAATAATCATCAAAACGGAGAAAATAATAACCGTCAAAACGGTGAAAACAATAATCATCAAAATGGAGAAAATAATAACCATCAACCTCCCAACGGTGAAGCCAATTTGAATGGTCGTATTATTCAACATCATAGACAGCAAGATAGTGATGATGATGAAGTTGTTCAAGTCTGAATTAATAATCAGGTTGATTATCGAATGGCGAATGCTCTTCCTCAATTTGATGGCAACCGTGATATTGAAGGCTTTCTTGATTGGATAACTGAAGTTGAAAATCTTTTCAAGTTTTACAATATTCATGAAGATCAACAAGTTGTTTGTGTCGCCTCTAAACTCAAAAGGGCTGCTTCTGCATGGTGGGAACATGTGCAATTTTCTCGCACTCGTGTTGGAAAACAACCTGTTCGTTCTTGGCCAAAGATGCGTCATTTGTTAAAGGCTCACTTCCTTCCTGTGGATTACGATCAAGTCTTATTCCGTGAGTATCATAATTGCGTACAAGGTAATCGTACTGTCCCGGTTTATGCAACTGAATTTTATCGTTTATCTGCTCGTAATGGTTTGCTTGAAAATGACTCCCAACAAGCTGCACGTTTTATCAATGGTTTGAGGAAAAATATCCAAGAATGCTTAGCTTTACAATCTATCCATACTTTGAATGATGCCGTGTGTTTAGCAATAAAAGCGGAGTCCGTTGTGGATAACCATTATGTTTCGGTGTCGTCTTCACAAAACATGGAATACACCCCAACTTTTAATTACAATCAACCCCATACACCTATGAGTACTAAACCTCTTCCACCCCTTTTACCTATACCTTCATTTACTCCATCTGTTGTTGTGAATTCGTCTCAATCAAGTAATGCTCGTACGTCATCGATACCTATTACTAATCCTCTACTTCAAGTTGGCGCATCCAAGTCAAATCCATATGCTCGTCCGACTACCGACCGATGTAACAAGTACAGACAACTAGGTCATCAATCTCACGAGTATCGTGGCAATCAATCTCGTACCGCTGTGATTCAAGTAAGTGATAATTCTTTAACTGAAGATCCCCCTGATATGGAGGGAATAAACATTTATGGCGAAATCGGCGACGTCGGTGATTACGTCGATTGATCTGATTTTGGTAATACACTCGTGGACGAGTTCTTTTCAAGCTGGCGGGCCTGATGTAAGACATTCTATGTTTAGGCCTTATTATTTTTGGAAGTGTTTTATTATTAGAATTACTTATCTTTAGAAGTTATAAAGTTCTAGAACATTAATTATTTTAGGAATGTTAATTTTATTGTCTTCTCTATAAATAGGGGACAAGTTCTTTGTATTAGCACACATTATTATCAATCAAAAACAGAGTTTTCTCTACAATTATCCTACTTTAGTATCAAAATTCTTTATTCACGCTTCCGTTCTGCATTATTTGTACACCGAGTTCAACCACGATCTCGTCGACTGAAAATCACCATTTCATGCTTACTCCGTAACATGACTGTCCCTCACTAAGCAGGGGAATTAATGTAGATGGTGGATTTTCAACAAAGGGCAAAACCATAAAATCATGATGCATGTTTCTGGCTTTCAGGCAAGCGACGATTCATATTTTACGAAGCTACGATGAATATGTCTTTCGAAAAGCCTCCACTAGCCGAGCGTTCGATCCCTGGCATTTCGTCGTGCCCTCTATGTAGAATAACATAATTGGGCGGTTCTCCGTAGATTGAGAGCAATAACGCCTTCAGGACGTCGGTGATACTCACTGTTCCCTGACTACATGAGAGAGACCCCCCTCTACATAGAAGAACGATTGGGAGGTTCTCCGTAAGATTGAGAGCAATAGCGCCTTCAGGACGTCGGTGACACTCACTGTTCCCTGACTATGTAGAGAGATCGTGTATAGATCCAGGCGGTTCTCCATAAGATTGAGAGCAATAACTTCTCTAGGACATCGACAATACTTGCTGATTCACTGACTAAATGCAAGAGATTAAATTCTACCGTGACATTCACCACTGAATTCCTAGAAGATAATCTATCTTATCTCATTACTCCTATTTCATGATCGAAATGGTAATAGATAAATGTATTACTCCGATTTCATGATCGAATCCACGGCTGATCTCATGAAATGGTAATAGATATTACTCCGATTTCATGGTCGAACCCACGGCTGGTCTCATGAAATGGTAATATCACCACTTATTTTATTACTTCGATTTCATGGTCGAATCCATGATCCCATGGAATGGTAATACCTATTTTATTATTCCGAATTCATGGTTGAATCCACGGTTGATCCTATGAATTGATAATAAAAAATTACTCACTTTTATTACTCAGTTTCATGAATCATTCTCCGCTGAATTTCATAAATTAGTAATAAATATTCAACAATCGGGCATCTGGACTACCACTCGAGTAAGCCCCATAAAATGGTGCAAGTGTACTCGACAATGATGCACGAACGAGCACCCAAATGCGCGAACGCACACCCAAAATATGGACAAATGAGGAATCCCGCACAAAACATGAGAGAGAAAATAATAATATTAAAATAATAGAGAAGCGCCCATGGGCCGGCCCACTGCCGCCGGCCGTGCCCTAGCCGTGGCCGGTCCCATGCTTCCTCCATTATTTTTCCTTATTTTTGTTGTTTTCATAAACTCATGAAGACTTCTCCATCCTAGCAACTTTCCTTGTTTGAGCAAAACTCGTGGTTTGTCCATATTTTCATGGTTTCTCCAATTTGTGTAGTTTCACAAAAATATACAAAATAGGGAAAGGTGTTGCGGGACGGGTAACTTAGCCGGCCGGCCATGCCCCTAGCCGTGTCCGGTCCCACACCTTGCAATCCCTAATTTCTCATAAATTGTTATTTTCTCATCTTGTGGAACTCCCCTGTTTCAAAAAATCATGGTTTCTCATATTTTCCCAAATATTGCGCAAACCATGAAAACGCTAAAATTCAACATGGTCACACGACCGAATAGGATACTCACGAAAAATATATTAAAATATTATTATCTTAATATTCACAAAATATTGATCAAACGAGCATACTTGCTCATTCGAGCAAAAACGAGGATTTCAGTCAAAGATCGAATTCTTTTGAAAAACCTGAAATATCGCTCAAACGCACATCGAAAATGCTAAAACTCTCATAACTGAGACACGGGCATTATGGAGACACGGGCATGCTCCCTTGACCGACCAAGGGAGGACCCAAGGCTTGCAATAAGCTGGTCCCACACATTTTTCACACTTTTGACCTAATTTGTGCAAACGCTCATATTGGGTCCAAACTCTTCACAATTAACTCAGAGTTTGTGCAAACGCCCATCAGCGGTACCACGAACACCAAGGGCCGGTCTCATGCCACCTTGGTCGGTCCCTCACTTTTCTATAATTAGGTTTTATCACCTAATGCTCAATCGAGCACTATTTCAATAAATGATGAAATCGCATTTAATCGTCATTCCTTCACCAACCGGTCGACTCAGAACCTAGGTGTACGCTCACTCGAGCAATTATACATCACATGGACGTCCATAGTCCCATGTGGTCGGTCCCTCCTTCGCTCATGACCTATTTTCAGCAATTCGTCAACTAATGAGCAATTGATCAAAATTTAGGGTTTTTCGAACAAACTCTCAACAAATCATTATTCTGAGCAAGTTCAAACACTAAATAAATTTAGGTTGATCCGGCAAACAACATGCGGATTAATTAGGTAATATTCGGTAATCTACCAATATTTTAACTAATATTTTATTGGGTCACGTCACCAATAAATAAATAATTTCGTCGAATTGAGCAATACTTGCTCAATTGCTCGATGTCCAGTAATTTATCAGTAATTCTTCGAATTAAGCAATACTTGATCAATTGCTCGAATATTGATTCACGATCAATATTCAGTAATTTGTCGAATTGAGCAATACTTGCTCACTTGCTCGAATATTGGTCCAACTATCAATATTCAGTAATTCGTTGAATTGAGCAATACTTGCCCAATTGCCCAACTATCAATACTCTCCGTTGAATCGAGCAATACTTGCTCAGATGCTCGAATTTACAATAAATGCACATGAGCAATATCAATATAAGAACTAACATGTTCAAATCCATGAATCGCTAATCATGCGCAATTCAACAAAACTTAGATTCACTATCTAAAACTAATAAAATACACATCTGTCATGCAGATTCCACGATTCGTGAGACTTCAATCACTTCACATGGGGGATATCACTTAAGGTTTTGGTTTGGAGGCCTACGGCACGTGGATTCATCCACGATGAGAAATGTGAGTAAGTCGTGCAACGGTTGAAGCAATTATCAAAGTAGTGGGTGGACGGTTAACCAAGTCTCCACACGACCTGGAACTGGTTTCACCACGATCTTCCACTTTCCCACTCTTCACTCATGAAACCGTTACACTTACTGGGATCAATGTGTTCGCTATTCTGACAATATAAATAAGTATCTGGATCCACGATTGAACAACAACAATTTTTCGAGCAATCACTCTCAGAAATTCCATCAATCATTCAGAACTTATTCGAACTCCACAGTTCATCAAATTTGCAGAAACCTTCAACACATCCACAATCTTTGATCATCATTGATCCCACACAATTCTCAGCTTCCCTCTTACAGATCAACCCATCTCCCTCTTTGTGACCGAATTGACTCTGGAACGGCCATTATCTTGTTTTAGGTTGTGTTCATGCTCTCCTAATGCTTCCAAGAATCGAGAAACATGTTCTCGAGCATTCCCCGTTCCATTGTAGAGTTTGAACGTTGGAGAAGTGTATCCCTTTGGGAGAGGTATTCTTTGTGTAACAGCATGATATGGAGGCTGATGACGGTGCACGGATGGTGTATGGCCTTTTCATAGATTCTCCATAAAACATTCCAGGTCTTCACGGGTGACGAAACAGGCAGGTTCAGGTTCTGCAGCTTTGCGGGTTTCATCGTCGTCAGGGACTGGAATAACTTCGGTATCCGTAGTTAGAGATGTTTCCTTGTCTTTTCATTTCTCCTGAGTTTTATGTTACATCCTGTCAGTGAGAGTTTTGAGGTAGTTACATAGCTCCTTCTGGGTAGCAGCCATATCAGTTTGATTCTTGGCGAGAACTTCCTGAACTTTCATGAGATCAGCGATAATAGGTGGATCTTCTCTGGGAGATCGTCCGAAAAGGGGATTGCTTCCAATGTTGGTTTGAAGAGGAGTGGTATCAACAACACTGATGTTGGAAGCAGGTGTAGCTTCTGGAGTACTGGCATTGTTGCTAGTGTTAGAGTTGTTTGGGTTAGGATTGGTAACTTAACCTGACCTAAGATCAACCATTTTGTGGAAATGAGAGATTGCAACCGAGAGATTAATCTCCCACTGTGGTCGCCAATCTGTGGATGGGGAAAAATGGTTTGCTGGTTTTTTAGAATCGAGCTTGTTGTCGAGATTCCTCGACCGAGCAAACTGCTGAACCTCTCACAGATGCACTGCAAAGGGAGTGCTTAGATTCGAGAGATCAATCCGTAGGACTCCGGCCATGTTGTCCGTTTGAAGGAGTTTTTAAAATCCCTGACGGGTCGAGCATATACTTGGTATAATAACATTGCACCAGGGAGCATAGCCAATTGGGGAGAGATGATTAAGGATTTTTACAGGAAATACTTCTTTGTTTCTGAGCAAGTTACTCTTTCCGACTTAGGAAGGATGACCCAGAAAAATACTGAAAATCCGAACGATTATGTGAAGAAGTTCAGGATTCAAGCTTTGGATTGTCATGATCCTAATGTTACTGAGCAACAACTGGTGGACTTGTGCATCAATGGAATGATTACAGTCTATAGATCCTTGTTGGAAAATCTCCGATTTCAAACCTTTTCAAAACTTCACGAAGCGGCCAAGAGATCAGCAACCACTGCTCCAGCTTTATTAGAAAGAACCAAGACTGTCAAAGTCAAGGAACCGAACGCTCGAAGCAGCACCAATAGGCGTTTAATCAACAAGCAGTACACTGTTGAAACTTCCATGAATGTTATGAAGGGAGCAAGAGAAAATCTGAGACACAGCAAAACAAGAATGCTCCTCCGACGCCTCACTCTCCAAAAGCACCAAGGAAGGACAACCAGGTTAGAAATGCACAATCACCAGTTCAACAACAACAGAACGATCAGAAAGTGCCTGACTTCCATTTTCCCATTGAAGAAGTGATCGAACTGTTGGAAGTCTGGATCCAAGATGGTGCGATCAAATTACCTCCCGTCAAAAAGGAACCAACTGAAGAACAAATGGAAAATGCACGTTACTACCATTTCCGTAGGTATGTCAGTCATCCAACAAGTGATTGCAGAACTTTGAAGCGCATATTCAAATAAAAAGCCGACTCAGGGGAACTGGGGACTGAAGGAGTGCACAAAAATCCTCTCCCGATCAGAACATTCGAACTCTCTGAGCAGCCAGTCAAAGAAGCAGTCCAATCCCTAATTGAGCATGCCTGTGAGTTACTGTACTTATCGAAAGCTCAAAGAAATGATATGTTTGCTGCATTGAATCACATCGTGTCTGGGAAATGATTAGACATTCAAGAGATACTCCATGAACCTCCAGTAACACACAAGGAGATGTAGGACTGGGGACTTCTCACCACAGTTCATCTCAAAGGAAATGAATTCAAGCGAGCATTGGTCGACATTGGAACTGCTGTTAACATCATCCCTTTGAAAACCCTCAGAGCTGCTGGCATCACTCGACAAGAAGAGACTCATGCTCCTATCTCAATCAGAGACCATGAAGGAATCTCCAGGGATGCTTATGGTTACATCATTCTCAAGATAAGAAATGATTCAACCCAATAAACTAAATTTTTTATAATTAAAGAGGATCCAGGATATGACATGATTCTTGGGCGAGCGTGGATTCATGATGGAAAATTTGCTACGATATCTTCACCTTCAGTTGCACAATTCTTCGTTGGAGAAAGATCTGACTCGGAAGATGATCAACCGTTCGAGCATTTGGGAAAAGTCGAAACCTTGATGGAACTCACACAAAAACCCGGGGAGAGCGCCCACGAATTCGTCAGAAGGTTTCGCACTCAGGCAAGTCTTATTACCCCTGATGCATATGTATTACCAAGTTTCAAATATGCTAACCTAGTCCGGGGACTCAGTTCTGCTCAAAACCTAGCTATCACTAAACGTTATGAGTGGTTAGTCTCACCTCAGGAATACTTCACCAAATGGTTAAACGCAGAACCTCTCCAAATACATCATCTCACTAACACGGTCATTGCTAGGATAATGACTGAGTTTCACAATCAATATCCTAAATATTCTCCTTTGCACGAGTGTCCACATGTACCACAGAATTGGAAAGCTCCACCAACATGGAATCCACGAGGAATTCCGAACCAACGGAAAATGTTCAGGGCACGAGCAACCAAACCCAACAAATTTCATGAAGGAGATTTGGTTCTTAAGGCAACTAGACGCAATTTGCATTCCACAAAGAGTTCTAACTGGGAAGGGCCTTTCTTGATCGCTAAGTTAGTTGCTGGAGGATACTACAAATTGGCTGACATCAAGGGAAATACAAGTATACCAGTGATTCATGAGAATTGGCTCAAGATTTTTGATACATGAAGCATTCAACATTGGGTGTTTTATGTCCAAGACAAACGCTCAAGACATCTGACGTTTGCATCTTAGGATTTTCTTTTACCTGTAATTTCAATTCCTTCAAAACGTTTGCAATACTTGCATCCAGTATTTCAATTCAGCAATTTATCAAAAGTTCTTTTATTTAAGAAAATCTCTATCAAATCCCATATCCAAAAGAAAATCCTCAGCCACCCATAAATTCAAAACCAACAAAAAATCAAAACCAAAGTAAAATATCACATCTCTCAGAAGTTTCAGGAGATTATGGAAAGAAAACTAAAGAAAGCCATCGTATGATTTCTGCTTCTCAGCATTCTCCAAGACTTGCAAAGCCGCTTTCTCCGACCTCTAGCTTTTTGGTCAGCTCAACAATCTCAGTCATTTTCTCCATCACGACATTATTAGTAAAAGGGATGTTCTTCACTAATGCTTCATTGATGGTATTGATCTTCTGACGAATCCACTTCAAGTTAAAGCCAAGTCTCTCAGAATTCTCCAAGTTGTACTCCCAATCAAAGAGTACATCTCGAGTCACAGTATTTCTGGCCCTGGTTCGTATATCATCTATAACACGCAATATGTTTCCTAATTGCATTGTCAAGAAGTAGCTACGTTCAGGATCTCTCGTAACAACAATATGACCGTACATCTTCCACAATTTCTCATACATATTGGCATACCCAGTGGGAACCCTGAATCCGCCAACAGATACATGATACGCGAGTAAAGCACCAAATGGAGGTTCACAAATTATCCTGCATTGGGATATTCGTGTATTATTATACGATTCTCGATCTACCGGAGCATCCTCTATGGTCATTGCAACATCTTCTTCTCGGGGATGCTCTTTCTTGTTCTTGGCTCGGTTTCAATAAAAACTGGAGTCTCGGTTTCCTCCACGGCTTCAGCAAATATATTCTCATAAACCGGAGGTGCAGAGCTGATTATGTCACTGCTTTTATTCACCATATTGCTCGAATCACCAACATTGGATCTGGTATTCTCAACTTCGGTATTCGGCGCCTGATACGAAGATTACATGAGATTAGGAGGATTCAAGCAAGGAGATCAAAGGAAATCATAAACTCTAGAATTTAAGTTAACTAACACTATCTAAGTTCTTTATTATGCATCAAATACATGGGCAAATGGTGTGGAAGTCATGAAACACGTTTTTCGACAAGCTCGTCTGAAGAAGTTTTACACTGCCCTGTACAAAACGGCGAACTGGTAGCAATTGGTAAGGAATCTGAGGTTTATTCATATACCTTTATCTTCATATGGGTGTTTTCTATAACATATCAAAATTTCATAGTAATCGGATAAACTAGTAAGGAGTTCTAGCCAAAACATTTGACTACATGCCAGCTGAAAAATTCCCGAAAGTCTCCTAGAAGTTTACTGTTTCGTAGATTTCGGCCTCTAAACATGCTCAAAACTCTAAAGCGTCTTTAATAAAGCTTGGAAATTTCCTGGGTATAAGGATACATGGGTATATTGTGAAAATCTGATGTCGTATGAAGATTTTATAGCGGTTTTGCTAAAAGGCTGAGTTCTAAATTTTCTGATGACGTATTTCATTAAAGTTTTCTCACTCATTCGCGTGGATCCTCATTCATTCAATCTCAAATCAGCAATATTATACTTCCATGAAGAAAATATGAAGTGGGTACTTACTTGAGGAGTCTCCAAGTCATTCGAAGGGTTAACAAGGTCGTCATTAACATTGGGAGCATCATTACCTCTATTCGGTTCCAACTCTCGAAGGTTCCCATTCTCAGCATTATTTGAAGACGAATGAGCAATCTGGCCGTGTCGACTTTCCATAAAAATCTGCTCCTGGATGCATCAACAATAATCAACATTATTTTATTCAAAGAAATCCCGAAATCATTCTTTGGGATCCTAATTATATGGACGAGAAAATCGCAACGATAACAGAAGTGCAAACAACTCACCAAAGAAGCGGCTGGGGACTGCATACTATTCGCTATCATTCTGTAATTCATCTTGCTCCTGCTTTCTCCACCCCTAGGACTGTCTTGCCATTCAGAGAAGTCTACAGGAATTTGAGGCCTCACAGCACGACCGCCATACAATGAATTAATCGAAACAATTAAAGGTGCGATTACTATGCTAAAATCATAAGAAAATATCTACCTGTGAAGATTCTGGAGATGTTTTTCTTTTATCACCACTAGAAAGAGGTTTCAACCGTGGGCGATCCAAGAGTATTTCAGCAGAAGGAAACACTCGTGTCGGAGATTTAACATCCATCACAAACTTATAAAAGCGTTCGAGTTGTTGATTCCAGAATTCTTCATAACCTGGAGTTACGTAAATATCTCTAGTAGGTAAAAGAAGACACATAATCGCTCCCTTCCACATGTGTGTTATCTAAATGAGCCTTCAAATACTCAACCGATTGTTTATTCATTCGATGACTCGGAGCACATCGATCGAGACCCATTTGTCGAGCTTCTCATCAATATTATATTCTTCTACCCGAAATTCTCCTTGCATCACCGACACTATGTAACCAGGAGTGCAACTCAGCATAAAAGACTTCTCTCCATCACTCAACTCAGTGCCAGACTTCAAGGTGATGATCTCTTTAGTATCATTGAAAGTGATCAATTGCGAGAATAAAAGAGGAACTGTCGTACAAGGACGAAAGTTGAACTCAGACTCAGTGTCTAAAATGCTGGTGAGACGTGTCTTTGGTCTTGGTCGCTTTGTAGACCAACGCATAATCCTAGCACTATTTTTCTCAAAGATGGCATGATGAGCGTCAACATTTGGTCCTTGTAAGACCCTACGAGGAGTTGGAGCATATTTTTCAAGGTGCTCCCACATTAAATCTTGGAGAAACATGGTGTTAGCATATGTTTCAATCTTCATGAAGCCGTCGGAGACACTGGAGTCTACAACAAGAGAGTCTAAGTTGGCAAATGGCGAACCCAAAAATAGACTACCAATGGGAAGTTTCTCACCTTTAGCCATCTTTATGGCGAAAGGAATCACACATGGCTTCAACAAATGTCCACTATCTTCAAGAATGTCTCTGGACATCCACAAGCATAAGAAAGCAGCAATGGTTAAGGTGCTATCGACAGGTTCTTCAGGAACTCCATCTCTCGGCCACCAGTATCTCAACCATTCAACATAGCAAGTTTTGGGTGGATCGTTGAGTTTGTGCATTGTAGCTTCCAACACGCCGGGACATCACATCTTCCTCTCGCGAGAGTTCTCCAGGAAATTACCGATGAATTGGAAGATGCAACAGAGAAACTACATCTTCCAAAGTGACAATGAATTCTCCCCATATGCATATGAATATGTGAGTAGGAATGCACCAACGAGCACGCAGAGCCACCATACCTGGAATATCATGATTGATCACTAAATCCCCAGTCGCTTAAATAGCTCGTGTCACTTGTGCACGATCCAACATAGTTCTTACATGGCTATAACCCGCATGTGACGTGCCCATCCGGAGAAATGCGCCAGGGGTTTTCGAGAAACTTTGAGTTCCACGTGAGAACCCAAATAGTGCTTCCCACTCAAACAGAATCTAATTATCGCCTGAGGAATTACCACCTTGTTCTGAGTAGTGCTTCTGGGATTTATGAGCAACTGAAATGCGGAACCTGAAGGACGCCTTTCGGGTTTGTACTGTAACACAAAGAATTCGTCATCAATATTTGGAATGTTCTTGGTCTTATCCTCCTTTCTCCTAGAAGTCCTAGAATCATCATTTCTTGAAGATACATCAGCATAAGCATCCTCTCTGAAAGAATCCTCTCCAGAAGAATCCTCTCCAGAAACATCCTCTCCATAAGATTCTTCCATGGAAACATCTTCAGAAACACTCTCCCGAGGATTGGTCATCTTGGAAATTGCTGTGACATTCATACGCAATTTCATCAACACGGTGAAATTAAAGCAACAGAATAATTATTAATCTCACATAAACGTCTGCAAAAAATGGTAATTCTCGACTCTTACCTATTTACGATTTCACGAACTTAGTGATAACAGCATAAAACTCTGAAAACTTGCTCTTTTCTTCAATCCTGCAAGGATGAGCAAAACTCCAATCAAACACCTGACTTTTCACGAAACCATGAATGATTCATATAACCTTCCATATGGATATTCGCTGATTTTTATGTGTGCATACGCTATAAAGTCACCAAACTCATACATACACTACGAATTTATCAACTCGTAAAACATTGTTTGCTTTCAATAATTTTCCATGAATCAAAGTTTGATTTTTCTCTTTAACAAAAACGTGAAGAGGTCACGTGTTTTTTAAAAAAAAAAAATCGTGAGCTAATAACTCACATAAATTGTGAATAAAAAAAAAAAAAAAATTTTGCTCAAACGAGCATTCGCCTATGAAATAAGAGTCTTTACTATTTTTGTGAAAGTCTACATGTTCCAAATAAAGTTCTGAAAGTTCACACATAAACTTTATCATGAACCACAGGTCTTTTCAAAATTCCTTTAACTCTAAGGATCATTATTAATTACTTTTACTACAAACCTACGTTCTTTAAAATATTTGTGAAAGTTCATGCTTTGAAAACAAATTTGGATTTTCATGAAATCTCATAAACAAAATTTTCTTTACTGCAACTAGACTATGTTTATCCAATAATATGTGTATCTCTTCCATATTAGGGATTTTTGCTCGTTTCTTAAACTATTGAACGAACGCGCATACGTATTTTCAAAAGCAAAAAATTTCATGAAACCTACACATACATGTGCACATGGAATTTTGTTTTGAACAACTCATGAAAAATACCAAAACATACAACAAATAATAAAAAAAAGTTCGGACTTACTTGGTCGGTGCCGGTCAGAACTCACGGCCGGTCGGCAAACGACGGTGATCGGCGGCGACTGAAATCCGGCGAAATTTTTCTCCCCTGCTGCTAACTCGCGTGAGAATGGTGAAGAGAGGGAGGTACTTGGTCGACTAAAAATAAAAGAATTTTAGGGCTTCTTCCCTTTTATATTAATTTTATTTCCAAAACCTAATAAAACACGGGTTTCCTTTTTTAGACTTGGGCCCATAAATCCTAAATCGACCAAAACTGGACTTTTGACCGGCCAAATCAGCGATGCTTCATCTCTCTGTGCTCATGGAATCACACTCTATCATACCATCAGGGTCCTCACCCAAACATTTGCTCGTACATGACACCATTGGAGCAAATCGAGGATTCTGATAATACCTTTGTTGATGTAGGACATTCTATGTTTAGGCCTTATTATTTTTTGAAGTGTTTTACTTATCTTTAGAAGTTATAAAGTTCTAGAACATTAATTATTTTAGGAAGGTTAATTTTATTGTCTTCTCTATAAATAGGGGACAAGTTCTTTGTATTAGCACACATTATTATCAATCAAAAACCAATATTGAGTTTTCTCTACGATTATCCTACTTTACTATCAAAATTCTTTATTCACGCTTCCGTTCTGCATTAAGTGGCATCACGAGCTTCGGTTTCGATCCTTTTATTCTTTTCATCTAAACTTCCTTTACCCTTTCGTCACCTTTACTTATCGAGATCTCCGCATCTCCTCTTCCAAACCCTATCATTTTATTTTCAATTCTCAAAAAAAAAAAAAAAAAAAAAAAAAAAAAAAAAAGCGTCCGTACCCTCTTTAATTCGCAGTCCCACTTCTCTTCTCTTAACAACTTCTCTGATAAATTGTTCCGTCACCTACAGTACCCCCACTTCACCACGTCCTATTCTTTAATTAACTAGTCCACCAACTCTGCGTATCCCATCTCCCTACTGTTTGAAACTTAAGTGCGTCCAGTACTTACTCTTTTCTATCACCACCTCTGCTTCATTCTTTTTCATTACGTACAGTAGCCCTAGTGTTCTCTTATTCGTCAATTAAATCCCATCTTTGTTAGAAAATCAGCCGACCATTACTTAATGATGACCGGTAAAGAGAAAGAAGGAGGAAAAGACAATCGCCCTAGTCTTGACGATCTTATACGTTCTATTGCGAAGTCCCAACAGAGACTTGCAGAGTCCCAACAGAAGCTTACGGATGCTCAAGTCGAGACCCGACATCAGCTTACGGAATCTCAACTCGAGACTCAACGTCAACTTCAATTAATTTCGACCAACTTGGCTGCTTTTGTTCTTACTCGTAATGGTGAAAATAATAACCATCAAAACGGTGAAAACAATAATCATCAAAACGGAGAAAATAATAACCATCAAAACGGTGAAAACAATAATCATCAAAATGGAGAAAATAATAACCATCAACCTCGCAACGGTGAAGCCAATTTGAATGGTCGTATTATTCAACATCAAAGACAGCAAGATAGTGATGATGATGAAGTTGTTCAAGTCGAATTAATAATCGTGTTAATTATCGAATGGCGAATGCTCTTCCTCAATTTAATGGCAACCGTGATATTGAAGGCTTTCTTGATTGGATAATCTGAAGTTGAAAATCTTTTCAAGTTTTACAATATTCCCGAAGATCAACAAGTTGTTTGTGTCGCCTCTAAACTCAAAAGTCTTTGCATCGCATGGTGGGAACATGTGCAATTTTTCAAAGACTCGTGTTGAAAAAAACCACATTCGTTCTTGGCCAAAGATGCGTCGCTTGTTAAAGGCTCACTTCCTTCTGTGGATTACGATCAAGTCTTATTCGTGAGTATCATAATTGCGTACATAAGGTAATCGTATCTCTCGGTTTATGCAATCAATTTTATCGTTTATCCGCTCATAATGGTTTGCTTGAAAATGACTCCCAACAAGCTGCACGTTTTATCAATGGTTTGAGGAAAAATATCCAACAACGCTTAGCTTTACAATTTATTCATACTTTGAATGATGCTGTGTGTTTGGCAATAAAAGCGGAGTCCGTTGTGGATAACCATTATGTTTCGGTGTCGTCTTCACAAAACATGGAATACACCCCAACTTTCAATTACAATCAACCACATACACCTATGAGTACTAAACCTCTTCCACCCCTTTTACCTACACCTTCATTTACTCCATCCGTTGTTGTGAATTCATCTCAATCAAGTAATGCTCGTACGTCATCGACACCTATTACTAATCCTCCACTTCAAGTTGGCGCATCCAAGTCAAATCCATATGCTCGTCCGACTACCGGCCGATGTAACAAGTGTAGACAACCAGATCATCAATCTCACGAGTGTCGTGGCAATCAATCTCGTACCGCTGTGATTCAAGCAAGTGATAATTCTTTAACTGAAGATCCCCCTGATATGGAGGGAATAAACATTTATGGCGAAATCGTCGACGTCAGTGATTACGTCGATTGATATGATTTTGGTAATACACTCGTGGATGCGTTCTTTTCAAGCTGGCGGTCCTGATGTAAGACATTCTATGTTTAGGCCTTATTATTTTTGGAAGTGTTTTATTATTAGAATTACTTATCTTAGAAGTTATAAAGTTCTAGAACATTAATTATTTTAGGAATGTTAATTTTATTGTCTTCTCTATAAATAGGGGACAAGTTCTTTGTATTAGCACACATTATTATCAATCAAAAACAGAGTTTTCTCTACAATTATCATACTTTAGTATCAAAATTCTTTATTCACGCTTCTGTTCCGCATTATTTGTACACCGAGTTCAACCACGATCTCGTCGACTGAAAATCACCATTTCATGCTCAATGCGGAACATGACTGTCCCTCATTAAGCAGGGGACTTAATGTAGATGGTGAATTTTCAATAAAGGAAAAACCGTAAAATCATGATGCATGTTTCTGGCTTTCAGGCAAGCGAAGAATCATATTTTTCGAAGCCGATGAATATGTCTTTCGAAAAGCCTCCACTAGTCGAGCGTTCGATCCTCGGCATTTCGTCGTGCCCTCTATGTAGAATAACATAATTGGGCGGTTCTCCGTAGATTGAGAGCAATAACGCCTTCGGGACGCTTCGGTGATACTCTTTGTTCCTCGACTACATGAGAGAGACCCCCTCTACATAGAAGAACGATTGGGCGGTTCTTCGTACGATTGAGAGCAATAACGCCTTCAGGACGTCGGTTACACTCACTGTTCCCTGACTATTTAGGGAAATCGTGTATAGATCCAGGCGGTTCTCCGTAATATTGAGAGCAATAACTTCTCCAGGCCATCGACAACACTTGATGATTCACTGATATACGCAAGAGATTAAATTCTACCGTGACATTCACCACTGAATTCCAAGAAGATAATCTATCTTATCTCATTACTCCTATTTCATGATCGAAATGGTAATAGATAAATGTATAACTCCGATTTCATGATCGAATCCACGGCTGATCTCCTGAAATGGTAATAGATATTACTCTGATTTCATGGTCGAACCCACGGCTGGTCTCATGAAATGGTAATATCAGCACTTATTTTATTACTCCGATTTCATGGTCGAATCCATGATCCCATGGAATGGTAATACCTATTTTATTATTCCGAATTCATGGTCGAATCCACGGTTGATCCTATGAATTGATAATAAAAAACTACTCACTTTTATTACTCAGTTTCATGAATCATTCTTCACTGAATTTCATAAATTATTAATAAATATTCAACAATCGGGCATCTGGACTACCACTGAGTAAGCCCCATAAAATGGTGCAAGTGTACTCGATAATGATGCACGAATGAGCAGCCAAATGCGCGAACGCACACCCAAAATATGGACAAATGAGGAATCCCGCACAAAACACGAGAGAGTAAATTATAATATTAAAAAAAAAGGAGAAGCGCCCATGGGCCGGGCCAACTGGCCGGCCGGACGTGCCCTAGCCGTGGCCGGTCCCATGCTTCCTCCATTATTTTTCCTTATTTTTGTTGTTTTCATAAACTCATGAAGACTTCTCCATCCTAGAAACTTTCCTTGTTTGAGCAAAACTCTGGTTTCTCCATATTTTCGTGGTTTCTCCAATTTGTGTAGTTTCACAAAAAATATACAAAATAGGGAAAAGTGTTGCGGGACCGGGCAACTTAGCCGGCCGGTCATGCCCTAGTCGTGGCCGGTCCCACACCTTGCAATCCCTAATTTCTCATAAATTGTTATTTTCTCATCTTGTGGAACTCCCCTGTTTGCAAAAATCATGGTTTCTCATATTTTCTCAAATATTGCGCAAACCATGAAAACGCCAAAAGTCAACATGGTCACACGATCGACTAGGCTACTCACGAAAAATATATTAAAATATTATTATTTTAATATTCACAAAATATTGATCAAACGAGCATACTTGCTCATTCGAGCAAAAACGAGGATTTCAGTCAAAGATCGAATTCTTCTGGAAAACCTGAAATATCGCTCAAACGCACATCAGAAAATGATGAAACTCTCATAACTGATACACGGGCATTATGGAGACACGGGCATGCTCCCTTGACCGACCAAGGGCGGCCCCAAGGCTTGTAATAAGCCGGTCCCACACATTTTCACACTTTTGACCTAATTTGTGCAAACGCTCATATTGGGTCCAAACTCTTCACAATTAACTCAGATTTTGTACAAACGCCTATCAGCGGTCCCACGACCACCAAGGGCCGGTCTCTTGCCACCTTGGTCGGTCCCTCACTTTTCTATAATTAGGTTTTATCACCTAATGCTCAATCCAGCACTATTTCAGTAAATGATGAAATCGCATTTAATCGTCATTCCTTCACCAACCGGTCGACTCAGAACCCAGATGTACGCTCACTAGAGCAACTATGCATCACATGGACGTCCATAGTCCCATGTGGTCGGTCCCTCCTTCGCTCATGACCTATTTTCAGCAATTCGTCAACTAATGAGAAATTGATCAAAATTTAGGGTTTTTCGAACAAACGCTCAACAAATCATTATTCTGAGCAAGTTCAAACACTAAATAAATTTAGGTTGATCCGGCAAACAACATGCGGATTAATTAGGTAATATTCGGTAATCTACCAATATTTTAACTAATATTTTATGGGTCACGTCACGTCACCAATAAATAAATAATTCGTCGAATTGAGCAATACTTGCTCAATTGCTCGAATATTGATTCACGATCAATATTCAGTAATTCGTTGAATTGAGCAATACTTGCCCAATTTCCCAACTATTAATACTGTTGAATCGAGCAATACTTGCTCAGATGCTCGAATTTACAATAATTGCACACGAGCAATATCAATATAAGAACTAACACGTTCAAATCCATGAATCGCTAATCATGCGCAATTCAACAAAACTTAGATTCACTATCTAAAACTAATAAAATACACATATGTCATGCAGATTCCACGATTCGTGAGACTTCAATCACGTCACATGGGGATATCACTTAGGGTTTTGGTCTGGAGGCCTACGGCACGTGGATTCATCCACGATGAGAAATGTGAGTAAGTCGTGCAACGGTTGAAGGAGTTAGCAAAGTAGTGGGTGGACGGTTAACCAAGTCTCCGCACGACCTGGAACTGGTTTCACCACGATCTTCCACTTTCCCACTCTTCACTCATGAAACCGGTCACACCATCGGGATCAATGTGTTTGCTATTCTGACAATATAAATAAGTCTCTGGATCCACGATTGAACAACAACAATTTTTCGAGCAATCACTCTCAGAAATTTCATCAATCATTCAAAACTTATTCGAACTCCATAGTTCATCAAATTTGCAGAAACCTTCAACACATCCACAATCCTTGATCATCATTGATCCCACATAATTCTAAGCTTCCCTCCTAAAGATCAACCCATCTCCCTCTTTGTGACCGAATTGACTCTGGAACGGCCATTATCTTGGTTTGGGCCGGAGTCCTACAGATTGATCTCTCGAATCTAAGCACTCCCTTTGCAGTGCATCTGTGTGAGGTTCATCAGTTTGATCGGTCGAGGAGTCTCGACAACACGCTCGATTCCCCACTTTTCTAAAAAACCAGCAAACCTTTTTCCCCATCCACAACCGCATATGCTGAAAACCCCGGGACCCAGTCCATATTGAACACCAAACTGTATTAAGTCGCTACAGACACTAGCCTACTACCAATTAACTTCGGACTGGAATGTAGTTGATCCAGAACTCAGTCTCACATCAATTCAGGTACAATCGCGCTCCTTACGCCTCTTGAATCCTAGCAGGACTCCGCGCAATTGATTCGCTTAGCTGACGTCCCACCAACTAAGAGTTGCTTCAACTTAATTGAAGACTTTATACCAATCTGCCTCCCACAAATAAGCCTATATGTGATTTCCTTTATGATCAAAAAATTTGATCAAGGTGATGGAAATCGATATCAATAGACAAAGTCTAGCTAACCTCAAAATCCAGACTTATGCAAACCGAAGTGTAGCCTAGATTATTATTCACCTCATAATTATAAAACTTGTGGAATCAACAAAGTTTGAGATGAAGATAACTTTGATGATTACTATCTATCTTGATCGAGTGAGCAGCTCAACACTCGATCAAGATCAAGATACTCGAGTTATCAAGAAAATAGAACTGGACCTGGCTTCACGAATTCCTATGAAGTCTTTGTAGTCGCTAAACCCTAAAAGGGTTTCTAGAGAGGACAACTCTAGTTACAACTAGGACACACCAAAAAGTAGTGTCAGGATTCAAGGATCCAAGTTGCTTGGGGTTCCTCTATCAAGTCATGAAATAACAATCAACAAAACCCCTTTTCCTATTAAATAATAATTTAATTTAAAATTAGTGCTTGAGAAACAAAAATCAAAATAAAAAATCCGAATATATATATTTTTTTTGTTTTTGAAAATTGAATGCACGGTTTGGAAACCGTACCGTAATGGAACATACAGTTGGGAGTTTGTATTTTTTGAACCGTAGGTAAAGTCAGAGTAACCTACGGTTGGGAAAATATTGAAAATTAAGCATCTACGGCTGAAATCATTTTGATTTTTTATAATCTGAAAATTTACGGTTGGGAGTTCATATTTTCCGAAACGTAAAAAATTTCTACGGTTGGGAAGTATTGGTTTTACCGACCATATTATGTTCTGAAATTCTTGAAATCCCTAATTTAAAAAAGATGGGTTTTATAATTCTTACCCAAAAAAAAAGAAATAAAAAAGGTTTTATAATCCTGGCGAGATTGGGGTATACCCAGATTAGTTGGGGTATACCCAGATTAGTTGGGGTATACCCAATTTTAAGAGGACATAGTGTGTCATTATTAAAAAGTGTGATTTTACTTTAATACCCTTGAACTAATTAAATCTTAAAAATAAACCCATTTCTTAATTTCATTAACCCTAAAATTAAAAAACTAAACAACTCTTAATCTTCTTCTTCTTCTTCTTCATCTTCATCTTCCATCAACCAAAGCCATATAAAAATCTTCAACTTTGATTTTCCAAAAAATTGTTGACTCTACTGCTAAAAGAAGACTATAAATGATGTTTAAACTCAAACCCATCATTGTGTTGTGTGATTTGATTGTTATATTAGGTTAGAAATCGAAAATTATGATTTCTTTGTTTTTTTGGTCGGCAAGGTCGAACATGCATATCTTGCCAACTTTTCATAATGACCATGGCGATCAGAAATTTTTTCAACAGCCGGCAGGTATTTTTCAAGACCTTGCCGACAAAACAATGCGGGGTATTTTTCTCAACAAATGCCGGGTTTTTTTTCAGAGACCTTGCCGATTACTATTTTTCAATAGCCGCTCTCCTCGTGTGTCAAAAATAAAGTCGACATCTTCTTCATTTAAATACCCCGCCGACCAAATATAGTTCAAGATGTAATTTTTTCAACAAACATAGTGGGTATTTTTGAAGACCTTGTCGACAAAACAAATTTAGTGGTATTTTCAACAAATGCTGGGTATTTTTCTCAACAATGGGTGGTTTTTTTTTAGACCTTGCTGACTACTATTTTTCAATAGCCGTCTGTGTGTGTCAAAAAAATAAAGTCGACATCTTCTTCATTTAAATACCCCACGACCAAATCTAGCTCGGCATGTTCTTCATTCAAATACCTTGCCGGCCAAATATAGCTCCGCATGGTCTTCATTCGTCGAGCTTGCCGACTTTTCATACTTTCGAACTGAAAGTGTTGATTTCTGATCTAATTTTGAGTATGATTTCATACAACAGCTTTGCAATCCCCGTTTTAGAAGTGTTTGGGTTGTGTGCTTTCATTTCCGTTGCAAAAGATTTTCTCAAAAAAAAAAAAAATTCATCAAAAATCTTCCCAAATAAGTTCAATCAAAAACAAAATTTCACTTCATAAGTTTTAATATACTCAATTAATCAATCTAAACTCAATTAATTAACCTAATCAGAATTTTTAGTGTTAATTAAACAAGGGTATATTAGCCATTTAGAAAATATATGGTTAAGGGGTGGCTTGTTTTACTTCCAAATGACCCTATTTTGTTTTATTGGGTATACCCTAATTAATCTGGGTATACCCCAATCTCGCCAGGTTTATAATTCTTACCCAACTGAAGTATTATTGGCTGAAATAAAGAAAAAAGAAAAGGAGAGGCGAAAGAGGAGAAGAAGAGAGGAAAAAAGGAAAAATATTGTTTTTTTTAGAGTCGTGTTATTTGTTAGGTTTAATTTTGGTTTTGATTAGTTTTAGGTTAGGTAATTAGGTAAATTGTCTAAGGGTATTTTTATATTTTTATTATAGATTAGGTACCCGTCCCTCCATCCATATTTAATATATTTGAATCCATAGCCCTCAACACCAAATCTTTGAAGTCCGTAAAATAGGATTCTTGATTAAACTAGAGAAAAAAATGTCACAAGCTGAAAAACTCTTAGTAAATTTATATATCTCTAACCATTCTCGATGATCTGCGCGATTGTCAGAGCATTCAGGCATACCTCTTAGTAAATTCTAAGAGCATTCGGGCATACCTCTTAGCATTCAAGCATTCTGAAAAACTCTTAGTAAATCAAACAAGATGATAATTGAATCTAAATAATGGATTCTCATTAATTCTGACCCTACCAAAATCCTATGTGGACAACTCTAATGAGAGTATTAGCAAATACAACTCTCTCATTAATTTTAGCCCGCAAGATTAGCTTTCCTACTTACCCACGATTCATACATCTCCCACTCAACCCTTAACCCCCACTATCTCTATGGAACCGACGAGGTAAAAGATAAAAATAAAAAGCCTCGAATTTCGGATCCCATGTTTGATTTGATCGATACTCTCAAAATTAGTTCTCGCACAATCACAATCTCAAAAGGTATGATCGTAACCTCATTAATTTTGGTATTTATTATTGTTTGCCTCTTGATAATTTTGGATTTTAGTAATCGATATATTTAGTTTTCGCAACCCATTGAAACATTGATTTTGGGTTTCGTAAAGGCATCAAAGATGATGATTTCGCATTTGCCTCCATTATTTTGGGTGAGCCCGAGCCTACTTCCAATATATTGTTTCTTTAGGTATTTGAAAAGATATTCAGTTCTTTGATGGGATTATGATTTCTAACATCGATTATCTCGTTTGGACCAATCTTATTAACTCGATTATCTCGCAATATATTGTTTCTTTAGGTATGTGAGGGCATCTTTCAATATTTCTGACTATTAAAGATTTATTTTTAGTTGTTTCACTTTAAGTGTTTGTTAAACTTTCAACAAAAAGGCATTACAAGTGTTTGCACTTTAAATTGATAGCCTATTTGTAGTCATGTGTTATGCATCAATTTTTTGATTGGTTTGAATTATATTTTACAGGACTTAGATGACTTTAAATGAACTTGAAATCAAGAAAGGCCAAGAAAGCAGAGAGTTAAGGAAACATATCTTGGCTATAAAAGGCATTAGAAAATTAGAACTCCTAGAACTCCCCGAAAATACTCTATGGTAGAGAAAGCCATTGGTAAATAAATTTACATTGTTTAGATTGTCGAAAATTATCATTGTTAGTTTAATCTGCTTTTTCCCTTGAATGTGTGAGGGTTATTTCAAAAGTTTGGATAGTCAATGTTTGCTCCCATGAGTTGGTTATAAGGTTAGCCTTAGTTCTTGGTTTGGAGCCGATGTTATTAGAATTTTCGATAGTGGAGTAAAGAAATTGTATTTGAATAGTTGTTGCATCGGGGGACGATATTGAGTATGTTTGTGAAAGTGAGAGTTCTAGATACTTTATTTGATTTCAATACAGTTGGGGGATTATATTGTGAGTGAGGCATGAGTACCATAAAACAAGAATTATTTTCTTCTGCCTCAGGAATTGGTTTTGTGCTTTTAACTAATATCCCCGATCTTCTATTTAATTTTCATACAAAGGTCTCATTGCTTTGGTCATAGATTTTGGCTGCACCTCACTATTCTAAAATTGTATGAGCTTTTGAGATCCGCATTAAGAGAAGTTGTAATCGATGATGATGGGTCATATACTTGGTCTCTTTCTTATATGCAAGATAGTGAGCACTTCGTACACCTTTACAAGTCTTCGTTAGTCTTTTTCTTATATAAAATCATTCTCTCGAATTTTTATTCTTCATAGAAATGTTAAATATATGCAAGATAAAAATGATGATAGTTAAGAGTGTAAGACATCATTAGCAGAGATATTTGATGGGGATCACATTTTGAGTAATTATAGGTGTGTTCCAAGGAACATGAAACAAGGGGCGCGAATGTGAATGCAGTAAAGGAATCCATAGAGGCTAAGGAGCAACTATAGATATCTTTGTCATTACAGCTGCAAAAGAAACAACTGTCAAAGACTCTCACGATAAGGAAAAGAAGCTAGAATCTTTGCTAATGCCGAATGGTGCTTCTAAGACAATCTTGGAATTTCTGAGAAGTTTAGAAGGTTAATCATTGAGGTAACTTAAAAATTCTTATTCTTTTGTTACCCGATGCATAAGGATGATATAGGGGACCGCAAGATTGTTATACTTTCCTACCATGTAATGTGTTAGTTGAGTGTATATCACTTCCTGTTATGCTTATTAATTCTCGCTCCATTTGTTTCAAACCAAAGGATGATTTGATTTACAAGCATGGATTTGCTCAAGTATTATCAATTCATCATGGCACTCGACAACCGCAGCAGTTGATACAATTCTTGGTCCACCAATGAAGGGAACAAAATCGTTGGTACTTTGGCATGTGTGACAAAGTAGTTAATAGTACTAATAGACTTCTGCTCATTACTCTTTTATGTATGATACCGTAGTAAACCACCTAGAAGAGTATGTTCTGAATTTATCGCCTAACCATGATGGAAAATAGATATGGATGGAACTGTACAATCACCGAGAGATTTCGATATTTATCATGTCCGATGCCGACAATGGATTCGTGATAAAAAGGTGAAACCTGGTCTTGGATATCTACTTTTTGACGCTCTGTTCTAAAATTACTAAAGTCATGGTATGTAATTGATTTCTTGGATTCGGGTAATATTTAAGAAATGGAAATTTTGTAAAACCGAACAATTTGCAAGCTTCAACTGTTTGATCATATTTTTCTTGAAAAAAATTGATCATATTTTCGTGTTCATGGATGCTAGATTATTGTGTTTTTTTATTTAATTTTACCTACAAATCTTTCTATAAAACACAAATTGGTTCTCGAGTTATGACAATTTAGCATCGATCGGCTAGCAACAATGGATGACTAATTTTCTAACCAACCCGAATTAGACTATAATCCCGTTGTTAGCACGGTTACTATCTAGTTTATTTTAATTTTGATCTGCATACCTCCGTACTTTAAGCAATTAAGGAGGGGTGATGATCGTCAATTAAAGGAGGGGTGATGATCCCCTGTACCCAAGTTCCCAGTCTCCTCCTGTACCCTCCATTAAGAAATTGACACGTGTAATTTGACAACTAAGGAATTAACGTCGTTGATTTCCGTAAAAGAAGCCCGTTAATTAATTTAATAAAGTAAAAATCTAAATAAATAAGGTATAAATCTGGATGGATCTTCATCTTCCATCTGTCCTTCTCTCGGTTAAGAGAAGTTTGATATCTAATGAGATAGCTTAACCTAGATAATTCAATTCTACCATCCTTTAAATACTGCAGTTGAATGTATAAGTTGTAAAGAAGCTTGTAGAATTTCCTCAAAAAAAAAAATAAATTGATAATGTTAATCGACAAATGTTTTAAGAGTTTATAGAGGAAGCCAATTGATTTTAGAACAATAGCAGATCGACAAAAAATTTGCACAACTATTGGTTTCAAACGCATTCTTCAAAATATAAATAATATTGTCCTAATGTTAGAGAATTTATTTGTAGTACTTTGTCTCACAAATGAAGAATTTCATTTTATCATTTTATGGTTGCTACTTGTTCATCTTTTCTAATTAAAGAAAAAAAAAATCTACGATCTTTCAAAATAAAATATCTAATGTGGATTTAAGATAATCTCATGCGGATCCATCCTTCTTTATGTTCTTGGGTTAAGGTTCACATGAAAACGTTTTAACGGAGAAGCAGAATCTATGGTATTATTAGCATAATTGCAACTGTTAACAACGTTAACCAAGTGAAAAGTATGTGCCACGTGGAGTGATTTGGTTGGAAGGACATAAGGAGACAGGAAAGTTGGGTACATGGGATCCCGAGCAGACCGACAGTTACCTTGAGAGTATCTACGAATACGGGGGTCGAGACATGGGGACGCCAGCACAGGTTTATTGGAAAGGGTGTTCCTCTATATACCCCCTAAAAATACTAACGGTACCCCTATTAGTTAGTTATGTTAGTTATAATTTGATTAACATGAAAATTGTTAAATTGTTTGAAATTTTTGATATCCATACCCCTCTAAATTTTGTTATCTATATTATAGAAGAACATAGAAAAACCATATAGCCATATAGGTAACTCAATTTATCATACTTTTTGTTCAAAACAGAGAGGTTCACCCCTTGAGCACACTTTCCCCGAATCCCTCTATCAACAAAATACATCAACAAAGTAGGGATTGATTTCCGGGCTTATGTATATAGGACTTATGTATCAATCTTGCTTCTGTTCTTGGAAACGAAAATGAGAAGTGTAATCGAACGTTTATTGGGTGTTAAACAACAGTACCAAGCTTATGTATATAGGACTTGGAAGACCCTTTTTTCACATGAGTGCAGTTGATGTTAAAAACATAAAACCATTGTTTCTCTGATCCATTCCGCCGATGGATCTCTCTATCATTTTTTCTGAAAAAATAAAACCACTGTTTCTCTTTCCATTGCGCTGATCAATCTCTCTGTCATATCATCCTATGGACATCATGTTGGAGTATTATGTCGGTGAAGAGAAGACTAAGTCAGAAGATATGTATGATCTAAATACGGTGGACTACAAACAAGATAAACAAGTGTGCGGTCAAGGCACCTGCAAGATTATAGGATCAAGTCAGCTATTAATCCTGTAATATAGATAATAAGTTTCACCGTTTGTTACTAGGTTTATATCCTATCACATATAAATAGGATTCATCATGTAAATGTAACCTATCCCAGAATGATCAAACTCTCTGGAGATCAATAATCTACTTCACCCTACGGGGTTTCTATCCGTGGACGTAGGCGTTAGTGCCGAACCACGTTAAGATCTTGTGTTCTTAATTTGTCTTTGATTTTATGTTCTCTAATCGATGATCCGTCTCGATACCCATAATTTATTATGGTATCAGAGCGGGGAGATCCGCTCAATCGCTTCCGCTTTCTATTTATTGGGTTATCGTTTTCATCGGTTTTGTTCGAACTAAAATCTTGAATAGTCAATCTGTTTTTTTTTTCCCGCAATGGATGATTATTAGTTTTAAGTTTTTAATCGTAGTTATAATCCAATAACTCTTCCTAATCTACCGTTAGTGGTCTAAATTACCACTTCAAGATCAAGAATAACCGCAATGGTACCGTGATCAAGACAAGACTAATCATCGTGTTCTTATCTTTATATTTTAAGAACCAAAGATCTTTACAATCCATTATTGGTTTATCCCTTTGGATATGTGTTACTTTTTCTCGAATTGGTGGTTTACTATTAAGTTCACATCAACAACTAATTTGAAGATCTCTCATTATTTTAATGAATCATGCAATGCTCAATCGAGTAATTTCTAGGTTTTGCTAAACAATCCTAGTCACTTTCCTACTCTCGCACAATGTATATATTTCCGTCCGCAAGTTCTTCTCTTAGCTCGCTTTATCCGAGTTATCAATTATCCTTGTGAATATTTTCACGTCAAAGACCCGTTTCATATTCCAGTGCTCATAACACATGCCTTTTCAAAGGATTTTGTATCCGAAAATACATGATATTTTCCTATCTTATTTGCAAATATCGTTTTCACTCATGAAAACTCTTTGATCAAATATCTTTTTTGTAGATCTTTACTTACGATTCACATCTTGCTCCGCTTTTATGACCAAATATTCTCGGGAATATTTATTAGTTGATCATTTTATTGTCAACTAAACATCAATTCTCGCCAACCTCGGCAACCGCTTCTTTTGGAAATGTTTTCTATAATTTTCATCTTATTCTAGATATCCATCTTTTATTTATGAAAATGGTAATCATGATTCATATCGTTTTTGTTTTCTCGCATTGAAATTCGCAGAATAATTACTTTGCTTTCCATTCATGGTGTTCAACTGACGTATCAGCAATGGTCCTCATCTATAGCCATTGCAGTGGTTACTCCATATATGATTCTAAACACAATCCAACATACAAGAGGCTGTATGACCTTCCGGTATTAAGGTATCAATAGCTTCCTTTGTTGTGTTATCAAACTAATTTATTTGTTATCTCTCAAAGTTATGAGTTTCTTCTCATAGTTTATGGGTATCAAACATATAGAGCTAATCATGTGTTGTATACTCTCAATATCTTTGCATCGTGATGGTGTTCTCTATCCACATCATGAGTTTCTTCTATGGGTTCCGGCTGAGGATCACACTCGGATCTGTTTCTCTCAATGAGTCATCCAATGATTTAGTCCTGCTCATCAAGATGACTCAATCTCTAAAATGGTACTACAATGGTGGTACTCCCGTTACACATGGTATTTTTTTTTGCTTCATTGTTCGAAGCCATATCTCGGCAATACCAATCTTGGATTTCATTTATTCATGATTCGGGAGATCCTACTAAATATCTCCCTGTCAACAATATTTCCCCACATATTGTTAACCAGTAATATTCCATACGGATAATCACCTCTCTTGTCCCATATCTTTTAGGGGATTCTAAATCATAATCCATTAATGATCAGGATTTTCTTCATCCTAAGATTATTGATTGGGTTAATCGCAGCTTGTTAGCCCAACTAATATTTCATTCACCAAAATTATCTTTGGTGTCCATCTCGTGTTGTTTCTTAATATGGACATATGTTGTGCGTGGTTCATTCTAAGATTATCATTTGAACAATCAAATTGAAGGCATTATCAAGTTCAGCAGTCAAGTTGTGAGCAGGAAGACTGTACTGCTCGCTTGTTATGTATGTTATCCTATACAGAGATCTTACCTGTCAAGTATAACATTTTTTTTTTTAATCAATCGTAAATCTTTTTCTTAGTTCTAAATCTATAGTTTTCACAAGTGAAAACTAATTTTCTTAGACGACCACCGCAGTTTCAATGTGTTGGTTTGTCTATCATGTCATGTCTTGGTTAATAATCATCAAACCAAGTCCATACCACTCTTCTAAACCTTCTTCAAAGCCTAATATCCAATCAAGTCCGTTTGCAACTACAAGACCCATATGTCTCAACAGTTTCGGTGAAGATCATTTTGTCAAGCTCCAGCTTGTCGTATAAACCAAGATCATTTGTCGTCGTTATAATTTTTGTTCAAATGCCGATGTGAATGAAGATTCAAGTTTATGCTAAAAGATTCTTTGAAGAGTGTCCAAGTTGAACACTTCATTCTCTCCGTGTCCAACTTGAGGGGGTGTTGAGTATTATGTCATGAAGAGAAGACTAAGTCAAGATATGTATGATCTAAATACGGTGGACTACAAACAAGATAAAACAAGTGTGCGGTGAAGGCACCGCAAGATTATGAGATCAAGTCGCCTATTAATCCTGTAATATAGATAATAAGTTTCACCGTTTGTTACTAGGTTTATATCCTATCACATATAAATAGGATTCATCATGTAAATGTAAATTATCCCAGAATGATAAAACTCTCTGGAGATCAATAATCTACTTCACCCTACGGGGTTTCTATCCGTGGACGTAGGCGTTAGTGCCGAACCACGTTAAGATCTTGTGTTCTTAATTTGTCTTTGATTTTATGTTCTCTAATCGATGATCCGTCTCGATACCCATAATTTATTACATCATCATCATAAGAAGAAGTGTCGATCCTTATTCTCATTGAAGACTATGGACATCATGAACTGAAGTACTAAGTCCTAATTATCAATTCATAATTTCAATAAAAGAAGTACCCTACATGACTACAATCAGCCGAGCACATGATAATCATCAACAAAAAGTAGCGACAACATTGTTTAGGGTAAAGAAAATCAGACCTGAAGATATTAGGAACAGAAATATGGATGAAAGGTTACTACAAAGACTCCAAAACTTTTATCGCCATCAATAAATTCACCTTATACTTTATAAACCTCATCAAATTGAACTAAATTGTTTTTCGCGGAAACCCTAGGGTTTACAACAACAGCAGCAGAATTGGGTTTGTGTTTCTATTGCTCTGTTCAGGGGTATAAAGATTTTACATATCTGATGGGGCAGGTAGATAAATTGTGGGGTATACAGATAAAGGGGTACCATTAGTTTTTTTGCTGGTATATAGAGGAACGCCCATTGGAAAAGGTGCACAAGTACACCATTGTTCATGTACGTATAGATAGAATTAAAGAGTTAAACCTAACTTGATATATACCTCTACCAAAATATGGATGAATTTTTTTAATGTTTTAACCTAACTCACGAAAACCATTTACAGAATGGGGTCTAACTGCAACTGCATTACTTTTTCATTTTATGTACTAAAATGCTACTTTCTTTACAACTAGAACTCACAAATGAAAACATGGATTCGCACTACTCTAAGCTTATGGAGAAATGTACAGAATCTTACAACTTAGTACTAGTCTTGTTTTGCTTGGTTATCTTCACTGTATGGTGCTTCATGCATTTCAAGAAACATGTTATCGTCCGATGGCCTGTTGTAGGTTTCCTCCCGTCGATAATCTATAACGCACACCGCATCCACGATTGGACCGCCGATATCTCAAAAATCTTTGGTGCCACGATTATCGAGAGGGGTCCTTTTTTCGGGCGGCTGGAGATTGTATACACATGCGACCCTCGTAATGCTAAGTATATATTTGCCACTAATTACTTAAACTTTAATGACAGACAAGACTACAGGGATGCATTTGATATCTTAGGTGACGGACTCCTCACCGCTACCTCAAATTTTTGGACGGCACAAAGAAGGGTTGCACGTATGACATTTACATCAAAGATAGTTCGCAGTATCATCTCTCATAAAGGCACGAAGGTGGCTCAACATGCGCTCCTCCCTCTGCTATCACATCTCTCTAAAGAATCATCGGGTGTGGATTTACAAGATGTGCTCATGAGGTACATGTTTGACACTTCCGTTGACATCATCTTCGGTAAACAGTCTAATTATCTTTCAACCAGTTTTCCTCCAAACGAGTTTGCGAAAGCCATGGACGATGCATCAGAGGCTATACTATATAGGCATGTGGTACCTATTTCATGGTGGAAATTGTCTCGACGTTTGAAGATCGGTAGCAACGAGAAGAAGTTGGAGGCAGCAGGGAAGATTATAGATCGTAACATAGCAGCATACATTAAAGTTAAAAGAGAAGAAATGGTGGCTAAAGGAACAAAAGCAGATAAATATGAAGAAAATGATCTGCTAGAAGTATACATGAGCATTAAAGATGATGAAAAGGATGAACTGATGTTAGCAAAGATGCTCACTGACAAGTTCTTTAGAGACACTTGCATTACTTTCCTCATCGCTGCACGTGATACAACGGCGTCAACTCTCTCTTGGTTCTTCTGGTTGATTTTAAAAAACCCATCTGTAGAGGCAAAGATACTAGAAGAACTTGAGCTTCTCATTTCGAAGAAGAATACAATTGAGAAGCACCCAGTGATCTTTGATGCAGATGACCAAGCGGGGATGGTGTATCTTCATGCAGCCCTGTGTGAATCACTAAGACTGTACCCTGCGGTTCCTCTCCTCCGAAAAACTTCCACAAGTGATGATGTACTTCCAGATGGAACAGTCATATGGCCTGGAATGACAGTTATAATCTCTTGCTACGCCATGGGAAGGATGGAATGGGTTTGGGGGAAAGATTGTTTAGAATTCAAGCCTGAGAGATGGATCAGTGAAGACGGGAAGTTAAATCCTGAAGCCTTGTCTAAGTTGGTGTCATTCAGCCTAGGTCCTAGAAATTGTATTGGGAAAGACATGGCTTTTGTGTTAATGAAATTAGTAGCTTCAGCTGTGATCTATAACTACCATGTTGAACTGTTAGAGGATCAGAATATTGTGCCGACACCAGCAATAACCTTAAAAATGATGAATGGGTTAATGGTTAGGGTGAGGGAAAGGGTGTTTCCATAATATTATTGCTAATTCTATTTAGCAAGTTAAACGAAACCTACGCGTGCTGTCATATGGCTTTGTCTACATCTTTAAAGAATTATGATCCGTGGACTCTCTGGTCCAGTGGTCCTTTGTATTATCTACTTTGTCTGTACTAAACTATGTTTGTACGAATTATCAGAGTTATGTATTAGTATTGCTCTAAGTAAATAAGATCGAATCCTGAAACCACAAGGTAGAGAAATCAGAAGATTTTCTTATTATGAAAAACTTGGTTACAAAATCTGTATTCCCTTAGGCTAAATAGGAAGATAACTAAAACCATATTTGCTAGCATTAACTCAAAAAAATATCTTTCCTAACTATTACTAGTATCTAACTCGTGCTACGCACCGGGGTCGGTGGGATCGGCCAATTTAGCATGGCGGGGGGCTACGCCCCGCACCTGTAAAGAAATAAATCAATATTCTCTTTGAAAAATTTGTGATTATTTTTATTTTTAAAGGAGATCGAAATTTGGTACTAAAAAAGTTGACTCCACAATTAAACTAAATTTTATTTTAGTGGTAATAGGGGTTTATGGGATGTTGCTTATACTTAAGTAGTCAATGTTATATTTTACCATAAACACCAAATTCACCTATTACCGCAAATTGTATGAACAATTCAAGGAATTGTTTCTGAATAGTTTTAAGTTTTGGTAGTTGATTTTATCTATTATCAAGTGGAAGCTAATCTTTTTTTTTTTTTTTTTTTTTTTTTTAATTGTCTCTCTGGGATGTTGCTTATAGCTGTGCTGTTTAATTACAGGAAGGGCCCAAAAGGCTTGTTAGCAAGTGTAAATTAACAATACCTGGAATAGAGACACTTCCCAATTTTTAAAATTCTTAAATTGCTTGCTTACATTTACATCACACTCGATCTCTTTGACTACTTTGTTAAGCAAAACTGTTATATGTAGAGATAATATCTTGGAGTCAAAATTGTTATCTGCAGAGAAAATATTCACGATTCGCAATACATTATGATAGAACAATGGTGGGATGGAGGGAAAAATATGTTTCAAAACTGATGTGTGTCTTTAAATAAATAATCATGCTATCAATAATCTCTACCAATAAGTAAACACTTCATTGTCATCTTGTGTGTCTTAAAATAAATAATCATATTATCAATAATTTTTACTAATAAGTAAACACTTCATTGCCATCTTCATCCATCTCGACCAATGGTGGCATGTTAGGATCCCTCTCCACTTCATTACCATCTTCATCTATCATTGTTGTTATGTCAATGTACTTCCTTTTCAGGTCCTTCTTAGGAGGTGTCTTGAGTTGTTCTATGTCAGGAATAACTACATCGCCAATTGGATATAACGACTGGTCTCCAATTGTATTTATATCCTGCAAAACATACATTTTTATTATTCGTATTGGCAATGAATTTTACATAGTTTGTATTGGTATTGGTATGTCTGTAATTATGCTAGCATGTAGTTACCTTTTCTTTTCTATTGAATAGATATGCTTTTTCTAAAGTATTATCATGATGAAATATGCCGTGTGCGGTTAAACTGTGATAGAGGAAGCTACTTTCATCAAGAATGAGTCTAAAGACCAATGTTTGCCCTATTGCATCTGTTATTGCTTCAACGCAGTCTGCCCTGTTTTTCTATAACAGAAAATTATTACTCAAGAGTTAGTTTGTAAAATTTTGTTTATTTAAGACATACTTAAGACATTTTAGTTACCTTTACATCCACCGTTGGCAATAACATAATTTTTGTTACTCTAGTGTTGTCTACAACCATTTCAGCCGTTCGCCCCATTATTGTGATTATACTACTGCTGTTGCCATCATACACTATTAGCTGGAGAATGTAACTGTCACAAAGTATGAGTTAAAGTTGGAGAATGTAACTGCCACAAAATATGAATTAGATTTGCATTTATTTTATTTTATTTTATTTATTAAACGTAATAATATATATATGAACTTTTATTGTTTATTACCATGGCTTTGGTGCATTTACCATGGTTACACATGTATTGCACCATGGTTTTCTTTCCATATACACATGTTTTTCTCTACATACTGGACATGCCATATAGTACCAAGGAGTCCCTTCTTGAATTCCAATTATCTTTCCTTTTATGGTAAAAGTTGCACCCTGCATTGCATTTGATTCATTGATAAAATATTTTGGTGACGAAATAAAATTTAAATTGAGTTAATTTATAGATCTCACCATAAACTTTTCCTTGTCATGTAACATTTCCAATGCTTCGTTGAGTGATATACGATTTTCAAACATTAATTTCTCAAATGCTTGGTTTGAAATTTCTGAAGTACTTAGCTCTTCCACTGGCATATATTTCCTATTGCCATTACGTCAGTGTTAAAATCAAAACAATCTATTATACTTTAAGTTAATTAATTCAAACATGTACGTACTGTAACGTACATTTCATTATAAATTTCCAAACCAGGTGCATCAATATTTATGTAAATTCCTGTAACTTTACTGGACTGCAGGTAGATCTTTCCTGCGAACAGGCACATTTGTTATCTCAATGTTTATCTCAATTTAAAATTTCAGTTCATGCCCAAAAATGCTATACAATCGTGCATGGCTTTAAATGTTTTATACAAATGTTTTACGTACCTTGAAACTGCTCAACAGTTATTGAAGTTATTATTACTATTCGAGTAATTCCATCATCTCCTAGCATATAATCACTTAGTTGGGTGGTCAGATTATCCCATATAGTTACCTTCATCGAAATTCCATTGTGGCTTTGTATTAGGAAATCACGTGCGAGTGCATCAGTTTCATTTTTTCGGCGTTTCATTTCACTCTTTGAAAGTCCCCTTAGTATCCCAGCAGCATCTGTAAAAAATAATTATTCAATTTGGATATTCTTATGATATACATACAATTGCGTGTTATGGTCATTAAAAAGTATTTCTAACATTTAGTATTACCTATTAGGTCTGTTTTATTATCTATCTTTTCCCTTAGCACTGTAAAATCTGATATCGTAAATTTATATCTTGGTATTTGTTGATCTTTTTCAGTCTGAAGAACTATACTCGTGTATGAATTCACCCATATTTTTCTTGCTCCAGGTACTGGTCGATAACCTCCATGGTATGGTTGCAGGTTAAAATGTTGGATTCGAATGTTGTTGATCTTTAATTCTGTCCTTGAAGTAAGGAATATCCTTTAGCTTAATGTAAGCATACACGGGTTTCCCGTTTCATTGTTTTATTAAAAGATCGTGCAAATGATAACCACTATACTTTGCTAAAGATGTCTTACCTCTGCATCTATGAGAATCATCTCTAAGCTATACACATGTCTCGTCTTATTGTTGATTCCATTCCATGTTCTTTCGATTCTTGCTATAACCGGTCGTGAGCATATCCCTTCTCCTATCATTGTGAATAGGAGATTTTTTTGGTCGTGAGCATATCCCTTCTCCATGTTCATACTTGAAGATGCAACAGCTAAAACTATTTTGGACCTTGCACGTAGCGAAGAAATAATGGTATTCCAAAGATAAGTCTTCCCAGTTCCACCGCTTCCGTATACAAAGAAAAGACCCCCCTCCTCTCTATCTACCGAGTTAATAATATTCTCTAGATATCCTACTGTTCAGGATTAAGTCCTTTTCTCAGCCTGTCAAATTCTTCCTTGAGCTTTAACTTATCGTAGTCTATCTCTTGCATGATCAACGGATTCCCAATATTATCCATATTTGACATATCAGGGTATGGTATTTTTTGGAACGCCAGTTCACGTAATGAACGACCATTTTTCTTCATCAACATTTCGATTTCTTGGAGTGCTAAGTTTTTGATTTGCTCCGTTGTAAGCCTAACGTGCTGGTACTGATAGAGTCTTGTGTGATGATACTCTAGTCCATCACACAAATATTCACAATTCTTCTCCCATAATTTTTCGGGTTCTGTTACGTGACAGTACAGTAAAAGAGTCACAAATAGTTTTCTCACTTCAGCACCCGATGCAAATTTTGAAGCTTCTTCTATTGCCATATGCCATTCATCGTCGTCTTCGAGCAAACGTCGTGCAATGCAAGCTTCTTTGTAAGTATTGCATATCTCATCGTTAAACGTTAGAATGTCCTCAAACGACTGAGGTCCTTTCACAACGTTCAAAAGTATACGCAAATAATACCTTTCTCCGCAAGCAGGATTAACATAGTAAACACGGCCAATTTTGGAACCCTTCTTACTCTCTCTCCATTCCTTTTTTTTTTACACCAGATAAATCCCATCGGAAAGTCCACATACGTGAGTGTTGATGGTGGATTTTCGTTTAAGGTTAAATTTGTAAGTAACCAGAAAAATCATGCGCTGACATCTTGTAAAAGATAAAGCCATTTATAAGTGACGGATACTCCTCACTTAATTCACCAAGAATGGAGCATGTAGCAACAATCCCATTCTGTGAATACATGAAATTCCTCCAGGTTGGAGCATGCAAAGAACAATCCCTTCCCCGTGAATTTCATATCGCCCTTGTATTTCCCGTACCCATTATCGGTGTGGCATGATGACGATCGAGTGTTACTCTTACTGCAGTAACACGAACCTCCAAGCACTATAATGAATCCATGTACGAAATACCCGTACATGTGCCGATTTCTGTGTTATACTAGCCCGAGCCCTCTCGATGTGTTATACTAGCCCGATTGAGCCCTCTCGGTGTGTTATACTAGCCTCGATTGAGCATCCGACTTGATTGAGCCTCCTGATATGATCTAATCGCAGTCATCCAACTCCACAAGCATGATTGGATGACCACAGATCAATTCCATCACCCCCAAGCAGGTATGGAATACACACGGCCTTAGCCTGCCAGATATGATCTAATCGCAGTCATCCAACTCCACAAGCATGATTGATGACCACAGATCAATTCCATCACCCCCAAGCGTGTATGGAATACACACGGCCTTAGGCCAAATATGATGATCGCAGTCATCCAACTCCACAAGCATGATTGGATGACCACATATCAATTCCATCACCCCCAAGGTGTATGGAATACACACGCCTTAGCTTGCCAAATATGATTCGATCGCAGCTCATCCAACTCCACAAGCATGATTGGATGACCACAGATCAATTCCATCACCCCCAAGGTGTATGGAATACACACGGCCAACCCGCATGGTCGACCATTGGCTCGCTTGCCAAGAAACCGTCCATACCAAGCATTATGGGCGGAAAACCCTAAATTAGGGTTTGCGTATATTACATGTGTCGCAAAACGGCCTCAACCGTCCATCTTCGCAGGTATAGATGGAGGGTGTAGATGTAGACTCAAAGGGCCCTGAGCATGTCGACACAATCACCATGTGACCGCCTACACACTTGGCCAATCGGTCAAAGCCAACCGTGGTTGGTTACAACAAAACCGTCCGCCCAAAAGAGCATGGTCGCGCGGCTTTGAAAGCCAAAAATAGGGTTTGAGCCATCACGCGCGCCCATCTTCTCCGGCACGAATGGAGGGTCACAGATCAAATCGAGCAGGTCCGGTCATACCAAAGATGACCACCGTGGGCCCATCTACCTCTCCATGCGGTCGGCCAAGGCATATCATGCCTGGCCAATCCAAAACGCCCGCTCAAACATGCGTGGCTACACTTCCCAAATTGCAAATCGATCTCGACCACTCAACTTCACCGACGAATTGGGTGGCTTAGATCACGTTTCATGAGACTCAGAAGACATAGGCGTGAACATCAGCCACCGCCTACACGCCAAACCAACCGGCCAAGACCGACCAAGCTAGGTCGTCTTGGAAAACGCGCCGGAAGAGAGTGTGGCGCGGCTTCTTGCGGCATCAAACTCCTATCGCAAATCGATCTCAACCACTCAACTTTACCTCGGCCGAATTGAGTGGCTTAGATCGCGCCTTCTTGGTAAAGTGAAGTATGGACGTGCACACCGGCGTGTTGTCTACACACATGCCCTGGCCGGTCCTCTTCAAAACTCCTTCCCATGCTTGGTTTCGACCAAGTCGAAGAGTGATGCTTGCGCACCTCTTTTAAAACCCTAATTTCATCAATCTGGCCGCAGATGAGTGTCTCAAACATCATCTCATCCGTCCGACCTCACCAGCTTGGTTATACAACCCTGGTCAGGAGTTATTTGGTTAGTGAGGAGTCGTTACCCATCACTTTACCACACCGTAATGCAGTACCTGCATAAAATACACACGATACTTCACAAGTATCGACTTTCTGAATAACGCAGTTATTCAATTCAGCATTACATGCTATCTTTCGTGGATCCACGATCCACATTCCAGACATCAATCATGTCACAAACTGGGGGATGCATACTGGGGTATTGGTCTGGCGGTTTACAGCGTGCAGCGTGCAACGCGCCATCACAAGAACGTGTTAGGAAGTCATGGACGGTTAGAGATGAACAGGAAAAGTGGGCAAGACTGTTCGTGTGTTACCGACACACAACTCCACTACTCCATCATTCCACTACCTCCACTTCCCACGAGAAACGTGAATGAGGTTCAATGACTTGTATAAATAGGGTCTCCACCCTATTTCCAACAACAACAAGGAAAACAAGACAGAAAATCAACATCCAGAGCCTCCTTACATTAGCCGTAAGCCTGCTCACTTTTCTGTCACAAGTCATAAGCAAGCCAACACCTTCACAATCTCAACACCTTCTTCGCTTCCCTCCCTAAGATCAACCCCATCTCCTTCACTTTGTGACCGAAACAAGTCCTGGAACGGCCATTTCTCGGGTTTAGAAATGACTTGCATGATTGATCTCTCGAATCTACAAGCACTCACCGCGCAAAGGCATTTGTCAAGGTTTTAGATTCATTCCTCATCCACACCCCAAATTACTAAATTTCTGCAGAGTAGTTTTCACCCATCAACAATTGGCGACCACGGTGGGAGGTTGATCTATCGGTTGCAAAAAATTGAATCCTCAATTTTCGGTTTCCATCTCGCAATGTATCCTAAACTACAAAGGTTCGTATATCATGGGAAGCATAGCTGGAATGCTGGAGGATGTCTTGGCAAATCAAGCCGGTATCACCAGGAGGCAGAGCGAGATATTTCGCCTTTTGAATGATATAGCGGCACAATTACAAGAAGGATCGGCAGGCATCTACTCAGCAAAGGTAAGAAATGCCGAATCCTTAGTCGAGTCACACCTTTACCGTGGAGAGGCAAAAGAGCCAGAACGCAGGTGACTCATGAAAGATGAACAACATGGTCCAGTCAACAATGAAGAACCGAGGCAACTCCACAGAGAGGAGAGGACCTGTCCGGAGTACTACAACGTCTCTAGGATAAAGAAATGGAGCCTGCAGCTTACGGATACCTGCTGGAAGATTTACATCTCAAGACCCTTGTCGAAGCCGTGAAGAAACGCTTGAGGAAGGAGAAATCAATCAAGTAACACGTGAGTACAGAGGATGGGAACGTTCAATTCGATCACTCAGTGGTGATATTACAACACCTCCCATCACTGGAGCGCCAGGCAAACTGCAAGTCCCCGGCATCTCATCAAGTGTAACACCTCCGGTAGTCACCGTGAGCAACAACTTCCACTCCTTCATCAGGACGAGGAACCGGAGGGGCGAGAGGAGGACCATCTCCCATTATTGCAGACTTGATGGAAAAGCAGGAAGTTCTTGTCAAGACTCAAACGGATATGGCCGCAACTCGGAAAGAGGTACTCACTTTTCTTAAGACATTAATCGATCGATTCCCACATGACCCGCAACAGCCCTCGGAGCCAACAAGGAATGAATTCAACGCACCGGAGAAGGTACTTCAATGGCACGGACCTACATGGACCCGATCAAAGAAGCGACATCGATATGAGCGGTCCGTCATGGAGGCTCCTACACCGGGGACCGATCCTCACAACGATCTTCCTCGAGTCAATAGTTTCACTCGGTTCGCCGGTCCTGTCATGGAGGCTCCTACACTGGGACCGATCCTCACAACGATCTTTCTCAAGTCAATAGTTTCACTATGAACCGAGGCCGGTGGATCGGGAAGCGGTTTCTCTAGTGGAAAGTTTATGCAAACTTTCACATCTCTCGAAGAATCAGTGCGCGGAGACGTTTTGTCGCTTATCAACCGGAGGAAGGTCACGACCGTGACCTACATGTCACCGCACGCATCAAGGATTCGAGTTCAAGACAACCCTTATCTACACAGATCGTCTTCATTACTCTCAATATTCTCGGGACATCCAAGGCTCTCCTGTGCAAGGTCGCACTAAGCCTACCACAATGACGGACTTCGAGGGAAACCAAACCAAAGACATACTGGAGAAGATCCGCGGAAAGAATCGAACAAGTTCGTTGCATCCCACTCCCCACATGGGCGTCAATTCAGGAAGAGGACCGTCTTGCATCATTGAGGGCTAGTACCCACGATGCATTTTGCTGACGAAGCATTCTTCTCCATCCTGTGAAGCCACGACCCACGTTCACACGAAGAGGGAACGAACTTTTATGGTGAGTCGTGACGAGAAAGGGAAAACAGTATCCGAAACCGCCATTATCAATTAGCAAGAAAGACCGACACCCGGTCTCTCCACCCAACGGAATACTACAACAAAGAATGAACCACAAGAGCAAGTGCTAGATGCTCCACAACTCGCCGCAAGAGGGAACCAACTCCACAACTGATGAGCTCGACGATAAGGAATCTCCTAGGCCTATCTCCATCAGCTCGACCCTGTGTAATCATTCATACAATCTCCGATCCAAGCCGGTCAGACAATCTCTGAGGCAATCCAGCGTGAGACCAGATGCCGGCGGACATGGCATGTTCTCCTCCATGGATGGATGTTGCGGCTACAACCAGATAAGGATGTACGAGCATGATGCAAGTAAGATATCTTTTCGAACTCCTCTCGGAAATTTTTATTATACCATACTGCCATTCGGTTTAAAGAATGCTGGTGCAACGTATCAACGCTCTATGACGGCAATCTTCCACTGGAGCCGATACCTCAAGGGAGCAGCCTCAAGAAGATAACGATGTCCACGCATCATATCGAGCAAGATCGGACAAGTCACTCTATCGCATGGTGGTCGAACAAGATCCGAGCAAGTCACCTTATCGACAGTGGTACTGTCTATCATGCTATATTGGAGAATCCGCGCTTTTGGTCATCCTCTGAGCCGTTGGACGCTCATCTACAACAACATATGCCCCGATAGAAAGAACTAGGCCTGCCGGTAATGAAGAGCCTCATAATGTTCGTAGGGGCATATATCTCACCAACAAGATACAACCTTCAAATTTTTCAAAACCAAGCAAGCACCAAGCACCAAGAGGAAAACTACCGAGATACAACATCCTGCGCGTCCGCCGACTCCAACTCTAGTACCACATGCACGACTCCCACAATGATGAAACAACGTACAAGATATTCCATACCTGTCTCGACAACAACCGCTACGAGCAAACCATGTAAACCGCATTGGGGACCGAGGCTCGCACGAAGTTCCTTCACCGTCACCAAGAAATTTTTCAACATGAGAGAGATGGTCAGTCAAGAGGCATGGAATCCCCAAGGGTAAATCGAATCAAGAGGGAAACACTTCAACGCTCCCTCTAGCGGAAGTCGCTTCAATGGTCTATTCAAGAGCCGCCGCAACGCTCTCTCCGGACCCCTGCTCGTCGTAATCCTTCTTCACTCTCTAGGATCCATCTCAACGGTCGCACTGTAAACCACTTTAACATCCTCTCGAGCCGTTACAACACTCAAGCCGCATCAATAATCTGCGCTCCGGTCAAATTATCCTTGATGTACTCATTGCTCAACATACGTCTCATCCATCCGTCATGAGGACCCGAGGCGTGAGCATAAAAACCTTGAAGACGATAGGAGAAGGGTTATCTTGTGGAACAAATATTTTCATATCGTTAAAAGGACGCGGTGAACAACTCATCATCAATGTTCGACATATCTTTGATGTCACTGTCAACACTTCCCGACTTGGCACCAAAGATTATCTCCGAATACATCTCAACAGAGTTCCTTTTCTTCACTCTACAATGAAGACATTAGTCAAGATTTGTAAAAAACACACGATACGTGTGTGAAATGCATTCACGTTGGAATGCACAAAGTTGGGGTTGAGATAAAAACCGGTGCAAATTTCAAGACTGGTATTGATTTCTAATCCGAACAAGTTTCAAGTTCTCGGTACAAGTTTCAAGTTCTCCGTATAACTCAAGTTCTCCGGTACAAATTTCAAGTCCCAGTATTGCTCAAGCTTCAAGTCCCAGATTGCTCAAGCTTCAAGTCCGGTATTGCTCAAGCTTCAAGTCTGGTATTGATCAAGTCACAAGTTCAGTATTGCTCAAGTTTCAAGACCGGTGTTGGTCAAGGGCACGAGGCTGGTATAAAGGTGACATTCAGTCAGGCATACACGATATGGGACCCACGTTCAATCAAGCATATATAGCGGGACCACATTTATTTGCACAACATGGTTCTCTTATGTCATGGGAATCATGTTCACGAAATTCAAGCCCACGTTCGATCAAGCAGGCGCAGTAGCCCCACGAACGAAGCAGGCGCAGCAGTCCGTTGATTAGGCACAACCCCACGATCGAGCGGAGCAAGAACGGAGCGGGCCCTCGACCGAAGCAGGCATAACAAGGTCGATCGAAACAGGCAAGACCGACATCATACTAGGGGAACGCTCTCCTATATGCATTTTGAACGTGACATACTCCAAGACAGGATGACACGTCTCTCCTGGTAACATCTAACTTTGCCTCATAAGTTTTATCTTTAACTGTCACCAAAGCGAAGGGGCGGTCGAGCTCATACATGTACGGAGGAACCAAAGCGACTCACCGGATCAAGTCTTGCTTCCTTCGCATCCTTAATCAAGACCAACCAGTTCCAGGGAAACGCCTGACAATGTGAAACTATCCGGTAAATATGTATTCACTCTAGCTTGGTCATTTCTGTATGTCACCATCTCATGCCTACCACACAATAGTGTAACCATTATGTGCTAGGCAGGGGACTTAATGTTGATGGTGGATTTTCGTTTAAGGTTAAATTTGTAAGTAACCGAGAAAAATCATGCTACTCGACATCTTGTAAAAGATAAAGCCATTTATAAGTGACGGATACTCCTCACTTAATTCACCAAGAATGGAGCATGTAGCAACAATCCCATTCTGTGAATACATGAAATTCCTCCAGGTTGGAGCATGCAGCAACAATCCCTTCCTGTGAATTTCATATCAGCCTTGTATTTCCCTGTACCCATTATCAGTGTGGCATGACGATCGAGTGTTACTCTTACGAGTAACACGAACCTCCAAGCACTATAATGAATCCATGTACGAAATACCCGTACAGCCGATTCTCGGTGTGTTATACTAGCCCGAGCCCTCTCGGTGTGTTATACTAGCCCGATTGAGCCCCTCTCGGTGTGTTATACTAGCCCGATTGAGCATCCGGACTTGATCAGATCGGTCTTGGATATGATCTAATCGCAGTCATCCAACTCCACAAGCATGATTGGATGACCACAGATCAATTCCATCACCCCCAAGGTGTATGGAATACACACGGGCCAAATATGATCTAATCGCAGCCATCCAACTCCACAAGCATGATTGGATGACCACGCATCAATTCCATCACCCTAGCAAGGTGTATGGAATACACACGGCCTTAGCCTGCCAAATATGATCTCGATCGCAGATCATCCAACTCCACAAGCATGATTGGATGACCACATATCAATTCCATCATCCCCAGCGGTATGGAATACACACGGCCTTAGCCTGCCAAATATGATCTGATCGCGGTCATCCAACTCCACAAGCATGATTGGATGACCACAGATCAATTCCATCACCCCCAAGCAGGTATGGAATACACACGGCCAACCCGCATGGTCGACCATTGGCCTTCGATTGCCAAGAAACCGTCCATACCAAGCATTATGGGCGGAAAACCCTAAATTAGGTTTGCGGCATATTACATGTGTCGCAAAACGGTCTCAACCGTCCATCTTCGCAGGTATAGATGGAGGGTGTAGATGTAGACTCAAAGGGCCCGGAGCATGTCGACACAATCACCATGTGACCGCCTACACACTTGGCCAATCGGTCAAAGCCAACCGTGGTTGGTTACAACAAAACCGTCCGCCCAAAAGAGCATGGTCGCGCGCATTGAAAGCCAAAAATAGGGTTTGAGCCATCACGCGCGCCCATCTTCTCCTAAGCACGAATGGAGGGTCACAGATCAAATCGAGCAGGTCCGGTCATACCAGCATGACCACCGTGGGCCCATCTACCTCTCCATGCGGTCGGCCAAGGCATATCATGCCTGGCCAATCCAAAACGCCCGCTCAAACATGCGTGGCTACACTTCCCAAATTGCAAATCGATCTCGACCACTCAACTTCACCGGACGAATTGGGTGGCTTAGATCACATTTCATGAGACGGTAAGACATAGGCGTGAACATCAGCCTACCGTCTACACGCCAAACCAACCGGCCAAGACCGACCAAGCTAGGTCGTCTTGGAAAATGCGCCGGAAGAGAGTATGGCGCGCGGCTTCTTGCGGCATCAAACTCCTATCGCAAATCGATCTCAACCACTCAACTTTAACGGTCGAATTGAGTGGCTTAGATCGCGCCTTCTTGGTAAAGTGAAGTATGGACGTGCACACCGGCGTGTTGTCTACACACATGCCCGGTCAGTCCTCTTCAAAAACCCTTCCCATGCTTGGTTTCGACTAAGTGAAGAGTGATGCTTGCGCACCTCTTTTAAAACCCTAATTTCATCAACGGTCGCAGATGAGTGTCTCAAACATCATCTCATCCGTCCGACCTCACCAGCTTGGTTATACAACCCTGGTCAGGAGTTATTTGGTTAGTGAGGAGTCGTTACCCATCACTTTACCACACCGTAATGCGTACCTGCATAAAATACACACGATACTTCACAAGTATCGACTTTCTCGAATAACGCAGTTATTCAATTCAAAGATTACATGCTATCTTTCGTGGATCCACGATCCACATTCCAGACATCAATCATGTCACAAACTCGGGGATGCATATTGGGGTATTGGTCCAGCGGTTTACGGCGTGCGGCGTGCAACGCGCCATCACAAGAACGTGTTAGGAAGTCATGGACGGTTAGAGATGAACAGGAAAAGTGGGCAAGACTGTTCGTGTGTTACCGACACACAACTCCACTACTCCATCATTCCACTACCTCCACTTCCCACGAGAAACGTGAATGAGGTTCAATGACTTGTATAAATAGGGTCTCCACCCTATTTCCAACAACAACAAGGAAAACAAGAGTTGACGGAAAATCAACATCCGAGCCTCCTTACATTAGCCGTAAGCCTGCTCACTTTTCTTCACAAGTCATAAGCAAGCCAACACCTTCACAATCTCAACACCTTCTTCGCTTCCCTCCCTAAGATCAACCCCATCTCCTTCACTTTGTGACCGAAACAAGTCCGGAACGGCCATTTCTTGGTTTAGGTAGGACTTGCACGTATTGATCTCTCGAATCTACAAGCACTCACCGCGCAGTGCATTTGTTGAAGGTTTTAGATTCATTCCTCATCCACACCCCAAATTACTAAATTCTCGCAGAGTAGTTTTCACCCATCAACGGTGAGGTTTCTTTCCTTAGGATATTTTTTATTGGCTTTGAACCAACGAAGAAATTTTGTTGCGTTAAGATCAATTTTCTTCATTGCAGCTTTAAGGTCCTTTTTGCCATTGTAGTAGATGTACTGTTCACCTTTTAGATGAAAAGGTAGCCTTTCTACACTTGGGTTCCGAAATTGGATAAGGAAATTTAATACTCTCCATGATGATTCAAATCCAGAAACATAACGAAAATCAAAATATGTGTCGATTTCATCGATTACTGGGCCTCTATCTTCTTCTTCGGAAGGTTGCTCTTGGTTCTTCCTACCTTTCTTTCTTCCTGCTATTTTCCTTGAATGATTATCTGGACCACCACTGTGCGCCACAGCTACAGTTTTTACCGACAATGGCCCTGGTACAACAGGTTTCCTTGCCTGATTATCTGGACCACTTTGCGCCACATCTGTATTCTTATTATGTGGATGTACTGTACTCATTTCTTCCGGTGTTTGTTTAGACTTCGATGTCTGCATAACGACAGTTACTCGATCGCTTACTGTGTGGATGTACTTAAATAAGTACTTATACTCATGCCCTGACTGTTGCAACACTCCACATTGATATGGGCATTGTACCGTGTAACTAAAGCCCTATTGTGCGGCACAACCCATGGGTTATCGAGTTTTATTCCATCCCTCACTATTCCTCTATTATTCTTTCGTCTCCTATAAACAGGATAGCCATCTCCATCGATTGTAGTGTTGCTATAGTATTTTGGATATTTTTTGGAGCACTTCCTGTCAAACATGCACGGTGCACCAGGCTTGTTAGACCCGCACGGTCCATGAACCATAAACTGACTAACAACAGTAAACGTAATAGGGTCTTTTTTTGGATCTGGAAATTCAGCGGAAATTATCCGGTCGATATCAGCTGCAGTTTTGGGTTTAAAAGGAGCTTCCAACTACAGTAAAATATGAGCATGTGGTAAACCTCTCTTTTGAAATTCAATTATGTACAGCACTGCACACAATAATCGAAAATTAATCAGAACAAAGTAGATTCAGCCAGCAAATCCAAATAGAAAACTTTCAGTTCTGAACTATTTTTAAAATTCCATACCTGCTTCTACACTTCCGAAATGCCTGGCATTACGGAGATCCAATAATAGTTGCTTTAACTTTATGTTAAAAACTCGACTTACTATATCAGGCCTATCACTTGGTGTAAGCCCGGGCATAAGTTTTAGCATTTCATGGATCTCGGGCCACTGAGGATTACAGGTAAATGTAATAAACAGATCAGGAGGTCCCTTGACCCGGCATATAGCGATGGCATCTTGGTAGTGTTGCACCATAAATCTTGGTCCTCCAGTAAACGTTGACGGCAACACTATCCTTTTACCGTTCTGTCCTGGGCTTGTGTCTCCTCTTACAATTGCATCCCTTATTCCCTGGTATAAATCCGCATGAATCTCTGCTTTATGGTCTCTAACGTACCTCAGCCTTGCTGATGGTTATTTTCAATGATGTTGTAGTAATAGGGGTTGTCGTTCACTCGGACTTGTTGAAATCGATTCTAGGATTTAATAAAGAAAAATAATAAAAATAGAGAATATATACAATTTATGTCACAAGATGGAGAGAGTTCTTTGGGATTCGTGGATTTCGCCAAACTCATAACAAAAGGTTCAAATATTAATTCTTTTAACAATTATAGCTCAACAAATAAAAACATGGACTCTTATTTTTGCCAAACTTAATTCTCAAAATATTAGTTATAAATCGTAAGCATGGGACATCAAACATTTAAGCAAGCATGACCCATCTAATAAAATAATAACTAATTTAATCAAATCATAATTCAATTTTTAATTAGTGCAAAAGTCATAAAAAGAATTAATTAAAATTACCCATGTATAAAATTCGTCTTCCTACGTCGTCCCAGTAATGGGGTCTAGCTCATCATGTTGGAAACACGCTCAAAAATCATTTTTATTGTTCAAAGGAGGTGTACAAATGATGAAATGGAGAAAAACTATTAAAACCGGGTGTTTGCAACGCTTATAATTGTTGCAAACACCCTTATAGTAGAACGATAAATGTGAACTGTCGCTATCGGCCGTAGTTTTAAGATCTGTTCTTCGAATTACGACCCACGACTGTGAGTCGTTGACACTGTAGCGAAACGACGGTTCTATGTGCGTTGATGTTCACTAGTACAAACCTTCACATAGGTCACTTTTTTTGGTTTATAGCCTAGCCACATTTTAGATTATTTGTGTGGCTACTGGTCACAAGTAAAACTATAGCCACGTTTTATGCTGCTCTGTGGCTATAATGTACCATTTGGTCATGGGTTTAAGCCTAAACCTATCACATGTAGCCATAGATGCGTATATGACCACATTAAATAATTATGTATGTGTCAAAAGTGTAGGATGACAATAGACACACATATTAATCCGTGACGGAAAGAAAACTTATTTAGCCACCTTGGTTCATTTATGTGTCCATACTATATGGTTTATTATACACGCATATACTAAGAAATAGACACATTTTATCTAACATGACAAAAGATTGACATATGGCTACACCACATTTTTTTGGGGGAGGATTATTATCTGGCTACACGAAGAAAAACAATGTATATGACCATAGCTTCGGATCCATTTTTTTTGGGGAGCCATGGTTATCAGCTATGACATTGAATTTCAACTTTTAAAGTACAAGCCGTGGTTGTTGCGGAGCCTTTTCTAGGCCTAATGTTCCTAGTATGCTTAATTTTCGAGGAACATATACCGGCTCTGGTCTTTAGAAGGATACATTAAAAGTGACAGATTTGCAAGGGAACTGCAATACAATAGGTGTAGCTGGGTATTTTGTGAAAATAAGACATTTACATTTGGAATTCTATTGTGCTACTTCCTCCTACAATTCGAAATACACATCGCTGATGACCACGCCAAAATCCAAAATAGGTCATTGATGACAAGCTTAATTAGGAAAACATATATTTTTCTTGATGGAACTGTTACATCATATTATATACTGGAGTAGTTTATAGTTCTCGCATCTAGAAAGTAACTTAGATGATGGTTCAGGCCGGTGGTTACACTACTAGAACATGATTACATTCAACTCACCGAAAAGAGTGTCACAAAGGATAAATTCATTTATTCAGTAACTAACTCAAATGTTGTACTAATAAATTCATAGCGGTCACTTAGTCTTCAACAGCTAATGATTACTCTTCTTCGGTTTAAAAAGTAATGCAGATCCACTGAGACGTAGATTCATACATATTAACAGTACTTTATGGATTAGTCTTTGGGGGTTGTAACTAGACCTTAAGCTTGCAATGGTAGGCAGTCCCAATGATGTCAAGGCACTTCTATGCATCCTCAAGTACCCACTTGATCTTGCCGTTGTTTCAATGACGAATCTGTGAAGCTTCGCACACCTTCATATACAGAGAAAGTCATCAGGCCTAAATCGAAAAAGAGAATGAACATTAACAATAGTACAACACGAGAAAAGAAAAAAGTTCACCTAGAAAAATGAAATGCCCACTTCAACTCCTAAGTGCAGAGACACACTACATAATCATTTTATATCCATCAAAATCAAACTCGGTGACCTAGTTTTCCAAGGTTCATTGTGCACCTAGTTTCAAAGATATTCAACTCCTAAGTGCGGGTGACATGTGCTAATGTTTAGAATATGCATGGACTTCACTCGCTCGGGCTGTCTCTTTCTCGCATTAACTACGTACTGGAGCAATAAATTTGGATAAGCACGGTGTCGTTTAATCCCTTCCCACCAGGCTATTAATGAGCTTGATATTTTTAAATTTCTTGTTTCTAACATGTAGGTGTAAGAAAAGAGAAAGAGAACCAAAGTCATTAACACGTTTACTATCCACGAAATCTATCTATCGTATACAAGGGGAAAAGATGACATCATCGAAATACAGGAACATTATACCATCATCCAATCCCAAGTACCATAATCACTCGAATTAGCAAAGAGTACAGTTCGGCAAAATAGAAAATCAACCCAAACTACAAATATATACCTAACAGTTCAGTAAAGATTTTTAAACCATCATCCCAATTATCAATTTATGTCAAAAGGACTTGTAGTCATAACATGAGAAGGACAAGCGCCCAGACTATTATTTGTATCTAGATCTCGAGGTGACATAGGGAAATGCTAACCACATCATGAACTCGCATCAAGCGGCTCAAAGTAATTACGAACAAAGACTATTGTTTAGTCCTCATTGATACTTCCATATGATCTGCTAAAAAAGAGAATAAAACCCAAATATCAAACTATATGAGTAACAAAAAAGGCCAATGCCACGACGACTCACAACATTGAGATTCATTAATTTCGGTATGTCACCCACCGCAGATGCATCAATGAGAGTTTACAAATGATGTTCAATATGAGACACAGGTAAAATCATGCTATTCATTATTTTCAATATGCTTTCCACCAACAATAGATGCCCTTCCAAAATGAACAACACATAAAGGTAAGAAGGTGTTGGCTACAAGAATAAGTAATAAAAGAGATTACAAATCAAACATACGAAGGAAAACTAGTTCTTGGCGCTAACACCATCTTTCGAGGTAACCTTCCTCAATGTCACTAGTTTGTTGGTTCTTCAAACAAAATGACTGATTGTCACTCAACCCATTGGTCAAATTGATTGCAGACTTACAAGCTATATTGATAGGACCAATAAATTGGCCATAAAAATTGATGAGCTCGGCACTTAGTTATCATCAATTCTAAACAGGCCATTAATATCTAACAACATAAAAGATAATAACCCATAGACACGTTTTTGAAACTCGCCGAGTTAGACCACACACCTTAGTGTCACAAACCCCATGAGGACTACTAGCAATCTTTGGCCGAATGCATTCGAATTACTTCTAAAGTAGCTTCCATAGCCTCTTGCCTAGAGTCTCATCTCAACATTCTTAGAACCATTTGTGCAGCTTGCATCCATCAAAGTAAACTCCTGAAACAAAACACTCACTAAATTAAATTACATAACTTAGGAAACCCCAAATGAAAAGAAAAAAAAACATAACACTCACTAGAGTTTCAAGTAATCAAAGAACTTCTCGATCCAAATTCTCACCTTGCTCACTGCAATCACATAAATTCTAAGTATCAATTTTTTTATTCTAATGACAGACTTTCCCTAATTTCAGTGAAAATTGAATGGCATGAGACACCAAAAAAATTTGGTTAGCTAGAGAACTATTCAATCAAAATCGTTTATAACTCATGAACACAAACATAAAACACCGAATTGAAATCCAGCTGATGGAAATCCAGAGAATTGAATTCTTCATAATTTCTTAAAAGAGGATTCACTGATTGCACCCAACATGAATTCAACCAACTTATTCTTTTGATTATAAGAACTTGGTACTTCAACACTACATAACCCTCGCTAATTATAATCAAACCTCATGACACCACCGCATGTGTACTCGGCGAGTTTTTTGAATAAGAGAAAATCACCCATCTCTTGAAATATTGATTAGGGAAGAAATTTTGCAACAAAATTTAAATCAAATCATACCCAGAATCTGAAAACTCTAATAATCAAATCTATGTTCAGCCATGAACAATATGAGAATAATAAAGAGACCTAGATTTTATTGATTTTGGAACCGATTTACATGAATCCAATCAAATAAAATTCACATAATTAATAAAGAAACACAGATCTTCATACACCGAAATTGTGTACGATTATTGGAAAAAGATAAATCGATACAACATCTTTTTCTCCATCTTCAAAATCTCTGAAAAACAATATAACCAGCAATAAGAGAAAACATCAAATTACCAGATATGTTTTGCTTTATGGATGATTAACCACTCAAAGAGGTATTGTTTTCTATGGTGAAAAAATAGTTTACTTCTTGTTTATTGATATTTTTGAGGTGAACGATGGAAGTGGTGAAGTTCAGTTAATGGGTTTTCTCGGAGGGTTCGAGTTTGGAAAGAGAAAAGAGTAACTATAGAGGGAGGAATATGATAATATGTGGTATGGGTTTCGAGGGAAAAGAAAAATTACTGGAATTTAGGGGGAAATAGTGCGCCAAAACTTCATTGTTCCCGCCCTTGGAAACCCCAATTTTCCCTCGTGTGTACTCTCTCGGTTCCTATAAAAGATGTGGGAATGTTATTTATGCCCCTACTATTCATGGGTCTATCACAAATACCCTTATGAGTCTTTACAAATACCCCTAATGGCATAATTGAAATTATCAATAGATAAATAATTCACATAATCCCATTTTTAAACTTTACTTCTTATACTTCATCTTCTTCTTTATTCTCAATCGAGAATAACCAATGAAACTCTCTCCATCCCCGTCGCCACTACAGCCACCACCACCATCTTCATCGTCGCCGTCGTCGCAACACCACCTCCACTACATCACCATCTCTGCAATCAAATCCCGAAATCACTCGACCCTGCAATATTGCAATCTCAGTTCGAAGTGAAGAGATGAACAAATTCAAATCTCGAAATCACTGGCCTGGAATCGATGAACAAATGGAGTAGATGAAGAGATGTGATATCAAATTAGGTTTGTAGTGAATCCGAGACTTACTGTAAATTCAGAGACCAAGAGAAATCAGATTTGAAATGGAAGAACCGAAGATGAGTTGAATTTGAGTTATCAATAGTGAAGATTATCCAAGAGATTTGAAGATACAATTTCGTGTGATGATGTTGAGATAGGGTTTGTCTTGAATTTGCGGTTGATTACAGAGAATGGAGAGTGATTGGTTTGGCTCAGATCGAGAAGAAGAAAGGGGATCTGGTGGTTATTGATGTCGAGAAGAGAAGATAGTTGCTGCAATAATGGGTTTGATTTATGAGTCTCAGGCAAGAACTTAACTGAAGAAATCAGTTAAGGAAGAAGAACGTCGATGAATTCTGTAGTAGCAGGTTTTCCCACACTACACCCCTTACTCGATTTTGATTAATTAATCCATTGAAAGATATAAGATCAAGAAGATTTATTGATTGAATTCATGAAATGTTTACACAGGAAAATAGAATTACACTTAGAAATCAAAGCATGCTTAAACTTTCTCTCTCCTAATGACTTGCCCAACAATTCCAAAAAGATCCTCCCCTACAACAGACGCGCTCATCCCTTTATATAGGGTAATACATAGTGGATGACAGCTAAGCTACCCTTTATTTTCGGAATGTCCCGCGAAGTGTCGCAAATGCACGAGTATTCATTCTCGCGACACTTCTCAACCCTCGCCAGGTCTTATGGTTTGTTTGTCGTTTATTCATCGCGTCGTTTATTTTAGCTCCCTGCGACTCCCTCGCGGTGCCATCGTTTATTAATCTCGCGAACCTTATATGTCTGCGATATTATGATCCTACATCTTGCCTCTTTTTCCTTGAATATTGCTTGAAGAGCGATTTTAAGGAAAAATCCATTGTTGTAGCAGCCTTTGACTTTAGTTGGTGAAGGAACGAGGCGAAAGAATACCTTTCTTGAAAAGTACGTACTTGCCTCTATTCTTTGGCGAAGTTCAAGCTTCGTGGAAACAGATATGAAATGTCGGCTCTCGCTTCTCCTCATATCTCCTCTGCGAGGGAGAGAATGTCATGGGAATCAATATTTTGATTTGCCGCAACTACTTATCTTTATCTCTGTTTCAGCTTTTGTACTTTTACACGGATTTTGATTATTAATGTCTTTTCTTGACACGTCTCTTTCAACCGCTTATTCTTGACCATTCACGTCTCTTCGCATTAAATGACCCCGTTTTTCTCGAGGATCTTTTTCCATATATATAGTTTTCTTCTCCCCTTCTTCTCATTCTTTAGTTTCTCTCTGCAATTTTTCTTTGACTCTCTCCTTCCGCAATTTGCGCTCCCCGTTTATCGCAAATCTTTTCTTCGTCCTTTCTAGCGTTGATCCTAACTTTTGACATCTCATCCATTCCCATACCGATAATGGCTTCCATTAGTCGTGCATACAAAGCTTCTTTTGATGAAGTTCAACGAAGTTGCTCGAAAAGGGTTTTACTCTATCAACCATTCCCGATCAAGGATCTTCATCTATTCTTATCGCAAAGTTATTTTTTCGATCATCAATGTGATGATCAAAAGATTATAGTCTCGCTAGGTCAGCTTCTCGCGGGACTTCCCATTCCCTTGTACAATCCTGAGATGCCTTTATTTTATGAAATCTTGGCCCATGAAAAATTCTCTCGGGCTGTTTATCAATTGAGTGGCGATTGCATTCGCCTAATGCTTGAGTTCGCGCATCGTGGTGCCGGCAAAGGATCTTTATACCCTACTACTCGTTAGACATCCCGATTTCAAAGATTTGGAAATAGTCTTTGAGAAGTACACTGTAGAGAGCTTCTTTGAAAACTATTCTGATAGATGGTTAATGCGAAATCTCACGGGGAATTCGCCGAAAAAGAAGGATAATGTTCTTGAGGATAAATTGCTCATGCGTGGGATATTGATTGGCACCCAGGCAATAATACTACTCCTCGCCACTCTAAAGATGAGAGGTGGTGGGTTGTACCCTTGATTTTAAATGGCCCTTATATCGCGGGATCGCACGTTCTTCCTGCAAATCTCGCAGAGTATCATCCTTGGGAATTCAAATGGCCTGATCAAGCAAAAGAGGTATGTTTTTCTCTTCAAATCTTGCCTTTGCAATTTTTCTTTATATTTGCTAAGTTTGCGTAATTTCTTAGATCGCCAAATTGAGAAGAAAGTACAAGGATGATCCGTTGGAGAGTACTTTATCGATACTTCGATCATTAACGAATGAAGTAAGAAACATTTCTGTGTTATTTGAAACAATATTGCTGCCTCTTTTCTTATCTTTTAACCGTATGCGAAGGTTTCACCAAGAAGCTATAGCTGCGAAGATTAAAAGTACGAGTAAAACTATCATTCGCAAGGGTAAATCTTCGCTCCATTAACTAAGAAGCTTAAAAGTCCAATCTTCTTCTCGCCTTAGCTCAAGCTCCGAATCTTCTCGACGAGGATAACCATGACTCGAATCCTTCTCTCGCCAAGAAGATTACGTCGACTAGTTCTTCTATGGATCGGCTTGTCCAAAGATCTTCTCGCACTCTTTTCAAGGAATGGGAGATGCTCCCTAGCTTCCTTTGCGGGGCTCTCGCAAACGTGTGTAATGCCGCACATCGAAGGCAATAATTCATTCAATGGAGTCTCTAGAGTTGTGTCTCCCGACCTTTTGAATGCACTTGGGTCTCTGGTATGTGTGCAGTCATACTTCCTTGCTAACTTTAAATTATTTAAGTATATATATGTTTTAATGATTTTTCTATCTTCTTTCATAGGTCGGAAGAACTTCCTTTGTAGTTGCCTCAGACCTTGAGAGAAGACGCAACAGCCTTGAAAAGAAGAATTCCCAATTGAACAAGAGGATTCGAGAGTTAGAAATTGAAGCTGCGTCATCTCGCGATAAAGACGAGAGAATTCAAAAGTTAAATACCGATCTTGACTCTCAAAGGGATAGGGTGTCCACTCTCCAAAACGCTAATCAGCAACTTTATGGTATAAGAATTTTCCTTCTCTTATTATTTCTATCTTATCGGTCGTATACTGCTTCCTAACTTATTACCTTCGCAGATGTATATAATCTCTCCGATGAGGCTATTCTTCTCCATACGTTTCCTGAACCTATGGATAATGACCTTCTTCTCGCTCACCTTAATCAATCTCTAAGTAGTTCCTCAAATAAAACTAATCTTCTTTCATTAAAAGATCTTCAATCCAAATATCATCTCTTAGAGATCGAACACAGATCTAGCTTGAATTTAACCAATCGCTTTAAACGAATGTACCTTGATTCCGAGAATAAAACCAAGATTTTAAGGAAGAAAATTAGTGATCTCATAGATGAGAACGATCGCATTACTAACAGAGGTGCACAAGGCGTTAGCAGAATTCCACAAATCTCTTCTCGGTGTGCAAGTTGAACGAGATGAACTCCTTCATCGTAATACCATGCTTAAGCAAACGAGAAGAGCAAGTTCGTTCTCTTCTTGTTATTAATAATGATGATGAATTCGCCTGGGCTGCGAGAGTTTTAGATAATGCCAGAATAACCTAGGTGTTGATGTTAGTCTTCACGAGAATACTTCCTTGATTAAAGATATGATATCTGATAGAGAAGGTTACTTATTATACCTTACTGTTTCTTACTTTTGTAGTATTGCTTGTAAATTGTTAACTTGTTGTTTCTTATTTGCGTAATCCGAGAAGAGACTTCAAAGTTAGAATTAAAGAGCTTGAATCTGAAAAGAACAGCTCGCCAAGAATTTTCCAATGAGAATTGAAGAACTTGAAGCCGAAAAAGAACAAATTTCGCAAAGAATCTCTCCTTCGAGAATAGATATTCCAGTCAAGAAACAATTTCTAACGACAAGTGGAGAACTTTAATAACGATGCTGTTCGTTGCGCAATGGAGGTATGGAGTATGTTTGTAAGAACCACAACATCCCTTTGCATTCATATCCCTCGTCTCCTTGAAAAGGTTCCCGAGAATCCGCCTGTCTCGACGTCTCGATAGCGAGGCTGGTGAAGAAGAAAATTTCGCGATGAGAATAATGAAATCAAGAATCGATGAAGAAGAAGAATCACCAAAGAGATAAATCTTTTTGTTTTCTTTTCTCGCTTGTAATATCTGTACATTTTCGTATTCTTATTATAGTGTATTTCTTGGATTTTCCCCCCTGAATTCAATCTTCACTCCCCTTTTTTGGTAGTTCTTCCTTATAATATAATTGGCTAACATTATCGATGTATAACTCTTTCATCAGAAGATGAATAACAATATTCCATCTTTCCCATTCCCATACTTGCCTCTCGTTATTTATCTTCGATGGAAGATTTTAGTTGTCATCATGTATTTTGCCTCTGTTATTGAAATGTATTATTGCGACGAGGTCGCAGGTATCTTCATAAATCAAGAATTTTACTTGCTTTGTATTTTATCTCTTCTTATTGCGACAAGGTCGCAAGCCGCCCTTACATTTTCAAGTAAGAGCCCATTGACCCTGCCTTATCATTTTTGTGTGGTCTTCCGAGTTAGACCTCCCTAATTAGAGGTCTTCCCCCGCCACCTTTCATCGCGACAAAATCGCGGACGTCTTTACACTTGCATGTAAAGACCCATTGATCTTGCCTTATCCTTTTCCAAGTATTTTTGCCTCTGCAGGATGTTTTAGTTGCGACAATATGACAGGCCTAGATATCCTTGCGAACATAAAGCCCCATGACATTGCCGTCGTGCGACGAATCGCAGACGTCCGTACACCGTCGTGTAAAGACCCATTGATCTCGCCTTACCCTCGCGTTAGTATTATTGCCTCTTCGTGATCATTGCACAAATATGACAAGCCTAAGTCTCCTTGCGAAAACAAAGCCTCATGACATTTGCGTCTCTGTTTTGACACCCCTAATGGAGAGCGCCGCCTTATCATCTCCCCGGTTGCCCCTTCAAGGAGGCGAAACATCGGCCATACAAGACTAGCTCCTCCCATCCGGTCTTAACAACAACCAGCTTGTTTTCGCAGCCTCTTATCCCTTATACCTATAGGGTTTATGGTTACGAGACTCGCACCCTAAGTGGAGTTTTCTTCGGGCGAGTGCAACATATGCCAAGACTTGCCAAGAATGGCGGGGTAGGTTCATCCATCCCGGCACTCTCGCTCAACCGTGTACCTCGGCGCCTTGAGCATACATCGACTCCTAAGAAGAGACCTCGGTCGCCCAACCAGGGTATAACCTACATATATAGTTGGGAATCCAAGGTACCTCTTCCAGGATAGGCTTTCATGGGCCCCAAATTTTCATGACTCGGGCTTCGTGGAGCGGTGTAACCTTCCCCCCGAGCCATGTCGAGAGATACCCCTTATATGACGCACTTTAGGTCTTACATTTGCCTCTTACGAAATGTTATTCGCGAACTAGGTGTACGCCATAAAGGTTCGTCCCATTCTTTTACTCATTCATATTTGTTAAATCATTCAATCATTCATGTTTCATTATTTGCTAATACTTGTTTGCGAAGTATTCGCACAATTCTGTATTTTCATTTTTCTTTCTTAATTGAATTCCCATATACTCTTGTACATGAGATTCTCGCACATCATTACTTCAATTGCTACTTTTTCTCCCCGTTTTTGTTGATTATTCACTTCTTATGCCTTTTGTTCCTCATATCCTTTGCTTCTTTATTACCATAATATTCGCCTGTCTCTAGGCACTCACCTCGCGAGATATGTTCAGTCCTTACTTCTATGGCATCCACCATCAATTTTTCCTTTCTCTGCTCATCTCTCACATGTTGTTTCCAACCTTTTCTTTTGGCATTTCTTTCTTCGCAGCTTTCTACATCGACCTCATGACATTGCTGTGACTCCTTCCAATCTCCCTGTATAATACCAATACCATTTGGGTGTGGAAATTTTATACATTGATGATATGTTGACGCGACTCCCAAAATTTCATGAAGCCATGGCCTCCCTAATCGGCGCATTATATGGAGATTCTACGTCAACCACATGAATAAGATATCGCTTGATAATCCTTGTAGAGGTATTCTCATGTGAACCTCTCCCTTTGGTTTGTTTGCAGTGCCATTAAAGCCATATATCTTGTATGTAGAGGGGATCAAATCCTCATCTTTTCCTCCCATCGTCTTGTAAGTATGGTAGAAGAGAATATTCACCGAACTCCCGGTGTCGATTAGGATTCGGTTGATCGCCCAGCAAGCTTCTGCTTCATCATCTTCTCCGTCGACTGGTTTCGGGTTAATCTCTAGTTTCACAACCAACGGGCTATCATGTGTTTCTCTTCCTTTTAGCATTTCATCTGCAGAGAAAGAAATAGTCTTCAGCTGCCACTTTTCTAATCGCTGGCTGTTCTCGCCAGTGCTCATTATTTCTTTATCATTAGCATCTCTCGCAAAGACTCTACCGAGCACGTTATCATGAAAATCTTCGACTGTGCGATAAGAGTGGATAATAGAGTTGCAATTCAAATTTTTAGCTTTTGTCCCGACTTCTATCACAAATGTTTCCTTTCCTTTCGCTGACACTGTTCTGTGCATCTCTGGTGGTGGTGGTAATGTCTGGCCTTTTTCTTCTCCCTTTAGAAAGTGATTCAGCTTCCCTTGATCAATCATCCTGAGAATGATTCTCTTTATGTTTCTGCAGTCGTTTGTTTGATGCCCATGGAAGCGATGGTAAGAACAAAACTCATGACTTCTGTCGCCTGGTGGTGGTTCCATCCCTGCGTTCCAAGGTGACGGTACATCTTCCATCACAAGTATAGCCTCCCAGATCTTTTCCACACTAGCATTCAGTGGAGGCATCTTGATTGGTTCCCATACTATTCTGCGGCTTCTCTGCCCTCCATGGTTATATTGCCTTCGTCCACCGTAAGTTTCTTGCACATGATCTAGCCTCTGAATCTTATTATTGCTGTTACGGTTATAGTAGTTCCTTTCTTGTTCAAACTCCTCCTGGTCATGGCTTCCCATAGCTACTATCTTCCGCTGTCCCTCATCAGATTTTCCTGCTTGATGTCCTTGCGAAGTACTCGCCACTGTATTTATGAATTGAGGTAACAAGCTTGCGCTCGCAGTATTCGAGTTTGGGTTCGCGACCGGATAAGAATTCATTTCATTCTGCCTCTCTTCTAGGGCAATATATTCTTCCTGTAACTCTCGGCAGTTCCGCCATCGTGATTGTATTTTTGATTCTAAAAATTTGAATGTATAACAAGTTAGTCGCGAAGAGAGCGTTCACAAATGAGAGGATGAGATATCTTTCCTCAACTCGTCCTGCCATTTCGCTGCACATAGTTCTCCACCTTATTGTCAACCGCCTCAAGCTCTCTCCAACTCTTTGTCTCAACCCAAATACGTCTTCAATTCCTCGGTCGCGTGGAGTTGTTGCTTATATACGCTCCCAAAATGTAGCTTGCAAATTGTTAAACGATGTGATCGTGTTCCTGGGTAAACCTTCAAACCATTTTAACGCCTCTCCCGTTAAGCTTGACGCGAAGTACTTGCACAATATGGCATCATGACTCTCCCACTGCAACATACACCTCATATAAGCTTTAATGTGCTGTATCGCACAGGTCGTTCCGTCAAAAATGCTGACTAATGTAGGCAAATTGCATTTGGGGGGTATCTCTCCCAATTGTACTTCTAACGTGAAAGGATTCTTCGCAGCTTCTGCGATGGCTTCGTCCAACTGTCTTCTTCCTCCTTCCCTTCTACTATTCGCAATCCTCTCATTTCAGCCTAATTCTCTTAAGATTTGTTCATTTGCCTCTTTAGTTTGATTCTATTGGTCTTTTCAACTCGCTTCTCTTCTTCTTCGCTCGTGCCTATTTTGACCTTCCTGCTCGTTATTTTCTCCTCTTCTTTCCCTGCGACGTTCTTCTTCGTTTCTTTCGTCAATCCGCACGCCATTATATCGGTTGTTCTCTCCTCTTGGCTGTCTCGCAGCTCTCATCTGCACCCTCTCATATTCTTCATTAATATTTCTATTGGTACGATTTTGTTCCCTTCTTCTTTCATGTTGTCATGGTTATTCTGTCGGATTGCTTCTTCCATCTCTTGATTTTCCATTTCTTCTCTTAGCCTTTCTCTCTCGCGAGCTAGTCGCGCTTGTTCAATGTAGTGTCTCTCAATGTCATCCTCGATCTCTCGGTTTCTTCTCAGATCTTCTCTCCCGTGCAAGATTATTCTCCTTCAAGCACTGGGTCATTCTGGTTCGGAGTTGCATGTTTTCTTGATTTTCCCTATTCCGCTCATTTTGAAGATTTTCAAAGTTGAGGAATATAACGATCTTCTATTTCCCCTCTTCTCTCGCCATGCTCTATACTTGGATTTTGTGTTTCTTCCCGGATTTCTCTCGTTGGTAAAACTCTCCTTCTTTCTTCCCTATTCGATCTTGAACTTGATCTCACGCTACTTCTAGATCTCCTATTTTGCAATCTCATATTTTCCATTCTTAATTCATGATTCTGCCTTGTCAAGTTTGCTGCTCCTCCGCTCTAGCCGTCTCTCTTCGTATTGTTTGTCTCAATCTTTCTAATGTCGCAATTTCTTCGTTACTGGATTCATTTCTCCATTCATTTCTTGCTCTCCTCCTCCTTGTCCATTGTTTACCAACCGCTGCTCCTCTTTCTCTCGTCTTCGTAATCGATCTCCAAGTATGTATACTTACTCTATCATAATCCCGCCGCGTTTGCTACCGGGGAGATTGTGGCTGATTTTGATCTTCTCCATCATTTCTCCTATTCGTTCTTGATGATTCTCCCTGTTTCATTCCTCCTTTCTCCAAGAAGTCTCCCACTTCTTCTTACAATCGTTGGTTGCTCTTGTACGTTTCTTCTTCTAGCCATTTTTCTTCTCTAATGAATTTTTGAGTATCTTCTCCAAATCTTTTCTCCGTTAATCCAAATTCCTTCCAATTTCTATGTCAATCTCTCGCACAACCCCTCGTTTCTAGCGCATATGTAGTAGCAGTGTTTTCCCACACTACACCCTTACTCGATTTTGATTAATTAATCCATTGAAAGATATAAGATCAAGAAGATTTATTGATTGAATTCATGAAATGTTTACACAGAAAATAGAATTACACTTAGAAATCAAAGCATGCTTAAACTTTTCTCTCCTAATGACTTGCCCAACAATTCCAAAAAGATCCTCCCCTACAATGTACGCGCTCATCCCTTTATATAGGGTAATACATAGTGGATGACAAAGCTAAGCTACCCTTTATTTTCTAGAATGTCCCGCGAAGTGTCGCAAATGCACGAGTATTCATTCTCGCGACACTTCTCAACCTCGCCAGTCTTATGGTTTGTTTGTCGTTTATTCATCGCGTCGTTTATTTTAGCTCCCTGCGACTCCCTCGCGGTGCCATCGTTTATTAATCTCGCGAACCTTATATGCTGCGATATTATGATCCTACAAATTCAATTTTGGGTGATTCAATGAATGTTGGTACTATTGGGGGTTGTTGATTTATTATCAAATTGGGTTTAATTCAAGGTTATGTTAATGGCGAGATGGTTAATTGCATAATGGTTTTTGAGAATTGCAGTTTCAAGTTGAAGTTGATTGTGGTTATTTATTGAATTTGTTGAGAGATTGATGAAATGGGGATTGCAGGTGTCATTGGCCTGAGATGGAGCAGCTGAATACTTGGTGATACTGCATATTACAGGGAAGTTGTGGACTGTTGGAGGCAGTGCAGAGCTGAGAATGAATAAGATTGAGTATGAGATACATGTGCAAGACAAGATGGAGTCAGTGATGCTGCCGAATACTTGGTGATACCGCATATTACTGTGGAAGTTGTGGACTCTGTTGAGGCAAGGTGCAGAGTCGGGAATGAATGAGATTGAGTATGAGATACAGTGTGCAAGACAAGATGGAGTCAATGATGATGTTGGAAGCAGATGAGATGAATCAAAAATAACAAGAAAATGTAGGTACAGTGCAATGGCAGGTTGTTATGATAATGTACATGAACCGGGATAGCAGATGGAGTCTTGGGTATGGTGATCTTGAATCGCAATGTAGAGTGACATGAAGCTGCATAGTGTTTGTGGTAACGGAAATGATGGAACCGAAATTGGAATATTGCAGGTCGTTGTTTGAATGAAGTGGAGGTGGTTTGTTGCAAGTGGAGGTGGTTTTGTTGTGTTAAATGTAATGGTTTGTTGCAGCGGGACTTGTGCTGGATGCGTCAAACTATTGGAGACAACTTGACCAAGTTGCTTCCATTATTGGAGACAACTTGAGAAAGTTGCTTTCACTTTTGAAGGCAACTTGAGCTAGTTGATTCCAGATTTGAGGCAACTTGAGCTAGTTGATTCCAGTTTGGAGGCAACTTGGTTATGTTTTTGGGTCCATTCATTCATCTGAAGTTATCTTATACATATATCTTAGAGTAGTTATTGTGTTGAGTTGTCGATGATGGTCAGGGCTGATGCTCATGCTTTAAAGTCAAGAGGATAAATGAATGCTAGAAGTTCAAAGAGAACTCAATATGAGTTGCGTGAGTAGGAGATGGAGGATATGGTGTTGTCTCGGTGGTGGTTTGAGTTGTGGTGGGTGTAATTGCAAATGCATAATATGAACTTGTGTTGGATGCGCGCAAACTACTAGGTATGTATATGTTATGACCATCAACATTTTGTAGTTTTATACATCAAGAAATGTAGTACTTTTATTTGGATGTGATTTTGTATGTCATTTTTCATTAACAAACTTGTGGTGCAACGGTAGCACGACTGACTCCATGTCAGATGATGCGTGTTCGACTCACGCCAGGTTCATTTTTTTGTGTATACTTTTCATAATGTGGAGACAACTTGTCCTAGTTGCTTCCATATGTGCAGACAACTTGAGCTAGTTGCCTCCATTATTGAAGACAACTTCAGCAAGTTACCTCCATATTTGGAGACAACTTTCAGAAAGTTGCCTCTAGATGATGGTGGTGGAATTGGTGGTTGCTGGTGGTGATTGGTGGCGGTGGATGAAAGTGGTGGTGGTGGTTGGTGGCTGTGGTGGGTAGTGGTGGTGGTGTCTGGTGGTGTACAGTGGCGCTGGTTGTCGGTGGTGGTAGTTGTCGGTGGTGGTTGGCGGCGGTGGTGGTGGTGGTCGGTGGTGGTGGTTGTGGTGGTTGGTGGTGGTGGTGGACAGTGGTGGTGGTTGGCGGTGTGGTGGTGGTTGGCGGTGGTGGACAGTGGTGTTTGTTGGCATGGCAGTGGTGGTCGTCTGTGGTGGTTGGCTGTGGTGGTCAGTGGACATTGGTGGTGGTGGTTGGTGTGACAGAGATGTAGTCTTTTTTTTTTTTTTTTTGTTTGTTTTTAAATAGGGGTTAGTGGTTTTGTATATACACTATATAAAGGAGGGTATTTTAGTAATGTATTAGGCTTAGGGGTATTTGAAAAGTTCATAAGGGTATTTTTGCAAGGAGTCTCATAGTAGGGGTATATAGATAATTTTCCCATAAAAGATTTCAATTTTTAAGATAACCATGTGACTATGCGAGAGAGATTTTTTTTAATTATTTCTAAAATTACCCTCAATAAAATATCTAATTACCATAATTGCCAATAATTATCGTTAGTTTAGGGAAAGGCAGTTTTGAAAGTTCATATCATATTATTATAAATTAAGGTACTTTATTTTAGATACAAAAATAAAAAAAAAATACCTATTTTTTTTAGGAATAGAGGAAGTATAAGAATGTAAAATTGGTGATTCATATGAATTTTTGTGTTTGGATTTGTATACGTCCGATTAAAGATTGATTTTATATTGGTCGAATGAACACCATACAGATTAGACTCTGTGTAACTTAAAAACCGCACGCTAAATCATGATTGGTACCTCATCAAAAATATATCTGTCGATATATATATATATATAACTAACACATATTCGATATGAGAAGAAACAAAGTTCCATAGGAGACCAAATTGATAATTATATGATCCAGGGTTGTGATATTCGTTGACAAATTCTAATAAATCATTAAGATTGGGTGAGACTGGACGAAGTTCTTGACGAAGTTTGTACTTGAATGAAAATGTAAAATATTTAAGCATCAAATGAGATCGGGCGAGTTGAAACAAAATCTGAATAGCGGGTGCAGTTCAGTGAGGTCAGAGTGAATAAGATCCGGTGAAATTGAGTAATACTAGATTCAATTGGATGCAATCTAATTCCAACTTAACTCAGATTTCTTTGTTGTTTTTATTTTTTATACCAAAAAAATATATTTAAACTAAGAAATATTTGCAAGAAGTTGTCTTCCAATAATCTGAAGCTAATAATGTCGGGTGGATCGTTAATCATATCCTTAAATTTGTGGATAATTAATCAAAATAAGCGATATCCAATGACTACAATTTGACTGAACTAGATGGGATCGGGAGGATAATCAGTCATACCGAGTATCATCTAGTGATTTTGAGTATGATTTATGAGATGTAGTAAAATTCAGTAAATTTGGATTTAATTTTTGAGTACGATTTGATTTTTCATACCCGAGTATCATACATGTACAATTTGTTTTAGAAATATGGACTCGGCACACAAAATTCGAATTGAAAATTCTAAATTGTTGAAATGAGGCGGTTGCATTAAATTTAAGATTATTATTAAAATGTGTTACTTCAATTGAAATAAATTGAAAGTAATTTGAATATCTTATGAAAATCCAGTCGAACTTGATTTAGTTATGATAAAGTTAAAAAAGAATTGAAGTGTGAAAGCGAGAAATCATTTTATAACATCAATGATTTTTAATCAGCCTTAAAAGCTCTAATTGAATAAAAACCAAGACCCCAATCTAGCAAATTGAATCGAAATATATTTCACGAGCTATAATGGTTAAGTTATGTCTACCGTAAACTAGTTTTCCTTTGATTTTCATGAATAACGTACTACAAAGTCATACTGGACTAAAGCCTTCCACGTGATCCAAAATTTGCTTCATGACTTTTCTGAATAGTCGAAATATACAATGGAACTCTAAATTTACCTATGTGAACATATATCTACTTTTTGATTGTAATGAGAAAAAATCGGAACTCCTAATCTCCCAATGTGAACTAAAATATGCTTCATGGCCCCTCTGACCGATCGAAATCTATTGTGGAACTCTATATATACTAAGATGAAACAAAATCTACTTCATGATCGATTTCCCTGAATAGTCAAAATCTAAATTGAGGTTCAAAATTGATTGTTTTAGATGCTTAATCAATAACTTATTCGTGTTTCAGATTTTTTTTTTTCCTTATTGCCTAATTATATTGTTGTTGGATTTTCATAATTGACACACAATATTTCAATTTCTCGACTTTCTTGAAAGTTATAGGTAAATAACCATTTCAGATATTTCCTCGCCATTTTGATTTATTTTCATTCTTCAATTTTTTTCTTCAAATTAATTCTTATTCTAATATTTTCTTTGACTTTCATTTGGTCAATAATGGCGGATCCGTTCCTTTTCATGTTTCAAAATCATTCTCACTATACATCCAATAACAGTATAACAATATTGATTGTATGCATCTTCCTTTATATTGGGATGGTACATTAATTTAAGATTGTGGTGCCAGTTTTTTTTAGTTTGGAGTCATGTGATGGTGTACACTTTTATTTGTATTTTAAATGAATCGAATCATTTCATTAAAAAAAAAGGAAAAACAAAAAACAAAATAAATAAAATTGATAATTTAGATATACAAAATTATTTCGTATAACTTTCTGGGATCCTTGTCACCTCGTGGCATCAACACTCTTACGTATGATAATATCTAATTAATGAAAAAAGTAATTACATTTCAAACAAGTTATCCTATAAATGAAAAATCCAAAAAGAAATTTATCACTTTCAATAAAATGCCTCTAGCCGCGCTCATTTCATTAAAAAAAAAAAAAAAAAAACATTTATCAAAATCCCCAAAAAGGAAAAAAAACATTTACCACCGCCCACTCTAGCCAAAAGAAAAAAAGAAAAAAAAACCTAACAGGCACGACCACGACCACCGTTTCTCACCGTAATCACTTCTCTCTCACTTTTTTCCGATTCTTCACTACCCGGCAAAAATGAAGGTCCGTCTTCACCAATCGTCAATCGACTTGAATCCCAATCTTTGGTTTCTACTATGCATTGATTTCATTTATAGGGTTTTGATTTAACAATGATTCTCTACTCTTCTCGCCGATTTCCTCAATGTTAGGTTTAAGAGTACGGACTTCTTAACCGAAATTCGATTCAATGGTTCGTTTTCGTGCATTTTTCTTTAGATTTTTATTTGAGATTTATTTATATTGTGTTTGTCTTAATCAGTTTTGTCTCTTATTAATTGAATTTATTTCTTCTATTTTTGATTTGCAGCAGGAAGAAATCGGGCATCATGGAAGTGGTTAAACTGGACTCAAGAATTCACTCCTCCCCGTCCTCAAATGTTCTCTATTTCTCTGTGTCAATCTATTGTTTCATTAAAAGCCAATGATACCACCAATTCATAAAGGATATGATAGGATGGGATATGATATGATATTTTCATGAAGCACAAAGTAGTCATACTTCTTTTCACTCCTGTAGGTTTGATAGATGAATGTGTATTTTGGAATCCGGGATGTCAAGAAGCGCTATCGAAGGCTCCACACGTAATAAGGATCTCGTGTGTGCCCTGTGTTGACCCTTTTTATGAGTATTTACAAAGCTTAATTTTTGTGTAATACTTGTGTTTAATTCTACCATGTAATATGATTTTGTCGAATTTGATTTGATTTTTTTTTTTTTTTTTTTTGTAATTTTGGTTGGTTGATTCAGGTCCTATTGTGTTCGCGTGGGTTATTTGCTTGTTCATGGTTGGCTCACCTGGATGAAAGCTTGGTCTGTATCATGCCCTACCTCCCCTATTATCCTGTGTTCATAGGTTTTAAATGGTCGGTTGAATAATCTTATTCAACTAAGCAATTGAGTTGAGTGTCTTGCAGCATCGCATGATTATTGATATGGCTAATTGGTCTTTTTAAGGAACCCCACTTCAATAGCAATTTCACTTCTTTATGTCCCAAAATTGAACTCTGAATTACTAATAATCCGTTTCTATACCGTATGAGATTGGGTTACATGATTATCTTATAAAATTAATGTTAATGATCATCTTCCATGTAAATTTATAGATTTTCTTGTCAAAGTCATCCTTTTTTCAAGTTGCATGACTTGATGTATCAAATGAACTACAAAAGCCGGATTTACGATTCGTAATGGTGATATAAGCTTATAGGTTGAAATTCCATACTATCACGTCAGTGTTAAACTCGACAGACACTCGAGTATTCAATATCACTATGGAACTTATTTATGTTGTTCTTGTATTTTCTTCTAAACATGCATTCACTGTGATATTTTCGTTGTGTCATTTTAATGTAGGAATAAGATTTTTGGCCAACGGAGGGGGAAATCCATGTATGATCGTAAAACGGAAAGGAAAAAGAGTAGGATAACATGCATTTACCCCACTTCAATAGCATTTTTTTTATAGCATATTCTGTTTTAACCATAATAAAACCGGAAAGGGAAAAAAAGTAACTTAAAACATATATATCCCGTCATCCCGACTTGTATTTTCGACGATTTTGTCATTGGATTCATAAAGGCCCGAACTTCAGAGAGCCGTCATTAAGGTTACATTATGTTCCTCCAGAACTGATTGCAACACCTCGAGGTTTATTGAACCTACTTGTCAAAGAGGTCTATCCTAGAGGTTTGATTGCCATTGATGAAGGTATGCATATTCTACCCAAGTATGTAAAGTTGTGTTCTAGCAGTTTTTCAAGATTGATACTTCATTTATGGTAGAGTTTGTCATTTCTAAGTGGAAATGTTGTTTTTTTCTTTTCTTTTCTTTTGATGCTCACCTGGTGGCCATTTGGTAGTATGTGATGATGTAACAGGGTAGTGCTAGTAACTTAATGTGCACATACTTTCTTGTGTAGCTATGTCTTCACTCTAGAACATGCTTGACTCACTGGATGCTATGTCATGTGATGTAGCCGAATGCTATAATGCTTTCAGTGTGATGTATGATACCCGAGTACAATTATTAATTTTCTCGCATCCTTAATAAGTCTAGCTCGGCTCAAAACCAACACTAGCAAATATGAGATAACTATATTTTATCCCGGTTACACATATTTGACACAATTTGCACGTAAGCATATAACTATGAGCATTCGTGTTGTCTGTATTTAAGCTCTTTAGGCTGTGAAAACTATTTACATTTTTTAGGCATTAACGGAGAACATATCTATTGTAGGCTTACTTGATGCATATGACATATAAATTTGGAGTTCCAAGCTAAATAACTCTGAACTTTGAACTGTTATATACCTTATGCATCCTTATTAGTAGCTTTGTTGCCTTACACATCCACTCTCTTGCTGTAGATGCATCCACTTTCAGACCCAGATGAATGCATTGTGCCAACCTCAAGACTAAAGAGAAAGAAGAAGAAACCAACAAATACGAAGAACGGGGAACTGAAGTACTCTTGATGCAGATGCAGCCACTTTCAGACCTTGATGAACATGATGCCGACCCCAAGACTAAGAAGAGAAATAAGAAGAAACCTATGGATACGAAGAATGGGGAATTGAAGTACCAGAGATCTAGCAAGAGACTCAAAACTGCAGCCTAGTTATTAAAAGAAATAGTTGTGGACTGTAGAATTTGGATGTTTAAACTTTTAAATGTCCCTTTGAAATTTTGTTATCTTAAGGTTATTGCACAATTGATCAGATATTGATTGAGATTTTTATCATATTGTTAATAAAAATTATTTTGGTTCAATTCTAATTGTATTTTGATTAATTTTTATGGATGGTTATTTAGGTGAGTTTTGCTACACATGATAAATTACTGCATTCACGTGGTTGAAAATAAAATACGGCCACCATTTAGATCTTAAACCATGGCCAAAAAATAAATTGAGCTATAAAAATTGCAATTATCGAGTGGCTAAAAGCTAATATTCGCCACGTTGAATACGTTTTGTGTCATTTTATAAATTTTTTAGCCACGGTGCTACAAATTCTTAGTAGCCATAGCTTATTAATTGGCCACGTAAAATGTTTATCACGTGTCCCAAAATATGGATGGCCATGGTACTATAGATTAAACGTGACTACAAGTTATGTATTGGCCATGCTAAATTATTTTCCGTGTGTCCAAATGATAGAGATGGCCATGGTTAAGAAAAATTAGTGTGGCTCTAAGGTAACTGCAACTCATGAATTGGCCATGACAAAATGAATTTTGCGTGTCTAATTGATGACAAAGGCCATAACTAAAATAAAATTCACATGACTTTAAGGTAAACTTTAGTCACATATAATCAAATTGTGTGTCTATAAGGATCCTATGGCCATGGTGATAGTGAAAATGCTTAACTACAAAAAAAATAATGAGTACCATATAGACACGGTTTTAGAGTTATGGCCATGGTAAATCATATTTTATAGCCACTCAAAGTATATGTAGCCATAAAGGTACCTCTTTGTCACGGCACCTGATGCCACATTTTTGGAGTGAAAAAAATCCATGACCAAAAGCCTATGGACACGGTGATTAAGTGTGGCCAATGTGAAGATTTGTACTAGTGGTTCTTCGTGTTCTTCACTACACCAGCAGAAACAATTTTTTTCTGGTGTCGATTTTGCGCCTCTGTGATGCTCTAAACTATCCCAAACTCTCCATTCCTCCTCAATGAGACCCCAGGAACCTATTAATACCGATCAGCACCAAGAAATATCGCTCATTAACACACAATAATCCTCCATTACTCGGGTTTAAAGAAAATATTTTTGGGAATACTTTCTTCCCTGATTTTGATTTTCACACGCTCTGCAACTGTCAAATCTCCATATTTATCTTCTACACGCTCGAAATGGTTGCTTAACTCTGTCGTACATGTTTAAAACTCACTACAACTCATAGAATCCCGTGATTGTCTCACTTTGTACAAGGCACGCTGTTTTCTTCCATGCGAGAATCTAGCCAAAGTTAGTCGAGACAAGAGCCTATACCAGCCCCTTTTAGCCAAGAGGAACAAACCCAATTAATTCCAGCCCTTTAGTATCACTGCAACAAGCCTAAAATCGCATCCTTAAATTCTACGCCATTGAAAAAGAACCTTTTCCCGCCAAAATATTATTTTCAAACGAAGGTGATGAAGTTGCCCTTATCCAGCTGCTTGGGTGTGAATATCTTGTGGGTGCCCTTAGTAATTGAAGTGCCCTTATCCTACATTGAGAGTCCGAATAACACGTGTCCTCCAAGGTGCTTTAGACAACTTTTCGAGCCGATATTTTCCAAAATGTTTATTGCCCAAAATACCTACAAACACATAAAATACCAAAATTAATACAAAATCGAGTGCCAATAATAAATAGTATTGAGATCAAATTAGACACAAAATGTGTCTATCAAATACCCCCAAACTTATTATTTTCTAGTCCTCGAGCAAATTTATTTTAGAAAATAAAATGACTACACTTAGCTCAGTGGGCAAAGAAGTCGTTAAACCGCTAGGTGGCCCTAGTGGCGGAGTGTTGTCTCCGGAGGGTTTACCAGAGGTGTACCCACAAAACCTTACTCCAGCACTTAGCTATTTACGCGGAGTAATCTTGGAAGGCACTAAAGAATCTCCTTGGTTGGCATACTTATTGACTACGTGGAGGAAGTACCCCGATGCGAAATTCCAATTGTTGTACACGAGTTTGCACTCAAGCATACTAAAATTCATATAAAGTGACAAGAGCTCTACTCAGATAGTTTCTGGACATCATAAACCGGAGTCAACCAATCACATGGATAGATTAAGAAGATGGATGTACAGAGAAAAACGTGGATGATGTTGACTAAGGTGAACCTATCCTAATGGACTGAGATACTGGTCCGGACTAATATCAACACACTGGCATATACAAGGGAACCAAAGGGTCGATAAACCTAACTCTAGGTCAACTCACCTGGCATATACAAGGGTACCAAAGTGGTCGACTTTATTGTATTTATTAGGTTGGTCTATTGGCCTGGTCTCAACTTTTTTTTTTTTTTGGTATCTCAGTCACTCTATTTCACCCTAGAAATGGTAAAAAGAAAAATAAAAAGAAGTGATCAGGATTCTTTCGATGTTTCCATCACGAAGATATGGCGAAACTACCATGTTTTCTTTTCGAACACCTGAGCTCTGTGCTTTTATGAATAGACTCTTTAGATGTTTCCATCTAATCAGATTGGTTCCTCAACTCCTACAACCAAGATGCTTCCATCCACTTAGATTGGTTAGTTCCATCCTTAATAAACATAAATTTCTAGTCTCTCGGAGTTTATTTATTGCAACTAAAAAGTTTCTTCCATACCCCCAAACTTAAATCTAACATTGTCCTCGATGTTCTAAATATAAAATTAAAAGTATGAACAAGGAGAAACCGTTACCACTTGAAGCAAAAGAGTTAAGGAAAGATATTACCGTGTTGCATGAGCATGGGTTACCTCCCAAGAAGTGCTAAGTTTAAAGTCTTCAAATGGACTAAGAAAGAACTAGTCACCTCGAAGAATCATAAAGAAGAGTCGAATAACCTGTGGGTCATCTGGATCAAAAGTGCTAACCACAAGAAGAGGAGACTGCAACAGATCAGGAAGATATCCAACACACCCTTATCTATTTTTAAGACAACTACATCTAGTTGTGGTTCGGGTTAGGAGCTTTATAAAAGGGTCTAGATAACATATTTTCATGGGTTGCGTTTCCTCATGAGTTAGATCCGAATGTTGTGTTCTAGAGTCTGAAAAACTCAAATAATAACTTAGAAGCACATAATAATAACTTGAATAATTGAGGATCATCTAAGTCAATCGGTTTTGACTTACACACTGACCACAATAAGATTGGTGGTCTTCCTTAAGCAAATGTGTCGACCCTAATATCCTAAAGTAATTAGGTTTAGTCTTAAAACTTAATAATTGACACATCGAAAATTATACGTTCCCACAATTGGAAGGAAGGTTTTTTGGTGGGAAAACAAAGTCAATCGTGGTATCATAGCCTTGGTTAACCACATCAACCAGAGAGGATGGGTTTTTAACAACTGAACTTCTTTATGGACACAACTAGGTTCAGAAAAAGTGTATGAAGATAGTCTTGTAAAATGGTTGAGGCACTGGATGTCCATCCTAAGTGAGGGGACTTTCCGAGAGTTAAAGGTAAGGCACTAGGAGAGTGATAATCACCCCAAACTTAGAGTTTTCGGTGTCTCTAGATAGACTAGTCACAATTTCCTAATTTCTAGAACATCGAATCCCGAAAATGGTCAATTGATTCTTCTAAGTTATTATCGGGGCAATGCATCCTTACTCATCTCTACGTGTTCATCGTCTTCTAAGACTAGTGTTTCTAAATCACTAGACTCTAAAAAAGATATTCTCGGGTAAACTCTTTCCTCTAAACCATCATCACAATCATATAAAGGATTATCACGAAAGTTTCTAGTAAAGGCCCGTTAATTAAGGTGTTAATCATAGTTACTTCCTCTGATTCACTTATAGGCACATCAAATAATGGATTATCCAACATATTGCAGGCTAAAGGATCATGAACTACATCGCCTAAAACGGTGGCATCTCTAGTCAAATCCTCGTCCTTTCGAATAGGTGAATAATTATTAAAATTATTGGGATTTGAACCAGTAAATAGTATTATCATTATAAAGTTCAATCTGAGTAACAAATTCTGATCACTATGCCTATTTATTTCAATTCTTCATCAACACTACCCTCATCATAATCATTATTATAAAAACATGAAAATGGTTGAACCTCATTTAAACAAGTAGTGTTACCAATTCTAACCTCGTCATCTTGATTATGCGAATAAATATCCTCATTTTCATGGGTATTATTGGAAACACTGTATTGGAAATTAAGATTATTTCGAGCAAGTTTTTCGACAATCCTATTTGTACTTTCAGTAAATTGCTTAAGAGTCTCTTCCAAAGACATCCTAGTTGACTGCTCTGGGGACTCATCTGGAATATTTAAGGTCTCCTTCACAAATAAGGAATGACTCTTGAAAGCCTCTTCTAGAGAAATAGAGGGATTGTTTTGCTCATATGACTGGTGAGTATGCGAATAGTAATTGGGTTCACAATGGTATGAACCATAACCTTGAAAAGGTGGATGCTCCCAACCACTATTCACACTATGGTCATAAAAAGAGGATGTCCATATTGTTCATTTGGATATTCATATTCATTGTGATGGCTATTATAATACCGGTTTGACATCCTAAGCGCAAGGAATTCTACACAAGCACAAACAAGGATGACTGACCACAACAAACCTACCGATTTCAAAGAAACAAAAAGCATGATGGCTCCACTTAGATTGTTTTAGACCAGCTTCTAATCCTTCTAAAGGGAATTACAATTTAAGCTGCACTCTCCGAATCAATCCGAGTTGAAGTGAGTTGAATAGAGGTAGGAAGCCGCTATGGAGCTTTGATACCCAAGGCCTCACCGCTTTACAAGGCGCGGGCCACGCATTCAACTCACGTAAACCATCATGAACTTCAAGTATGCTTAAAGAGTAACCAATATTTTTCGAATGACTTTCCTATTAAGCTCAGTGCCCTATCTGGTCTCGTCTAGTCGCATTTTAAGCGTGGGTTCGCGTTTGGTATCGTTTTCCTAAAGGCGGGCAAGAAGAGAACGGTGATGAAATCCGAACTCTTATCTTGTATGGCCAGTCCTTGCCCTTTACTAGAAATTAAAGCAAATGGATTCATTCCTCGACATATATTCACACGAAATCATCCAAGAAACTCCCCGACAGAGATTCGCGGGTGTTTAGAATTCTCACCTCCCGTTCCAGACGGGGATGAACCGTTGAAGTCGGCTCTGGCCACGCCAACACTCCTATGTCATGTACGAACCCGAGGGGCCGAGACGATATCGTAATCGTCGCCCTTCCCCTCAGGTGCGGTTTATATTTAAATAACCCTTCCTTAGGGTTTAAAAAAAAATGTCCAAAAGTCCAAAAAGTGTCCAAAAAAGAAAAAAATGTCCAAAAATAAAATATTACAAAAATAAAAACCTTAATTACGCTTTCTAAAAAAAAAAAAAAAAAATAATATACAAAATCTTCTTCTTCACTCCTTTTGGATTCCTCTTTCTTTTCCTTCTTTAGCTTCGCTTTTGTTTTCGCCGCTTTCTCCCTTTTTCGAGCTCGGCCCAAATCAAAACAAACAAGAAATACCAAAAGGAGTAAAAAGGAACAAAAATAATAAAAATAAAAATAAAACCTAAAAACAAATCTATACACAAGTCCGCGTCGGCGGCGCCAAAAATTGATGATTATTTTCAATGATGTTGTAGTAATAGGGGTTGTCGTTCACTCGGACTTGTTGAAATCGATTCTAGGATTTAATAAAGAAAATAATAAAAATAGAGAATATATACAATTTATGTCACAAGATGGAGAGAGTTACTGGGATTCAGGATTCCTCCAAACTCATAACAAAAGGTTCAAATATTAATTCTTTTAACAATTATAGCTCAACAAATAAAAACACGGACTCTTATTTTTGCCAAAGTTAATTCTCAAAATATTAGTTATAAATCGTAAGCATGGGACATAAAACATTTAAGCAAGCATGACCCATCTAATAAAATAATAACTAATTTAATCAAATCATAATTCAATTTTTAATTAGTGCAAAAGTCATAAAAAGAATTAATTAAAATTACCCATGTATGAAATTGCCTTCCTCCGTCGTCCCAATGGGGGTCTAGCTCATCATGTTGGAAACACGCTCAAAAATCATTTTTATTGCTCAAAGGAGGTGTACAAATGATGAAATGGAGAAAACTATTAAAACCTGGTGTTTGCAACGCTTATAATTGTTGCAAACATTATTACAGAACGATAAATGTGAACCTGTCGCTATCAACGTAGTTTTAAGACTGCTCTTCCGAATTACGACCCACGACCGTGAGTCGTTGACACCGTAGCGAAACGACGATTCTATGTGCGTTGATGTTCTTCGTGTTCTTCATTACACCAAGTAAAACATTTTTTTTCTCGGGTGTCGATTTTGCGCTCTCGTGATGCTCTAAACTATCCCAAACTCTCCATTCCTCCTCAATGAGACCCCAGAACCTATTTATACCGATCAACACCAAGAAATATCGCTCATTAACACACAATAATCCTCCATTACTCGGTTTAAAGAAAATATTTTGGGAATACTTTCTTCCCCGATTTTGATTTTCACACGCTCCGCAATCATCAAATCTCCATATTTATCTTCTACACGCTCGAAATGGTTGCTTAACTCTGTCGTACATGTTTAAAACTCACTACAACTCATAGAATCCCGTGATTGTCTCACTTTGTACAAGTACTCCCTGTTTTCTTCCATGCGAGAATCTAGCCAAAGTTAGTCGAGACAAGAGCCTATACCAGCCCTGTTTAGCCAAGAGGAACAAACCCAATTAATTCCAGCCCTTTAGTCTCACTGCAACAAGCCTAAAATCGCATCCCTAAATTCCCGCCATTGAAAGAACCTTTTTCCCGCCAAAATATTATTTTCAAACGAAGGTGATGAAGTTGCCCCTTATCCAGCTGCTTGGGTGTGAATATCTTGTGGGTGCCCCTTAGTAATTGAAGTGCCCCTTATCCTACATTGAGAGTCCGAATAACACGTGTCCTCCGGGTGCTTTAGACAACTTTTCGAGCTGATATTTTCCAAAAATGTTTATTGCCCAAAAATACCTACAAACACATAAAATACCAAAATTAATACAAAATCGAGTGCCAATAATAAATAGTATTGAGATCAAATTAGACACAAAATGTGTCTATCACTTGCTTCTTCGATGCTTGTGAAGGCATCCACCAAATATTTCTGAAACAGACGACCCCCACGGAGAAGTGTCTGACCCTCACCTCTCCTCTGCTGGTATCTAAATGCATAGAATTCTCTCATTGTTACGTTCTTTCTCTTTTTAGAAGACCATCACACCGCTCTTCGTATGTTCAATATCCTCATCTATTTCTTCATCAAAGATCCCGCTTCCTTCACAAGTTGTCCCCATAACGGGAATGTTAGTATGATACCCATCTTCACCGTGGGGAAACAAAATAGGATACGTCAGCGGCATATAACTTGGGTGTATTTCTGATACCTTCTTTAGTCCACCAACATTCTAATGCACTATGATGTCCATTTCCGCATTAATTTTCGTGCCAGGTACATACAAAGCTGCCACCTGCAAAGAATACTGCCTTGCATCAGTGCTGCGAGTTCCTATCAGTCTTATACCGACGTTATTGTACTGTTTTTTGTCATAACAGTTTCTCCATGTTCTGAAAATTTTAGCAAGTGCATTAAACTCATCTAGCATATGCATTAACTCCTCTATGATCCAATCATCCAACTCGTCCTCCTTGTCAGGTTCAACATTAGTCCATGCAGTCCCTTATTTTGTATTGTCTTCTTCACTACTAGGTCCCTTGTTTTTCCCCTTTTTTCTTGAGAGAGCCTCCTTTCTATTTTTTATCTCGTTCATAGTATCATAGATGTACAATTGAGCAAATCCAATATATTTAGGATCAAACGGTAATAATGTTCCTATTTTGTGGTGATTCTGCCCATATATCCTGTATAGCCAAGGACCATTCCCATCATTAACTGTTTGATCCAGTTGGCCGCCTGTGGACGTGAATGCAAACATTAAGTTGTATGCCCTAATTAATTCTCTGAATCTCGAACACCTTGGATCAGATTGTGTCTCCAAAAGATATTTTAAAAAAGGTGGTGCGTCCGTAAGCAGAGGCAATTTCACCGCACCCTTGGAACAACACAGACCGAACTCAGGTGGATGATTCTTTTTGCTTTTATTTATTCTTTCTTCTAACCACATTATTGCACCACAATGTGAACAAACTGCAGTAGGGGCCCCAAAATCGTACCTCGATAAATCCATTTCTGATATCAAGTATAAAAAATGACCGTGTTATTATCTAAAAATCATCTTTATCAATTATTTTAAGTTTCATATTTATCAATCATTTTAAGTTATCAAATACGAATATAACGTACTTGTCACAATATTAACATCATCATCATCATCGGTAGTGTCTCCTTCGTCTCCTTCGCTCCCAAGCTCATCTTCTTCATTATAAACAACTGTTAGTGCAAAACAATGTGGATCATACATATGAGCAGTTTATTTTATTATTATTATCATCATTATTTATTTTATTTTTTGGTTTACTCACCTTATGCTCCACTAAAATCGGATAACCTTGGTGCATGTCCAGACTCTGAACTGGCCTTAACTTTTTTTGTATAGACAGAGCGGCGACTAAATATTTTACCGTAAGATTAGATATCGCTGGTAAAAAAACTGGAGTAAACATAGCACTAACTAAACATCAATAAAACCGAAACCATTCAAATTACCACTGTTGCTGGATTTTGATATTTCCCTGGATTGGTGTATTTTTCTCTTTCTACTTGTTCGAATTCTCGCTGCTTGGGTCTCCACCATTATCCTTTGTTGTTCCTGTTGCTGTAGCTGTTGTTGTTCTTGCAGATGTTGCTGTTGTTGCTGGTGCACAGTCAAATGCTGCGTATTGTTAAAAGACGCTAACTTTTGCCTTGCTTGTCTCCTCCTTTGTCCCAGTTGACACTTCTGCAACCTTAGAGGTTAGTTTTTTTGGATTAAACGACCAAAAACAAAGAACAAAAAAAATGTATTAATATACTAAGAACTAACGCTTAATTCTTGCGGTGTTTGATGTTGCTGTTGTGGCTTTTCCGATTTCTCGTTGGCTCGTCTTCTTCGTTGACCCAGTTGGTAGTTACTAAGGTGTTCATCTACGAAATTGGGTTGCCTGTTCATTATTATTTAGAGCCGACTCCACACAAAATTAACGACAACAAAAGCAACAATGCTTAAGTTAAATACTAACAATACCATCGTTAGATTCTACAGACGGCAATATTTATTTTTTCTATATAATTGGAATTTTTTTAGTATTAAAAGAATTATCAAAATATTTTTATCCAATATTTATGCTAATCCAATATATATGATAACTTTAATTACCTACCTGGTTTACCTAATTAATCTCAAAATTCCAAAATCAGTATGCAAAAGCATCCTTTTTAATATTCAGATTAATTAACTTTTTAATCTCAAAATTCCAAAATAACTTTTTAATATTCAGATTAATTAACTTTTTAGAACACGATTCTGACCAAGAAACCCTAACCCTAATCTTAACATGCAAGGAAAGCAAATTTAGCGTGGTTTTGGAAAATAATGCAAAAAAGACAATCATCATTTCGACAGTTGATGATGAATTCACCAATTCCTCCATGATGGATTAACTCAATGAATTTCCTGAAGTCATGAATTCAAGTTATGCAAGGCAAGCAAATTTAGGTAGGGTTCTACCAATACAATATCTTTGAAGTCATGAAAAGAATGATCAATACATTAATCTTTGGTTGCTAAATAATACGGTCATCATCTACTATGAATTTCCTCTTCTTTGTTTTCGCCGAAGACATATCCGTCGGTTGTTTAGGTCCAGTGCCAAGGATGCTTGTGTAAATTTTATCACGTATTATCTTAACCTTTTCATTCTTTTTTGCAATTTTTTTTTTTCCATCAATGCAAGTGATCTATGCTTTTCTTATTTCCTCCCCTCCTAGCTAGTACCAAACCACAACAATTTTTTTTAGCTATATGGACCAAACCAATGGACCTAGTAGTGACTTAAAATTTTTCAAAACCTTAAGATATTCTGGACCTTTAATTTCTTATGACCGGTTTATGTATTCATTTGGAACATGTTTCCCTTTCATACTTCGCATACAAAATAAGTCAAACTTTTAAGAACAATAACAAAATATTCTCACAATGAAAAATAAAACAAAAATTTTAATACTATGTTGCAAAATTGTCTAATTGCTGTTCAATGATTGAGCTCCCACTACTGTCCTTCATTTCAACTCTGGTCTTTTCATGACTTCAGAGATATTGTATTGGTAGAACCCCTGCATCAACAACTTTTATCGGAAAATGTGTCCGTCATATTATGAATTTCAATGACTCACAACATGCCTGGAATGTTTCCCTTATGATGCCAACAACTCGACCAATATTCTCACCTTCTATTAGCTGTGCTTTAATGTATTTTTTTCTCAATTTCACCACTGAAAGCAAAGTGCCCGTTCTCAGTAGCATTGGTTCTTCCATGTATGCCACCGCTACATATACCTCTCTAATTACCATTATTGTCGACCCAATATTCAGTGTCATGACACGATCTGGTATACAATCAATTTTTTCTGCATCGATCAACTTGAGAAACTCACTTGGAAATCGACTTACAGGGATTACATAAGGTAGCTTTAGCTTAATTATATCTTCACCGTGAAACCTGTGCTTATTGGATTCAATATCTGCACCCCTTGTAGAGCTTGTTTCCTCACCACTTATAGCTGGTTCCTGTGTATTACATACATTATGTAGAAATAATCATCAGTGCTTAACAAAGAATGTATAAGTATTAATGAATATATATTTAAATTATATGAAAATATGCTAGTAGTACCTGAATGCACCCAAATATTTGTTCTGATTTTTCTTTCATCCTAAAAGCATATTCATATGTTTTAGATTCGTATCTGACAATCCATAAGCTCTCTTCAGTGGTTTTTCTGAATTTCCATTGTGCTGTCCTCTGTTGGTCCCAAATCCTATCTATGTTTGCTCTGAAACTCAGTCTTATTTTTTTTTTTGAATCGTTCTAGACTTTGTACTTGTTTTGATTTGAATTTTCTCATCTTTTTGTGAATCCATTCTTTGTGTGCTTGTCTATTCTTTTCAGGTCCTTCAAATGGAAATCTTAGCATGCTAATATATTCCAGCAGTTCTGATTTGTGCAGTTCGTCATCCAGGAAGTTGATCATCTCTCAGTTGATTCTGCGCATTTTTTCTTTTTGTAGCACTTTTGTTTCGAAACAAAAATTTTTGATTTTCCTGGGACTGTAGAGTTGTATCTTTAGCTCTTTATCATCACACGCTTCTTCAACGTTTTTGTGTGGGTTTATTTCGGTGAAAAAATCCATGCATGTGCACCTGCTGTGATGAAAAACATAAACAATTACTTCTCATCAAACATAAACGATTTCAGTAGTGTATGAAATCAAATCAAATCGGTTTATGTATATGCATACACATAAATAAAATCCAAGTTTTTAGATGTTGATACCTTCTTGCTTGTTCGAAATCCTGTCGCTTGCGCAAAATAAAACCACTCCTTCGTTGTTGTTGTTTTTTTTTTTTTTTTTTTTTTTTTGTAGGAAATAAGATACTGTCTGTATGACTTATATTAAGAATCCTAGCTGTTATGGAAATTCTTATGCTGTGATGAAAAACATAAACGATTTTAGTAGTATGAAATCAAATCAAATCGGTTTATGTATATGCATACACATAAATAGAATCCAAGTTTTTTAGATGTTGATACCTTCTTGCTTGTTCGAAATCCTGTCGCTTGCACAAAATAAAACCACTCCTTCGTTGTTTTTTTTTTTTTTTTTTTTTTTTTTTTTTTATAGGAATAAAGATACTTTCTCTATGACTTATATTAAGAATCCTAGCTGTTATGGAAATTCTTATGATTCTTCTTCTGTTATGGAAATTCTTGGATTTTTCCTAAAAATAATTACCCTAAAAATCTTCTAAGTTTCTTTGCTTTGGCATGTAAATCTCGTAAAAAAACTTATATATGTTGATTTTCCTTTTACACGGTAATTCTCGTTTTTGTTCCCAAAAAAAAAAAAAAATCTATCGGGCCCTCACAAAAGATATTTGTAGATTTTTCCGCTAATCAGAAGGTCCAGATAAATAAAACCACTCCTTCGTTGTTGTTGTTTTTTTTTTTTTTATAGGAATGAAGATACTTTCTCTATGACTTATATTAAGAATCCTAGCTGTTATGGAAATTCTTATTATTCTTCTTCTGTTATGGAAATTCTTGGATTTTTCCTAAAAATAATTACCCTAAAGATCTTCTAAGTTTTTTTGCTTTGGCATGTTAATCTCGTAAAAAAACTTGTATATGTTGATTTTCCTTTTACATGGTAATTCTCGTTTTTTTCCCAAAAAAAAAAAAAAACTATCGGGCCCTCACAAAAGATATTTGTAGATTTTGCCGCTAATCCGAAGGTCCAGATTTCATATTCTATTAAAAATTGATGATTACGAAATGTAGGGGGCTAACTTTGATTTGACGATCAGAACGAGGGTTAGTTACAGGCCAATGGGAGGGGAGGTTTTTGCAACTCTCGACGTGGTGTGAGAGATGTGATTGGGTGTTTAGGTTATTGATTGATTGATTGATATTTCCTAACCATATAAACAATATAGACATAAATATACAATCAACAACCTAAACACCCAATCCCATCTCTCACACCACGTTGAGAGTTTCCATAACCTCCCCTCCCATTGGCCGGTCAATGGAACCCTCGCCTTTGATTGGCCAAAATCAAAGTTAGCCCCCTTACATTTCGTGGACGTTAATTACTTATTGAATCGGTTGGATTTAATGATCCAAATCAAACGATTAAAATTAATTATATACGGAAAATATTTTTTTCGATATTTTTGGTGAGTTTAGACAAACTACAAATTTTATAAACGTGCATCTTTCTACTTTGAGAAACAAATCTAAAACTCGCCAAATCACATAGGTGCTTTACCATTCATCTTAACTTTAATTTAGGAAGCAAATCTAAGATTCCTAAGCAAGCTACCGTAAATACTTAAAATTTCTATTAACTATGGTTTCATATTTTAATTGTTGATGGTGATTTCCGTTTTAAGATCTTATGCCAAATTTAGGCGATACGAATATAGCATTTCAAACAAACTATTTTTAGTAGTTTTCTTAAATATGTACATGAGTGTCTAATTAAGTTCTGAAGTTTTAGATTTATTTCTTAACATAGGTTCTTAGAGCAACCGCAGTGGGCGACCAAGACCAAAAATTTGGGAAGAGATAGAGACGTAGTGGGACGGACTAAAGATCAAATATCAGACTATATCAAATTTCCAGACTAAATTTGGCCCGCGACCAAAGACCAAACCCAAATTTTAGTCGAGTGTTGATATAGTGTTCGCCCCACACCAGCGTTGATATAGTATTCGTCCCACAGGGCGGACGTGAAAGTCTACGCCACATCGTGTGGTTTATACCCCGCCCATATATTTTTTTCTTTTTTTTTAAATTTATTGTGGGGAGTGGTTTATACCTCCGCCCCATTGTTGTCTTTTTTTTTTTTTTTTTCTTTTTTTTTTACATTTTTCGGCACTGCATCTTAACGTATACCCTCCGCCCCCACATCAAAGCGAGTATACTTGACGCCCCACACCAGCGTTGGTATAGTTTACGCTCCACCAAAATTTAGTCTTCCTCACACTGCGTCACTCAACAGAGTAAACCCAAATTTAGTATTTTTTTTGTACTCTTTACTCTTTAGTTTTAGTCGCACCAATGCTCTTAGAGCAACGACAGTGGTCGACTAAAACTAAAAATTTGGTCGAAAACCCAGACACTACGGAGAGGAGTAAAGAGCAAATACCATACTAAAACCAAAAAAAAAAAAAAAAATTGGGGCGCAACTTTAAAGTTCGCCTGATTGGGGCGCAACTTTAATTGTGCTTCGATGATCGGGCGTAACTCAAAGTTACACCCGAATTAAAAAAAAATGGGGCGCAACTTTAAGTTGCGCCCCACCAAATTTGATTTTCCCACCGTAGCGTCGATTTTTTTGGTTTTTAGTCTTTGGTTATAGTCTCCCACCTGCAGTTGCTCTTAGCACCATATGTGGTGAATTTCTTATAGTACGACACTTTTTTAGATGAGATACGTTAAATAAGATACTTAAAATACAGAGGCGATTGAGAGAGTGATAGACAAGAAGAGATTTATCTAGCAAGTTACTTGCAGCAAAGAAATCTTTGAAACCCTTATTATAAAATTCAAGCTTTAATCTCAATTCCAACGAAAATCTCACGTCCTGGAGTGGTTTGTGTCTCAAATTTGTATTCGGTTTTTGATTATTTATTTTTCTGGGATGGTTTAGGGTTTTTGGTTTATTGATGTTGTTTTCTTCACTGCATTATAAAGGTTCAGTTGGTCACTGGATTTATACTTCCTCATGAAGGTATTGGCTGTGAAGTGGTACAAACTGCTTCAGATGGATGCATGCTTGGTGCCCATGGTGAGTAAACCCTTACAAAAGATACTTCTGCAATACTTAATCCTAGGACCAGTAGTTGTCTCTATATTTTTTCTATTGAATTCAATTGGATTTTGGGTTCAATCAGTTTTTTTTTTCTGGGTTTTGGTTTACCGAATATTTTGATTTCTTATAATTTATTATGTTCATTAATGGATTTCAATGGCCGGTGTACGCTGCCTTATTATTTATATTGATTGTTTTTAATTTGGTTGTGTTTGATTGCTCCCTCGCCTTTCATCTCAGGAATTGATGAGATTGATTAGAGGCTTAAAATTCCTAGGGTTTTAACAGGCTTTTTATAATCTGTCACTTGAGGAAGATGTAGATGTATACTACATCAACGACAATGATGTCTTTTTATGCGATCAGTGTAATTAGTTCAATAACCCTTACAAAAGATACTTCTCAAATACTTAATCTTGGTTTGATTTCTCGCTGGGGTTCATGAAGGCACAAAGGAAAAGTGCTTTTTTGGGTTACACGATATGAGAATTTATGGATTGGCCTCAATTAGATCTTAGGGGAGATGCAATCTATGTGATTTTTTTTTTAAAAGACGGACTCTGCAACAGTAGTTGTGTTGGGAATATCTTTAACGGTACTAATATGGAGCACGTTTTTAACAAAGACTAAATTTGAGCATTCTTTCCTGGTGTTGTGATGAACACATTTTTTGTCTGATATAATCTCAATTGTATATATTGTTAGTGCTCGATTTTGTATTTATTATGGCCTTTTGTGCCTTTTTAGGTGTTTTTGGAGAAATAAGCTTTTGCGGGAAAATTGGCTCGAAAAGTGGTATTAGCGTTCGTGGGAGAAAATTACTATTCGAACCCCTCATTTGGATAAGGGGCACCTCAATTACTAAGGGGTGACCACTTGCTATTCGCACCCCAGGACACCCCACAAAGCAGCTGCTAGCGCCACCCCTACTCTAGTTAGGGGACTCCACCTTCTTCACGTGAAAACCGAAATTTGGCATGAAATGACACGTTCAAATTAGTCAGCTTTCGCGAACTTTGTGGATTGACTTTGGGTCGATATTTTCGTGATTTGGACCGGAATTAGTTGTTCGTGGTCAAACAGGTCGTATACTTGGATTACTCACGTAATAAATGGAGATTTATCTCAATTACTCTAAACAGGGGATACTCGGAGTTGGATGGAAGATCACGAGAAGATTTGAAAGGATATATCGACTAAGATTTGGTTCTATCGGGTATGTAGTTAAATATGACTACGTGTGAGAATAAACAGGAAGGGTAATGGGTTGTAATTCAAAGAAAACAAGACTTGGATTAAAGTTCGTCAAAACAGGAAAGTGGTTATTCTCGGCAATGTTTCGGTTTATGTTTGGAAGCTACGTGCAGTGGAAGAATGTATAATCTTCATGGATTCGTATCTTCCAGATTTGGGAAGTTTATAATCATCAAAAGACGCGTTAACAGAGGTGGCAGAGAGTTATTATCGTACCTTGGCAAAGAAAAAAAGGAAGGATTGTATCGAGATTTATGGGAAGCCTGTTTGTATAAATAGCTGGGAGGAGTTAAAACAGGGTGATCGAGACTTTAGGGGACCGGCAGAGAAGAACAGAGAGTTGCAGATCTCGATTCAACATCAGCAGGTGAAGAAGAAGGAGAAGGGTTGCAGACGACACTACGAAGTGTCGATTTCTCAAGAACCCTAATCCGAAGAACATTGGACCAACACTAACTATCGCAAACCTGCTACACCTAAATCTATCGCTCTCAGCCTTATAAAATTGTAATAAAGCCTATTGTAACGACTCATTAAGTGTTGCGGATTCTCCGCATTATTATTCCTCTTCAATAAAAACACCTTTTGAGCCATGATTTATTATTATGAGCGTGTCATTACCATGAGGAGCTAAACCCCAACACTGGGATGACGGAGGAAGCCATATTTCATGCGTGTGGTAATTATATTTAATTCTTTCATGACTACTTGCACTATTATCAATCGTTTTATGATTTTTCTTAATTGATTGTGATGTCGTATGATGATGTATGCTTGGTCTAAGTGCTTTTGATGCATCATGCTAGTGATTTACAGTCAATCTTTTAAGAATCTACCTTGGCAAAGAAACAGAGTCAAATATATGAATCGCATGAATGAGTTTATGGTGGAATCCCGAGTCTCAGTATCTCTCGACATTTGTGACAAACTTGTGAATATATTTTCTTTGTTTTTAGTATTTTCTTAAATCAAATCTTTACAAGCCCGAGTTGAACGAACTTTTACTACCATTTTCTACAACAACATAAAAATCACATCAATTTTTGGCGCCGCCGACGCGGACTTGTATTTAGATTATTTTTTTTTTTGTTCCTTTTTACGCGTTTTGGTGTTTTTCTATTCTTTTCAGATTTGAAGCGAAGCTACAAGGAAAGAAAAAGTGCTATAAAAGGAAAGCATCGCCAAAGAAGGAAAGAAAAGAGGATTCTGAAAGGAGTGAAGAAGAAGATTTTGTATATAATTATTTTGTTTTATTTTTTTTAGAAACTGTAAATAGGGTTTTATTTTTCTAAATTTTCTTTTCCTTTTTGGACATTTTTATTTTTGGACACTTTTTGGACTTGGACATTATTTTTGAAACCCTAAGGAAGGGTTAAAAATTAAATATAAACTGTTTGCAGGGAAGGACGACAGTTACGATACTGTCTCGGCCCCTCGGGTTCGTGTAATCGACATCGGAGTGGTGGCCCGAGTCGACTTCAACGGTTCATCGCCTGTCCTGGTACGGAGGTAAGACTCTATCCACCCACGAATCCCCTGTCGTGGGTTTTTATTTTTGTGTGACAACTCACACCGCCATAAAATGTCGAATCGTATTACAATAGCCGATACAACGAATATCCGATCGAGTTTTCAAAATGGACGTTACTACTTTGAACATAGTGTGAATAGTGGTTGGGAACATCAGCCTTTTCAAGGTTATGGCTCATACCATGATGAGCCCAATTACTATCCACACACGCACCAGTCTTACGAGCAAAATTCCTCTCCACTAGAGTCCGCACGTAAGTTAGCTGAGTCAGCACAAAAGTTACTTGAGTCGACACGTAGTTCACCTGAGATGAATAACTTAGTTATGGACGGAAGCAATGCAACGTGTGAACCTTCTTTCCTAGAAAAAATCAGGAAGTCATGTGAGTCGACTCAGAAAATATTGTTAGAGGCCCAGGAAAGAACTGCTCAAGATAGTCATAATTTCCAATTTAGTGTTTCCAATAGTACCCTTCAAAACGAAGATAGTTATTCACATAATCAAGATGACGAGGTTAGAATTAGTAACACTACTTTTCTAGATGAGGTTCGACCATTTTCATGTTATTACAATGATGATTATGATGAGGATATTGTTGATGAAGAATTTGAAATATTTAGGCATAGTGATCAGGAATTTGTTACTCCAACTGAGCTTTATAATGATAATTTTATTTCTAGTTCGAATCCAAATAATTTTAATAATTATTCACCTATTCAAAAGGACGAGGATTTGACTAGAGATACCACCGTTTTAGACGATGTAGTATTTCCTTATGATTACGAAGCCGATGATAGTTTTGAGGAACAAGTTTATTCTGAGAATATTGTTTTCGAGTCTAGCGATTTAGAAACATTAGTCTTAGATAAAGAAGATGAACTCGTAGAGCTTTTAAATATGAGTGAGGATGCACCTTCCGATTATAACTTAGAAGAAGCAATTGACCATTTTCAGGATTCCGATGATCTAGAAATTAGGGAAGTTGTAGATAGTCTATCTAGAGACACCCAAAACTCTAAGTTTGGGGGTGATTATCATTCTCCTCGTGCTTTACCTTTAGCTCTTACAGAGATCCCTCACTTGTTGGGACTTGATATATGTGCCTCAACCATTGTGCTAGATTGCCTTCATACTAGTTCTCCAGAACCTAATAATGTCCGGGAAGAAGTTCGGTTGTTAGAAACCCATCCTCGGTTGATGTGGTTAGCCAGGAGCTATGATACCCAAATTGATTTTGTTTTCCCACCAAATATTTTTCAACCAATTGTGGGAATGTATGAGTTCAAAATGTGTCAGTTATTAAGTTTTGAGACTAAACCTAATTATTTTAGGAGAATAGAAATGACACGTTTTCTTATGATTGACCGCCAGTTTCATCGTGGTCAATTGTGTGAGTCAAAATTGATTGACTTTAAGGATCCGCAATTATTCAAAGTTATTATTATGTGCTTCTAATTTCTTATTTGAGTTTTTACGGACTTTTAACTCCGAACCGGATCTTAGCTTCGAGAAGATCCAACCCATGAAAATATTTTATCTCGACCCAGTTATAGAGCCTGAACCTGAACCACAGCTAGATGTAGTTGTCTTAAACAGGTAGAGTCAAAATTGATTGACTTTAAGGATCCGCAATTATTCAGGTTATTATTATGTGCTTCTAATTTCTTATTTGAGTTTTTACAGACTTTACAACCTGAACCGGATCTTAGCTTCGAGGAGATCCAACCCATGAAAATATTTTATCTCGACCCAGTTATAGAGCCTGAACCTGAACCACAGCTAGATGTAGTTGTCTTAAACAGGAAACTAGACAAGGGTGTGTTTTATTTGTTAATTTTCTTGGAAGGTTGGAGATTCCTTTTATTTGTGATAGCTCTATTTGGTTTTGATGACCCACAGAAATTCCGGCTATTACTTTATGATTTTATGAGGTGACTAATCCTTTCTTAGTCCTGGTCAAGACTTTAAACTTAGCACTTATTGGGAGGTAACCCAATATTCATGCGACACGGTAATATCTTTCCTTAACTCTTTTGCTTTAAATGGTAACAGTTTCTCCTTGTTCATGCTTTTAATTTCATCTTTATAACATTGAGGACAATGTTAGATTTACGTTTGGGGGTATGGGAGAAACATTTTTGTTACAATAAATAAACTCAGCCTAGAAATTTATGCTTATTAAGGATGGCACTAACCAATCTAAGTGGATGGAAGCATTTTTTGTAGGAGTTGAGGAACCAATACGATTAGATGGAAACATCTAAAGAGTCTATTCATAAAAGCACATAGCTCAGGTGTTAGAAATAACATGATAGTTTCACCATATCTCGTTGAGTCCTTTTCACATTTTTTTTATTTTGTTTTGTTTTTAAATTATGTTTCTCTAAGTGATTAGGTGGGGCCCACGAATCAAGTTGTTATCAATGCTAGGGTGAATTAGAGTGATTGAGATACCAAAAAAAAAAAAAGAAAAAAAAAGAAAAAAAAAGAAAAAAAAAAAGTATTACGAAAAGAAAAAAAAAGAGAAAAGAAAAAAAAAATAGAGAAAAGAAAAAAAAAGAAGAGAAAAAGAAATTGAGACCGAGACCATTAGACCAATTTGGAATAAATTCAATAAAGTCGACCACATTGGAACCCTTGTATATGCAGTTTGTTGACCTAGAGTTAGGATTATCGACCACCGGTTCCCTTGTATATGCCGGTGTGTTGATATTAGTCGACATTAGTATCTCGAGTCCATTAGGAAAGGTTCATTTTGGCGGAGGCCTTCGGATAGATATGGGAAACACCATTCACTTAGTAAACATCAAAACCATCTATGTTTTTCTCTATATCCATCTTCTTGATCTATCCATGTGATTAGTTTTGACTGTATTGATGTCCATAGTGCGACTATCCGAGAGAGCTCGTGACTTATATATGAATTTTAGTATGCTTGAGTGCAAACTCGTGTACATCAATTGGAATTTCGCATCGGGGTACTTCCTCTTGTAGTCAATAAGTATGCCAACCAAGGAGATTTTTTAGTGCCTTCCAAGGTTCTGCATAGATAGCTAGGGTATGCAGTGTAAAGGTTTTGTGGGTACACCTATGGTAAACCCTCCCGAGACTATAACTCGGCCACTAGGGCCACCTAGGGGTTTAAAGGCTTGTTGCATACGCTAAATGTAATCGACGATGCCTGCGATAAAGTGAGTTAGGATTTTATTTTCTAGATTTGATTTTCTCGAGGACGAGCAAATAATAAGTTTGGGGGTATTTGATGGACACATTTTTGTATCTGATATAATCTCAATTGTATATATTGTTAGTGCTCGATTTTGTATTTATTATAGCTTTTTGTGCCTTTGTAGGTGTTTTTGGAGAAATAAACTTTTGAGGGAAAATTGGCTCGAAAAGTGGTATTAGCATTCGTGGGAGAAAATTACTATTCGGACCCATCATTTGGATAAGGGGCACCTCAATTACTAAGGGGCGACCACTTGCTATTCGCACCCCAGGACACCCCACAAAGCAGCTGCTAGCGCCACCCCTACTCTAGTTAGGGGGACTCCACCTTCTTCACGTGAAAACTGAAATTTGGCGGGAAATGACACGTTCAAATTAGCTGCTTCTGCGAACTTTTGTGGATTGATTTTGGGTCGATATTTTCGTGGATTTGGACCGGAATTAGTTATTCGTGGTTAAACAGGGTCGATACTTGGATTACTCACGTAATAAATGGAGATTTATCTCAATTACTCTAAACAGGGGATACTCGGAGTTGGATGGAAGATCACGAGAAGATTTGAAAGGATATATCGACTAAGATTTGGTTCTATCGGGTCTGTAGTTAAATCTGACTACGTGTGAGAATAAACAGGAAGGGTAATGGGCTGTAATTCAAAGAAAACAAGACTTGGAGTAAAGTTCGTCAAAACAGGAAAGTGGTTATTCTCGGCAATGTTTCGGTTTATGTTTGGAAGCTACGTGCAGTGGAAGAATGTATAATCTTCATGGATTCGTATCTTCCAGATTTGGGAAGTTTATAATCATCAAAAGACGCGTTAACAGAGGTGGCAGAGAGTTATTATCGTACCTTGGCAAAGAAAAAAAGGAAGGATTGTATCGAGATTTATGGGAAGCCTGTGTGTATAAATAGCTGGGAGGAGTTAAAACAGGGTGATCGATACTTTAGGGGACCGACAGAGAAGAACAGAGAGTTGCAGAGCTCGATTCAACATCAACAGGTGAATAAGAAGGAGAAGGGTTGCAGACGACACTACAGAAGTGTCATTCTCAAGAACCCTAATCCGAAGAACATTGGACCAACACTAACTATCGCAAACCTGCTACACCAGAAATCTATCGTTCTCAGCAGTCTTATAAAATTGTAACAGCAGCTATTGTAACGACCATTAAGTGTTGCGGATTCTCTGCATTATTATTCCTCTTCAATAAAAACACCTTTTAAGCCATGATTTATTATTATGAGCGTGTCATTACCATGAGGAGCTAAACCCCAACACTGGGATGACGGAGGAAGCCATATTTCATGCGTGTGGTAATTATATTTAATTCTTTCATGACTACTTGCACTATTATCAATCGTTTTATGATTTTTCTTAATTGATTGTGATGTCGTATGATGATGTATGCTTGGTCTAAGTGCTTTTGATGCATCATGCTAGTGATTTACAGTCAATCTTTTAAGAATCTACCTTGGCAAAGAAACAAAGTCAATATTTTATTTGAGCTATAATTGTTTGGAATAAATATATGAATCGCATGAATGAGTTTATGGTGGAATCCCGAGTCTCAGTATCTCTCGATATTTGTGACAAACTTTTGAATATATTTTCTTTGTTTTTAGTATTTTCTTAAATCAAATCTTTACAAGCCCGAGTTGAACAAACTTTTACTACCATTTTCTACAACAACATAAAAATCACATCATGTTGCCTGATAAAGATTTGTTCTGTTGTGAGTAGGTAAGAGGTTCTTTGTTCCACCTAAGTCTGTATTTGTTTCGGTTTCCTGATAATTTGATATCCCTGTGAGCATTATTTATCTTCACACCAATTTCGTACAAAAACAACTTGACTTCTTTTTTTGCATTTGAGTAATTCCACTTTTGCTGATTATCAACGAGAACTACCAGTGGATAAGAGTTTAGATTTATTTCTTACATTCGGTGTAATCTTTTAGTGTTTATGTCCCACAAGTTATTGCAGTTAAGCGATATTGGTTCAAGCACTCTAGAACTATAGTTTTAATTCCTCTTCCCTGACTTGGCTTGATCATTTCAAATTCTTTGAATTCACTCTAGAAGTTACTTATTTTACTACGGTAGTTCACTTGATATGAGATGATTGGGCCAAGTTAGAACTGTGCGAAAATTATTGCTGTAATAAAATACAATATTAAACGTCTCCACAGGTTCAGCTGTTTTATGCTTTATGTATATTGAGGCTGTACTGTAGAAGGTGGTTGCAGCTACTATTTATGAATTAGGGCAACTGGTGGTGTTGAGTTGTTCTCAGTTGATGGGGTGGAGGCCTGTAAAATGAAGGCTTATACAACTTATTTTATCATTGATTTTTATAGTAATGATATTGCTCTTAACATATGGAAGTTCAAGTAACATGTCACTAATTTTTTCTGGCCTTTATATCCAGCCGAAGCATAACAAAACACATCTTTGAGGCAATTGCTACTGCTTAGCTCGGTCCCAAAATCCTTAATCCTTAATCTTTTCTCTGTAGATTGCTTTTGATTAGAGGTATGGTCCCTATTCTGATGAGGGTGTTCAAGTTAAACCTACCGAGTAAGATAAGGGGAGTCATTATTGTGACTCCATTGTTATACCTCATTGATTTGCCAAAAATAATATTCCTCAGAATATTATAAAATGTGATTGCCAGAACTGTCTTTCATTTTGAATAAGTGATGCTCTTTTTAGTTGATTGTAATACTAATTTTGTTTTTCTTGCTTTTTCCGTGTATGTGTATGATAGCAGCCAAATGTATATGATTGGTGAACATGCCATAGCAGGTAAAAAACAGAAGATCAAAAACCTTCTACATGTCATAGCAGGTCAAAATTTCGAGTCTAAACTCTTTGTTTATGTTATTTGTTTAATTTTACAGTTTTCACAGTGTGATAAATGTCTTTTAGCGAACCATACATGCTATCTTCAATATTCAATAATTAAAGAATCCTTGGCGGAAAAGCTGAATAATACATTTGGAAAAAAACGTCACATTCTAGAGATTGAAAATGGGTTTCCTCGATGCAACAGATTTACCAAGAGAAAAGCTTAGTGATTTCACATAAGTCAGACTCATTTACGTCTGAAGCAATAACGGGGTGATAGAGTGAAGGGTATGGAATCAGTATTTACTTAAATTTCTTGCCATGTTAACTTAAATTTCCCTAATAAAAGGAATCAGTATTTACTTAGTTTAATCGGCTCGATCCGAATTTTGTACTAAGCATGTATATATTCACATTTCAACTGCTATCTCGGATTAATATCTAACTATTGCTTCCTCCAAATTAAAGTATCGTTAAAAGAAACCATGTATAATGGTGTTATGTTAGTTGCATCCTAACGTACAACTAAAGCTTTTAAGTGAAAAAACGTCACAGTAACTCAAAAAGGTGGTTAAATAACAAAATAGCAGTGCTATACATAGGCACATAATTGTAATTGTGTTCTTTGTAGTCATAGCAGAACTTAGTGACATGAATAGGTTGCAGAAATGGCTTCTCATGTGAAGTCCATTGGCAAAAAATACTTACTCGAAGCTGGTTTAGAAGGATTTTACAGAGAAATATCAGAAGCAATAAAATCTTGGTGGTTATCGGGTAGGAACTCATCTCACTATAATTATCAAGGTATTGATTTTTCCATAATTCATTCATAATCATCTCAATGTATGTTCTCCAGATAATAATTATTAAATCAACTTTAATCTTATTAGCAATGCTGAGTAGTTGTTGGCTACTCTCAGGTACACATTTTTGGATACTCTTGACAGACATATGGAGATAGAAAAGAAAACATAATGTATCAAAAGCTTATTATTACAGAGTAGAATTCTAGACACAGATAGAGAGTGAGAAAGAGAATTTCCAGAAAGGACGGTACGAAAGTATATTTCACAGCATTGCTAAGGATAGGCATAGTGATAGTGAAAGATTTTCAGTTTAAAAATACCCAGTTTAAAAATACCCTAGAGTTTAATCTCTTTTTAGGTTAACTATAATAGGAAGTGGGAGTAAAATGCGTCTCACATTTGTATTCGGATCATCAACATTTGGCATATTAATTCGTATGCATGTTATGGCATGGAAGCATGAGGTGTCGATGCTAACGAATACGAAGTATTGATAGTTAGTTGACTTTTATATTTTGTGAATGAGTTCAGTATATTTTGTGTTTTGATATTCCACTTTTGGTTTGTTGTTATTTCTTGGTTAATCCTTCATGTTCTTATTTACTGCAGGTATTGGGTTTCTAATCCCCGAGCAATTAGTCATACTTGAATCATCTACATTTTCCCATGGAGTAAATCTCTTATGAAGATGTTGTACGGGTTACTCGGTGATTGATGGATTTGAGAATGATCATGTGCATGTGTACTTGCTATAGGGGGAGTTCAAGTAGTTATCAAAGCGAGGCATTTAGCTGAACATATATTTCAGTCGAGGAAGTAATTACTGAGGTGAGTAGCACATTATTCATCATCTTGAAATATTACTTAATTAGTTTATTATTATTTTTTTTATCTTGGATTATAAAACGATAATTAAAGACAAGCTATATATGTCTTATATTAGACAATAGACAGACATCGCAATATTGAACTGAATTGCCAACAATTGTTCACCTGAAATGTAATTTCTTTATAGTCGTTAAAATACTATTTAGTTTATCAATATTATAGAATAATAGTTGCCGACAAGCTAAACATATTGCTTACATCGGCGCAATTTTGGACTGAAATGTCTACAATTATTCACCGGAAATATAATCTCATCCCTCTCTTATGAGATCAAACCATTCAAATGTGCATGGTGCTGAATGAAAAATCATTTCGAGACATGTGCGATTTGAAAATTTTAGCAAATAGAATTGACAACTTTCTTTTCATGGATTTGTAGATTTGGATTCCACATTATTATGTTCTTTATTGGACAAATTTTTATCTTTATGCTCAAAGCAGAAAAATGAATTACAAATGGAACAGATAAGATAGATAGGCATATCCTTGGAATGCTACCAATACCAATACAAGTCGTCAAAGAAATCCCCTGAATGTGAGAACTAAGTCAGTAGGATCAAGTTAATTGCTTCTACTCCCTTACATTTCCAAATTGTTGACATGTTAATACTTTTCTTTATTCCTGACCACTTATATACATTAGCTTACGGACAATGGTGATATACCATTGGATAACATTTACGTAACTATACACTTAAATTTGTGAATCCAATTGTGAAACATGGTTAGCAGGGCGAGAGAAGGCACTTTTTCTTCCCGTAGGTATCAATTTCAAAAACAATAGCTTACCACGCAACTGTACATTGCAAAGTAGAAGGCACTTTTCCTTCCTGTAGATATCAATTTCATAGACTGCACAAAAGACGCAAATGCTTACACAATTAGAAATCATGTGGTCGGTACGAAAAGCATGACATGGATATAAGTTATGTAATAAGTAATTCAAAGCAAAGCGCTCATGTGTTTTCTAAATTTAGATGCTCGAAAAACTTCATGCACAAAATTAAATATGTATCGTCAATTAGTGCAGTATGTCCATCAACCTATGCTCTGTACATTTCTTCAGCGTCTTTATGTGCAGGGCCATCCAGGTGCGGGTATGTATTTGTTTCAGGTGGTTCATTATCTGAGGAAGACTTATATATATGTTTAAGGTTGTGTTGGGGTTTAAAATCTTTGTAGTTCTGGTCCACTGGATTCGAGCATCGAGTTTACTTATTCCACGGATACGGGTTACATTCACCAGTGAGGATGGTTGCAGTGTAAGATAGCTCTCTTTTGTGTGATTATTTATTTATTTATTACAATCACCGGTTAGGAGTATTTGATATTTTTTTAAGGAGGTTTTTTCGGTTTTGTATCAAGGTTTTTAAATTGGTAAGTTAGATGTGTTGCTCTTGGAGGCATTGAACTGTGCACAGGCTTTGACAGTCGACCTGTTGCAGACTCTCGGTAATTTATATGGACTATCAAGGTTTGAAGTATATGTACACTAGCGATGTAAAGTCTAATCTTAACTTCGAACCATGGTAAGGTGTGATTTGGGTTTTGACTTTTTTTTCTCTTATCATTTCATTGATTTTTCTTACAGTTGACAGTTATATTGTACTTATTAGTATAAGAGAAAATATATTTAATTGATATGAAATATTGTTGAATTTTATTAATAAAATTTGGTTTCTGAATAGACAGTGCATTGTTTGCTTTTTATTATTGGTTGGGGTTCATTTGCTTGGCCCTTCCAACGGAAAAAAACTTAGCTCATGAAAGTATTTGTAATGTCACAATGTCAATGGGGAAATAGAAAAGATGACGATTAACGTGGTTCGGTCACTCGACCTACGTCCACGAATAAAACCCATAAGGGTGAATTGTATTTGAAAGAGGAATTGAAGTTGTAGAGTTTCAGGTTTAAGAACCGGATGAAATTTTTTACCGTTGTTGATGGTGGATTTTCGTTTAAGGTTAAATTCGTAAGTAACCAGAAAAATCATGCGCTGACATCTTGTAAAAGATAAAGCCATTTATAAGTGACGGATACTCCTCACTCAATTCACCAAGAATGGAGCATGTAGCAACAATCCCATTCTGTGAATACATGAAATTCCTCAGGTTGGAGCATGCAAAGAACAATCCCTTCTGTGAATTTCATATCAGCCTTGTATTTCTGTACCCATTATCGGTGTGGCATGGACCGAAAGTGTTACTCTTCTGAGTAACACGAACCTCAAGCACTATAATGAATCCATGTACGAAATACCCGTACAGTGATTCTCGGTGTGTTATACTAGCCCGAGCCCTCTCGGTGTGTTATACTAGCCCGATTGAGCCCTCTCGGTGTGTTATACTAGCCCGATTGAGCATCTAGGACTTAGTATCGATCTCCGGATATGATCGATCGCAGTCATCCAACTCCACAAGCATGATTGGATGACCACAGATCAATTCCATCACCCCAGCGGTATGGAATACACACGGCCTTGGCTTGCCAAATATGATTCGATCGCGAGTCATCCAACTCCACAAGCATGATTGGATGACCACGGATCAATTCCATCACCCCAAGCGGTATGGAATACACACGGCCAACCCGCATGGTCGACCATTGGCCTTTGCTTGCCAAGAAACCGTCCATACCAAGCATTATGGACGGAAAACCCTAAATTAGGGTTTGCGGCATATTACATGTGCCGCAAAACGGTCTCAACCATCCATCTTCGCAGGTATAGATGGAGGGTGTAGATGTAGACTCAAAGGGCCCGGAGCATGTCGACACAATCACCATGTGACCGCCTACACACTTGGCCAATCGGTCAAAGCCAACCGTGGTTGGTTACAACAAAACCATCCGCCCAAAAGAGCATGGTCGCGCGGCTTTGAAAGCCAAAATTAGGGTTTCAAGTCATCACGCGCGTCCATCTTCTCCGGTACGAATGGAGGGTCACGGATTGGATTAACCAAGGCCGGTCATACCGGCATGACCACCGTGGGCCCATCTACCTCCTCTGCGGTCGGCCAAGGCACATCATTCCTGGCCAACCCAAACGCACGCCCAAACTCGTGCGGTTACACTCCCAAATCCTAAACCGATCTCGACCGCTCAACTTCACTTAGGATGATTTGAATGGCTTAGATCACGTTTTCATGGGATAATCAAGACATAGGTGTGAACACCAACCTACCACCTACACGGTGGTACGATCGACCAAGACCAACCAAGATGGGTCGTCTTGGGCGCGCGCCCAAACTTGGGATGACACGCGGTTATCAATTCCTTTGCGGTAAGAGATTTTGCCGAAACCGATCTCAACCACTCCTCTTTGACGGTCAAATTGAGTGGCCTAGATTGCATTTTCATGAGACGGTGAGACATGGACGTGTACACCATCATGCCGTCAACACGCATGTATGGTCGGTCCTCTACAAAATTCTTCCCATGTTTGGTTTCGACTAAGTGAAGAGTGATGCTTGCGCACCTCTTTAAAAACCCTAATTTCATCAACTGGTCGCAGATGAGTGTCTCAAACATCATCTCATCCGTCCGACCTCACCAGCTTGGTTATACAACCTGTGGTCGGGAGTTATTTGGTTGGTGAGGAGTCGTTACCCATCACTTTACCCACCGTAATGCGATACTGCATAAAATACACACGATACTTCACAAGTATCGACTTTCGAATAACACAGTTATTCAATTCAGCATTACATGCTATCTTCCGTGGATCCACGATCCACATTCAGACATCAATCATGTCACAAACCGGGGATACTTTGGGGTATTGGTGCGGCGGTTTACGGCGTGCGCGTGCAACGCGCCATTACAAGAACGTGTTAGGAAGTCATGGACGGTTAGAGATGAACCGGAGAAGTAGGCAAGACAGGTCGTATGCTACCGACACACAACTCCACCACTCCATCATTCCATTACCTCCACTTCCCACGAGAAACGTGAATGAGGCTCAATGACTTGTATAAATAGGTTCTCCGCCCTATTTCAAAAAGAGGACAACAAGACAAGAAACGACAGAACAACACAAGTTCAGTCGACAGAAACCAAGTGTTGATACCGTCATATTCAACCATTTTCTGTTACAAGTCATAAGCAAGCCAACATCTTCACAATCTCAACACCTTCTTCGCTTCCCTCCCTAAGATCAACCCCATCTCCTTCACTTTGTGACCGAAACAAGTCCTGGAACGGCCATTTCTTGGTTTAGGCCGGACTTGCACGCATTGATCTCTCAATCTACAAGCACTCACCGCTAAAGTGCATTTGTTGTAGGTTTAAATTCATTCCTCATCCACACCCCAAATTACCAAATTCAGCGAGAGTAGTTTTCACCCATCAACAATTGGCGACCACAGTGGGAGATTAATCTCTCGGTTGTGAAATCAATTTCTTCAATACCCAATCTGTTTGGCTAAGTTCCGAGATGGTTGGTCTTAGGACTTCCTCAACAAATCCAAATCCCGGTCGAAGTTCCTCCAACGAGGATGCCTCTCTTCCCAACGGCGCATCTCTTTGGCGCAACGGGAAGAACCCCAACTATGAGCGAGTTGGCTCGGATACTTGAGACTCGGACGAGGAACATGGAGGCGATCAAAGAAGCGGTGGCGGCATACTTGACCTCCTCATCAAGATGACGTCGGAAATAAGCGTGCCGAGACCTTTACAGGGGACTAGTTCCCCTCGGATCACTTGATTTTACTACGAACCGAGGCGGTAGATCGGGAAGCTGTGTCTCTAGTGGAAGACTTGTGTGAACTCTTGCACCTCTCAAAAGATCAACGGGCGAGAGACGTTTCTTTGCGAGTCAATAAAATAGCTACGGACGCGCACCTTGCTCCTTCTCGTCCGGGAGTCTCAACTGCGTCGGAAACATCCATAAACAATGTTACATTCACGAGAAGATGACATGATGGCAGAGGAAGGTCACAACCGAGGCCCTACATGTTACCGCACACATCAAGGGTTCGAGTTCGGAGAGCCCTCGTCGACACGGGGGCATCTTCGAACGTAATTACTCTCAAGACTCTCAAGACAGCCAAGGTCAGCCCATGCAAGATTGTACGACAGCCCACCACGATGACGGACTTGAAGGGAATCAAACCAAAGCACATACGGGTACGTCAATTTGAATTTATCGGTAGGACCTGTTCGAGTCACGAGCAAAGTTTGAAGTCATAGAAAAGGAGCCGGATTACCACATGATCTCGGGGAGACCGTGGCTTCACCACAACAAGGTCATTCCTTCAACGTATCACCGGTGCGAAAAACCGTGTTAAATGAGGAGGTCGTCAGTATTCCCGCATCATTGTCTCCGTATGCGCCAATATGCGGAGTGGAGCTACATTCGAGTCAAAAGATGCTCAGGGAAAGTCCGACAAAATCATGTGCACTCCACTACCCACGTGGGCTTCAATCCAGGGGAGGAAGACCGACTTACATCGTTGGGGGCCAAACACCACGACACACTCTCTCAGAAGACGAGACGTCCATCTCCAATAGGTGAAACTTCAGCCCATCCTCACGCCAAAAGGGTGCGCTCTTTCGAGGCAAGCCGTGATCGAAGGGGAAGACAATATACCGGCGCCGCCACATTAGCAATTAGCGGGGAGAGACCGTCCGGTCTCTCCGCCCAATTGGATCTTTGCAAGGACGACGGAATACAAGAGGAGGTATTGGACGCCCGCGACAGCTACAAGACGGAACCAATTCCACGGCCCGACGAGCTCGAGATTGTTAACATCGGGACCGATGAATCTCCCAGGCCGGTCTCTATCGGTTCGACTCTATCCACGAGACGAACGTACAAGCCGGGTTCAACTACTCAAGGAATACCAAGATGTATTCGCACTGGACATACGAAGAAATGCCCGGTCTAGATGAAAAATTGGTCACCCATCACTTACACGTCATGCACGGATCCAAGCCAATCAAGCAATCTCCGAGGCAATTCGGACATGAGGTAGAAGAACAAATCAAGAATGAGATTCGAAGCTGCTAGCTGCTGGCTTCATCAGAACCCATTCATCACCCGACCTGGTTAGCCAATGTGGTCCGGTAAAAAAGAAAAGCGGGATGATTCGATCTTTGCGTGGATTTCGAGAGACTTGAACAAATGCTGCCCCAAGGACGACTTTCCCCCGCCTAACATCGACATGTTAGTAGACGCCACTAGCGGACACGGCATGTTTTCCTTTATGGATGGCTACGGCTGCTACAATCAAATAAGGATGTATGAGCATGACGCAAGTAAGACTGACTTTAGGAACCCCTCTTGGCAATTTCTACTATCTTTGTTATGCCATTTGGTTTAAAGAATGCCGGCGCAACATACCAACGTGCTATGACGGCAATCTTCCACGACATGATGCATAAACAAGTAGAAGACTATGTGGATGATATTGTGGTCAAGTCAAAGGCTCGAGTGATCACACCAACGTCTTACGGCAAGTATTTGAGAGGTGTCGGGAATACAAGTTAAAGATGAATCCTTTAAAATGCGCTTTCGGTGTCTCCTCAGGTAAATTTGCGGGATTCCAAGTGACCGCGAAGGAATAAAAGTAGACCCGTCCAAGACTCGGGCTATCCTCACAATGCCGCCTCCCCGAACCGTGAAAGAGCTCCAAAGTTTCATGGGCAAGGTAAACTACATTCGGCGTTTCATACCCGGGTTTTAGCCCAACTTACCGCCTCATTCACCCCCTTTTTGAAGAAAGGAGCCAGCTTTGTTTGGACCGCAACTCAACGAGGAAGCTTTAGGAAAGTCCAACGAATACTATCATCTCCAACCGTCATGAAATCTCCTGTACAAGGGAAACCATTGGTCCTCTACACCGCCTTGATGACACGCCGTAGGGGCCTTACTCGCTCGGGAAGACGACGAGGGAATCGAACGTCCCATATACTATTTCAGCCGAATATTGAGAGATCTGAACTCCGATATCCCGGAGCGGAAAAAGCGTGTTTAGCTTTAATCCATTCCATTCGAAGTTTAGGCATTACCTGCTATCCAACGGGGTGATACTCGTGTCTAAATCCGATCCCGCAAAGTTTTTGCTTTCAAAGCCGGTCTGACGGCGGGGAGGACGGGGAAAATGGCTTCTCCAAATGTCGAACTAGACATAACATGCGCATCGCCTAGAGCTATCAAGGGTCAAGCGATTTGCGAGACTTATCGCGGCATTTCCGGAGAAGGTACTACGGGACTGCATGAAGAACTCCCCGAGAATTCCCATACGTCTCCATTCGGAAGAAGAGGTGTGGCTTTTGTATTTTGACGGCTCCGCTACCCCTAGCATATCTGGGAGGAGCGGCGTAGTGTTGGTCTCTCCAACCGGAGAAGTATTTTCACATTCCTTCAAGTTAGACTTCGAATGCACCAACAACTCTGCAGATATGAAGCTTTCCTCATAGGGCTTTCAATAGCTAAACAAGCGGGAGTCACACGTCCGGAGATAAGAGGTGACTCCAAGTTCTTTGGTGAATCAAATGAACGGAGTATATGCATTAAAAGAAGTAACACTAGCCGCACCGATCGGAAGCACGAGAGGTTACTAAACTACTTTGCCGATGCAACCATAACCCACGTCGGTCGCAAAGCAACAACAAACACGCCGATTGTCTAGCAACATTGGCTTCCAAACTGAAGTTCGAGGGGACGGAAGAAACTTTGACGGTAAAAAGGAGAACCATAGAATCGACATGGCTACGCAACACAAAGACACCAAGACCAGACGATTGGCGAACTCCGATCATTCAAGAGCTCAACAGCTCACTTTCCCAAGGAAAGGTCGGTCTCAAAACCCGCAAAACTTCTTCATGCTTCATGGTATGTTTGTATCACCGGAATCAGACGGCTCCCCTGTCAAGATGTCTAGGAGGTGACGAAGCGCAACTGCGGGTGGATCGTATTCACAATGAAATTTGTGGGCAATCATCGGTGGTAACACTTACCGGCGACTTCAACGCCCGGGTTATTACTGGCCGAAATGGAGGCTCAATCCGGCCCTTGAAGTCTGCTCGAATTGCGGACACCACCACACCAATCGGAGATTTTTAATGTGAACCGCATGAGGGGACTGGAGAGAGCCCTACATTAGTTATCTACGTGATGGGATAATTCTGCCGGTCAAAAGGACGCTATTAAGATGAAGCAGAGAGCCAAGCGGTTCATACTCCATGAAGGGATACTATCGCAAGAGCCGGAGGCGATATGCTTGCTCGGCTGGGGAAGAAATCCCATCATCTTGACAGAACACACGAAGGAGAACATCAAGGGAAGAGGAAACTTTTTCTCCAAATACACGAGAGATACTATTGGCCTACCATGGAGGATGATGCGGCCGTTTTCGTTAAGCTGTCACACATGCCAAATTCATGGGAATCTCGTTCATGCGCCTTCTACCCCTCTGCACTCTATAAGCAGCCCATGGCCATTCTACTGCTGGGGACTGGACATTATCGGGAAGATCAATCCGCCGTCATCAAAACAGCACGAGTACATCATAACCGCAACGGAATACTTCACCAAATGGGTAGAGGCCATTCCCCTACGGGGGACTACAGGAGCGACAATTGCGGCTTTCATTAAAGAATACATCATTTGTCGTTTTGGCGTTCCCAAGCATATCATCAGCGATAATGGCACTCCCTTCGCCAACAAGCAGTACGGGAGCTCTTTGGAGGAGTACGGCATTAACAGGTCTTCTCCACCGTCTACTATCCTCAAGGGAACGGGCAAGCCGAGAGTACCAACAAGACATTGATCCGGATCATCAGTCGAACGGTACACGACAATCCCAGAGAATGGCATGATCAGTTACCAATGGCACTATGGGCATACCGTACGTCACCCAGAAGCTCCATTGGGGTTTCACCGTACTCACTCGTCTACGGAGCGGATGCGATTCTCCCAGCAGAGATTAGAATCCCATCAGCCAGGATTGCAAGAAGCAGCCGGGATCCCTGAACGAGGCCGAAGTCTCGACTCTAGAATCGCGAGTTAGACACTCTGGATTTTAGAAGGGATAAAGCAGAAGAGCGCGCTCAGGTATACAGGAATCGAATTTCCAGAGCATACAACAAAATTGTGAAACCACGCGTTTTCAAGGTGGGAGATTGGGTTTTGAAAACAGCCAAACACATCCAACAAGACATGTCTGCACCAAAATTCTCACCAAAACGGGAAGGTCCCTACGCAATCACCAAGGCTTACAATACGGCTACTACAAGATCGTTAAAGTAGACGGAGGCAAGCTAGGAAGCAGTCATCAATGGAAAGTGGCTCAAGGCATATTACACACGACCACTATCTTATGTGTCAACAATACAGGCATTTATTTTCATTACATGTTTGAATCATCAACTATATTCAGAGATGTGTCAATGAAAACCTGTTTCACCAATCAAAACCCAATGCAATTTATTCCGCAAAAAATGTTCAAAACTCTTGACATAAACGTCATTAACAAATAAGGGAGTACAGCTTAGAAGAGGCCATCTAGAAGATTATAATTCCTTGAGAGCATCATCTCGGTCTAGCTCCGATATCTCTCCGTTCTTTTCTTCAAGTCACCTGACTTGCTCCACCTTCTCGATTCGCGGCCAGAGCTTTCTCCTCTTCAAGATAGCTTTCGTAGCGGGAACAACATTTGCGAGGATCTGCTCGATCAACCTTGATGACATCAAGGCGTTGCATAACTTGCCCACGTTGAACTTCATGGATTCACGGTAGATACCATATTCTCCCACTTTTCGAGATTTGATTCAAGAACGTCGCGGATAGAAATACTCTCCATCTCCGCAATCATGGGAAGAAGGCGGTTTACCGCGGTAACCAAGGCGGAGGAGCAATATCGGACCACATTCTGGTTGCGATATGGTCGTACTTCCTCCACAACTTGGTGTACAAACCCACAAACTCCTTCCGCACCAAGAATCCACCGACATCGGTATTTTGGAGGATAAGCATTTCATGCGAACATCGAATGAAAGACCTGCATTCGGATATTCATAAGATGAGACACCCAGTCGGCGTCTTCGCTCGCGAGGGTAGGCGTGTTTGAGTTTGAAGGAGAGGAATGTTTAAGTCATCATCATCAATGACCGTCACACATGTTCCGGTAGGGTATCTGCAAGAATGAAGGGATTATTCACGACCGTTATGAAGAACAAACAATGTTTGAGAAAGAGACAAACCGGTATGATCTTCTTGACTCGAAGAACACGAACAGAGCGATCATGAAGCTCGGGACGCGGGTCGTACACGCTTAACAGGAGATCTGGATGGTATGAAGAAGATGATCCTTTGTTGTTAGACATGATAGAGTTTTGCAAGGAAGCTCTCTTTGTAAAACGGATCAAAAAATCTCTTCACCCGCATAAATACGGAGGAAACCCTAAAACGATTACGGCGCCCGACATATGAGGATTCAACGCCGACCAAGTCGATTTCTTTTGAGCCCACGATCAAGAACCGGAAGAGCATCTGGACACAACAATTCAACCGGCAATGTGCAAGCACCGCGAGAATCCGGTAGAAGAAGAATCCTATCCACGACTCAAACACACGAAGGGGCGGACGAGCTCATACATGTACAAGAGGAACCAAAGCGACTCACCGGATCAAGTCCCGCTTCCTTCGCATCCTCGATCAAGACCAACCAGTTCGAGGAAAACGCGACAATGTGAAACTATCCAGAGTAAACATGTATTCACTCTAGCTTGGTCATTTACGTATGTCACCATCTCATGCCTACCACACAATAGTGTAACCATTATGTGCTAGGCGGGGGACTTAATGTTGATGGTGGATTTTCGTTTAAGGTTAAATTCGTAAGTAACCAGAAAAATCATGCGCTGACATCTTGTAAAAGATAAAGCCATTTATAAGTGACGGATACTCCTCACTCAATTCACCAAGAATGGAGCATGTAGCAACAATCCCGTTGGAATACATGAAATTCCTCCGAGGTTGGAGCATGCAAAGCAACAATCCCTTCCCTGTGAATTTCATATCGGCCCTTGTATTTCCTGTACCCATTATCGGTGTGGCATGACGGCGAGTGTTACTCTTACGAGTAACACGAACCTCCAAGCACTATAATGAATCCATGTACGAAATACCCGTACAGGTGATTCTCGGTGTGTTATACTAGCCCGAGCCCTCTCGGTGTGTTATACTAGCCCGATTGAGCCCCTCTCGGTGTGTTATACTAGCCCGATTGAGCATCCGGACTTGGCGCTGTATCGGTCTCAGGATATGATCCGATCGCGGTCATCCAACTCCACAAGCATGATTGGATGACCACGAGATCAATTCCATCACCCCAAGCGCAGTATGGAATACACACGGCCTTGGCTTGCCAAATATGATCGATCGCGGTCATCCAACTCCACAAGCATGATTGGATGACCACGGATCAATTCCATCACCCCCCAGCGGGTATGGAATACACACGGCCGAGGCCCGCATGGTCGACCATTGGCCTTTGCTTGCCAAGAAACCGTCCATACCAAGCATTATGGACGGAAAACCCTAAATTAGGGTTTGCGGCATATTACATGTGCCGCAAAGCGGTCTCAACCATCCATCTTCGCGGTATAGATGGAGGGTGTAGATGTAGACTCAAAGGGCCGGAGCATGTCGACACAATCACCATGTGACCGCCTACACACTTGGCCAATCGGTCAAAGCCAACCGTGGTTGGTTACAACAAAACAAATCCGCCCAAAAGAGCATGGTCGCGCGGCTTTGAAAGCCAAAATTAGGGTTTCAAGTCATCACGCGCGTCCATCTTCCCGGCACGAATGGAGGGTCACAGATTGGATTAACCAAGGCGGTCATACCAAAGCATGACCACCGTGGGCCCATCTACCTCCTCTTGCGGTCGGCCAAGGCACATCATTCCCGGCCAACCCAAAACGCACGCCCAAACTCGTGCGGTTACACTCCCAAATCCTAAACTCGATCTCGACCGCTCAACTTCACCGGATGATTTGAATGGCTTAGATCACGTTTTCATGGGATAATCAAGTATAGGTGTGAACACCAACCTACCACCTACACACCAAACGATCGACCAAGACCAACCAAGATGGGTCGTCTTGGGGCACGCGCCCAAACTTGGGATGACACGCGGTTATCAATTCCTTTGCGGTAAGAGATTTCTGCCGCAAACCGATCTCAACCACTCCTCTTTGACGGTCAAATTGAGTGGCCTAGATTGCATTTTCATGAGACGGTGAGACATGGACGTGTACACCATCATGCGTCAACACGCATGTATGGTCGGTCCTCTACAAAATTCTTCCCATGTTTGGTTTCGACCAAGGCGAAGAGTGATGCTTGCGCACCTCTTTAAAAACCCTAATTTCATCAACGAGTCGCGAGATGAGTGTCTCAAACATCATCTCATCCGTCAGGCCTCACCGACTTGGTTATACAACCACAGTCGGGAGTTATTTGGTTGGTGAGGAGTCGTTACCCATCACTTTACCACACCGTAATCGCACTGCATAAAATACACACGATACTTCACAAGTATCGACTTTACGAATAACACGGTTATTCAATTCAAAGATTACATGCTATCTTCCGTGGATCCACGATCCACATTCCGGACATCAATCATGTCACAACCTGGGGATACTTCACTGGGGGTATTGGTGCGGCGGTTTACGGCGTGCGGCGTGCAACGCGCCATTACAAAACGTGTTAGGAAGTCATGGACGGTTAGAGATGAGCTGGAGAAGTAGGCAAGGCCCCGGTCGTATGCTCCGGCGCACACAACTCCACCACTCCATCATTCCATTACCTCCACTTCCCACGAGAAACGTGAATGAGGCTCAATGACTTGTATAAATAGGTTCTCCGCCCTATTTCAAAAAGAGGACAACAAGACAAGAAAGACGAACAACACAAGTTCGATCGGCGAGAAACCAAGTGTTGATCTCGTAGTCATATTCAACCATTTTCTGTTACAAGTCATAAGCAAGCCAACATCTTCACAATCTCAACACCTTCTTCGCTTCCCTCCCTAAGATCAACCCCATCTCCTTCACTTTGTGACCGAAACAAATGGGAACGGCCATTTCTTGGTTTAGGTAGGACTTGCAGATTGATCTCTCGAATCTACAAGCACTCACCATGTGAGTGCATTTGTTGTAGGTTTAAATTCATTCCTCATCCACACCCCAAATTACCAAATTCAGCAGGAGTAGTTTTCACCCATCAACAACCGTACTTATATATAAGAACAATTTTTATTGGTAATTTACCTATGATCTGATCAAGTTGATAATATGTTAATGTATCTTATGGAACTTGGAATTAATAGAATGATGGATTATTAAGAAGAGGAATAGCATGGTTGTCAATGGATGCTTAAAAGCACTCAAATCTGTTGGTTTTTATGGTTCAATTCATGGGTCGATCTTGAATATACGATACGATAGTTTTAGTTAATAAAACCTAAATCCATTTTGATGTTTAAATTTTTGTAATCAGATTGGTTTCACCTTAACTTCGTATACTTTTGTTGATCTTGCTATTTGTTAAGAAAATGACGTAATCTTTGAATTCAGGTACATACTATTATTGGTCTTGCTGCCCCATCTTCGCTGCTATAACGGACGCCAAGTAACATAAAAGCATTTAGTTAGTGTGTTTTTGTTTCATATTGTTGGCCTTGAGGCCTTTATGATAAGACAAATACATACTAACGCAATTCAATTAGGATTTTCATGAATATTTACACATCGCCACCTATATGAATCTGAAATAAAAACTATTTCCTTAGATGCGATTACGCTAAGGAGTACGCACAATTTGTATGTGTTTGAGGGTGAAAACGGTTTCTGCTGATTTCGGTAATTTCGCGTGAGTGAGTGAGAAACGAGTCTAAACCCTTAACAATGTACTGCAAGGGATTACTTTAGATTCGAGAGATCAATCTGTACAAATCCGGCCTAAACCAAGAAATGGTCGTTCCAGACTTGCTTCGGTAACAAAATGAAGGAGAAGGGTTGGTTTTAGGGGGGGCGAAAAGTGTTGAGACCCCGAGAATAGTTGATTACGGAAGAGTAGTTGTTTGACTTGTATCGAAAGTGAAAGCTAACAAATGGGAAATCTAGCAAGTGATTTACGAAAGTGTTGTATGCTCTGACGCAAAACTTGTTGTTTGGTGGAAATAGGTAAGACCTACTTATACAAGTCGTAACAAAACGTACTCTGGTCTCGTAATAAATGGGAACGGCTAAGTAAAGTGGAAGGAGGTGGTAACGGGTAACGCCTGGAATTGATGTTCCATATATTTCACCATTACTCCTTGTATTTACTAACTGACTCATTCTTATGACACTTTCTTGTAACGAGCATAGTGTACGCCGCACGCTGTAAAACCGCCAAAACCAATACCCTAATGAGCATCCTCGGTTTGTGACATGTGTTGATGTCTCGAGTGTTTTCGTGGAAAACGTGTAGCATGTGGTTGTTTCTTGGCAAGTTGAGGTTGGGAGACTTGTCGCCTCAGTAGTGACCCTCGGCCGGTCGAGATTTTGCATCTTGAAAGGAAGGGTAGACGTTGATTGTTACAACCCTTCGTTTTGGAAGCCGGTGTCGTGCATGGCTTTGGCATGTGTTAGCGCGGCCAAAATTAGGGTTTAGTAAAAATCGATGTTTGGCTTTGGGCGCAAGTTGTCATGTGTTAGGTGGCGAACTTGTGTGGCTGAGATTTGCATCTCGGATGGAAGGGAATCCATTGATTATTGCAACCATTCGTTTGGCAGCCAGCGACATGACTAGTCTGGTTTTGGCATGCTCGTGCATGTTTTAGGCGCGGCCAAAATTTAGGGTTTGGTACAAACCATGTAGTTTTGGCATTGGGCCAGAAGTTGCCACGCGTTGGGTGGCGAACTTGGACGGCTGCGATTTTCATCTCAGGAGAAAGGGCAGCCATTGATCGTGGCTACCTTCCGTTTGTAGCCTGACAACTTTGTCTAAATTAGGGTTTAACATGCTGAAACCCTAATTAGCGCCCTTTACTAGAATCGCTGTAGAATTCTCGTATGGACTCGGATCTTGACGGTCTGCCCCTCCATTCGACCGGAAAAAAATTTCCTATCTCCCAACGCGAAGATATTTAGGTTTTAAGCTCATTCGGGAGGTAAAAACAGCCCAACAGTAAAACTCAGGAAGAATTCAGGAGGGATGTTGCGGGTCCGAGGTGGCATAGCCGCGCCTGTGTCATGGCAGCATGGATGGCATGGATTTTTGGTATGCGCGTGCGGCATGTTGGCGCGGTTTTGGGAAGCTAGCGCGTTTTGGGAAGCTAGTGTGTTTTGGGAAGCTAGCCTCTTTTGCGACTGCAAGGAGGTTTGGAGCAACCGATTGGTCAATGAAAGTAGGGGACCAAAGCAAGCTTTGGCATAGTTTAAGCGCGGCCAAAATTAGGGTTTGGTACAAACCGTGATGTTTGGCCTTGGGCTAGAAATTGGCATGCGTTAGGTGGCGAATTTGGACGGCTGAGATCTTCATCTCAAATTGAATGGTAGCCGTTGATCGTTGCAACCCTCCGTTTGGCAGCCAGCGACATGTGGTAGGGCCAGCATAGCTTTGGCATGGAGATGTGGCTGGCATGGTTTTCCATAGGCACAGTGGTGCGGCTGGCATGGTCGGCATGCCTTGGCGCGGAGACGTGGCTGGCATGGTTTGTCATTGGCACGGTGGTGCGGCTGGCATGGTTGGCATGCCTTGGAGAGGAGACGTGGCTGGCATGGTTTGCCATTGGCATGGTGGTGCGGTTGGCATGGTCGACATGCCTTGGCGCGGAGACGTGGCTAGCATGGTTTCCATTGGCTCGGTGGTGCGGCTGGCATGGTCGGCATGCTTTGGCGTGGAGACGTGGCTGGCATTGTTTGCAATTGGCACGGTGGTGCGGCTGGCATGGTCGGCATGCCTTGGCTCGGAGACGTGGCTGGCATGGTTTCCCATTGGCACGGTGGATCGGCTGGCATGGTTGGCATGCCTTGGCGCGAAGACGTGGCTGGCATGGTTTTCCATTGGCACGATGGTGCGGCTGGCATTGTAGGCATGCCATGGCGCGAAGACGTGGCTGGCATGGTTTGCCATTGGCACGGTGGTGCGGCTGGCATGGTCGGCATGCCTTGGCGCGGAGACGTGGCTGGCATGGTTTGCCATTGGCACGGTGGTGCGGCTGGCATGGTCGGCATGCCTTGGCGTGGAGACGTGGATGGTATGGTTTGCCATTGGCATGGTGGTGCGTGCTGGCGTGGTTGGCATGCCTTGGCGCGGAGACGTGGCTGGCATGGTTTGCCAGTGGCATGGTGGTGAGAGAATTAGGGTTTGGTATATATGAAGATGTTGTCGTTAATACTAAGGGTTCTTCCGTGGAACATGACACATGTATATAAAAAAAGGTACCCTGGTAATTCTTACGTAGGCATGCTGATTGATTCAATAAATGCGCTAGTGGTCATAGTGACGTCATGTCAGATGTACGTTTTACGATTTTAACCCTAAGCTAAAAACCACCATCAACATTAAGTCCCCTGCTTAGCTCGGAACAAGAGCATTGTTGCGGGGTAAGCATAAGATGGTGACATGCAAGGAAAAAATCGAAACGGCAAGTCATGAAAGATGGCTAGGAAGATTCGTCTAACCTTTTTCGAGAGTATTTTGAGAATCCGTGATTCCCCGTGTTGGCGGCCTTGCATGAATTCTACTTGCGTCGTTCATGGCTAGACCGTGAAATAGTAGATGTGGTTCTTTGGTTGAGATGCTGGATGTCAGCTTGGTTTGGTCATGTGTTACCTTGGAATGGGAGCCGTAGGCATTGCGCGGCTTGGAATGGAGCCGCTAGCGATTGGCTTGGAAGGGAGCCGTCAGCATTGGGCGACTTGGAAGGGAGCCGTCAGCGTTGGTCGGCATGGAAAGGAAATGTCAGCATTGGTCGTCTTTGAAAGGAAACGCTATCATAAACTTGGCGCGGGCGCTGGCTTGAGTGCTGGCTTCAGTTCCGTGGAAGGATGACGATTGGCTTCAGTTTCGTGGGATAATGGAAACTTGCTTTAGTTCCGTGGAAGGATGACGACGGCTTCAGTTTCGTGGAATGATAGAAACATTGTCTAAATTAGGGTTTGGCATGCTGAAACCCTAATTAACGCCCCTTACAAAAATCGTTGTAGAATTCTCATACGAATTCGGATTTTGCCGGTCCGCCCCTCCATTATGATTGGAAAAGAACCTTTATTCTGTTCAAACTCTAGAAACTCCGCCCGCATGAAAAGAGGTATCGACCCTCTTTTGCTTTTTGTTGCTCGTCTGGATCCGTGCTTTCGTTTGCAGTGTCTATCCAGTGGATTCCAAAATTTACCAAACTTCATTGCATTATTGGGATAGATGGATGAAATATATGCTCGGTAACGATTATGTCAGGGCTAATCTTGGATATTGTAGTTGCGTTGTCGGTTCATCCTTGACTTTAGGTTGTTCAGTGTCTGGACCTTCTGATCGCGATGATGATATGTTGTGGATGATTATATGGTAGAAATCTTCCAAAGCCACGGGATGAAATAGATGAGTTGGGAGACATTCATTGCGGGATGTCTTTGCTATCAAGTCTTCAAGGACTTTGTTCCAAGATATATCCTTCGAACTAGATTCTGAATCTTGGTCTATCGTGTAGAATGGAATGCGGTGAGTAGTCCACGGCTATATTTCTGTTAGATCCGATGGCATGGACGAATATGTGAATGCATCTTTGTGGCGTGCCTTTGGAGTCTTCGATGCACATGTACGGCTTCATGTTGAGAAATTCCTGCGGCTCGTAAAACCGGCGATGATGATGTTAAAATCGAAATAACCCGGGTTGAGGGGAGTAAAAGCGTTCTATGATGATAGTCCCCATGTGTAGTTTACATGTTTATATCCGGTATGGTTGGCGGTTTGACCATGATAAAGATATCACCATCTCGCATCTGTACTGGTGACTCTATTACTTCTTCCATGTGAAACTGAAATATGGAGAAGTACGGATTACCCTTTTAGCGGTTGTTGTTATGGTCAAGCTCTAGCTGGTATCAACAAATGAGATGCGGTTCTTGAAGCAGCTGTGATCGTAAATACTACATTATCGTAGCAACAAAATAGGTCGGCTGGAATTGCACGGGCGTCCATGGAAGCAAAGGGATTGGCTAGATGCGTAAGCGAGTAAACTTCCCATGGCTACGAGGTTTAGCGAGATGGATCAAAAAGTGTCCACAACTGCGATCCTTGGCTGACTGTCATCACGATCCTTGACAGGGAGGAGTGTGGTGGCTACGACACGATCTTTAGTAGTAAGAACTGGCGTTGAAGCGGATTCGGCTCTTGGAGAGGATGTTGAAGCTTATGGAGCAAAACGCTAAAGCTTCGGCTTTGGATCCTGGAGCAGCTTATTGAGAGAATGCTGAAGCGGAGCATCTTCTAGCTCTAGAAGAGAAGCGGCTTCCGAGAGAATGTTGAAGCGGAGCGGTTTCAGTGACGGTTGGAGATGTCACGTTTGAAGAAATGTTGGGGTAGCAGCGGCCCTACCTATGGTGACTGGAGGTGTAACACCTGAAGGAACATTTTCTACGTCGCTGGTGTTGAAAGGTGGCATATTAACGTCACTTTGTTAGGAGGCATGAAGAATCTGCAATCCTTGCATTCGCGGCTTGGCATAAATTTTGTTTGGCCATTGAGTGTTGGCGGCAGCTACGCAACTTTGGCTATTGATCGGTAGCGGTGGCACCGCAACTTGGTATGTGAGACGGTGCTCTGGATGGCTATGGAAAAGGGGGATGGCGCTGCCCCGACCGGCTAAAGAATGGCTCATGGCGCTGTTGGCTAGGACGCGAGATATTGGCGTCGGTTTGAGATGGAGCCGCTGGTGTTGGTTTTTGAAGTGGAGCCGCTAGCATTGGCTCGGCATGCGCCATCTTGGCTTGGTGAGCCGTCAACGTTGGTCGTTCATCTTGGGACGTGGAGCTGTCGGTGCAATCGGCTATGGGCGGAGAAGTTGTGTTGGAAAGGTGCAAGTTGTTGGCGTTGGAAAGATGTAAGCTGTTAGTGCTGGAAGTGATGCAAGATGTCGGCGCTAGAAGGACGCAAGCTGTTAGCGCTCGTATTATTGGCTTTATTTCCATGTCTTGGTGCTAGCGGCAGAGTGGTAGCAATAAAGTAGGTGAACATATTTCGTGTACGTATCTCAGTGTTTTTCTTTATGTTTGCTCTTATGTTGTTGGTGCAAACCTAGCCATAGGCATGTCCGCCATAGTTTTACGGGCGACGCCGTGCGATTGCGAGAAGTCCCAGTCACTCCTTGTCGTGTGATAATCGTAATCGAGCCGTTTGGTGATCGAGCCATTGATGAAGATGATGAAAACACTTCTGAAAGTAACACTGAGTCTTCCTCCGGCGAGCCCTCAAATGAGTCGGTAAGTTTACGCGTTCTTCTTCTTCTTCTTCTCCTCCTCCTCCTTCTTTTTGTTTTTTGAAACAAAACTAAAACGTAATGTCACAGGGAGGAATCGTTTCTGAAGATGGCCTTGAGGTGGGGACCCGTCACTCTGAAGATCCAACCGTGGAAACCGTGCATGCTGGTGCTTTGGAAATAGAGGTTGATAACACTACGAATCAGATAGTGGAAAGTATTCCGGCGACTGTTGGAGCAATCGTAGCCGGGAATCCACCAGTCACAGATTCAGTTGCGGGCGCCATATTTACTCCTTCATATTTGACTCCTCATGAAGACCACGTGTTGATTGGAGGCTTCAGTGTACCATTTAAGCGTGCATAGTTGTATACCAGGATATGGGAAAAATACGGACATATTGCCACAACCAAAAAGCTCACTAGCCGATTTGCGTTGGTCAAGCGTATGGAAGAAGCTTTATCTTCAATTCATCATATGTGCAACGTGACTGGTCACACTGTTTCCGGAGATTTGATCTCAAGTGGAAGTTTCACTGGAATATGTGCGTAGGCTTTGAGTTTAATGCCTCCCCAGTTTCGCAAGGGATTTTTTTCGAGATCCAAAGACTGCGGTGAAACGGTTGATGGTCCTTCATGGATTTGATCATCAACAAGAGATAAAAATCGAGAAGCTTTCCCGGAGTTGAAGCTGAAGCAGGCGGCTCTTCAAAGCGTGAGAGACATCTTCTCCAAGAAGAACGAGCCGTTGTTGAGTGATTTTCCTTGAGCGTTTTATTTTTCTGAACTTCCTTTCCTTAGGTTTTTTTTTTTTTTATGGTTTTTTGGACTGATAGATGATTGGTTTTTATAAGAGTTTTGGATTATTTTGGAATAATAGCCTTTTGATCAATTGGTATGTTAAAGTCTGAATTTGCGAGTGTAAGTAGCAAATCATCCGGGAAAATTGTGAAACCGTGAATGTTGCACGTGAAGGAAAAGATAAGAAACATTGGGATGATTGGGTCATCGGCTTCCATGAAAAATGTGAAAATCCAAACGACAGGTTATGTAAATATCATTGGCAAACTTACTCGTTGTTGTGCGAAGTCCCCAGTCGCTCTTTTGTTGTTTGTAGAACACTTTCATGACGATCCATGGTAAGGCGGAGGGAGTCCCCAGACGCAATTCTCCTGAAACCCATTCGCTGGTAGGATAATGGAAACTAGAGTTGAATTTGTAACCGAGAGATTAATCTCCCACTGTGGTCGCCAATTATTTGAGGGTGAAAACGGTTTCTGCTGATTTCGATAATTTCGCGTGAGTGGGTGAGAAACGAGTCTAAACAATGTACTGCAAGGGAGTACTTTAGATTCGAGAGATCAATCTGTACAAATCCGACCTAAAACAATAAATGGCCGTTACAGACTTGCTTCGGTCACAAAGTGAACGAGAAGGGTTGGTTTTAGGGAGGGAAGCGAAGAGAGTGTTGAGACCAGAATAGTTGATTCTGGAAGAGTAGTTGTTTGACTTGTATCAGAAAGTGAAAGCTAACAAATGGGAAAGCTAGCAAGTGATTTCTGAGTGTTGTATGCTCCTGGCGAAAAACTTGTTGTTTGGTGGAAATAGGTAAGACCTATTTATACAAGTCGTAACAAAACGTACTCTGGTTTCGTAAGAAATGGGAACGACCGAGTAAAGTGGAAGGAGGTGGTAATGTAACGCCCGGAATTGATGTTCCATAATGAAAGAAACGTTTCACCATTACTCCTTGTATTTACTAACCGACTCATTCTTATGACACTTTCTTTTAACGGGCGTAGTGTACGCCGCACGCTGTAAACCTCCAAACCAATACCCTAATGAGCATCCCCCAGTTTGTGACATGTGTTGATGTATCGAGTGTTTTCGTGGAAAACGTGTAGCATGATGTTGTTGCTTGGCAAGTTGAGCTTGGGAGACTTGCCGGCTCAATGGTGACCCTCGACGATAGAGATTTTTCATCTTGAGAGGAAGGGTTGTCGTTGATTGTTGCAACCCTTCGTTTTGGCATCCAGCGTCGTGCATGGCTTTGGCATGTGTTAGGCGCGGCCAAAATTAGGGTTTAGTGCAAACCGTGATGTTTGGCTTTGGGCCGCAAGTTGCCATGCGTTAGGTGGCGAACTTGTGTGGCTGAGATTTGCATCTCAGATGGAAGGGCAGTGCTGATTATTGCAACCCTTCGTTTGGCAGCCCGCATGACATGGTGTCGGGTTTTGGCATGCTCGTGCATGTTTTAGGCGCGGCCAAAATTTAGGGTTTAGTACAATCCGTGTAGTTTTGGAATTGGGCCAGAAGTTGCCACACGTTGGGTGGCGAATCTCAGTAGAAAGGGCAGCCGTTTATCGTGGCTACCTTCCGTTTGTAGCCTGGAAACTTTGTCTAAATTAGGGTTTGACATGCTGAAACCCTAATTAGCGCCTTTACTAGAATCATTTGTATAATTCTCGCCTGACAGACTTGGATTTTGACGGTCCTCCCCTTTATTCGAACAGAAAAGAATTTCCTATCTCTCTACTCGGGGATATTTAGGTTTATATCTCGTTCGAGAGGTGAAAACAGTCTGACAGTAAAACTCAGGAAGAATTCAGGAGGGATGTTGCGGGCCCGAGGTGGCATAGCCGTGTCTGTGTCATGGCGGCATGGATGGAATGTCGCGTGCGGCATGTTGACGCTTGAGTTTTGGGAAGCTAGCGCGTTTTGGGAAGATAACGTGTTTTGGGAAGCTAGCATTTTTTCGGAAGCTAGCCTCTTTTGAGACCGTAGCAGGTTTGGAGCAACCTGATTGGTCAATGAAAGTAGGGGACCAGCAAGTTTTGGCATAATTTAGGCGCGGCCAAAATTAGGGTTTGGTACAAGCCGTGATGTTTGGCCTTGGGCTAGAAGTTGTCATGCTTTAGGTGGCGAACTTGAACGGTTGAGATTTGCATCTCAGATGGAAGGGTAGTCGTTGATCGTTGCAACCCTCCGTTTTCCAGCCAGCGGCATGTGGTAGGTCCGGCATAGCTTTGGAATGGAGATGTGGCTGGCATGGCTTGCCATTGGCACGGTCGTGCGGATGGCATGGTCGGCATGCCTTGGCGCGGAGACGTGGCTGGCATGGTTTGTCATTGGCACGGTGGTGCGGCTGGCATGGTCGGCATGCCTTGGCGCGGAGACGTGGCTGGAATGGTTTGCCATTGGCACGGTGGTACGGCTGGCATGGTCGGCATGGTTTGCCATTGGCACAGGTGTGCGGGTGGCATGGTCGGCACGCCTTGGCGCGGAGATGTGGCTGGCATGGTTTGCCATTGGCACGGGTGTGCGGCTGGCATGGTCGGCACGCCTTGGCGCGGAGACGTGGATGGCATGGTTTGACATTGGCACGGGTGTGCGGCTGGCATGGTCGGCACGCCTTGGCGCGGAGACGTGGCTGGCATGGTTTTCCATTGGCACGGTGGTGCGGCTGGCATGGTTTTCCATTGGCACGATGGTGCGGCTGGCATGGTTGGCATGCCTTGGCGCGAGACGTGGTCGGGCATGGTTTGCCATTGGCACGGTGGTACGGGCGGGCATGGTTGGCATGCCTTGGCGCGAGACGTGTGGGCATGGTTTTCCATTGGCACGGTGGTGCACTGGCATGGTCGGCATGCCTTGGCGCCGAGACGTGGCTGGCATGGTTTACCATTGGCACGGTGGTGTGGCTGGCATGGTCGGCATGCCTTGGTGCGGAGACGTGGCTGGAATGGTTTTCCATTGGCACGGTGGTGCGGCTGGCATGGTCGGCATGCCTTGGCGCGGAGACGTGGTTGGCATGGTTTTCCATTGGCACGGTGGTGCACTGGCATGGATAGCATGCCTTGGCGCGGAGACGTGGCTGGCATGGTTTTCCATTGGCACTGTGGTGAGAGAATTAGGGTTTGGTATATACGAAGATGTTGTCGTTAATATTAAGGGTTCTGCCGTGGAACATGACACATGTATATAAAAAAAAGGTACCCTGGTAATTCTTACGTAGGCATGCTAATTGATTCACTAAATGCGCTAGTGGTCATAGTGACGTCATGTCAGATGTACGTTTTACGGTTTTAACCCTAAGCTAAAAACCACCATCAACAGTATGATAATCCTTAGTACTTGATAGTGATGTTTGTGATCATATGATTAACTTTTACTTGTTCAGTAAAACTAAAGATAGTTATGGTTCTGATCATATATGATGATGAGTTGGTTATGAGTATAAATATTTTCAGATATTTAGTTAAATGCTATGATTAGGAACATGCCTAGAAGACTAATATGAAATTTGCAGTCGGTAATGATCATTTTATAGCTTCCGTTACTAATTATGTAGTTGAATATTATCCTTTGGAGAATGTGATGTATGCTAAACTGACCATAATATTGACTTGATGAAATATTTTATGTTGTATTTTATTTTATTGGGACCCTTTCTGTAAAACATGTATTGAATAGAAGTCTTCTTATTTTTCAAACTACTCCGTGACCGTACAGTGGAGAGCATTTCCCCAACGAGTTCACATTTTATATCCAGAAGCTGTTACCGGAACATCGTATGGGGAGTAGATGATATGTTAGCGCCGTTAACATTTGGTCATAGCCTTATATATACCCATCGAAAAGCTCCGGACCCGATCATATGGCCGGGTTCTTATATCATTCTTATAAGAAAAACATCTATCGGGAAATTGGTGGACAAACAAGAATAATGCCCCTTCGAAAACAATTAAGATTTTTGCAGTTTCATTTAGCAAATTCAGTTGTCCTGTGAATATTCTTTAATGCCACCCTTCTTGAATTTAGTTTGGAGTTGCAGACTATTTTTCTACTTCAGTTTCATAGTATTCAGTTTTGCAAGAGACTAAGGACAACTTTGCAATTTTACCAGATAGTACTTTCTGTAGATAGGGTAAAGAGGACGTACATAGTGTATTTTGATTTACAAATAAATTATCCGAACGGAAATCAACACCTAGAAATTAGAATGATATTCCCTTACCATCAAGTACTGAGCAAATTATATGCCAAAAAAAGTCAGAAAGTTTAGTAACTGATGGCTTTTAATTATTCCGAAGTCTGTTAAGGGTACAAACCCGTCTTAATCTCTCTGTGGGTCCTAATTTTGATTCCAATTGAGAGTTAGGTGTTTTCTAATCTCTGTGTTAATTTCCTGGTAAACGTGTGCATATAAATGAATAAGAAATTCTATAAGCGAATAGATTACTGATAATTCAATTAAATCTGGGACTTGACGTAGCTTAAGTTTTTTCTCAGCAACCAAAGTTAGTCCATAAGCGAATAAATTACTGATAATTCAATTAAATCTGGGACTTGACGTAGCTTAAGTTTTTTCTCAGCAACCAAAGTTAGTCCATAAGCGAATAAATTACTGACAATTCAATTTCAAACAAGAATGAAAATTGGTTGCCAGGAAGAAGGTTGGTCCAATAATTCCAACAGTTGAGAAAACAGCAGGATGTGCAAATCCTCAAGCCCAACAGTCCAAATAAAATTTTGAATCGCACGCACATCAAGTTTATATTACAAGTATGTGTAGATGAAAAAAGAAACAAAAGAATGGAGATCTTTGAACAAGGGACCTCGCAATATCACGCTCGACATCAATCGAAAGTAGAGAACTTTAAACTTAAAAGTAACTTTTTGACTTCTTGGAAGAAGTCAGTTAGGGAATAGAAGTCAGTTAGGCCTCTTCCTATGCACATGCCAAAAAAATGGTGTTTGGCATGCCAGGTGGCATGCCAAACCATTTGCGCCACTATGGGGAAACCGCTGAGCGATCGAATCCCTAGCGAGCGATAAAGTCTTTATCGCTGGCGATACGATATCCACTCTAGCGGTAACGACTATTTCTTCATCGCTATAAATAGGTAACTTTCAAACTCAACACTTACCTCAAATTTTTTACACAAAAAATTTCTCTTCTTCTCAATCTATTTCTCTTTTCTCAATCTAATTTATTTCTTCTATTTGATCCAAATGGCACAATTAACCCAACTTGATTCTAAGAACACAACTTGATTTTTCCGGAGTAGTACTTGAAGGTGCCGTTGAGAAGATATGTGATAGATTCAAAGAAATAAGTAAGAAGCAAAGAAGTCTCCAAGTTTTGGATATCAACCAAGTCAAAACCGCAACCAAGAGAAGGCCAAGAAAGGTTAAAGGCAAGGAAAATCAAGGCAAAACAAATTTGAAGCCAAAGAAGAAGATAAACAAAGGAGACTCCGTTCATGAGCGCATTGATTGGAAGTTTAGTGAAATGAAGAAGATGAACAAGATGAAGAACATTGTTCCAAATTTTTTTTTTAGAGTCTTTCCAATTATTGTCTAGTTTTATGTCTTGTAAAATGACTATTTTAATTATATTGAAGTTTTTAATTTTGTGAAGTTTAATGAATTTGAAAATTTGTGAATATTGTTGAAAATTAATATTAATTATATTCTTAAACATTAAAAGTATTACAAATATTTAAACTTAAAACACAAAATTAATATTAATTACAAATATTGAAATTACAACACAAATGTTGGACAATATTGGGGCAAATATCTTAAAACCTCGAAACAACTTTCAAAATGGAATTTTTGCCCGTAGATGCGGCGATATTCCACACGACACCTTTTCGAAATTCCACCGTGGTTTCACCACTTCTCAAGGTTGGACCTTCTCGCTGAAGTAAAGCAACATACCTAGTAACTTCCCGCTTAATTATACCGGGAAGCGTCGAACCAAATCAAACACTACGACCGCGTAGGTTCATTGTTTGTTCTTGAAATTTAAAAAAAATCCTTTCCCACAATAGTTGGTGATCAAATACTGGCTCCATTGTCAAATCAATATAATTCCTGCAAATACATTCATCTTCTCGTAGTTTTGAATTTTAGGTTTCTCCTCACTTGACATCTCCTAATTTGACTTCTCCTAGTTTCACTGTCTACAATTGCACGACAAGCGGCTCTTCGATTTTGGATAATACGGTGGTTTGCCATGCACTCGTAGGATTCATATTATCACCATGCTCTCTAAGGAACTGGAAGAGTGATGAAAAGAATTGGAGATTAAGAAATTCTAGAGAGATTGAGAAATTCTTAAGAGATTAAGAAATTTCAGGTGTGAGTTGAAATGAGATTAAAATTAGGTATTTATAGGGGGAAATATTAGCCGTTGGATGAAGATCGATGAGCGATTATCAAAGTATCGAGCGGCGGCTTGATCATTTGTCGAGTTAATGACCATCGAGCGACCAGTGTGACCATCGAGCGATGAAGACTCTATCGCTCATTTGGAAACTCTGTCGTGTATGCCTATATGCCGAAATAACATATTGGCATATGAGTTTGTGATTTGGCATACCCATAGTGGGTGCATATATGCCAAATACCATGTTTTGGCATGTGCATAGGAAGAGGCCTTAGGGAATATAATTGGATCAACTTCTAGAAGTAAAAAAGACCGTAACTTTTTGTGAAGCAAAAAATATTCTGCTTATGATTTCCGTTCTGGAGGATTCTGCTTTTGTATCCAAAATAATTCGGCGTTTGGATGTACACTGAGAACTAAATTTTCGATTTTTAGAAATCAGCTTGCATATATTTTTTTCAAAATGACTTCTAAAAACAAACAAACAAAAAAAAACTATTTTAAGCGAAATAAAATGTTATTGCTTATGACTTCTGGAACTGACTTCTGGTATTCAAACATGTTGTTACGACAATTGAGTTTGTATGACTTCCAAAGCTTACTACAGTAGCACTTTTATCATTGAAGCGTAAAGCTCTAGGTACTCGCGTAGATGAAGAAAGCACATTGATAGCAAATGCTAAAACCTATCTGATGCATACGTAATATGTTTGAGACCAATTATAAAACGAATCCAGAGAACAACTAATATATAAATTCAACGTAGATGAAGAAAGCACACTGATGGCTTATTAAAAAACTATTATAATCCTTAACCTCCGTATATTTCAGGAAAACAAATCTCACATAGAATCCAGAAATAGGTAAACACATCATAACATGTTGTTCCAAATTTAACGACCAAATGTAACTGAATGCATTAACAGATAGATCTACGCCATCATTCAAGATAAGAATAAAAATATTTCATTTAAATGTATATTTTAAATTGTCTTCAATGATATAAAGTAACCACAATATTTAAGATGAGCACAATTTTCGGGAAAAAAACCGAATGCAACTGCATTAAAAAATAATTTTATTTCTTGAAAAACATGACAGACTACGTAGAAAAAATATTAACTGCAATGGGAAATCAATGCTCATTAAAATCAAACTCGATGAAAGAAACTTCATACACCTCACTCTAAAAGCACGTAACATATTTCATTGTGATAATGCTTTGGAGAAAGCATATCTATTAAAGAAAAAATGAAAGGGTGAGTACAACTTCTGACAGACAACAACTCCAGACACCTACTAAAAATGACCTGGTAAAAAAATAAAAGTATGACACAATAGAAAACGACGATGACATGCCAACGTTGATCGAACTGGATGAACATGATGATGATATGGACGAGATTATGGAGAAGGATCATGACATGCCACCATTGGTTGAGATAGATGAAGAATGCAATGAAGTGTTTACTTATTAATATAGATTATAGATAGCATGAGCATTTGTTTTTATGCACACCGCTTTTGAAACATATTATTATTCTCCGGAAGTATTTATTTATTTATTTATTTTTTAAAACGTAACAATTTTAAACTAAATGGATGCGAATCTTATAATTAACAGTGCTATCATGGCGTTCTTTCTTGGTGACCAGTGTATAAGACCTATTAAGTTGTATTATGAAACTACGCTTAAGAAGCAGTTCAAACACCCCCAACGAACATGTAATGCTGGCAAGGTCATAAGTAAAATTGGACTCAACATAGTACCGTTACATTAATCGACTTCTAAATCTAGACATAAATAAAGGTCATGCACACTTCTAGCATTTCACATCTCTTTTTGTTTTGCTATGAAATTTGCATTTCACAAATTTACACGTGATATATATATTTTCCAAAACTTTTACAGATAAAATAGATGGATAAGACAATTTGTTAATAAAAAAAAAGGTTGGACAAAAAAAAACGTGTAATTATGTTTAATTGCAAACGTCCATAGGCAAATTTAATTATTTTAAATCCAAACTCTATGGAGTCAATTTCTTTTTAATTATTTTAATATATGCCTATAAAATTGATCCATGAATTTAGGTTTATATTCTTAAATTTAAATCATCAAATCATTAGATACCTAAAGGGTATCAGTGTTCCATATCTCCCCCCTTTTAATAGCAACAAGGGAATGCAAAACTTAAGTAAATATAACCATTGGATCTCAAAACTTTAAAATTCCACCGTTAGATTTCACAAATAGAATTAACGTCAAGAACTATTCTTATTGTAGTTAGATCATAAGACTTCCTCTTTCTTATCAGTCATTAGATTTTAAAGAAGTGGTATAAAGATTGTTTACAGGGACATAAAAGTAAATACACTTTTTATATATTTAAAAATCTCATATCTTTTAAATTACATGTCGGATTTTTGTAAATTTTATATATTTGGAAAGCCCTTTAAATTAGCTACGCAATGAGCACAAATAATGATATCAAATTTTTGTTTTTCATTTTTTTTTTTATATGTCTCCAAATCTTACATGTTTTCTCCTTAAAAGTTAGACATAGCTTAAAATTAGACATAACTTAGAAAAAAATTAAAAAATCTACAAGAAAAAACAAAACAAATGATTAATTCTTAAGTAAAAACAATGACTAATTTTCAAATAAAAAAATATGTTGTCGAATTACCACCAAATTATTTGGGAAGCAGAAAAATAACACCGTCGACGTGCAACGCACGTGCTTACTGCTTGTCCCTTTAAAAGATCAAACTAATCAAAGATTGTTTAAAAAAAAATATCTAAAGCATTTGATCACGGGCACGGGGCGAAGCCCCGCCACTCTAAATTAGCTGATCCATCAACCCGATGCGTAACATGGATTACATACTAGTATCTCCTAACAGGTGATGATCGTCAACGAACTTTTATTCTTTTGTGTGACCGACAGTTACCTTTAGGTATCTACGAATACGGGGGTCGAGACTTGGGGACGCCAGCACAGGTTTATTGGAAAAGGTGCACAAGTACACCATTGTTCGTGTACGTATAGATAGAATTAAAGAGTTAAACCTAACTTGATATATACCTTTACCAAAATATGGATGGAATTTTTTAATGTTTTAACCTAACTTACGAAAACCATTTACAGAATGGGGCCTAACTGCAACTGCATTACTTTTTCATTTTATGTATTAATATGCTACTTTCTTAACAACTAGAACTCTCAAATGAAAACATGGATTCGCACTACTCTAAGCTTATGGAGAAATGTACAGAATCTTACAACTTAGTACTAGTCTTGTTTTGCTTGGTTATCTTCACTGTATGGTACAACATGCATTTCAAGAAACAAGTTATCGTCGGATGGCCTATTCTTGGTATGCTCCCGTGGATCATCATAAACGCACACCGCATCCATGATTGGACCGTGGATATCTCGAAAATCTTTGGTGCCACTGTTATTGAAAGAGGACCCTTTTTCGGGAGACTGGAGATTGTATACACATGCGACCCTCGTAATGCTAAGTATATACTTGCTACCAATTACTGTAACTTTGACGACAGACAAGATTACAGGGACGCATTCGATATCTTAGGGGACGGACTCCTCACCGCTACCTCCAATTTTTGGACGGCACAAAGAAGGGCTGCACGTATGACGTTTACCTCGAAGATAGTCCGCAATATCATCTTTCACAAAGGCACGAAGGTGACTCAACATGCACTCCTCCCTCTGTTATCACATCTTTCTAAAGAATCATCGGTAGTGGATTTTCAAGATGTGCTCATGAGGTACATGTTTGATACTTCCGTTGACATCATCTTTGGTAAAACGTCTAATTATCTTTCAACCAGTTTTCCTGAAAACGAGCTTGCAGAAGCCATGGACGGCGCATCAGAGGCTATACTCTATAGGCATGTACTGCCAATTTCATGGTGGAAGTTGTCTCGACGTTTAAAGATCGGTAGCAATGAGAAGAAGTTGGAGGCAGCAGGGAAGATTATAGATCGTAACATATCAGAGTACATTAAAGTTAAAAGAGCAGAAATGGTGGCTAAAGAAACAAAAACGGATAAATATGAAGAAAATGATCTGCTAGAAGTATACATGAGCATTAAAGATGGTGAAAAGGATGAACTGATGCTAGCAAAGATGCTCACTGACAAGTTCTTTAGAGACACTTGCATTACTTTCCTCATCGCTGCACGTGATACAACGGCATCAACTCTCTCTTGGTTCTTCTGGTTGATTTTAAAAAACCCATCTGTAGAGGCAAAGATACTAGAAGAACTTGAGCTTATCATTTCGAAGAAGAATACAATTGAGAAGCACCCAGTGATCTTTGATGCAGATGACCAAGCGGGGATGGTGTATCTTCATGCAGCCTTGTGTGAATCACTAAGACTGTACCCTGCAGTTCCTCTCCTCCGAAAAACTTCCACAAGTGATGATGTACTTCCAGATGGAACAGTCATATGGCCGGGAATGACTGTTATAATCTCTTGCTACGCCATGGGAAGGATGGAATGGGTATGGGGAAAGGATTGTTTGGAATTCAAGCCGGGCAGATGGATCAGTGAAGACGGGAAGTTAAATCCTGAAGCCATGTCTAAGTTAGTGTCATTCAGCCTAGGTCCAAGAAATTGTGTTGGGAAAGACATGGCTTTTGTGTTGATGAAATTGGTAGCTTCAGCTGTTATCTATAACTACCACGTTGAAGTGTTGGAGGGTCAGAATATTGTGCCGACACCAGCAATAACTTTGAAAATGGTGAACGGGTTGATGGTTAGAGTAAGGAAAGGGTGTTTCCGTAATATTATTGCTAATTTTATTTAGCAAGTCATACGAAACCTACGCGTGCTATGTTATATGGCTATTTATTACGAGTAGGAAATACCATTTATTCCAACAAATAATTTATACAGTAAAGCATCTATAAAATAATAGGTTTGGGACCATCCAAATCCTATTATTTTAAAGAGATATTACTTAATCGATAAAATAATAATTTATTCAAATCCAAGCATTATTCATGAAAAACTTTACCATTATTATATAACTACCATTTAGCTAATACAAAACGAGTTTTAAAAGCAGTGGCATGAGCGACAAGGTTCTGAGCACCAACTCCTTTTTTGAATTGCGACACCCAATCTATGAAAAATAAAACTAGCTAGACCACTACCAGCGTCATGGTGACTAAACAATTCTTCAGACGCTTGAAAAAACAAATAAAATCCTCACTAAGTTCCCCTAAGGTAGTAAAAGCTAAAACACCCAAACCATAACCATGCGAGGTACACTCATCCAAATATTTAGAGCGTTTACGCGAAATTGCTCTAGAGATGGCCTGGCACAGGGACGAAAAAGAACGAACACCATCACTTTTAAAGGGTGAAACCCCTGTGACATCCATACATACATCTTGGCCATTTTCCCAATTGAGAACAAGAATATCCGGGGACGTAAATCCTTGTTACTATCGACATAAGACCCAAATTCACCTCCTTGCGTGCATGGACACCGACTTTGTAACAAATATTCGCAATTACATCACGTACTAAGTCATGGCGGAATTTTAGTCCAACCTCGTTAGCACAGTGAAGCGCGTGATCACCAAAAATATCCATAGACCTATTGCAACATGAGCATAAACCGCCTTCAACAAATAAAGGGATACCAAGACGATAGCAAACCACTGCTCTAAACTGTCTGGGGCCAAGACATTGATCTAAACCACTGATCGGAATAGCCAAAAGGTAGTCTTGAGCATTTATTATGTTATACATGTAATTATAATATATTAATTTAAAAAATAATTCTTAATTTAAAATATATTTTTGGAAAAAACGAGAATTTCCATATTAAAAAAATAAAATAAAGTATCTTAGCATAAATACCGAAATAGATCTTTAAAAGTGGAAAATATAGAAAAAGATAAAAAAAAAACATTAACGGAAATATTTTTATAACGACATGCATTTGTTTTTAAAGTAATAAATCTTATTAATTTTCATGAAAAAATATTTTTATACACAAAATTCTTATATTTAACATATAATTTACAATTCAATTTAGTCACAAACAATACAAGCTTCTAAATCACTAAGATGTCTTATTATTTCTTTGACTTGAACTTCAAAGAAAAACAAGCCAACATTGAATCATATTTTGAGAAAATTTAATGTGTATGAAATTATTTTTTATTTTCTAATGGAATGATTATTTTATATAATATATGGGACCTATTAATGTTTAAGGGGAACTTTTGAAATGTATTATATTATAATTTTATCGAATTTATTATTTTAACACTAAGGGCCCAAGTCGGGAATGGAATATTTTATTATTTTAGCGAGACTATTATATTATCGAGTATTATTTTAAAAAAGTTTTATTGTATTAGAGAGAGTTTGGTCCTATTAACCTAGTCAACTATCTGTTTGGTCCATTTTTAATATATATATTATTATTTGGTCCTAGAAATTATGGTTTGGTCCTAGGATGACGTCATGGATGATGTAATTGTCATTTGGTTGTGACAAAAATACCCTTTTGGGACCATATATATACAAAAAATCAGCATATTCACTTTCTCTCTCTTAGTTTCAGATCTACTTTCTCTCTCATTTTGATTTTTTCCTGCTGCTGTTTGGTTTGAAGATTGAGATGGAGATTTTATACAGAGATCGTTTATTTCGAACGAGCTCTGTTTTTTGCTTCGTGTTTAGAATGAAGAAGAAACTGTTCATTTTTCAACGATGTTGTTTGTTTTGTTCTTCTTTGTTAAACTATTGATTTTGAAGATTGTTTGTTCTTTGTTGTGAAATATGATGAAGACGATAAAGATCTATGAGTTGTTGTTTGAAGATTTGAGATCTATTGTTTAAGTATGATGAAGACGATGAAGACTTCGAGATCTGTTGTTGTTGAAGATTGTGTTAGATTTTCTTTGTTGTTGCATCTGTTGAAGATGTTGAAGACGACGATGAACTTAATTTGCTGATGAAGACGACGATATTGATGAACTGATATTGATGTTTGCTGCTGATCGCTGTCGTATGCGTCAAAAATAAATTACACTTTCTTACTACTCAAAATATATAATGAAGAAAGGGCAAGAAAGGATCGTTCCCACAGAGATGACTAAGTTGCCAAAATGTTTCGGTTTCCTATAAATAACAATGGGGGTATTGTGATTTTTATATAATAAACTAAATAAAAGCAAACAATAAAGGTAAACAAATCAAATCAAATCAAGGTTAAGAAAGTATTGGTCATGGATTTTGTTTTCATTCATGAACATATTCTTACCTTAATAACTAGAATTGATATTTTAATCTCTATTTTATCAATGGCCCTAGAATACCTTGATCGCAAGAATATCCCGCTAATTCCCTCTTCTTATCAACAAACACATTAAAAGATGCGAATATGAATTCTATCTTAAAGAACAACCTAACGTGTAAAAGCACTAATCAAGTTTAATTCCCTAGATGTGTTAACTTCTATGAAATCAGGCCAATCAAAGCAATCGAACGTGTAAAAGCACTAATCCGATTTAACAAAGGTTATGGTTCACATAAGATCATAAGAATATATCACTACAAACTATAATCATATTTATGCTACTTGCAATCGGGGAATTATCACTTTTGCGTATAATAACCCTAATCTAGCAATAAAGATGAAAGCAAACTCAATCGATTCGCGACTCGACTAAACAAGCATTCAAATCATGTAACAATATTGATGGTGAATCATAAATGATAATACTGAGACAAAACTAATATATCAAACAAGGATTCATGTTATGTGAAATCAACTTTATCCATAACCAATATAAAACTCTAGCTCATGTTCATGGAGTTCATAACAAGAAGAAAAATCAAGATTTCCATCTTTTCTAAACCCTAGAACAAAAGTAGAGGCAAAAAATAAGATAAAAGAGATACTCTAAAATAGAACCCTAGAGAGCTTATATAGCCTCTCTTGTTGTGTGAATTGGCTTTCCCAAAAGTCTCGACCAAGCGACGACCTACTAACTCACGTTCACCCACTAGGCAACCACAACCCGGTCAATACAGGCCCATATAAAGTTCACTAAGCCTGTCAACTCGGACTCACTCACTGAGTCAACTCAGTGATCACCGATTCGGCCTTGTTTTGACTGTTTTGTCGTTTCCAAGCCAATTTCTGGCCTTGTATAGCTCCTCTCCTGCACAATATAACATTCATCTAACACACTCATCCATCCAATCAATAGTAGCACCTCCATTTCAGATTCTTGGTTCAACTCAATCAAGCTCAATCGACTCCTGCAGCTGCAACTTCATGCATAACACCAATAATTCAACCACCCTGTAGCTTCAAACCTCTGCCATTTCTGTTACATCACTAGCTCAGCCATCTTGCAACCGCACCACCCATATGTAGTTGTAGCCTCCAGTTCATGCCTGCTCTCAAAACACCATTTAACTGCACTGTCTCAATTTATTCCTGCAACTTCATTCTTGCCATTCCAGTTTCACAATCTCCGCATCTCTCCCTGGCTCAACACGAACAACATCAACTCGCTGCACCCTTGAATCTAGCACATCCATTCTTCATGGCTCAGCTCAATCTCTGCAGCTGCATCTCAGTAGCTTTACCTGCAACTGTTCAACTAAGGCTACCACCAACAGCAGCAACAATTTATTTCCAAGCTACAATCATTCTTCATACGCAACACATTCTGTTGCTCAGCGCAACACCATCCTCTATGAGCTCAATACCACCAAAGACATTTCCTGAGTCTTGCACCGCAGCACAAACTCGAACCGTTCTTGCATTTGAGTCTCACTCACCACCGCAACTCAAGACTCATTCATACAACACTTACAGACCAGCTACAACTTCTATGAGCCTAAGTATCAGCTCTTCCATCTTCTGTTGCTTCACATATTTCACCAATTCCTCAGCTGCATCTGCTGCTGCTACAGGCAACTACATGACCATGAACACTCCATTTTATCTTCAATTGCAGTATCTAAGTCACCACCACAATCTTCTCTCTTTGTATGGCAGCAGCTCACTTCCTTTTTGACTTTAATGCTCATCTAGCATACTACCGAGCCACCAAGTATCATTGACTTCTTAATATCCTAAGCATACATCTAAGAAGTTCATTCCTTTAGAACCATAGAAACTGCCCTCCATAGCTCATCCATACACAATTCCTTAAGCTGCAACATTCAAGCATTCTGCAACCTCCTACGATTTCATCTCAGGCACTCAACTGCATCTGCTCCATTAACAGAATCAATACCCCATGGACATCTCAGTACCGAACACCCATTGTAGTTCATGCTAATCCTTCCACCAGCAGCAAGCATCAAGCTTTCCCTTGTTCTTCTATTTTCTGCAGCATCATTGAGCCACAGACTAGCCATTCCATTTGAGCTCTTCATATCTTATCTGCTCCATCACCAGTGCCTTTAACACCTGCAATTTGAACGGCAACACCCACTCTTTCTTCTTTCAGTTCCAAATCAAATGGCAGTAGAATGAATTTGGGGAAGAACATAAGAAAGGAACCCTAATTTCTTGTTCTTCTGAATTCGACCTCAATACTCCATACAATCGAAAAACAACCTAAACCCCAGCTTTCTTATCTTCTAATTCTCAGTTTGCAGCCATGAATTAACCCCCATTTAATCATCATCTCATCTCTCCTCAGCAACAGAACTTCTCAGATTCATCCTAGTTGGTGTCGACATCATCTTCTCCTGTGTTCCTTCCTTAAACACAGCTTCCATTAATCATCGTTAGAATCAATTCAGAGAACAACCCATTTTGTCAATTCTTCCCAGCTTCAACGTTTCTTCAATCTCCATTCACCGGAGCCCATTAAACCAATATCTCCTCAATTCTCGATTCAAAACCCTTCTGTAATCTTGTCTTCACCATCTCCCTGAATTTCTCTCTTCATTTTACCATCAACAGATCCATCTCTTACGCTTGCCGCCACCACTGCCACAGTTATTGTAACGAAGAAAAGAGAAAGGCCGGTTGATCGACCTAGCTTGTGGGTTAAAGAGGATAAATGGATTAAGACACCCGACTCAATGGTTAAGGGCTAACCAACTCATCATGACTTGTCGGTTTCATAGAGAACGACACCCCAGTCTCTATTCAGCTGTCGGTTCGGAAGGCGCGGATCAATTTCTGCATAACTCCTCTTGCACCACCTAGCCTTGCTCCAAATATCGCATGTGAATTGAGGTTTCGCTCCAAATGGCTAATTTCTCCTTCCTTGGCCTCAAATGACTCCATTGCACCTAATAAACTCAAACTCAAACATAAGATACATAATTCACAAGAAAAATAGCAAAGAAAGCATAAACAATAGATAAATATCAAGGTGTTTGAGACACCTATCAAATTCCCCCACACTTAGACTTTGCTAGTCCTCGAGCAAATCAAACAAAATAATTCTAAAGCATACATACAACTCCGTGTCGTCGAGGCTACGGTCACACTTAGCACGTATAACAAGCCTTTAAACCCCTAGGTGTCCCTAGTGGACAAGTTATAGTCTCGTGAGGGCTTACTAGAGATATACCCACAAAACCTACTTTTCCAACTTAATAGTTCTCCGTAATGATAGCATCCAACGCGCTAAGAAGACATAGAGATTTTGCACACTAGTCATAAGAAGTTGGACACATAAATGAACACAATCTCATCCTTAAAAGTTGAGAGATAAATAACCATACCTTGTCGAAAGAAATTCGGGTTCGGAGTGATCAACAGTCTCAACTCTGCCTCACTAGAAAGGGTTTTATGAAGTTGCTCTCAATAATAAATAGCTTTTTATGGGTCACACATGTGTCGGTAGGAATGAAGAGAGAATCTGCGACACGTTGAATGGTAGGAAGGCATAACCCTCGAATCGTTTTGAAAACCCACATCTTTTATCATTTTTGAAAACCCATTTTCTGACGATCTCTACGAAAGGAAATCAACCACTTAACGAAGGTGGGAATATGCTTACTTACCTCGTTATCCGTTCGACGTGCAGCTAGCACCACTCTCACAGCATCCATAGAAACGTCTTCGGTCTTCAATCGGTGTCTTCATCTTCGTCTTCGGTCTTCAACTCTTGATGATAACTCTTGAACTTCGTAGAATCTTGACAATGTGATTCTTTACTCTAATTCCTTGTTGCTTGAAACTTCATTATGGATATTCCTTCTTTCCATTGGCTTTATTAAAAGAATACAAAACTAAAAACGAACTATACAAACCCAAAATATGATACAATGAATTTTTTCTTGTCTCTTTCTTTCTTTTTTTTTCTTTTTTATTTCTTTTTTTTTCTATTTTTTTTTAATTGAGACAAGAAAAATAAAACAAATACAAAATTAAAACAAAACAAAACAAAATAATGAAACTAATAATGCAACTAACAAAATTTTCTCCTGTCTCTTTTTTTTTTCTTTTTTTTTTTCAATTTTTTTTTTTTTGAAGACAAGAGAAATAAACACAAACTGAAAATATAAATAAAAATGCAAGTATAAAGGCCATGGTGTAAGTACTTTACCGCTTGATTCTTCACAACTTATATGTCTTGATATCATAAACTTCTTGAACTCTCATCTTGATAATCTTCGCTCTTATACAATAGTCTTCAACTTGTAAAAGTCCGCTCCTTATCTTGTTGCATCTGAAATCTGCTCATTTCTGTACTGTTGCTTGTAAACCTTGAACGTCTTCAACTTTCCTTCGAATTTGTGATGCTCCTCTTGTTGATGATGATGGTGTTTCTATGGACTTGTTGGTGTAGAGAGAGATAAAGTGGATGGTGCTAACTGCGAATAAGATTACAAGTGGTATGTAAGTTAGCAATTCAATGTCACCATCATGATTGATAAAAATAGCACTCAAGAGATCAAAGTAATGCTTCTATTGGTGGGAGGTTGGGTAGCTCACCATTCTACCCGGAGTTTACGTACGGTGACACACACTCTAAAAGCACAAATTTAGACAGGTACAAAGAATTGAAGGTCGGTGCCTCTCATGATGTAACATAGGTAGTCTCCACTATAGGGGACCACAACTCTAATCTTGAATTCATTCTGCGCACCTCATTTGCCATTTGGCATGGTTAAATCCAACTTTAACTCTCATACAATTAAGAAACCCGATCATGTTCTCTATCATCTCTAAGTTCAGTCACTCTTATGAGAATCTCGATGTAATCTTAGCGACATGTATACTATGTGACTCTAAACTAACCACAAGTTGGAGTTTTTTATTCACTATTTTACATAAAAGTTGAAAATTTTGAAAAAATTACAATGCAAATGCTTAATCACTCCCCCACACTTAAACTTTACATTGTCCTCAATATAAATTGAATCGTCCAAAGAAAGTCAAGGTGGGAAATCTTATAATAATATGCGACAAAAAATCAGAAAAATTAAAACAAGACAAGAAAAAAGTAAAATCAAGACAAGAAATACTCATCCTATGGGTTGCCTCCCATTTAACTCTTGGTTTAAAGTAGCCAGCCCGACTTGCAAGTTGAATTCCCCATACACCAATAATCTGAAAAGTTGAGGATCCACCCATAGAACCTGTTTTGCAAACACTAGCTTCACACAAATATTAGTAATATAAAACAGAAACGAAGCTATCAACCGATAAAAGTTTCCCCCACACTTGGAAGTATATAAAGAATATAGAAGTCGGGTACTTCCACGGTTTCTTGTTCCAAAACTTGCATAGTATGAGAATCAAGTATCTCTAATGACGGATATCTAGAAACAAAGTCATTCAACAAAATTCTCGAAGCACATACATCAAACCAATAAGAGGTAAAGGAGAAGAAACAATATGCAAATGGTTAGACAAACCTATCACAATCTCTTGTATCACGGAATCCTCTTCAACCTTGAAAAACTCAAGTGAATTATTCACCTATTGTATATCATGGTCCTCTATCAAACCTTGCAACCATTCTTCGTCCGTTTCAGCCTTAACCAAAGTCTCGACATAAACATCATCATTACAATAACTTGCAAGCTCAATTGGGTCTTCCACAATATTGGCCATACTGGTCACATTCTCAACATACTCCTCTTCATTAGACTCAAACCTTGTTGCAAGGAAGTTTTGTAACACACTAGTTTTATGATACTCATGTACCTTTTGAATAGGTGTTTGATCATTATAAAGATCAAGAGTTGAGTCAACTACACTAATGCCATCAAATATCTCCAAAGGTTGGTCCTTTTCAACACACCTTCGTCTTCATTTTCAGACTCACCATAATAAGAATCTTCATCGGTTTCATAACCTTTATACCGACGTCGTTTAAGTTCCATATGAATGGTCCTACTAATTTCTGCGACAAGCTCTTCCGAGTCTCCATCATCTTCCAACTTGTATAATTTTTGTGCAAGTTTCCTGACATTCACACGCTTACCACCGTTGACTACAATAGGTTCTCTTTCCCATGACTCTTCCCTTTGAATGGGTGAATGATCATAAATACGATCCGGACTCGGGTAAGAAAAAGTGTTGTAGAAATTGGTTTGTGCTACGTTTTCTCTATCACGGTCAAGTTGGTCTAGTCTTCGTTGCATGTCTTGTAATCCATTCAAAATCTGCTTACAACTCGAATTAAGACAATTAGAAGTAGAATTATCCCACCTTGGTGCTTGACTTACATACCCACTACAAGGTTGTTGTTGGTATGTATGAAAATCAAGTAAGGTTCTCTAGGATATGCATCATAGCCAATAAATTGGTTTTGATTGTATCCCATAGATGGTGGGCAATTGTCATAGTGTTGAGGTTGTTGAAAACCGTATACGTTATTCCAATATGCTCCTTCCATAGAAATTGGTACCTGAAACAAGAGTTCTCAAAACTATGTCAAAAACCGAGAAAATAAGAAAAATAAAACAAAAAACAAAAAACAAAAAACAAAAAACAAAAAACAAAAAACAAAAAAACAAAAAACAAAAAACAAAAAAAAAAAAAAAACAAAAAAAAAAAAAAAAACAAAAAAAAAAAAAAAAAAAAAAAAAAACAAGTGACAACCGCTGCCCCCGGCAGCGGCAACAAAATTTGATCGATGTCGTATGCGTCAAAAATAAATTACACTTTCTTACTACTCAAAATATATAATGAAGCAAGGGCAAGAAAGGATCGTTCCCACAGAGAGGACTAAGTTGTCAAAATGTTTCGGTTTCCTATTAATAACAATGGGGGTTTTGTGATTTTTATAAAATAAACTAAATAAAAGCAAACAATAAAGGTAAACAAATCAAATCAAGGTTGAGAAAGTATTGGTCATGGATTTTGTTTTCATTCACGAACATATTCTTATCTTAATAACTAGAATTGATATTTTAATCTCTATTTTATCAATGGCCCTAGAATACCTTGATCGCAAGAATATCCCGCTAATTCCCTCTTGTTATCAACAAACACATTAAAAGATGCGAATATGAATTCTATCTTAAAGAACAACCTAACGTGTAAAAGCACTAATCAAGTTTAATTCCCTAGATGCGTTAAGTTCTATGAAATCAGGCCAATCAAAGCAATCGAACGTGTAAAAGCACTAATCCGATTTAACAAAGGTTATGGTTCACATAAGATAATAAGAATATATCACTACTGTTTATAGGTGAAAATCGTTTCGCCGATTTCGGTAAATTCGGTAGGTGAGTGAGAAACTGGTTTAAACCCTAAACAAATGTCTTGCACGTGAGCACTTTATAGATTCGAGAGATCAATCACGTACAAGTCCGGCCTAAACCAAGAAATGGCCGTTCCGGACTTGCTTCGGTCACAAAGTGGAGGAGAAGGGTTGATTTGGGGAGGGAAGCAAAGAAAGGTGTTGAGACCAGAATAGTGCAGGAGAGTAGTGTCTCGACTTGTATCGAAAGTGAAAGCTTAAGAAGCTTGCAAGAGATGAAAGCTTTTGGATAGCTTGCAAAGTTGCCTTTTCGAGAGTGTTGTATTTTTCTCCTGACCGAGACTTGTTGTACGGTGGAAATAGTAAGACCTATTTATACAAGTCGAGATTGAAACGTACCACGGCCTCATGAAAGAAGAGAGTAAAGGGTGAAATAATGGGAGGAGGTGGTAACCGCATGGTGTTAATGGGTGAAAACGTTTTCACCATTATTTCCTCATTTATTTGACCGCTTTATTCCTATTCACGCTTTCTTAATGTGAGCGTAGTGTACGCTGCAAGTTGTGACCGCCAAACCAAATCCCCGGAAAGCATCCCCGGTTTGTGTTGATATCTCGAGTGTTGGTTGCACCTTGAGTGTAAGTGGCGCTGCTAGTGGCGCGTGTGGAATGTGCCATTGGCATGTGCGGAATGCCTTTGTTGCGGGTTGCATCTTGAGTGCGAGTGGCAATGCCAGAGCTTCTAGTGGCGTGTGTGGCATGTGCCATTGGCATGTGCGGAATGCCTTTGTTGCGGGTTGCATCTTGAGTGCGAGTGGCAATGCCAGAGATACTAGTGGCGTGTGTGGCGTGTGCCAATGGCATGTGCGGAATGCCTTGGTGGTAGGTTGTACGTTAAGTGTAAGTGGCAATGCCTGCTAGTGACGTGTGTGGCAAGTGCCAATGGCGTGTTCGGTCATTAGGGCCGTGGCACAGTAAGAAAAGCTACCGGCGATGCGTGTTGGCATGTGCCAATGACATGCTCGGCCATTAGGGCCATGGCACAGTAAGAAAAACTACCAACGAGCGTGTTGGCATGTGCCAATGGCATGCGTGGCCAATTTGGGTCGCGCCTTGGTAGAAAAAGATACCAGCGAGCGTGTTGGCATGTGTGGCCAATCTGGGCCGCGCCCTGGTAGAAAAGGCTACGGTGCGTGTTGGCATGTGCCAATGGCATGCGTGTCCAATTTGGGTCGCGCCTTGGTAGAAAAAGCTACCAGCGAGCGTGTTGGCATGTGCCAATGGCATGCGTGGCCAATTTGGGCCGCTCCCTGGTAGAAAAAGCTACCAGCGAGCGTGTTGGCATGTGCCAATGGCATGCGTGGCCAATTTGGATCGCGCCTTGGTAGAAAAAGCTACCAGCGAGCGTGTTGGCATGTGCCAATGGCATGCGTGGCCAATTTGGGTCGCGCCTTGGTAGAAAAAGCTACACCAGCGGCGTGTTGGCATGAGCCAATGGCATGCGTGGCCAATTTGGGCGCGCCACAGTAGAAAAGCTACCCGAGCGGCGTGTTGGCATGTGCCAATGGCATGCGTGGCCAATTTGGGCGCGCATACTGGTAGAAAAAGCTACCAATGGCGTGTTGGCATGTGCCAATGGCATGCGTGGCCAATTTGGCCTAGGTTGCATGGTTTGCAAGTCTAGGTGTGGGCGCTACTTTGGCATGGCGTGGCTGTAAGGGTGTTTGGCTTGGTGTGGCATGATTAGTGTAGCTAGGGCCAAGGCAGAGTGCATTTGGCATGGCACGGCTAGCTCGGGCTAAGTGTGGCTGGCATGATTTGCCATTGGCACGGAGGTGCGGCTAGCATGGTTAGCATGCTTGGCGCGTTTGGTATGGCTGGCATGCTTTGTCGTTGGCATAGAGGTGCGGCTAGCTTGGGCTAGGTATGGTCTGGCATGATTTGCCATCGGCACGGAGGTGCGGCTAGCATGTTTGGCATGCTTCGGCGCGTTTGGTATGGCTGGCATGCTTTGCCATTAGCATAGAGGTGCGACTAGCTTGGGCTAGGTGTGGCTGGCATGATTTGCCATCGGCACGGAGGTGCGGCTAGCATGGTTGGCATGCTTCGGCGCATTTGGTATGGCTGGCATGCTTTGCCATTGGCATAGAGGTGCGGCTAGCTTGGGCTAGGTGTGGTGGCATGATTTGCCATCGGCACGGAGGTGCGGCTAGCATGGTTGGCATGCTTTGGCGCATTTGGTGTGATTAGCGTAGCTAGGGCCAAGCGAGTGCATTTGGCATGGCGCGGCTAACTTGGGCTAGGTGTGGCTGGCATGATTTGCCATTGGCAAGGAGGGGAATTAGGGTTTCGTTCGTTGTAACCCTAATTTGAAAAAATACCCCCTATTAATTACTGACTACATGCATTAAATGTCCTAATAAATGTGTCACTGGTGACATTAGGTTATTTGGGATTTTACGACTTTACCCTTCGTTTAAAAACCACCATCAACATTAAGTCCCCTGCTTAGCTCGGAACAGGAGCTTTGTTGCGAGGTAAGCATAAGATGGTGACAAACTATCAACAACAAACTTGTAAAGAGAATTGAGGAGGCTCGTCGACCTTTTTATAAATAGGATTTGGAATCCTTGCCTCGCGATTTTGCGCAAATCGGGAGGGCTGGCACAATTGGGAAGTTAGCGTCGTCGTGAGAGACAGGAAGCTGGGCGGCATTGAGAAGTTGTTGTGAGTTGTGAAACTGAGCGTGCTCGCTGATGGGACCGGCGCAAGGTGGGGAAGCTGAACGTGCTTGCTGGCGCGACTTGAGCGGTCTTCGGGAAGTTGGCGCAATTGGTGGGACCGGTGCAACTTGGGCGGCATTGGGAAGTTGGGCGTAATTGGTGGGACCGGTGCAACTTGGGCGGCATTTGGGAAGTTGGGCGTCCTTGTGAGCTCGCACGATTTTTGGTAAAGGGAAATCCTTCCCTATATAGAATCTTCACGCCCATATATATAAAAACCCCTTTCTCTCATCTTGCACCTTATTCCTTTCATCCTTTCCTACTAGCGGCGAGTTACAAAGAAAAACCGGCTTCGTGTATGTCTTCCAATACTTCCCTTGTTTCCCTTTTCATGTAGGTGCAAACCCTAAGAGTAGGCGTTTTTCTTTATAATCCTTGCAATGATATTGCGCATATAATTTTTGGCGTGCTTCTTGTAGAAAATATTGTATATATGCACCCAAGGGAAATACCGCATATATTATTCGAACCCGTAGGAAAGTGCTCCATATATAACTTTGAACCCGAAGAAGGATCTGCAGACGCACTTGAGCCCGTATAAAATATTGCATATATAATTTTGAACCCTGAAGAAAATACTGCGTGTGAAGTTTTGAACCCGTAGATAATATTGTATATGAATCCCGAAGAAGAATACTGTATATGTGCTTCATATGACTTCGAACCCATAGGAAATATTGCAAATATGAATTTCGGTCTGAAGGAAATACTAACGCGTGCAGTTTTGAACCCGTAGAAAAATGCTCCATTTATAATTTTGAACCGAAGAAGGATACCGGAGACGCACTTGAGCCCGTATAAAATCTTTGCGTATAATTTTGAACCACGAAAAAAAAAATCTTTGCGTGTGCAGTTTTGAATCCGTAGAGAATACACCCTCCCCCTTTTTTTTGTTGGGTGCGATTATGCGTCGGGGAGATAATTTCGTCTTTCTTCGTGTGCAGATATCTCGTTACTAAAGTTTGTTATGAAGAAATCCGACAAGATGTTACACAGACAAAATTTCGCCTCATCGAAGGATGTTCATAGTTCCAAACCAAACACGGATGATGAATTCTTTGCTAGACCTCTCGCCTCTGCTCGGAAGAATCACCCAGGTTTCGTGCCAATTTTGTTAACCGGTGGTGAAGATGAAAAGAAAACACGTTCGGTTCGCCCAGAGAACACCATACGGTTCTGTCTTCATAAAGGGGTATACTCTTCTTCCAACATTGATTTCGGGATGTGTCAAAGCCCATTGCGTTCTTTTGATAGATGGGTTGAGTTCATGGTGAGTAGGGAGCACATAAATACCAACTTGACTCGAGCGCAGATTATTTGATCTTTGTCGAGCTTGATGAAATCTCAGTTAGGAAGGATATCCTGGGCTTGGTTGCTTTCATCTCCGGATGGTGTTCGGACACCCACACGATCATATGTAGATGGGGTGAAATAACTTTCTCTTTGGAGAGTGTGGCTCTCTTCTTTGAATCTTAGAAGCAGGGAATCTTAATATCCGATTGTCGAAGGTGAGGAAAAGATGCGGGAAGACCTTGCCGCTAAGTTGGGAGATCACGCTTGGAAAGGCTCAAGTGCGAAGTCGAAGGATTCTGTCCCTGGAAAGAGGATGAAAGGTGCTTTTATAGCTGGTGGATATCTCAATGGTTTCGGATGAGTGGAACCTAAACGTAAAAGCGATGATCTTCATGTTGCGGCATTTTTGGCTCTCACAGTTTGTCTAGAGACATTTTTGACGACGGTTCGGAAAGAAGGAAATAAGACCGAGTTGCTAGTGATTCTTTGTGAAGTTAGCAAAAGGTGAAGTTCTTCCCATTGGCAAGCTATTCCTTGGTTCCCTGTATGTGCATCTGGATCACCTAGTTGCGAACATGCGAGTTTCGAATGGTTTCATGAAAGTGGATTCATATGTGCACGTTGCTTTCCTGCAAGTCTGGCTATGGGAGCACTTTGAGAAGTATGCTCCTAAACCGTTGCCTTCGATCCCCGCGAGTTGGGGCGGCTCCCGAATTCTTCGATGGGTGAATAAGCGTCCAAGAGTTGGCATGAGCTTGGTTAGTCTTCTCGATAAGTCGCATGAAATCAATTTTCGCCCATGGGATCCGGTCCATAGGTCGGTGACTCAAATTGACACCTTTGCTTCTGCTCCGCTCATGTCTTTATCTTCTGACGGCAGCTTGAGTGTTGGTGAAAACTTGTTTGTTCAAAGTTGCATGTCGGCTATATGCCGTCTTTCTTCATGGGGTCTTTCCGAATAGTGCTTACAATATTTGCCGTCTTTTGCTTTCGTCACATGGGTTTCGATCAAGGGGTGCATCTTTCTTACCCAGGTGGTGGTTCCTAAGGATTCATTGCATGCCGCCCTCAATGCCAGTGCCCTTGAGCGGGTATCCGCCTTCCCTTTTTCGAGACGGGAAGAGTAACCCGACGACTTTTGGCTATAATGAGTTCAGTACGATGAGTTCACTATGATCCAAGATTTTGTAAATCACGTGGTGGAGAATGTTCGTTGTAAACCTTCCCAGCAGTTTTGAAAAAGTATCCAATGTTGAGAGATCCCAAGCGAAAGTTGCACTGGAAATTGAAAAGTCCCCGGGAAAAGGAACAGAGAACGAAGAATCGTCTTGGCGGGTTCCGGAGGGTTTCAAAAGATCCTCCCGACTCTCGTGTCTTTCGATTCTTCCAATAACCGGTATGTGTCGCCTCCTTGTTGGTTTGTCTCAAGACACGTGAATTTCTCAATTGAAAACATGTGTCTTGTTTCTTCCGGGGGCTTCGGTAGTGTTAATGCTTTCGCTTCCCTTGCACGTTGCCGGAGACGGCAATTTCTTGAAGAATTCCGGTGCACCGAGCCTACTCATAGCGGTGATGAGTCGAGAAAGAAGAAAGTTCGACAAGTGAGAGTGATTCCTCTGGCAAAGACTTGGTTTTTTTACGGAAGTGGTTCGGTGAGTTTCGCGCTTCTTTTCTTTTTCTTCCGTCTCTTCTTTTGAAAAATGTCTAACTCAAGTTCGCAGGAGGAATCCGGTTCGGAGGACGATTCTGGGGTGGAGCCACACGAAAACTTACCTTTGGTGACCACCGCCGGTGTTTATGGGTGAAAACTACTCCTACAGAATTTGGTAATTTGGGGTGTGGATGAGGAATGAATTTAAACCTTAAACAAATGCACTGCGCGGTGAGTGCTTGTAGATTCGACAGATCAATCAGGCAAGTCCAGGCCTAAACCAAGAAATGGCCGTTCCGACTTTGTTTCGGTCACAAAGTGAAGGAGATGGGGTTGATCTTAGGGAGGGAAGCGAAGAAGGTGTTGAGATTGTGAAGGAGTTGGCTTGCTTATGACTTTTAACGAGAAGGTGAGCGGGCTTGTGGTTGATGAAAGCAGTGCTCGAGTGTTGGAATATGTTTTGTATTAACACTTGGTTTTCTGTCTAAATGCCCGAACTTGTGTTGTTGTTTGAAATAGGGCGGAGAACCTATTTATACAAGTCATTGAGCCTTATTCACGTCTCTCGTGGGAAGTGGAGGAAGTGGAGTGATGGAGTAGTGGAGTTGTGCGTCGGTACGACATGACCAGTCTTGCCCACTTCTCCTGTTCATCTCTAACCGTCCATGACTTCCTAACACGTTCTTGTGATGGCGCGTTGCACACGCTGCACGCGTAAACCGCTTGGACCAATACCCCGGTATGTATCACCCGGTTTGTGACATGATTGATGTCTGGAATGTGTGGATCGTGAATCCACGAAAGATAGCATGTAATCTTCAATTGAATAACTGCGTTATTCGGAAGTCGATACTTGTGAAGTACCATGTGTATTTTATGCAGTCTTGCATCATGGTGTGGTAAAGTGATGGGTAATGACGCCTCACTAACCAAATAACTCCCGACCGGGGTTGTATAACCAAGCTGGTGAAGTTGGGACTGATGAGATGATCTTTGAGACACTCATGCGACCGTTAATGAATATTAGGGTTTTTTGAAGAGGTGCGCAAGCATTACTCTTGACTTGGTGAAAGCCGAGCATGGAAAGGGATTTGGAGAGGGACCGACCCGGGCATGTGTGTAGAAAACATGCCGATGTGCACTTCCATACCTCACTTTGTCCCATGAAGGCGCGATCTAGGCCACTCAATTTGACCAGGTAAAGTTGAGTGGTTGAGATCGGTTCTTGTGGCGAAATCCATTGCCGCAAAGGAATTGGAAACCGTGTGACTTTTATAGTTTGGGCACGCGTTCCAAGATGACCAATCTTGGTCGGTCTTGGTCGATCATACCGGCGTGTAGGTGGTAGGCTGGTGTTCAAACCTATACCTGACTATCCCATGAAAAAGTGATCTAAGCCACTCAAATCGTCCGGTGAAGTTGAGCGGTCGAGATTAGTTTGCGGTTTGGGAGGTGTAACCACGCAAGTTTGGGCGTGCGTTTTGGAATGGCCGGGCGTGATATGCCTTGTCCGAACACATGTGGAGGTAGATGGGCCCATGGTGGTCATCTTTGGTATGACAGGCTCAGTTAATCTAATCTGTGACCCTCCATTCGTGTCGGGAGAAGATGGGACGCGCGTGATGGCTTGAAACCCTAATTTTGGCTTTCAAAGCCGTGCGCCATCTCTTGTTTGGGTGACAATTTTGTCACGACCAACCATGGTTGGTTTTGACCGATTAGTCAAGTGTATAGGCGGGCCCACGATGATCGTGTTGACATGCTCGGGGCCCTTTGAGTCTACATCTACACCCTCCATCTATACTGCGAAGATGGATGGTTGGGACTTTTGCGACACATGTGATATGCCGCAAACCCTAATTTAGGTTTTCCGTCCATAATGCTTGGTATGAACGGTTTCTTGGCAAGCTAGGCCAATGACCGACCATGCGGGGTCGGCCGTGGGTATTCCATACCTGCAGGGGTGATGGAATTGATCCGGGGTCATCCAATCATGCTTATGGAGTTGGATGACTGCGATCGGATCATATACGGACCGAGCACGGCCAGTCGGATGCTCAATCGGGCTAGTATAACACACCGAGAGGGGCTCAATCGGGCTAGTATAACACACCGAGAGTCACTGCACAGGTATTTCGTACATGGTTTCATTATAGTGCTTGGAGGTTCGTGTTACTCAGTAAGAGTAACACTCGCCGTCATGCCACACCGATAATGAGTCTTGGAAATACAAGGTGATATGAAATTCACGGGGAAGGATTGTTGCCACATGCTCCAACACGGAGGAATTTCATGTATTCACGTAATGGGATTGTTGCTACATGCTCCATTCTTGGTGAATTAAGTACTAGCGTATCCAACACTTATAAATGGCTTTATCTTTTACAAGATGTCGGCGCATAATTTTTCCAGTTTTTACAATTTTAACCTCAAATGAAAACCCACCATCAACATTAAGTCCCCCGCTTAGCACATAATGGTTACACTATTGTGTGGTAGGCATGAAATGGTGACATACATATATCCGAAATGACCAGGCTAAAGTAGTTACATATTTACCAGATAGTCAGGCGTTGCCCTGGAACTGGTTGGTTACGATTAAGGATGCGAAGGAAACAGGACTTGATCTGGTGAGTCGCTTTGGTTCCTCTTGTACATATTTGGGCTCGGCCGCTTCTTCAGGTGTACTTCCTTCATCATACACGGCTTTCCTCAGGTATATCTGAAATGCCTCGTCGATTGTTATCCCGAATTAGCAGCCTTCATAGGTGGCAAGTAAAGACTTCTTTTCCTTCTGGGATTCTGTCGACTTGTGAAATTATAAAGAATCATCTCACGTGGTCGTTTATTCTATATCTCAGGTACTGCTCTGATTTTTCTGATTAACTGATTGATGAATTTGATTTTTCTCTTCTTTTTTTTTTTTTTTTTTTTTTTTTTTGTGTGCGCTCATAACCTCCCCTCCTTTGCAGTTTATCATGGAAGCGGCTGACAATCACTCCGTTGCTTCCCCAGAAAGAAGTTTCGAAGTTGACAAGCCCGAAAACCGTGCACACGAAGATGTAATGGCTAAGATCGATCTTAAAGCCGCGAAGTCGGCCGTGCTATATGAGGATGTCTATTTCACACCTTAAATCTTGCAAGAGGACGTATCCGTGCACTTTCAGCTGCGATTGACATGGAGGAGCGGTGGAGGCGCGAGAAACACTGCAGACACTAGTAAGCGCAAGGGCAGAGAGATTTGCAGCGCGGTTGAAGAGGCGGAGAGTTGAGCATAAACGACCTCCGAATGAAGACAAGTGTGATTACCCGATCCAGGACGGCGTGATAATTCTTGATTCTGATACAGACGAATCTGAACATGTGAAAGCCACTTGCGCGACCCCTAGTGTTGATGTGCCCTTTGATGCTCCCGCTGATGATGTTGGGATGGAGTGCGCTGCTGCTGCGGAGACGTCTGATGCAGAAACTGAGGGAGATCCAGAGAGGGGAGCATCAACAGGTGATAGAGCTGACGGTGATGTAGGCGAGACCGACCCTCTTGACGACTGAAATCTCTTTTGTTTTTTCTTCTTTCCAAGTATATTCTGTACACTCGAACATCTTCCTTGCGCTCAGTGGCAGCTGAGTTCAAGGTCTTCTTCCATTTGATTGTTTGAATAAAGTTTTTCTTTTATAACCCTTTGTCAAGACTGCAACCGAACCTTCCCAGGCGCAAGGGTGCGCCTTCACACATAATTCTTAGTGATAAAAGAAACAATATTATAATGGAATATCCACGGACCTGTGCTCCTGACGCAAGATCTTCCTGGCCGCTTTGAGGCGCAGATGTCTCAAATCATTTTCCTTTTGTGCACACGTTCTATTTCCTTCTTCCCGTGAGATGTTTGCTTAGGGTTTCCTTTCTTGCTCCAAAGGGGTTGATTTAGGTGACTCAGGACTTTGTGTTTTTAGGAGTAAAGAGGTTCTCAGATGAAAATAATGCTTCGATTGAAAATTGAAAATTGAAACCCTAACTATGAATGCAAGTATTGCAATCATTTTCTGGAGGAATTACAAATATGATATGAAATTGTAAAAGGAAATACGCTGGAAAAAATATCACAGCGTTTTTTAAGGTGTACGTGATACTGTGAAGTGGCAGCACAGCATCTTAAGTTCGGTAGGGTTTGAGCCATTTTGAGTGAATTGTTATGCCTTCTAGTTTATCAGCGTTGATGAGCTTGCAGTAGCCGCCTAGGATAACATCTGCTACCAAGTATGGTTCATCTTCTCTTTCGGTGGGTGAGTCAGGTGGAGTGGTCATTTTCACCGTCATGCTCCCAACTTTGAATGTAGTCGCCTTCTTTGTCACCAGTCTCCAATTCCAAACGGGTTTGGGCGTGCAAATACTTGGACCTTCGTCTCATCGTCTTTGATCAAGACAGCCTCTACACTCTTGATACAACGTTTGAAAGGGCCGGCTTCCCATTCACATCTCTTAGTCGGGGTTGGTTCATTGGTCGGAGTCAGTCCCCAGGACTTGTCAGAATGAGGGGCGGTAAGTTGTAAGGAAGGTTGGGTGACGAGACTTACTTGAGATCGGAACTTTTCAATGTATGCTGACAGGCTCTCTCCGGGAAGTTGTGTCACATTGGTAAGTTGCTGGTGCGGCAACAGACAGCCATCGGGAGGTCCAGAAGGCGTGTTGGAGATTCTTTCAGGTACCGAAATCGGTGGAGGACAGACTTCCAGTATGGCTTTGTTGTCCTGCATCCAAGAGCTTCCTAGGATCATGTCGTAGTTGGGATGATCTTTGACTATGTAGAACTTAGCTTGCGTCGAGGCAGCACCCAATTTGACTTCAAGATCGATGTATCCATATGCATCTCTAAACTCCCCTGCTGAATCTTTAACCACAGTCGGGTGACGAGTAGCTTCCTGCTTCGAAATCTTTGCCGCTCTCAAGGTCTTGACAGTAATGATGTTAAATTCGGAAGTCGTATCAATCAACACGCTATCGAATTCAACGTTTCTCAAACGAGTGATGGTTAGAAGTCCCCAGTTTCCATTGCTCATGTCTTTCGGGGAAAGAGCGGGGTTCTGGATCTCTTTTTGGATGCAAACGCCTACCTGACACAACGTGGTTGAGGGCCGCAAATATGTCTTGACGCTGCCCTTTGGAGAAGTACAAGATTTCACATATGTGCTCCATCATAGATTGTACGGTCTTGCGAACAGAATCCCCAGAAATCATGCAGCTCCTGATAGGTAGAGGGTCTCTATGAACACCTTCGTTTCCAAGCTGGAGTTCCCCTGTCTCTACCTTTTCCACTGAATATTTGTTTCAACTTTTTGTTGCAATATTTGGTTGGATGATTGACGAACCTGTGGTAGCAACAATATCTCGGGATCCGCCATTTCTTCCTCGGTTGGAGGACGTCGATAGGGCGGCTTTACGGCGTCGTCTTGGATCCACGTTTCCAAGAGCTCTATCACTTCATTCATGGGAAAAGGAAAACCCGTGTCTTTAGTGTTTTGCGTGGGAGTTTTGTCTGTTCCTTTTCGAGACGAAGTCTTGTGTGCCGGGGATGTCCGCTTGGTTTTTTGTTCCGTCACTGGGGATTTCCTTTTCTCTCCTCCGCCCACTACACTCACGGAAGGACCAGTGTTGTATTGCTTGTTCGTGAGGCTCCTGCTTCCTCGACTTTCACGTGAATCTTCACTTCGAATAACTCGGTTCTTTCTAGTAGTGCGGTGCGGTTATTCTTGAACGCTTTGGCAGCTTCATGGAGTTCGAGAGAACGTTTGAAAGCCGATTCTCTGGCGCGGTATATGGGTATCATCCCATTGATGCACAACTCCACCAATTGTCGTTCGGTGACGTTGGTCATGACAATCCAGCGCTTGAGTTCTAAATCTTTTGACGAAGTCGTTAGGATGTTCGTTGTTCATTTGAAGAATTGTTCCTAGATATGAAAAGGTGATTTGTTGGACACGAAGAAATACTTTCGTAGAAAGCAGTGACCATCTCGCTCCGAGTTGGATATCTTTGTTAGGCGTGATGTTGTTGTAGTGTACGCCCTCCCCGTAAGTGATTTCGAGAATTCTTTCGGGCGAGAACATGATTGTATTCATGTTCCCCCAAGGATTCCAAGAATCGAGAGACATGTTCACGAGCATTACCAAGCAGACCGTCATAGAGGGGGAACTGGGGAGAGGTGTATCCTCTTGGAAGAGGGATTTGTTGCATATCTTGAGGGTATGGAGGTTGGTGTTGATGTGCATCCGTCAGATTTCCTTTACCTCGGCTTTGAAGGAGTCGTTCTAGATCCTCACGTGTGATGAAGTTGGGTGTCTGGTCCCTTTCTCTTGAACATTCGGGAGCAACACGAGTTTCTTCACCCATGTGGGTCCGAGTGGAAACGCGCTTTGCTCCGGTGAATTGAAGGCACTTCTTATTGGCTCCAAAGATTGACGTGAATCTTGCGGCAATCGTTCGGTCAAGGTCTTGAGGAAAGTGAGTACCTCCTTCCGAGTTGCGGCCATATCTGTTTGAGTCTTAGCAAGAACTTCCTGTTTCTCCATCAAGTCTGCTTGCAGTAATAGACGGTGGTCCTCCTCTTGTGCCTCGGCTCCTCGTCCCGATGGGGGAGTGAAAGTTGTTGCTCGGTGACTCTGGAGGTGTTACACTTGAGGAGATGCCGGATTTGCGGCTGCTTCGGCTCGTGAGTGATGGGAGGCGTTACACCTCACGGGGTGTCTCTGCTCCGCTAGTGTTGGTGATAGAGGTAACGACTCCTCGAGATGTGTTGGCTACGGTAGCTCCACTGACAGGTACTTCGACACCAGGATTGTTACCCACACTAGCCCCATCAGAGTTGATTCCGATCCGGACCTTAATTCCACCATCTTGAAATGAATTATTGATTGAATTGATTCTAAGACCTACCCTTTCGGAAATTGATAAAATTGAATCGGATTGGAAGAAATTGACTTTACAACGAGAGATTAACCTCCCATTTGTGGTCGCTCAATTGTTTATGGGTGAAAACTACTCCTGCAGAATTTGGTAATTTGGGGTGTGGATGAGGAATGAATTTAAACCTTAAACAAATGCACTGCGCGGTGAGTGCTTGTAGATTCGAGAGATCAATCTGTGCAAGTTCAGCCTAAACCAAGAAATGGCCGTTCCAGACTAGTTTCGGTCACAAAGTGAAGGAGATGGGGTTGATCTTAGGGAGGGAAGCGAAGAAGGTCTTGAGATTTTGAAGGTGTTGGCTTGCTTATGACTTGTAACAAAAGGTGAGCGGGCTTGTGGTTGATGCAAGTGGCTCGAGTGTTGGAATACGTTTTGTATTAACACTTGGTTTTCTGTCTCGTACGAACTTGTGTTGTTGTTTGAAATAGGGCGGAGAACCTATTTATACAAGTCATTGAGCCTTATTCACGTCTCTCGTGGGAAGTGGAGGAAGTGGAGTGATGGAGTAGTGGAGTTGTGCGTCGGTCACGACATGACCCGATCTTGCCCACTTCTCTGTTCATCTCTAACCGTCCATGACTTCTAACACGTTCTTGTGATGGCGCGTTGCACGCTGACGTTTGTAAAACATGGAGACCAATATCCCAGTATGTATCCCCCGGTTTGTGACATGATTGATGTATGCGGAATGTGTGGATCGTGAATCCACGAAAGATAGCATGTAATGTTGAATTGAATAAGCTGCGTTATTCGGGGGAAGTTGATACTTGTGAATTACAGTGTGTATTTTATGCGGTACTTTTGCATCATGGTGTGGTAAAGTGATGGGTAATGACGCCTCACTAACCAAATAACTCGACCAGGGTTGTATAACCAAGTTTGGTGAAGTTGGACAGTGAGATGATCTTTGAGACACTCATCTGCGACCAGTTAATGAATATTAGGGTTTTTTGAAGAGGTGTGCAAGCATTACTCTTCAGCTTGGTCGAAACCGAGCATGGAAAGGGATTTGGAGAGGACCAACCGGGCATGTGTGTAGACAACATCCCGGTGTGCACGTCCATACCTCAATGTCCCATGAAGGCGCGATCTAGGCCACTCAATTTGACCGGTAAAGTTGAGTGGTTGAGATCGGTTTGCGTAAATCCATTGCCGCAAAGGAATTGGAAACCGTGTGACTTTTATAGTTTGGGCACGCGTTCCAAGACGACCAATCTTGGTCGGTCTTGGTCGATCATACCGGCGTGTAGGTGGTAGGCTGGTGTTCATACCTATACCTGACTATCCCATGAAAAAGTGATCTAAGCCACTCAAATCGTCCGGTGAAGTTGAGCGGTCGAGATTAGTTTACGGTTTGGGAGGTGTAACCACGTAAGTTTGGGCGTGCGTTTTGGAATGGCCAGGCGTGATATGCCGTGGCCGAACACATGAGGAGGTAGATGGGCCCACGGTGGTCATCTTTGGTATGGCCGGCTCACAGTTAATCTAATCTGTGACCCTCCATTCGTCTTAGGAGAAGATGGACGTGCGTGATGGCTTGAAACCCTAATTTTGGCTTTCAAAGCCGTGCGCCATCTCTTGTTTGGGTGACAATTTTGTCACGACCAACCATGGTTGGTTTTGACCGATTGGTCAAGTGTGTAGGCGGGCCCCACGGTGATCGTGTTGACATGCTCTGGGCCCTTTGAGTCTACATCTACACCCTCCATCTATACTGCGAAGATGGATGGTTGGGACTATTTTGCGACACATGTGATATGCCGCAAACCCTAATTTAGGGTTTTCCGTCCATAATGCTTGGTATGAACGGTTTCTTGGCAAGCTATGCCAATGACCGACCATGCGGGGTCGGCCGTGGGTATTCCATACCTGCTTGGGGTGATGGAATTGATCGGGGTCATCAATCATGCTTATGGAGTTGGATGGCTGCGATCGAATCATATCCGACCGATCAGTCGGTCAGGATGCTCAATCGGGCTAGTATAACACACCGAGGGGATCAATCGGGCTAGTATAACACACCGAGAGTCGGCTTTGTACGGGTATTTCGTACATGGTTTCATTATAGTGCTTGGAGGTTCGTGTTACTCTGTAAAGTAACACTCGGTCGTCATGCCACACCGATAATGAGTCCGGAAATACAAAGGCCGATATGAAATTCACGGGGAAGGGATTGTTGCCACATGCTCCAACACTGGAGGAATTTCATGTATTCCTGAGAATGGGATTGTTGCTACATGCTCCATTCTTGGTGAATTAAGTGAGGGAGTATCCAACACTTATAAATGGCTTTATCTTTTACAAGATGTCAGTGCGCATAATTTTTTTCCGGTTTTTACAATTTTAACCTCAAATGAAAACCCACCATCAACTGACCAGGTGACTTGGAGATGGGAGTTAGCCAATTTAGGGCACAAATGTGGTTCAAACGGTGGATGATTCTCGATGGTTGCTGTAGTAGACATGGAAGAAGACCCTTTGCGAGTCGTGAGGCTAGTTGCGGTGCCATTTTTGATCCCCGTACTTGGTTCCTTATCCAGGTCATGTCTTTGGTTGGCGGTTTCAAGCGTGTCAAGCTAAGTATGAGGCGTTGTTTTTAGTGCGGGAGAAGTACGGACATATGGCCACAACCAAGAAGGTCACTAGTCGATTTGCGCTGGTTAAGCGTGTGGAAGAGGCTTTATCTTCCATCGAGGATATGCATGAGGTGACTGGTCACACCGTTTCTGAAGACGTTATTGCCGACTGGGAGCACCATCGTGACGTGTGCGTAGAAAAGGAGTTCAACACTTCGTGGTTTGTCGAAGGCCTTCTTTGAGATCCGAAGTTGAAAGATGCAGCAATCGAAAGCCTTTCCGCCGAGGAGATTGCACGACAGGAGGTAGAACTCGAAAAGCTCTCTAAGATGTTAACTATGAAGAGAGCGGCTCTTGAAAACGCAAAGTTGACTTTCTCAAGAAAAGCAGACCTCTGTTGAATGATTTTCCTTGATTGTTTCTCTGTTAAACTTTCATTTAGGTTCTTCTTTTTTCTTTTCTTTTTTTTGAGACAACATCTTGGATGTCTGGTTCAAAGTTAAATAGGTTTTGATAGGCGGTGGTAGCTTTTGAGGATATTGGATTATTTTAGGATGAATGGTTTTGATAATATAACTCGATTATATTTTGTGAAAGGAATATTGCTTTTATGCAAGTGTATGCTAGCAATAGGCACAAGACGCAATAGTATGACGGTTTTACTAAGAACCTAAAAATAGATGGTATATCTTGTCCAGTCTAATTTTACTCACTCCAGAGGTTTTTTGCGAACACGCCCCTCTCCATGTAAAGGGCAGCTTTGTTGGTAGCATCTTGACAAGTCCCCAATCGCTGGTAGCATCTTCAAGCGATTCCCGTTTTTACGGTATAGTTTTAACAACTGTAACGAGGTTGTGCAGCGATTGAGTCGGATTGAGTCGCAAGTCCCCAATCGCGGGTAGCATCTTGGCCGAGTCCCCGGTTTTGGGTGTAGTTTTTAACAAGCGAGTAACGAGGTTGTCGGCGATTGAGTCGGATTGAGTCGCCTTCCCCTACCATCTTGACATCTGGGTCGAAGAACGAGATCGGCGATCGACATTGTAGCCGATAGATCAATCCTCATTTGTGGTCGCCAATTGTTTATAGGTGAAAATCGTTTCGCCGATTTCGGTAAATTCGGTAGGTGAGTGAGAAACTGGTTTAAACCCTAAAAAAATATCCGCACGTGAGCACTTTATAGATTCGAGAGATCAATCTGTACAAGTCCGGCCTAAACCAAGAAATGGGTGTCCCGGACTTGCTTCGGTCACAAAGTGGAGGAGAAGGGTTGATTTGGGGAGGGAAGCAAAGAAAGGTGTTGAGGCCAGAATAATTCTGGGAGAGTAGTGTCTCAACTTGTATTAGAAAGTGAAATCTTAGGAAGCTTGCAAGAGATGAAAGCTTTTTGGATAGCTTGCAAAGTTGCCTTTTCTGAGAGTGTTGTATTTTTTCTCCTGACCGAGACTTGTTGTCTGGTGGAAATAGGTAAGACCTATTTATACAAGTCGAGATTGAAACGTACCCTGGCCTCATGAAAGAAGAGAGTAAAGGGTGAAATAATGGGAGGAGGTGGTAACCGCATGGTGTTAATGGGTGAAAACGTTTTCACCATTATTTCCTCATTTATTTGACCGCTTTATTCCTATTCACGCTTTCTTAATGTGAGCGTAGTGTACGCTGCAAGCTGTGACCGCCAAACCAAAACCACGGGAAAGCATCCCAGTTGTGTTGATATCTCGAGTGTTGGTTGCACCTTGAGTGCAAGTGGCGCTGCTAGTGGCGCGTGTGGCATGTGCCATTGGCATGTGCGGAATGCCTTTGTTGCGGGTTGCATCTTGAGTGCAGTGGCAATGCCGAGTCGCTAGTGGCGTGTGGCATGTGCCATTGGCATGTACGAATTCCTTTGTTGCGGGTTGCATCTTGAGTGCGGTGGAAATGCCAGAGCTGCTAGTGGCGTGTGTGGCATGTGCCAATGGCATGTGCGGAATGCCTTGGTGGTAGGTTGTACGTTGAGTGTAAGTGGCAATTCCTGCTAGTGACGTGTGTGGCAAGTGCCAATGGCGTGTTCGGCCATTAGGGCCGTGGCCTGGTAAGAAAAGCTACCAGCGATGCGTGTTGGCATGTGCCAATATCATGCTCGGCCATTAGGGCCATGGCACAGTAAGAAAAACTACCAAACGCGCGTGTTGGCATGTGCCAATGGCATGCGTGGCCAATTTGGGTCGCGCCTTGGTAGAAAAAGCTACCCGACGGCGTGTTGGCATGTGTGGCCAATCAGGCGCGCCCTGGTAGAAAAAGGCTACCGGCGGTGCGTGTTGGCATGTGCCAATGGCATGCGTGTCCAATTTGGGTCGCGCCTTGGTAGAAAAAGCTACCCGACGGCGTGTTGGCATGTGCCAATGGCATGCGTGGCCAATTTGGGCATGCACTGGTAGAAAAAGCTACCAGCGGCGTGTTGGCATGTGCCAATGGCATGCGTGGCCAATTTGGGTCGCGCCTTGGTAGAAAAAGCTACCAGCGGTGCGTGTTGGCATGTGCCAATGGCATGCGTGGCCAATTTGGGTCGCGCCTTGGTAGAAAAAGCTACCAGCGAGCGTGTTGGCATGTGCCAATGGCATGCGTGGCCAATTTAGGCCGCGCCCTGGTAGAAAAAGCTACCAGCGAGCGTGTTGGCATGCGTGGCCAGTTTGGGCCGCGCCCTGGTAGAAAAAGCTACCAGAGAGCGTGTTGGCATGTGCCAATGGCATGCGTGGCCAATTTGGCCTAGGTTTCATGGTTTGCAAGCCTAGGTGTGGGCGCTACTTTGGCATGGCGCGGCTGTAAGGGTGTTTGGCTTGGCGTGGCGTGATTAGTGTAGCTAGGGCCAAGGCAGAGTGCATTTGGCATGGCACGACTAGCTCAGGCTAAGTGTGGCTGACATGATTTGCCATCGGCACGGAGGTGCGGCTAGCATGGTTGGCATGCTTCGGCGCGTTTGGTATGGCTGGCATGCTTTGCCATTGGCATAGAGGTGCGGCTAGCTTGGGCTAGGTGTGGCTGGCATGATTTTCCATCGGCACGGAGGTGCGGCTAGCATGGTTGGCATGCTTCGGCGCGTTTGGTATGGCTGGCATGCTTTGCCATTGGCATAGAGGTGCGGCTAGCTTGGGCTAGGTGTGGCTGGCATGATTTGCCATCGGCACGGAGGTGTGGCTAGCATGGTTGGCATGCTTTGGCGCATTTGGTGTGATTAGCCTAGCTAGGGCCAAGGCAGATTGCATTTGTCATGGCGCGGCTAGCTTGGCTAGGTGTGGCTGGCATGATTTGCCATTGGCACGAAGGGGAATTAGGGTTTCGTTCGTTGTAACCCTAATTTGAAAAAATACCCCCTATTAATTACTGACTACATGCATTAAATGTCCTAATATATGTGTCACTGGTGACATTAGGTTATTTGGGATTTTACGAATTTACCCTTCTTTTAAAAACCACCATCAACAACTACAAACTATAATCATATTTATGCTACTTGGAATCAGGAATTATCACTTTTGCGTGTAATAACCCTAATCTAGCAATAAAGATGAAAGCAAACTCAATCGATTCGCGACTCGACTAAACAACCATTCAAATCATGTAACAATATTGATGGTGAATCATAAACGATAATACTGAGACAAAACTAATATATCAAACAAGGATTCATGTTATGTGAAATCAACTTTATCCATAACCAATAGAAAACTCTAGCTCATGTTCATGGAGTTCATAACAAGAAGAAAAATCAGGGTTTCCATCTTTTCTAAACCCTAGAACAAAAGTAGAGACAAAAAATAAGATAAAAGAGATCCTCTAAAATAGAACCCTAGAGAGCTTATATAGCCTCTCTTGTTGTGTGAATTGGCTTTCCCAAAAGTCTCGACCAAGCCTGACCTACTAACTCACGTTCCAGCCCACTAGGCAGCCACAACCCAGTCAATACAGGCCCATATAAAGTTCACTAAGCCTGTCTACTCGGACTAACTCACTAAGTCAACTCAGTGATCACCGATTCGGCCGAGTTTTGACTGTTTTTACGTTTCCAAGCCAATTTCTGGCCTTGTATAGCTCCTCTCCTGCACAATATAACATTCATATAACACACTCATCCATCCAATCAATAGTAGCACCTCCATTTCAGATTCTTGGTTCAACTCAATCAAGCTCAATCGACTCCTTCAGCTGCAACTTCATGCATAACACCAATAATTCAACCACCCTGTAGCTTCAAACTCCACTGCCTTTGTCGTGTCTTCCTCTGCCATTTCTGTTACATCACTAGCTCAGCCATCTTGCAACCGCATCACCCATATGTAGTTGTAGCCTCCAGTTCATGCCGGCTCTCAAAACACCATTTAACTGCACTGTCTCAATTTATTCCTGCAACTTCATTCTTGCCATGCCAATTTCACAATCTCCGCATCTCTCCCTGGCTCAAAACGAACAACATCAACTCGCTGCACCCTTGAATCCAGCACATCCATTCTTCATGGCTCAGCTCAATATCTGCAGCTGCATCTCAGTAGCTTTACCTGCAACTGCTCAACTAAGGCTACCACCAACAGCATCAACAATTTCTTTCCCAGCTACAATCATTCTTCATCTGCAACACATTCTCTGTTCAGCTCAACTGCAACACCATCCTCTATGAGCTCAATACCACCAAAGACATTTCATGAGTCTTGCACCGCAACACAAACTCGAACCGTTCTTGCATTTGAGTCTCACTCGCCACTGCAACTCAAGACTCATTCATACATCACTTACAGACCAGCTACAACTTCTATGAGCCTAAGTATCAGCTCTGCCATCTTCTGTTGCTTCACAGATTTCACCAATTCCTCAGCTGCATCTGCTGCTGCTACAGGCAACTATATGACCATGAACACTCTATTTTAGCTTCAATTGCAGTCTCTAAGTCACCACCACAATCTTCTCTCTTTGTATGGCAGCATCTCACTTCCTTTTTGACTTCAATGCTCATCTAGCATACTACCATAGCCACCAGTATCATCAGCTTCTTAATATCCTAAGCATACATCTAAGAAGTTAATTCCTTCATTCGAACCACAGAAACTGCCCTCCATAGCTCAGCCATACACAATTCCTTAAGCTGCAACATTCAAGCATTCTGCAACCTCCTACGATTTCATCTCAGGCACTCAACTGCAGCTGCTCCATTAACAGAATCAATACCCCATGGACATATCAGTACCGAACACTCATTGTAGTTCATGCCAATCCTTCCACCAGCAGCAAGCATCCACCTTTCCCTTGTTCTTCTATTTTCAGCAGCATCATTGAGCCACAGACTAGCCATTCCATTTGAGCTCTTCATATCTTATCTGCTCCATCATCAGTGCCTTTAACACCTGCAATTTGAACGTCAACACCCACTCTTTATTCTTTCAGTTTCAAATCAAATGGCAGTAGAATGAATTTGGGGAAGAACATAAGAAATGAACCTTAATTTCTTGTTCTTCTAAATTCGACCTCAATACTCCATACAATCGAAAAACACCTAAACCCCAACTTTCTTATCTTCTAATTGTCAGTTTGCAGACATGAATTAACCCCCATTTAATCATCATCTCATCTCTCCTCAGCAACATAACTTCTCAGATTCATCCTAGTCGGTGTCGACATCATCTTCTCCTGTGTTCCTTCCTTAAACACAGCTTCCATTAATCATCGTTAGACTCAATTCAGAGAACAACCCATTCTGTCAATTCTTCCCAGCTTCAACGTTTCTTCAATCTCCATTCACCGGAGCCCATTAAACCAATATCTCCTCAATTCTCGATTCAAAACCCCTCTGTAATCTTGTCTTCACCATCTCCCTGAATTTCTCTCTTCATTATACCATCAAAAGATCCATCTCTTACGCACGCGCCCACCGCCCAGTTATTGTAACGAGAAAAGAGAAAGACTGGTTCACTCGACCTAGCTTGTGGGTTAAAGAGGATAAATGGATTAAGACGCCCCACTCAATGGTTAAAGGCTAACCAACTCATCATGACTTGTCGGTTTCATAGAAACGACACCCCAGTTCTCTGTTCAACTGTCATTTCTGGAAGACTGGCAGATTAATTTCCTGCATAACTCTTCTTGCACCACCTAGCCTGCTCCAAACATCGCATGTGAATTGAGGTTTTCGCTCCAAATGGCTAATTTCTCCTTCTTTGGCCTCAAATGACTCCATTGCACCTAATAAACTCAAACTCAAACATAAGATATATAATTCACAAGAAAAATATCAAAGAAAGCATAAACAATAGATAAATATCAAGGTGTTTTAGACACCTATCAGCTGCTCGTGTTGAAGATGAAGATGATGATCTCTGTCTTGTTGTTCGTGTTGAAGATCTTGATTTTTGATGTTTAAGATCTTGATTTTGATGATGATCTTGATTTTTTGATATTTGCTGCTCCTGTTGAAGATCTTGAATGATGTTTTTCTACTGGTGTTGAAGAATGATGAAGACGACGAAGATGAAGTTCTGATGCTGTTGAAGAAGACGAAGAATTTCTTTCTGATATTGTTTGAAGATGATGAAGACGATGAAGTTCATCGAACATAATGAATTCAAATCTGCTCCTGTTGAAGAATGGTGAAGACGATGAAGTTCATCAAACAGAATGAACTCGTGTTGATGAGATGAACTCGTGTTGATGAAGATGAGCTCTGATTTTATGGATTTTTTGTGGGTTCATTTAAAGAATGAACTTTGTTTTTTAGATCTTGAATTGTTAGGTGTTCATCTTAAAGAATAAATTCAATTCTAGGTTTGAATTAGTTAGTTTTTGATAGGTGTTCATTTTGTCGAATGAACATTGTTTTCTTATAGGTTGTATCAGTTGTTCCTTAGAAGAATGAACTCTATTTTCATATAGGTATTATCAGGTGTTCATTTGAAAGAATGAACTCTATTTTTTTGTCATAATAATGAAGTTTTGTATTGTGTTCATTTTACAGAATGAACTATGTTATCATATGTGATTTAGTTTGGTTTTAATAGGTGTTCATTTGAAAGAATGAACTCCGGAGTTCATCAGATAGAATTAACTTCTACAAAAAATAAGTAAACCGAATTTTTTAGGTTTTATTAGGTGTTCATTTGAAAGAATGAACTCCAGAGTTCATCAGACCTAATGAACTGCTACAAAAAATAAGTAAACAAAATTTTTAGGTTTTATTAGGTGTTCATTTGAAGGAATGAATTCCGGAGTTCATCAGACAGAATGAACTGCTACAAAAAATAAGTAGGAATTAACACAGAAGGGTACTTTGGTCCATTTAATATTTTTATATAATTATGAACCAAATGGAAAACGTGATTTCTGAAAGGACTAAACAGACTTGGGACCACCTAAAAAAGGACCAAACGATATTTTTCCCATATTATGACCCGTGAACTCTGGTCCTTTGTATTATCTACTTTAAGCGTAATAAAATAGGTTAAATGCAATTATCGGAAGAATAATGTATTAGTATTGTGCTAAGTAAATAAGATTGAATCCCAAATCCATTGATAAACTTAGTATTCACAGTCGAACGAGCAAAACCTATTCAATATTTGTGGTCACCCCAAGCTAATCATTTAAGGCTTTGTTGTAATGATGGTATTTCAAGAAGAAATCCATGGATGCCTTTAAGAGGAGATTTCTGTAACAAATATATACTCTTACAACACTCCTTGAAATATGCACTTGATGGTAAGATTTCAGTCGCTGGATGATTCTACAATTTCCTCGAGATGTGTTCTTAATGGACGTTGTGATTTTTGATGATGAAATATGAACCGTTGGATAATTCACTAGTATTCCTCGTGTGCGTTTCTAATGGATGACGAATTTCTAGTTGCTTGATGAATCAGCTCTCCCAAAACTTTAACTCTCCAACAATTGTTGATGAATGAAAGTGTGGGTACTTGCATGTACACTCTGATGCCTCAATGAGTAAGAGTTACCGCGGGTTTTTATAGGGAGAGAAAGCTTAAAAATGTATACCTTTCCAGTTGGAATTCCACCTCTCTATATAGATTTGAAAGGAATTATGTCCAATTCAATATTCATCTGGATACATTTTGACTAAGTACTGGACCAAATGTTCTTTAGGTTCATCCTAGTCCAAACCAATTTCCCCTTTTTCTAGGGATCTCTAACTTCTAGGTTTGAATATTTACTTGGTCTTCTCGATGCTTTGATTCCCCCTTTTTCTAGGGATTTGTAACTACGGGTTTGAATATATGTACGGGTCTTACTAATAACTAATTCACATATTTGTAGGGATACAATGAATCTAGTCATTTGGTGTAGAAGGATAATTGTTGATTGGGATATAATCATCTTTCCATATTTTTTACCCAAGGGACCAATACTTATCTTAGGTAGAATTATTAGGATGGGGCACTTGGGACCATATACCAAACGGTATGGTATAAACATCGTCCCCTCTTAATCCTTAACTTATTGACAGGTTAAGAAGAGTCCTTTATTTCGGGTACTCCGGCATTTTCCTCAGACATCGTAAAGCTACTTGTTAAAGTTACATGGTAGTATGCTTACGAACAAGGTTGTACTTCAGTGGCAGAGCCCCATGTTGCTTGTGGGTGGTCATCGCCACCCCAAAATTTTCAAAATCTTATACAATTGATGTATACTCCCTCCTAAATTTCCTAACGTGGTGTATGTGCATCTGACACCTCCAAAACAACTACTAAACGAAGATTTTTTTAATTTTTTTAATGTATATTACACGTTTATTATTTTCCTAACTTTCCTTAAATATAGGGTCCGTCGATTTTTAGATATTTTTTCTCGTATCCTTTTCAAATTTACCTAAGTTCTAACTTCTAACTTAAGTTTAAACACCCTGTCAGTCCCCTTAGGCTTCGTATGTACATATGCATTAAAACTAAATCTCTAATACAAAACCATTTATATATAAAACTATGCTTCAAAAAAAAAAATTATAAAAACTATCCAGGGTGTCATTTTTTGCTACATATATCCACAAGACTCAGATTGGCGACAAAATGAATGACGCCTTTTACAATGACTCCTTACTTGTGTATTTTAAAAGAAAAGGATCACAAAATATTTAGCTTAAATCCAAAAAAAAAAATATTTTCCCAAGCTATTCTTTGTTAGCAGCCCTCAAACATTTGAATCTCGGCTCCACCACTGTTGTAGTTGGTGTTGCTGGATGAGAATTTTCCATAGTCGAGTATAAATGAGGCTTGATGAATATATCACGAGTTTCAAGTTATGTGCTTGCTGCTATAACAAGTATTTTTGCTTGCATTACGACAATGTCTTTTTTTTTTTTGCACCATGATAAGGCTATTTCACTGACTGCTATAACATGTTGGCACGTCTCTTGGATAATGTATGGGTATTTTGGATCAGCAACTGTTATTGGTCTCGTTTTTGAAACATGAGTTCCTGGTTTCACTGGCGCAAAACTTGGTGAGATTTTGTGCAAGCGATGGGAGCAGGATTTAAGTCTCCACTTATGAGGCGAGGTCGTAGAAGCTTGCATGATAAAAGGCTTTCTTCTCGCAATGTAGTTGCGATATAACTTCACTGTTTGGAAAATGCTGGCATATTTCTTCTGTGAAGGATCATTGTACTTACATCGATATAATCCTATATGAATATACTCCAATTGATGTTCAAATGATGGTGATGCCGAGATATGATTGTGCCTTTTAGAAGGTTGTAAAATATCACAACTACTCATACATTGAGAGCTTGATAAGTGATGGTCTTCGTTGCTTTTTCGAGTGATGCTTCATTATATCTCAAACCTGATGAGGGGAACATGAGTTAAATATGAAACTCATTTCTTTGAGATCTTCATATTACATAGTTCATGTTTTTTTTCCTTTTATATTTTACCTTCTTTTTTTTTCCCTCATCATTGCTCCTTACAAAAAAAATAAAATAAAAATTGTTCGCTCTTTCCCTCAATTTCTAACAAAACCTCTTCATGCAAATATTTTTTATTTTATTTTTCTTCTTTCGCTTTAAGTCTAAGTATGCCTCTTCATGCAATTTTTTTTTTTCCACATTCCAGATCCAAGAAAGCTTTTCCATGCATATAATATTTTTGAATCCATCAAAGATTGTTCGCCAATTAATTTGATTTTTTATCCATGTTCTCTCCCGCTCCAGTGAAGCTTCTTTTTGCAAATATATTTTTTTCGCTCTCCCTCCAACAAAGTTTCTTCATGCATTTTTCTTTTTGAATTTAATTAATTTTTGGTATATTTTTTTGCAGATGACTAGTGGAAATTGTGCACCAATTTATGAAGGTGCCCCCAAGGAAAACAGGTGTAAGGTGATTTTGAAGAAAACACCCCGAATGTCAGTGATACGCGTGAACATGTTTCCATCTTCAGATGGACTTGTCATGTACACTCTAGCTGGTTCGACTGGTCCTTCGATAATGTGTGGCTCGCCAACATATACTCCCTGTTTTACGTGCAAGAAATATCTGAAAGAAATCTATGAAGGGGTGTCTCCAACTAATGTGCGTCCAAATTTTATGACGATGCCTCTGGAAAAAAATGGCGTCCAAATAAAGGAGTATGAGTCGGCAATCTTTGACCTTGACGTTACTAAAGGAGTATTCGAGGGATGCCTTTTGTTTGGTGTATTCTCACATTACCCACCAAGCATAAATCTTAGGTATTTGTTTCCAGAACACGTTCCGTACATTGGGTCAAATGATCGTGCAAATCAAATGCAAGAATCTTCCACGGCTTACCGGGTTGGGGTTATTCGAGCTTCCCTTTCTAATAGGGATCATGAAATTGCCGGCCTTCGGCCTGAAATAGCTCTTAGATATATGGATATTGAAGACTTCCGAACGGATGTCGGGGAGTATAATTGATGAATGTCTTTTAATTTTGCTTATGAAGTAGTAGTTTGTTTACCTATTCTTCTTTGTTCTTTAGTAATATCTATCCAGAAGTCGTTTCTTAAACATTTGTCGGACTTTGAATAATAATACTTCATTTTATTATTATTATTATTATTAGTATTATTATTACTTTTTATTTTTATTTTTTTGTATTTGAAAACTTAAGTCTGGTTGTGTAGCGCCCTGGAAATGGGGTTCCATTTTCCATGGAACAAGGTCCTTGTTGTTCTTGAGCTTACGCTAAACCTGTTTAGGTTTAGTTTACTCATAAATATGCTCAACTATTAGAGCATTGCTCGGTCGAACTTCATGAGGCATTGCTATCTCAAGCTTATTTGTCAAGTTTAGGTGATCAAAACTATAAGTCTTGATATCTAGTCTACTTATAGCTATGTCTTGGATTAGGATAGAATGTGTAGTTCATCTTTAGACTTCACGTCGTTCATCTATTGAAGACGAAGATCTGCGATGGGAGCTTGGAGGAACTTCATCAACAAAAAGTATGTGTAGAGTTAAACTTAACTATCACTCAGAAGTATATTCTATTTTATCTCCTAATGAAACTAAGTCTTATAACTATATAGACTTTTATATTATACACATTTGATATTTCGATCTGAGTATAACTCCCTTATATATTTGTCGAAATATGTGTCGGAAGCTTTTTGCTTTAGATACGTTCATTATTATTCTTGACGAGTTTAGTTGGAAACAATTTATTTGTTGGAAATTAAATAATAAGTCAAAAGATGATCATGTGAAAATTTCCTTAAAGTATCTTACATGATTTGTGTGAGACAATCATTTGATGTCGACTCGGAAAGTTTCGTATTGATCATTCAATCGCTTGAAAATTACTTATAAGCTAATAGTTTGTGTGAGACAGCTATTGTCGTCTTTTAAGGATGTTTCAATTATTGAAATGGGAGTTCAGAACGACTAACCCTTGTCTGGATACATCACAGTATACATACCAGTATGCAAACTGTTTTGGTATGGTCCAGAAACCTTGTTTGCATACCAGTATGCGAATACTTTTAACTGTTAAAGTCCGGGAACCAAGTTTGCATACCAGTATGCGAACGGTTCTACCTGAGTCAGATCTGGGACTGCTGTTTGTGTACCCGTTTGCAAACGGCTGGACAAGACCAAAGTCCGGAGATATAGTTTGCGTACCAGTTTGCAAACTTAGTGGTTAAAGTTCTAAAATCGGTTAAGTATGTTTTCATACTCATGAACAAATACATTTATAAATTAAGGAATGCAATATTTGCAAAACATGGTTTAATGTTCATGAATTGATTTCGGTATAAGTACTTTGTATAATTACGAATCAATCCGATTTTGTTTCAATTGGGTCTTATATACTTCTATAAGATATATACAATTGAACAACTCTATGAGTAACACAATTACATTCATTTGATTATCTTTCATGATTGATTGATCATCCTATTTGATCTAAAAGTGTTAAATGAATGTGGTTAAGAAAAAAGTGTTCATATGGCTAACTTCGGTTAACTATTGTTGAGCCAACTCAATATACACGTTTAGGTACGGTTACCCATATTTAAATGAAGGTATATTTCATTTGTGTGTAATAAACTAAGACCATCTAACGGATATTGCTTTGAAAACTTAGCTCGAATCTTAAATCAGGTTTTCATCTAATGGTGAATATTGATTGCTTTGTTATTAAGCTATCAAACCCTGATTTGAAGACTATATAAGGGAAAACTCTAGCAACTGGAAAACCTAATCTCGACACTATCCTGTGTCCTAGTTGCGACTAGGGTCGATTCTCCTTTTACCTAGGTTTTTCCAAAACCATTATAGGTTAACGACTTGAAGACTTCATTTGGGATTCGTGAAGCCAGATCAAACTATTTTCTCTGTAGTTGCGTATTCTGATCTTACTTATTCTATCGTGTTGAGTATTATCTTCTCTAAGATTTGCTCGAGATTTATCTCCGATAGTTTAAGATATAAAAAGTAATCACAAAGCTCTTCGTCTCATTCTTTGTGATTCCACAATAACTTCTTATACTACCATATAGTTAAGTTATTATGAGGTGATTGATATTTCTAGGTTGTTCTTCGGGAATATAAGACGGATTATCAATTGGTTCTGTTCACCTTGATTTATCAAAAGGCAGAATAAAATTTCATAGGTACACATGGGAGATGATTTATCTATCGAGAATATGTTTCTGTTTGAGACAAATTTGTCTATAAGTCTTCGACTTTGGGTCGTAGCAACTCTTAGTTGTGGGTGAGATCAGCTAAGGGAATCAAGTGCGTACAGTCCTAATGGGATTCAGAAGCGTAAGGAGCGCGGCTTTGTACCTTAATCGGTGTGTGACTTGGTTAGGGCTCAACTACATTCCGATCAAAGTTAACTTGTAGTAGGCTAGTGTCTGTAGCGGCTTAATACAATGTGGTGTTCAAATCTGGACTAGGTCCCGGGGTTTTTCTGCATTTACGGTTTCCTCGTTAACAAAACTTTTGGTGTCTGTGTTATTTATTTTCTGCATTATATTTGTTTATATAATTGAAATATCACAGGTTGTGCGTAGTTCGATCAATTGGTAAATCCGACCTTTGGTTGTTGGATAGAAATTGATTGACACTTGGATATTGGTTTTTGATACCGTCCAAGTTATTCTCATAACAATCAATTCACGGATTTGATTTTGTTGATTTGCTGATTGATTTGAGAAAGAGATATAACTCCTGGATATCTTTCCTTGATTGAGTCTGACTGTCTAGTTGATTCTCTTGGAATTATATTAGATGTGACTACTAATTTTCCCATAGTCTACGTAATGTATACAGCTCAGAGGATCGGATACTATGAAGTATTGGTACCTCTGTCGAACTGATAATGCTAAGTTGTAAAAGGTATTCAAGATCACAATAATAACGAATAACACAAAATATAATGTAAATGCTACTAAGTTATCATGAGACACAAGAGATTACGTGGTTCGACTTTTGTCTACGTCCACGGGGTAATGAGTGATTGTTTGTATTAAGTTGTGATGGTTACAAAGATCTTAAATGCTTCCCAAAGTAATAGAGAGAACTCAAGTTGAAGTTAATACTTAAGTTTTAAACATTAAAAAGGTATAAGCTTAAGACCAAATCTTCTTCTCCTAGATATTGAATGCCCTTTGTTTGTTAGTAAAGCTTGGTATTTATATCCTACACTCAGATATATCTTCAGCTGTCTTTGGGTCCATCGTCCCCGATATACCTTAGTACAAATGGTACCTTCGTTCACCGCACACTTTCTCCAGTCGAACTCTGTCACCTCAGCTGACCCACGTTCCTTCGGGAACTTCCCAGCCTCAGTACAGATTGTACCTTCATTCACCGCTAGCCTTCGCCAGTTAGAATATGCCACCTCATATCTCTCCACATGCTTTAGTTAAGCGTTTAGATAAGAGATTTGTGCATTTAATGCTGATTGGATATGTCATCTACCTACTGTCCTTGGCTATTTGCCTCTCTCTAGACTAGGTTCTACTTTTCCATCTTAGCCGTCGAGGTATCCCTTCTTGGGATAAGATAAAGTAGATCTACGAAGGTGTCTTCTGCTACTCAGGTTCCTCTGTGTAGTGAGGGCTACATAGTTATCTTGCATCGACCACTAGAACCGTGACATGTGCTCACGAGAATATTGATATTCACAGTTTGCCCCTTTTCTTTCACATTCTACCGTTTAGTAGGATTGGAAGAAAAAACTTATGTAACGTCGCCATTTTTGCACGTACCGGTTTGGTGGTCCCCATGTGTCCTCTCATGCAATAACTTCCCCTTGAATTTTCGGGACATCAAATTTTTGGATTCTCAAGTCGCCTATAAGAGGAGAATAAAAGAAGGAATTTCATTAACCCTTCTCCTCTCGTTTTGTAAGCTCTTTATCCCTTTCTCGGGATATTTTTGTCTCCTTTTCTGCCAACTGTTGGTTTGCTCTTTGTGTTCCAAAGCTTGTTCTTCATCAATCAGGTTAGCATATACTCGCCTTTTGATTTTGATGTAGCTTTCTCGTATTTCCCATGTTTGGTTCCGTTGCTCTTCCTTTGGCTGTTTAAAGTTGTTGTTGTATTTGCATGTGAGAATTTCGATTCTTCTCTGTCTCTCCATGTTGTATGAGAACTTGGGTTTATTTCCGTTTCGCGTTTTCACCATGAATATATCATGGTTGCGTCTTACCAGAAAATTTTTGAATGTGGTGACCAATCATACTCCATTTCGCTTCTTGGGAGGATGAAATCATTTCCTTTGGTTGGTTTTGTTAAACCTATGCCCAAAGTACTATTATTTTTTCCCCAATCATGTTTTTGAGCCGACTGTAATTTTGGTCCACCATTGTTGATGGACTGTTCTTCCTATTGGTGTTAGGGATTATGAGATTTCCGAAGAAGCCTCGTGGAAGGATCGAGGCCTAGATCGTCGGGTGAGCCACCTCAGCGGATGGATCATCCACGATGCTACGCCTTCTCCACCCCACGAGGATACTAAGATACTGAGGTAGCCGTGGAAGGCCGAGGTGGAAGAAGATTGTTGAGGATCTTCCTCCCCCGCCTTATTTTGAACTCGAGAGGTTGCGGTGCGTGACAAAGATAGTTATACTAACTTTTTTTTGGCTTAGATATCCAAGTCTTTCCGTCTGCATAATTTTGACATCTCTTTTGTTGATGGCCCTGATGTTCTCACTGAATCCTTGATTCGAAGATTCTCTTGTGATGAGAACAATCTCTTGATCAGTGTTGGCCAGTTGGCCACAAGTACGATCCTGCCTTTGTTTAGTAGAAAGACCCTTTCTACTATGATGTTTTATTTTATCTACCATAGATGACCCGGTGAACAAAACTGGTCAGGGATCATGCAATACTTTGGTAACTTTTGGCGCGCCCTTCGTGATCTTTGAAATGCAGTAGCAAGGGAAAGACTACTTTGAAGTCCTGTGACCCTTTTGCTGATGGGAGGTCTAAGCAAAAGGACTATACCCCTGTCAGCTTCAATGCCATCTATGCTGATGTCATCCAGAAAAGTAACCTTATCCCATGGTGTGTTGGCCCCCGCCGTATTCATGTTACTGCTAAGTAAATTAGGGAAGGTAATAGCCTTCGTTTGCTGGAAGAGATCGACAAGACTGGGTTGACTGTTATTACCTACTCTGTTAAGCTTTCCTTGTCGAAGCCTGATCGCATTCGTCTTGACCATGATGATCGATGGGCGCGTACTCCTCTTCGTGTAGTTGGTCCCTGGGCCTATGGTTTTACTACTGCGGATCCCCATGTCCCTCGTAAAACCTTCTCTCTTCCTGCTAATTATGATGGTTATCGACCTTGGGTTTTCAACCCTGCTACTTCTCATGAGGTAACCTTTGTTTTTTTATGAAGTTTTTTATTCTTCATCTTTTCTCTGCGGCCTTTGCTAAATAGTTTGACGATTTCTTTGCAGCTTTGCCCCTACTTCTTCTTTGGGCTGCTTGGGTTCTATTTCTTTGGGATTGTTAGGCTGTTGGTAACTCCATAGCCACGAGGACCGAGAAAAGGAAGGCTTTGGTTGAACGACTAAGCCAACACACGGAGAGGTAAGGATTATAACCCTACCTTAGTGTTCCTATGTCCCTTAGTATTTTCCCCCGATCCCTAGCTGGGCACATGTGTTCCTTTGTAGTCCTCCAAGAAGAAAGGCAAGTTGAAGGTTGTGATCGATGTTGAGAAATCTGATGAGGATCCGAAGGCTGCAGAGGAAGAACAAGATGACGAGGATATGGAGGATGTCGATGATATTGCCCTTAGTCCCCATTTAGATGACATTGAGGAAGATTTTTCCAAAGATAGCCCTAGTCCCCTTCGTGATGGTTTTGTGGAAGGTGATAACCTTCAGGTCGATGGTGGTTCTTTGTTGGTAATCCAAGTTAGTGCTCAGTTGCCACACCTTCTTTGTTGCCGAAGGTACCTCGTTCTCTCTTTGCTCTGGTGATTTGCAACACTGTAATCGGCAGTAGTTACTAGTGTTATGGTGATATCTTCCAAGAGTCTTCCATCTTCTCCTGCTACTTCACTTCATTCAAGTGGTTCGTTCGCGAAGGGTGTTGCTCCTGCGGTGAGGGTAAGTAGCTCAAGCTCCCAGTAGGAAGAAGAAGGTTGTGATTTCACTTGCCATCTTCTCCCAACGATCTACGCCTACCTATTTGGGAAGTGCTCGAGTCATGTCTCTCTTTGCCCCCATTAGCAAAGCTGTTGGACCTCCACCTTCGTCCAGTTGGTGTCTTGGGTAATCTTCCCTCTGTTTGAGTGATATGGACTTAGGTGGTACTTCTAGTCGGGCGTTATCCTCCATTCTAGCTCATCCATCATCGCAGTCTCTTCGTCGTGGTGAGGATTGATACTTGTTCCCCATGCTCGTTTTTGGTTGGGTTCTTACGGATCTTGAGAAGGGTAAGTTACCTGAGAACTTGAGCTTCGGGAGTTCTGACGATGCCATCCTCGAACCTATACTGCGGGATTCGAAGGGACCCTTTTCTGCTGAGGTTGATCGTCACCAGGTGGTAGATTCTTTGGAGGTTGCTTCAAAGTTGGATGTTTTGTTGCTCGATGTCAGTGGCCAAGGATCTATTCTTTGACCCTGATTTGTCTTCGCTGCAGTCGAGCTTTGGTGAGATCTGAGGGGTAACATCCAAGAGATAGAGGCTTTCATGGATACCTATCTTTGATTTTCTTCCTCGTCTTTCGTTATTCTCGGTAAGTAGTCTTACCTCATTGTTTCATGCATTGTTTGTACCTCCTTTTATTCTTATGCTCTGCTTTTTGCAGCTTTGCAAACAAATCGACGTTGGTTGTACCTTGTTCAAGTTTTATAGGGCTAAGTGTACTCACTTGGGTGCTCTGCTGGAGCGTACTCGTCAAGATCATGTCTTTGCTAGTGTACAACAACCTTCTTCAGTGATCTTTTGCTTACACCAAGGTACCTTTATTAGAGAGCAGAGGCTGAGTAAAACCAAGACGTCCTTAGAAGCTTGTTTGTTGGCTCTTGAAAGAGCTAATAACATTGCAAATAGGAGGGACGCAAGGCCACTGAATTTTCCAAAGCTACAGGTTCGTTTCTTCTTTCCTTTAGATTTGTTTTTATTATTTTCCGGTAGCCTAGTCCTGAGAGATCCTACGCCTATCAGTTGGCATCTCTAGTGAGCTTAGACATCTCCGAGAGCAGGTATCCAATTTGACCTCCGATGTTTGGTATTATCAGAAAAAGTCTGATAGGTTTATGAACGTGACTGTTCATAATGAGGCCTAAATCTCCCTTGAGTCTACCCATAATCAGATCTTGTGAAGAAAATGGCTTTGCTCCGTAAAGAATGTGACGTAAACCTCAAGTGGAAGGAGGATCTCATTTTTTAAGAAAAATGAGGATATTGCCTTTAGTTGAGAAACATCTCTTAGCTCAAGGAATTATCCACAAAAAGTATTATGCGATTTCAAGATGCTTGTGCTTCCTTAGATAAGGTTCTTGCAGTAGCGAACGTATTGTCTTAGAGGTGCATTCTCTTAAGAACAAACTTAGCAAATTTGGTTAGTGCCTTCTTCCACGTCCCATGCATCTATGGTCAAGATATTTGGAAGAGTTGAAAAAATGTTTACCAGGCTTTATCTTCTGAGAATGCTTCGCTCCGGATTGATGTTGAGGATCTCCGGACCGAACGAGATACCCTTGTGGAGGATCTCGAGGCCGCTGAGGTGGATCTTGCCGAAGCCCAGCATAGTTTAGAAGAATCCCTTGCCATCTTGGGAGGTAGCTTAGGATTTTCTTATTTCCGCAGCATTCTTTGTGCCTCGTATCACCTTTGTTCTTTACTCATTCCTTTTATATCCATGAGTCTCCGGGGATCAGCTTGTGGGTATGAATGCTAAGGTCAGCCATCTCGAGGGCCAGGTATCTTCGTTGGAGATAGCAGCCAATTTGATGCTTTGCAGTTGAAAAGCCTCACTTGGCAAGTTAATGACAGCTCGGTGCCCGGGTGATGGAGCTTCGTCGAAAATCGGCCTCGATTTGGAGACTCGAGCCTCGAAATGAAGGTGAAATTGGGCATTCGGCTATTGATTATATCAATGATGCCTTTGCCGAAGAGTGAGCATGGTGGCAGAGTTGTCTTTCCTCGTCTTCCTTATCCTTGATTACATTTGTCTCGATTTTGTTTAAGTAAACTCTTTGTTGATTTATGTCCTCAAATGGGGTATCTTCTTGAGCTATGATGTCTCTCTTCTTTGAAACAATGCTTTGTGAGGTTTTGGACCTTTGTTATTCCCCATGCAACTTTTAAGAAACGTTAGACATATTTTGTAAAATTATCATTTCACTTTACCATTCTTCGCATGAATATTTTTTAGACGTAATGTGTCTAATTGGTCGCAGATCAAGTCATCACAAGGTGCTAAGGTATGCTTAACCTTTGTCAGGAACTTCAACGTCTACCAGGATATCCTTTGGCGGAAGGTATCATGGTGGCGGGTCCCTACGTGAAATAATTTTCTGTAAGCCTACGTGTTCGGTCACGGAGACTCCGCTTACTCGGGGGGGTATCTCTGGGGATTTTTTTTTCTTATGCCTCATGAAAGGATCTACCGCCCCGAGGATCCGAGATTGACATATGCGCAGTTATGCCTTGCCTTGTCTCATCGTCACTCCTGACGGAGGGTGTCTATTCTAACCCAATTGTATTAATAAAAGATAATTTTCTAGAAAAAAGTTTCTTTCATTGATTAGTAAGATCTATAATACCTTTGATCAGGGATAGAACATGGTAGGTTATTGCCCGTTCCTTTCTTCTCCTGAGTAATCATCATTCTTTTATGGGTAGTACATTTTTTAGAACATTGCATTCCAAGGGTCTTTGTAGTACTTCACCTTTGGGGGTCCTTTAGGTAGTAAGACCCTTTTCCCACGATGTCATGTATGATGTAGGGCTCCGTCCCATGTCGGATCTAGCTTTCCCACTCCTTCTTTCTTTGGTACGGTGGTATCGACGCAATACGTATTCTCGGCCACAAAGTTCTAGGGATGACCCGTTTGTTGTGATTCTCCGAGCTAGCCTTCGTTGGTAGTTCACCATCTTGCAAAGATACCTCCCTTCTTTCTTCAAGGTCATCCAGTTTCTCTAACATCAAGTCTTTTGTTAGGTTTTCTCCCTGGCCTCTTTCGTTGTTGGGAGTATTATCTCAGTTGGGATGACCTTGACTCCGTAGGTCAACAAGAATGGAGTTTCCCTGTAGCTGACCTTTAGTAGTTTGATAGGCCCATAGGACGTTGTGCGATTGTTCACACCACCTCTTTCTTGTATACTCACTTAGCTTCTTCTTTAAGTCCATCGCTACGGTTTGGTTGGTTGCCCGCTTGTCCATTGCTCTTAGGGTATATAGGAGTTGACATTCTTCGAATGTTGAAAGTATCAAACAACATGTCGATGTTCTTTCCTTGTAGCTTGTTTTCCATTGTCGAGAGACTATGGCGGTTGGTATTCGAACACATATGATTTGCTCAACAAGAATTTAAAGACATTTGTGTCCCTAATCCTTTCGAGGCTTTGCTTCCACCCACTTGGTGAAGTAATACGTAGCCACAATAAGGTATTTTCTTTTTGAGGTTCCTCTATCAAGGGTCCAACAATATCAACCCCCATTGGTGACAAATGGCCAGGGAGTCGATAAGCGAGTTAAGCTCCGTTGTTGGTGCCTTAATTTTCGGGCAATGCGTTGGCATCTTTCATCGGTTAGCCACATTCTTTGAATCTTCATCCATGCTTAGCCAGTAGTATCCTTGCATTTTGGCTTTAACCCCCAAGGATCTTCTTCCACTATGGTTGTCGGCATCTCCGCTGTGTATATTGTGGAGTATTCTCTTCCTTGCTTGGTCCGTGAGAGGCACCAGCATTAGAGGTCCAGAAATGACCTCCTATATAGTATCCCGTCGAAGGTTGTAAATTGGTTCTTTTGATTAGAGTTTACGAGCTTCCTTAACATCGGCCGGGTAAGGTACCTTTGTCAAGAACTTGGTGGTCAAATTCTCGAGTCATCTTCCGCCGTTTTCGTTGCCCTCGTCGACATGGATTGGTCTTTGTCATACTCTTCTGCCAAATGCATCGTTTGATTTTTTTTTTTTTCATGTATTTCTCCTTTATCTGCTTCTCTCATGGTGAGTTTGAACATCCAAAGCCTCCTCAGCTCCCGAGATGGGTCTTCATCGAAGGTTCGTATATCCTTCCAATTTGCACGGCGGTGGTATTTCTATCTTTTAGCATAGAGGATATGGATGTTAAGGCATCTGCGTGTCTATTGTCTTTTCGACATACATGCCTGAATGTTATGTTGCTAATTTTGGACGCATGTTCCTAAGCTAGCTTTAAGTACGAAGAATGCACCGGATCCAGTTTGTATTTGAGTTCGATTTGTCTAATGACCAACCTGTGAGTCACTAGTCAACCGAACATCCGATAATCCCTAGCTCAGTGCCAAGCGTAAACCATGTATGACCGCCTCATATTCTCAGGATGTTATTGGTGTATTGTTCGAATTCTAACTCGAATGCGTGAGATGAGTCGATCTGGGTAGGGGTTGTTATTACGATCCTAATGCCTGCGACTTCTCTCCATTGGAGGAGCCATCTACAAATACTTCCCATCTTCGTGAATTCCGAGGTTCTGCGGCATCCTCCAGGTTCTTGTCTTCCTCCATTCCCGGGATGTCGTCTGACCCTTCCACCTCGTCGCCGAGTGTAAGTCCATGTAAAGTTTGCTAAGATTTGTGATTTCTCGGCCTTCCTTGTCTCAAATATTATGTGGAACCGTTTGATCATGGAATTCCATTTTGCCACCCTTCTAATTTTCTCCGTGCTATCGAGGATTTGACTATCCCGAGCCTTTGTGAAGACTCGGATGGTATGTGCATCCAAATATATCCTTAGTTTTTATTGCTGCCACTACTAAGGCATATATGTTGCTCCACCCAGGAAGTTACGCCTTTCCATTGAATCCAGTGTTTTTCCATTGTAGTAGAGAGGGCTTTTCTCCACTGCCCTTCTTGGTCTGTATCAAGAAAAGGAGAAAAGCCCGATTGCCGCTAAATACAGAGTGAGTATTTAGCTGCCTCGGTTTTTTGTAAGATATATATTGAGGCCAAGTACTTTGATTTTTCGAAAGCTTTGCTGCGCACTAGTAGTCCCATGTAAACTTGCTTCCTTGCATTTATCCGATGATCTTGCTATGAATCTTCCTGGAGGCCAAGATTTTATTTAGCTTTTATACTCCTTTAGTGTTTTTGGAGATGGCATCTCATTACCGCCCGACCCTTTCGGGGTCTACTTCTATTCCTCGCTTAGCTACCAAGTACCCTAGGAATTTTCCCCGAGGTTACTCCGAACGTGCATTTCTCCTGATTCACTTTCATGTGAAAGTTTCTCACTCGTGAATATCTCTCTTAGGTCTGATAGTGGTTTTTCGCCTCTTTGCTTTTGACAAGCATGTAGATCCCACGTATACTTCCAAGATCCCGCCTATCCATGGCTTAAGATTTTATCTACCAATCGCTGGTATGTTGCCCCGTGTTCTTTAGTCTAAAAGGCAT